>WHUX01000001.1:0-600000 GCA_015179025.1 Terfezia claveryi | reverse complement strand
AGTATCTTAAATGTCCAAAAGGAGAAAAGTCAACACCCAACCCAAGTATTCGTATCATGTCCATCATCATCGTGATTATCGATTAGAGGGACACTGAGAAAAGACAAAACAAAAGGCAAACATAAAACTATCGCCGATACAACCAAGTTTTGAAAGACAAAAGGAAAAATCCGAAACCGAAAGCCACCTTAGAGAAGAATGTGATAAGGATAAGACCGAAAATAGAAAGAATTTAATCGTAGAAGATGATATCAGAATCATGATGTATAGCTGAGACTGTAAACTCTGCGCTATTGTTGGACTGCCTCAGTTTTCGGTGACTTCTAAAGTTCTTCAAGTTCCCTAGTTGCCATACAATCTTTTCCAGTGTACTACCCTTCTCCGAAACACTGATGACATCGTTGTCGGTTTGAGAGGAGAAGGAGGAGGTTCTGGAGATAATGGTGGTGGAGGATTTGTACTGGCGGTAGATTTCCTCGCACTGGTTGATCATGTCCAAGGCCAGTCTGAGGTATGCATGAATCTTATCACACAGAGCTGGATAACCACCCCGAGCGGACTTCAGTGAGTTGAGTATTGTTGGCCCACTGTTTGCGAAATGCACTAGACATTTCCATAAATGTTGTCGGTTGGCAGCAAGAACATCGGCCGTGAGGGTGCTGTTGACATCAGGCTCGTCCACTGGGTATAAGGTGTTTAACATTGCGATGCAATTCGATCGGTTGAATGATCCATTCTCGAATTCATGAATCATAGTCTGTAGTTCTTGTAAGTGAATTGAACGTGAATAGTCAAGGAAATCCTACTAACCCATTGTCGTATACCAACTAGTACTCGGCTGTAGAGTGTATCCACCTTCTGCATTCTCGCTATCAACTCCAGTATCCTGACATCCCGAGATCCCACCCCAATTTCCCTCATCACCTTTGCCAACTCTCTCTTTCTTCGATCTTCAAGGTTCTTGAGATAGTCAAGAGCAGTCAAAGCTTGATCCAGGTCGGCTGACTCCAGGTCCTTGGTGAAGCACTTTTTAATAAAATTGCTGAGGAAACTGTGAGGCAATGATCGTGGTTGCGATGGGAGGGACGCAATATGTTCCATCATCAAGGACTTGAAATCGGCTGGCTTCAGCTTGGGGTTGGAGTTGAGGATGTATGTTGTTCGGAGTGGCAGTTCAATGTACTTGTCGGGGTAGGTATACATGTGGTCCATGATCCACGACATTGCACCACCTTCTGATGAGGTTGTCGATGAGTCTGTGGACGGGCGTGAGTGGTAATTCATTGCTCTGATGGGAACAAAAAGAGTGCTCGAGTACGTGATGATGATGCTGTAAGAGAGAAGAGCCTTTTGGTATCTTCTGTCGTGATCTCGGTTCTGGGGCCAGATGAGGGGGGAGCAGGTGGTTAATGTAGAGAAACCAGAGCTGAGCCCATGGCCAGGATCCTCAACGAGAGTTTGTTGCTAGCCTCCTGCTCCCCGTGCGCTAGGAGTTATGTATTGGGTTCACGTAGGGGTCAGCGTTGGGGTCAGCGTGGGAGCCGGGCGTGTTGTTGTTGGGTTGCAAAAACAGTTGGTAACCGAGCCCGCCACTGCCGACACAATGTCATTCACACCGCACTGCGCTAAACACAAGACACAAGTGAGTACAGAGCGGAAGAAAAATAAAAAGCTTTTGTCGTCTCATAGGTGTTTGAAATAGGCTCACTCTTTGGTTTCGACCTCTACTGTCTCTTGCATACATAGATTATACGAAAAGGGCTTTCCGTTATAACTAGTGTGTTGCATAGATCCTTTGCTTGAAGATCCTCGCGATGTTTAGTACCGCAGCCACCAGCTCTCGCCCCTCTCACTGCCGGATGTAGTCTGTGTGCTGAGTCCACCGCATGTCCACGATCCTGTGATAGGGAGGATCTTTAATTGTCGAGGTGACTGGAATTGCGTTTGGCATCGATCCATCCCTGCGCCGCTCGACTAGTGCTCATCTACCTATGTATGTAGTTCCCAACGAAGTGTTCATGCCGAGTATAAGAACCCTGTAACATGTTTGAGGGGAGAGGTCAGGTCGCCGGCCAGCTTTCCCAATAGAGTCCCCTATCTCATCTCAAAAAGCCCACCTGTAGCAACAAATCTCCGCCCCAGGTTCACTTTGGTGTTCCGTAGATTTGGGCAAACGGTCAAACGGTCAAGCCTATATTGCGATACCTAGTTACTTTTGCGTGCAATTCCTGCTCGGTTGGCCTATTTCTCCCATTCTTTGCTTCGTGTATGCAACGAGAAGTTGGGCTGCCGGTATACATCCATAGTGGTATAACTGAAGGGAGATACAGGGAATACAAAAGTCTTTTGGGCCATGGGCTGCGTCATCGTTTCACTGCAACGACTCCAAGCCACGACTCAATAGTGGCGTCTATTCTTTTACTTAAACATGAACAGAAATCACTTCAGACCTACCAGGCTACTTGTTAAGGGATCTTAGAAGAAGGGGGGGAAGGGGTCGACTCCCAGGTTTGAATGTTCAGTTAAAGCAAACAACGGCGAAACCCATATTTGCTCCTTCGCTGCGCGAAATTGCGAAAACAGGCCCAAACTGTTCTGAGAAGCTCCTGAGGTCGCTCCGCGGCATCTATTCGCAATTTCTACAAGGATATGAAGTTGCGTTATTGGGATCCAAATCTCTGGTTCCCTAGTCATGGCATGGATGACCCCAAGCTGTGGTTCTAAGGTGATCCCTTCCTAAACAGAGACGGAAGAGGCGTGATATTAGTCTAGCACTATGCGGTCTCGACATCAATATTGACCATGATACCAATGCACAACTTCTATCCTCTTCACCCACCAAAGGGAGAGGTTACCAGTTTTGCCTTGGAGCATGCCACCATCGGCCCCCGGTCAGCTTTGCAATATCAACCTCACTTAAGCTCTTGTTACGTGAAGCAACTGCCGTAGCCGAAGACATTGCACCATGGCAACAGAACAAGTTATACTTTGTCTCGCTACACTCTCAATTGGCCGACAGTTTCGTGCCTTGCTTTGTGCTGGAATGGGAGGGGAAGGGGAGGAGGGAGGAAGGGGGGAGAGGGAGAAGATTACTCTCTCACCTGCTGCAATTTCTCTGCCAGACATGTTGCGTTATCGGGGATATAACCCTCGCTGTTGTGGGTCCAACTATCCCTGAATTCACGATGGTAAACCAACTGCAGTGAATACGCATATATTCGAGTTCCGGGATAGAGTTTGCCTTTTGTGGTGCGTATCGATCTGCAGCTTTGATTCCCTGATGTCTCAAGGTGATAGGGCTTCGAATTGAGTTCAACGCACTCACTCATTCAGGTGTGACAGATACCACCGAGAAAATGCCAATGCACACTTGCTTTATGTATTTCGTATGCTTTCCATTGGATATCGAGGTGGTAAGCAGCAGATCGTGGAGTTAAAGGGCATGCGGATAGTGCATGGTGGTGTGTACGGTTTCTACGGCTTCTTGGTGCTTTTCTTACCTGCTTATATGTGTGCGTCCAAGAGTGGTATGTGTTATGTGTCTTTCTGGCTTCCCTTGACTTCACCCCACCCACACCACCACCTGAACCCCCCCGCTTGGTACAGTAGTTCCCTTGCGTCCACAACAATTCTTACCATCTCGACCGACACCAATCGATTTACCACGACTGGTGCATTTGCTTCACCTTTCCGTCATCCAATCACAGATCCTTGGATTATCATCCCTTGAGGGATAGACACTCAATCCATGGGTTCAAGCCTACAGAGAAATCCGAGCCAACTAAATACAGCCCCAGAAACAACGGAGGGCTACGATGCCATTTACACAGGCGACAGTAGTAATAAGGCGGCGATACGATCAGTAACCTTCCATACGGCAAGGGGTTCCTGTTTGGGGAGCCCAGCGGACAGAGGCGGCCAGCCGCCCTTGTCTGGGCCAGCCGAGTACGAGGCTACACAAGCACAGCCTTCAGTACCTGGCAGTACCAAAGCAGGCATGTTGGAGCATCCGGTACTTATATCAGGCTGCAGGGACCTCCATGCAGGGCATGGCGGCCATGGTTCCAGCATCAACAATGTTGCATCTATTTATGAGGAGATAGAATTTCCCATATGCTGGGAGCCATACCGAACACAAGCAGCCCAGATTTCAAGTGCAGAAGCCCCAACCGGAATGGACCACGATGTAGAGCCTCTGGAGCTTTATTACCAAAGGATGCTTGGGGTCGATGATCTGATGCAGTGTCACGAACCAGAAGATATCAGCGAGCCTGATGAGGATCAGGGAATGCTGATGATGAAGTCCTCGAACACCACATCGAAACTCAGAGTCGATGGAGCGGGTAGTTATGCAGCAGATGCTCTATCGCATGAGCACTATGAAGGCCAAAATTATCCCAAACCTGGACCGCAACACATACCACAAATCCATGTGCAAGCTGTAACACCCCCGGATAGCAAACTAGCCTTACACGTAACCCAACACGCTATCGCTACCGGCAGGCCGTCCCCTGCTCCTGCGCCAATTGCCTTGATTACTAGCAATAGACTGCCTGAAAATGTCGGGCTTGCGACTCCTGAGTATACATTGGTCAGTCAATTCAATACCCCCAGTCCGACAAGCATCTTCCCAAGGTTTATACATAGGGAAGCGAGAGAGGAGGGTGAGCAAGGATTCACCCCTAAGCTTGAGAGCTTCACAAATTGGCCAGGAAATCCGAGCCCACGGGCACAGCAGAAAGTAAGCAGAGCCTATGCCTATCACCTAAGGAGAAATACTTCACCCGACCCGGACATCTCGGATTATTTCCTTCGCGCGCTTATTCCCACCCCGGTTCCATTGGGCGGAGAGCTGACCAATCTTGGCTTTGCCACTATAAAAGACACCGACTATCCTGTGGCAGAAGGAGGACCAGTGTCTCAAGACGCGCATGCTAAAACTGTGGTCCTTCGCGGTTTCGATTGCCCACCAGAGAATTACATCCATGATCATTTCACGAAAGAGGCTCTACGGTGCAGGTGGGAAATTTCTCAAAGCTATACCCAGTGGCCCAAGCTGAAGACTCCCAATAGGGGTGGTCCTTTCAATGAGATGGAAGACATTTGCGGAATCTTTCTTCGTCAACATCAAGTCCGTGGATAGTATGGCGTCACGATGGTATGCAGACTGCACAATAGGGTTCTTCTGCTTCTCTCACATCCTAACCTTTTTTCATGTCCATTATTTGCTACCCTTTGTATAAGCTTTCACGCCTTGAATGGATCTGCGTTCATTCCCCGTTTTGTTCTCGATTCACTGGTTTATGTACTAGTGTTAGCCACTGGAGTAAAAGTCGGTGTTAATTGACCAATACTTTTGGCATGAAGATTTTCTGCTTTTCAATTGGCCCTGATGGCTATCGGTTTCGTTGGTGTTCAGGCAGGTTAACTAGTAAGCTTTTTTTTTGTTTCAGAAAGCCTCGTTGGAGACACATATCCTATCAAATGAGGTGTACTGTACACGTCCGAAGTAGCTGTTCAGCTCCCTGAGATGAGGTTGGATCGCTTGGACAATGGGACTCTTGACATGGATATATCATATATAATTACAATGCCATCTCGAGCAAACGACGACCAGCAAAGACCCGAATTTTCAGTCACAACCCGATAAATTCGTTAGCTGGGCAGCCGGAGCTCCCAACTGCTTTATACTGTATTATTGTGAATTACTTAGATTAACAGGCCCAGAGGTTCCACTATCTTGACTTGCTATGCCGATCCTGCTCCTGCCGCAGATATCACAGAGATATTTCTAGCTAGGTCTCATGCATGTATACGTGGGGGCCGTTGCATAATTGGTATGCTAAGATACCTGCATGTGCGTCTTGAGGTACATACGGAACTCGTACAGCATCCTGTGGTACGAAGAAAACCCAGGCACCAGGCCTGTCGGCCGCCGACAATAGTTCGGGTGGAATCTCTAGAACATATTTCCGATTTCACAGACATCACGATACATTTACATATTGTCATCATTTCCCTGCACTTTTCCCCCACACCTATGCATGTGCAGCCCACCCCATGGTAATTGTGGTTTATATATCGCATTGGAATTCAGGCACAGAACTTATACATACATGCATGTGTGCACCGGATCGAGACTGCACATCGTGATGCTCAGTGGATGAAGTAAAAATTCCAGAAGAAACAATACATATGCTGTGCATAATCGAAACGTCAACATGTTTAGTCTGGTTAAACATGTTGTAGTCCATGATTGCCGTATTAGGAAACTAAGAGGGATTGCACGTGCACTCCCCGCCAAGCGGCGGTCTCAAAAAGCTCATCCCTTTGCGTAGTACGCTTAAAGATCTTCAAGGTCCAGGTCTCCACGAGAGGGGTCCTGCCAATCAGACTACCTTTTCTGACCTGCTTCCATAAGATCTAGACTCACCAACTCCGCATCTGGAGGTTTTAGATGGTGACAGTATGTTTCAGATGTTTCAGTCGATCAATGCTTCGGATATGTATGTCTAGAACTGTTTTGTGTCTTGTGTATAGCATGTTGGCTGTTTTGCAATTTTGGTTTGATCTAGGTTTGCCGTTTGCTTAGACTTCAAGACAATTATTCTGGTTCATCCTTCTTTAATTTCCTAGACCGAACGCTTGAATTGTCAAAACATTATTGACTGTCCACTATAAATTTGGGAAATATCCCTTAGTCTCACACCCGGCTGTAATGGAATATCTCCTTGTGTGGAGCACTGGTTGGTCACCAGTTCAGTTTAACTCTAGTCGGAGGGATCCTATTTTTAATAGCATTTTTGGTTCAAATTCTCCTAATGGCTATACTGTTTACAAGACTACTCTTACACTGTGGGATACAGACCATGGACGTCCATCTACGTTACTAAATTACCATCAAAGAAATATCCAGAAATTTATTCTAACAACTTTGATTCTCTTTGTGTGCCAACCAGACTATCTCTTTGTAGTTCTTGCTGGTTGCCCAAAATGGAAAGTGATGGTACCAGTAAACAGAATAATAACAGGGATCCCAGTTTGGAAGATGATGGATCCATATAACCAGACTATATAAGTGGCTAGCTGCCGATATTTTTCTCTGTTAGATTAGAGCCTAGAACAAGCCTATAGCGATATCTAGATAGCTCTGCAGTTAGCAATATCTCTCCGATATCAAGATTAACCTCGTAATCTTACAGGCTATGAGCCTGGTGCTCTACTGATACAAAACAGCTGTCTTTGGTTATAAGAGAAGCAAGAAACCGATCTCTCATCTGCACATGCCATCTCACCGATCCTGATCAATCGGCAGAACCCGCAACCTAATTGGATCAAGCGAAGGAGGTACCAGTTTCAGTGATCATATTGATGCAAAAGTTGAGCGAGCAAGAGAGAAAGACCTACTACAACCAAACCTGCAGAACAGTCGGACCACCAAGAACCTGCAACGAGCTGTTGATAGACCTTAAGCACCAGCATCCATACTTAACGATAAAGTCAAACATGAGCTTCGACAGCTGCACCCTGCACTACGTACTCTAAATGAGTGGTCCCCCAGCGCCCACATCAGATGACGAAGACATCTCATATCCACCATTCCCGCTATCAAGTAACGTACAAACTCGCAGAGCTAGAATGCAGCGGCCACCACCAGAACCTCCAGACAAACAACTCCGGAACCTCCAGCACAACCAGCATGCATATCAGCCTCTCTAAACAAAATCCCAACCCTCGATACCAAGCTATCAGATAGTAGCGACATACCCAGAATAGGTAATGTCGATAGAAAATTACTTAGACCTGGTTTCCAGCGGGGGAAAATCGAGTATCGGACGTAATCCAGGGGAATATGCTAAACCAGCGGAAACAGCCATCCAAAAGACATATGGACCTGTGAATGCCGTTGTCTTACTAACAATTAGGAAAAAATGTTAGGACAATATACAAGCAAGAATTGACAGCTTAGGGTCAGCAGAAGAAGCCTATGATGAGCTAAAAATGGCATACGAAGGAAACTCTCCACGAATTAACGCACTCCTAAACAGGGTATCCAGGATACAGTTCAATAATCGAACACATAGCATTGAGGAATATATCGCCAGCTTTGAACGTATCTGGAACAGGTTTGTTGAAGTCATTGGAAGAGCTGACTTGACAGCAGCCCAGGATGACGGGTTTGGAGAAGGACTACAAAAATTCGCCAAATTGAACGCCTAATGAAGAGGGTGGGCAAGGTGGGAAGCAGGGCCACACTACCCATTTATTATTCTTATACAGTAGAGAATATGGGGCAAGGACTACAGATACAATAACGCAGCTCAAGACCAAAAGAATACATTCTACAGAAACTCAAAGGCCAACACAAGAACAGGCCGAACAGATCTCGTTTGCGGCCCAAGTACAAAAAGAAGTCATCGAGTTTTGGACCAATGACAACTACATGAACATGACAGGGAGACAGCTGACGACCAGCTCGGTTTCACCACGACGATCCCTCTCCTAGCCGATATACACACTGTATCGGAACGAAGGAAGAGTAAGGCAAGGGATAGGCTCGAAGCCGCCTAGGGCGCGGGATGGGAAGACCAGGTGGGGGACTTTATGCCACCATGGCCAGCTGAAGAGTTTAAGGGAGTTCGCAGTGTTTTCAGAAAATCACGCGGACTCGGCAGCAGCTAAGGTCATTTTAAATAATAGGGACAAGAGCGGCTGGCCGCTAAAAAGACTAAGAAGGTTCTGTGGTTAACTTCGCAGGATATAGTAAACAGGACTATATCCGGTAAAAGAAAGGTGCGAGGAAAAGAGGTTGTGGCTAGCTCACAACCGGAATCCATTCAGCCGGCTGAAGCGCAACTTCAAGTTGGGGAAGGGTCCGCTGGTCTGATACCAGATGAATCCCCGATCTTACCTTCTTCTTCTCCTTCTTCTTCTGTTTTTGTTACCGATGTTTAGGAAGCAGTTAGGGTGTTGTTTCGGGGAAGGGACGACGGAATAAGGAAACGGTGGGGAGAATGTTGAGGAAAATGATGCTGCGGAGATGGTGGAGGTGGAAGATGAATGATCACACACGTAGGATTTTGTAGTTAAGGCTGCGTGTGTGATAAGGAATTAAAAGTGTTTTTGTGATATTTTATGTGCAGTTTTGGTCGCAATGGGACTGCGATGTGGGAGCGTCGGAATGAAAATTCTATTCAGGGTAATCAATCACTATAAAAAGTTATCGTGATTGTTGTTTGTTATTTTTCTCGGAAGAATGTACAACCGTTTTACGCGAGGATACGTAAGGAATCTCTGGCACGCGCTCTTAGGATATGATGATCTAGCAATATATTACTCTTTTCACGCTTTCGTAAAAATAAAGTCACTGAACGGGAAACACTCGCAGAAGCTCTGTCATACGAGTCTGTTATATCAATCGGTTATCAGTTATCCGGCAACCTCGCCTATTTTTACTCGATTTTGGATATTTATCTTAGTTCACCCATATCATCAAACTCTACCAACCTCAAAGACCTCCGGTACCCCAGTCACTTTCCGGTACCCCAGTCACTTATTGTATTATCAGAAATAATACTCCGTACGACTCGCTTTATAACGCAAAGTTGGAAGAGCGTCAGTTATGATGAAACTTATGTATAAATGATGATGTGCCTAGAATCCTTCAGATTTCTCCTAGTTATAGCCCCGGTCAGAGCTTCGCAGTCACCTTCGCCGTCACCTTCGCAATCGACGAGCTCGGGGTCTGCATTGTCGCCAGGGACGGATGAGGGCTCATTTAGATAATATTTCGGAGACTCGTTGAGGTCAAACTGTATTTTTTCTCCGCCATCTATCATCCACTCCCTGAGAAAGCGACGGGCGAAGTGTAGGGCGTTGAATGTCGGAGGGACGGTTTACCCGCCAAACAAACAGAATTAATTCCTTGTTGATCACGTGGCCGGCGCGTCGCACAAAAAAAGGACACGCCCTAGCACGGGGAGTAGTAGTAGCACGAATTATTGGTGGGGCTGGACATGGTATGGTACCTACCAGGCTTCATTCATTTGAATCGCATCAATTCCTTCATGCGTTCTTCATATCGCTGGTCATTTTATTTGCTTCATTAAAAAAAAAAAAAAAAACCGCAAGAAATTACCCGTACTTCACGCTCTCTCCAGCAGTACAAAAATTGCCCTCGCAGGCATTCGCTGGGCCAGTTTGATTCCACGGCGACTGATTAGGAAGTACCCCTCTGGACCTCTGGAGATGTCCCTAAATAGAAACAGCACGGATTCCCATGTGGCCCCGGCCCCGGAAGCATCACACTGTCAACCTGCTTCATCGAAAGTGCTCCAAAGGACTAATTCCGCGCCTGTGTCGCAACAGGCCCGCTTTCCGCGATTCCGCCCACGTGTGACCAGCGGAATAAACGCCGATATCGAAAAGCAAGAGGTATACACAACTCAAGAAATCATCCGAACTAGAAACGGCGGTGCGAGGATCCGTATTGTGAAGCACGACGCAAAGACTGGGGACAGATTGACGCCCTTTCTGCCATCCGACGAATCTGATTCCGAGGAAGAGCAGCCATCCGTGAAGGTTTCCACTGACTTTGCCTGTATCACTACGGCAACAGCTGCAACATCTAGTCCTGCTACAGCGAGGGAAGCTAGTAGTGACGGGGATAGTGACGGGGATACGGAGAAAGCTGTGACTGACAAGCTCGAGCCTACGTCAACGGCTGCAATAGACGTCAGAAGCGCCGATCGAACAGAGGAGGCAGAAATGGAGGGGAGCAGGCATGAAGACGACTATTGCGAAGTCACCGATTTAGCCCAGGTGGGGGCCGATGAGGTAGAAGAGAATGAAGAAGATGGGGAAGAGGAGCAGCAATCTTCCAAATATCACACTAGAGGCGTTGAAAACGTACATGCTCTTGCGAGTAAAACCATCAATATGTATGAGAATGGGGACACAAGGAATCAGCATCACAACCAAGCGGATGCTGAAGGGGCCCAAGTAGAAGAGAATGAGGGAGGAGAGGAGAGTGGGGGAGGAGACGAAGGAGGAGAGGAGGAAGGAGAGGAGGAAGGAGAGGAGGAAGGAGAGGAGGAAGGAGAGGAGGAAGGGGAATACGATGATGAAGATGATTTGCACGGAGACGATGAGGACCATGAATCGGTGGTCTCTGCTTACTCGGAAGATCAATCTGATAGCGAGGAGGACGTTGATGGTGTAGTCCGTGAGGAGATGGATAGCTTCTGCCGACACTTTAAAGGGATTGACCGGAGGTTCCGGTTAATTAGTAAAATTGGCGAAGGTACCTTTTTTTGTCACACATTTTACTGTATCAGGAATATTGACAAGTTTGTAGGAACTTTTAGTTCCGTATATAAGGCCGAGGATCTTCTTTATGATAGATATGAAAACGATTGGGACCTGGATGCGTCTGACGACGGCCGGGATAGGTCACCACCCCCCAGCAAAAGACGCAAATTCACAGAGACACAACGACGGCGTCCTAAATATGTCGCTATCAAGAAGATTTATGTTACGAGTAGCCCGCAGAGAATCATGAATGAACTTGAACTACTACACGAGCTCCGGGGATGCCGAGATGTGGTCCCATTGATTACCGCCTTCAGGCACCTGGATCAAGTTGTAGCCATATTGCCGTATTTCAAGCACGTTGATTTTAGGGTATATTTCCCAGCTGCAAATTCCTTGATGAAGCTAATATGAGGGATAGACTTATTTTCGTGCACTGTCCTTTGACGATATGCGACTATATTTCAAATCACTGTTCAATGCTCTGTCTCACGTCCATAGATGCAAGATTATCCATCGAGATATAAAGCCAACGAACTTTCTTTATGATTATGCTCGAAGACGGGGTGTTCTTGTGGACTTTGGACTTGCTGAAAGAGAGGGCACAGATTGGTCACACTGCCTATGCCAACTCTCTGGGCTCAGCAAAAGTCACAATTCTCTGACGCAGGCCACCACGTTGTCCGCCGGATATATAAAAAACGACAACAGGCCATCCAGGCGTGCAAATCGTGCAGGCACACGGGGTTTCCGTGCTCCAGAAGTTCTCTTCAAATGTACCAGCCAAACGACTAGTAGGTCTACCAACCCTCCACCAGACATCATAATTTTCGAGGACAGGAATTGAAAAGGCTTCTTTATCTAGAAATCGACATTTGGTCCGCCGGCGTCGTCCTCCTTACTATGCTTAGTAAACGTTTTCCATTCTTCAATTCCGCTGACGATGTTGACGCTACAATCGAAATTGCCACCATATTTGGCAAAGCCCGAATGCGATCATGTGCTCTCCTTCACGGTGCCCTTTTTGAGACCAACATCCCCACCATTGGAGAGAAGGGATTCACCCTTGAAAAAATCATAATGTGGGCGACCAATAGAATTGCTGGGGTGGTGGCAAGGAAAGGGAGAAGGACGAGCTGAGAGAAGCAAATATGTCAGCCAAGGAGAAGGTTGCGTGTGAGTTCCTAGCAAGGTGCTTGGAGCTAGATCCAGCAAAGAGGATTGACGCTGATGAAGCTATGGAGCATGAATTTTTGAGGGGTTTGTAAGCCCAGGCGGAAATAGTGGTGAGGAGTTATCACACTAGGAACTGTGGAGATTTTCGTGTATAGTTAGCTTTTACACTGCTTTTGCGGCATCGGCGTTTTGGGTTTCTTCCATTTGGCCAATAATCTGGTTGTTTTGGTCTGAAAAACGGTGTAGGGAGCCTATGGATTTGGTGAATTTTCATAGCGTTGTACCGTCCTTATGAATTGTGCTTCTGTAAAGATAGACCTTGGGTAACGGTTTGATTGGGAAGTACTGTACAAAGACGTAAATTTATTGTTCAGTAAGTCAGCTCCGATAAAAATACTAACTTTAAAAATAAAGAGAACGCAGGCTACAATAATACAACGTTCATTGGCAGTTACCCTGAGATATGGAGGCGAACAATTTTTTGGTTAATAGCCCAATAAACTGTCACGCTATCCTCGATCGATGATTGGCCCAATATGCCATCAGTCGGGGTTTGGAGCTGTTCGGCGGCTATTCTCGAACAATTGGCAGATTCTTTGGGTGTCAACATAGCCCAATATACTGCACGCTGTCCTCGATCAGCGATTGACCCTATATACCAGATTATGGAGAAATCATGGTAGTGTCTTTCATAGCCTGATTAGATGTTTACAGTGCGTGGGGAAAAGTTATTGCGCGCTAGCGCTGCAGTTTCATATATTCTAAGTACTTGCCGGTGGTGCATTAGACAAGAGTGTAGGTCGACTAAAGTGTCGCCCCTCCTACACACCATTGATCTCCTAAAAGGAACGGGCAGTAAAGCCCGCCACTGAGAGCAAGGACGAGGGGGGGCATGCCATGTGCAACTGACAGGAGCCAGATGCGCCAGACAGAGTCGATCTTCGGAGCACTTTGAAAGCCAAATGACAATGGAAACCTGTCGATAGCCCAAACGTGTCCGCAATGTAGGGGAAAGGGAAGGGAGATATGCCAAACACTAGGCAAGAAGATAGCAAGGACATAAATTACAATACCCGAGAGGAAAGCCAAATAATTCAATCCTGTAAGTAACTCCATTTTTCTCTTTTGTGGGATAAGCTACACTAGCTCTCTCCACAGTCAGTTCACTTTCCTGCTTACCGTTACCTTGCGCTCGGAGGGATATTGTTGATGCTCATGCCATGAAACCCGAACCCAGTGTAATGCGCAAGTGATGGTTTATCAATTTTCCCGAAAACCCGACAATTGTAACCCCAGCCCATAGTAAACAATAAAGCGAAATCCGGTAAAGAAAAAAAATGAGGTACAACCGAAAATGGACATGTAAACAGGGGAAAAAAAGGAAGCCCAGATATAATTATATCCAATTCATGGTGGCGATGGTGCTGAGGACGTGGATAAGGGTGATTTCGTTTTCTCCATTGCGATTTATCTAACCAACCAATTCGACAACACCTCCAACGGCTCTTATCTTCTCCTCGGCAAGCTTGGACACGTAGCGGGCCTTGACAATAACTGGAACTTCAGGGAGCCTACCATTGCATATTAAATCAGTCTTCATCCAATAGGAAAAACTTCCCCTAATACTGTACATACCTTCCCTTTCCGAGGATCTTCGAGTAGCCGAGGGCCAAAAGGTCGATGACTGGGGCAACATCACCGGCCTGCCTGGAGAGGTACTTCTCGCGGGTTTCGGCGGGGACGAGAGACCAGAGCTTATCGAGGTTGACGACGGGGTTCCAGAAGTGGTTTTGTTGCTTGTGGAAGTACCTCATACCGACCTTACCGAAGTAACCGGGATGGTACCTGTCGAGGTTGGTCCTGTGGTGGTGTTGACCACCAGCCATCTGAAGGGGAAGCAGTCAGTCAGGCCATTCTGAAATCCTGGTACTATTTGGTTTGCTGAGTTGGTGGAGAATGACTTACACCACGACCACCGGGATCTAGGTTTCGCACAGAGAATTAACATTTCATCCTACAAGCTTCCAACCTGGCACAATCTCCTGTTCTTGTTTCTCCTTAACAAAACACTTGTGGGGACTCACGCTTCCTGTGCTTGCCCACACGTCCGTGACCGGCCGAGACGTGACCACGGTGCTTTCTTGTCTTTGTGAGTCTGGTCTAGAGATTTCCAATGCCAATCCTATTAGCTCGATGTCCTCAACCCTTGTATTTCCTCCATTTTTTCACATCGCGGAATCGGGCGGGTGAAACGAACCGGCATTGTTGTTGATCCTGTGTCGTTAGTGCTGGAGGTTGAATGTCAAAGTTGTTTGACTGGTGATGACTTTGGTGGAGTGTATGCCAGTCTAGCCTCCCACTTGAGTTGTGTGTTCTTGGCATGAAAAGTTATGTGGGAAAGTAAGCAGTCACAATTAGGTCCTGGCGCTCTATGCCAAAGCGGGAACTAAGTTCCAATTCGGGTAATAGGTCACTAGGTGAGTTAGTAGGAACAGAATTTGGACGACAATCATCCTCGAAAACCAATCGACGAACATGCTGCTTGTTATATTAACACTCAACTCCGTATAGCCAGCCATCTTAGGGTAGTCTGGTCAGCGCTAAATTACTAAGTACTTTCGCAGAGATGCAGCCACCGAAAGCTCGGGAGTACTTTTCATCATGCAATCTCAAGCACCAGCATAACATAAAGACTCAAACTCCTAATCTGGCGCCATACTCTTGAGGTTTAACGGGTGAAAAAGTCTACGTGGCTACTTTGAACAATGATGCGGCAAGAATCTTGACATGGCATTATGGTACTATCTCATGCGGAGTAAAGGATATTATTGCTCGATTAAGAACCTAGCGGAGAAGAACTCTAACCTCTTCAACTGTTCTTGGCCAAACCGTCCTCGGAAACTCCACACCATCTAATCCGGTAATGGCTTGATCAACTATGGAGAACTCATCAACAAACCAGTTGGCGGCCTTCTGGATTATTGCCGCCACAGTCTTAGGAGATGAAAGTCTTTGTAGTTGATACTGCGCATCGATATGTGCAGACGGAAGAAATCGATCCAAATTCTGCGACACTCTTGTGAGAGATTGTGGAGTGAAAGTTGCAAGTTGTTGGACTGGTGTTATCTGTTGACGACTAATGTTGGTACTTTGTCCACAGTGACGGAGGTACAAACACATACTTTGTGATCCCAGTCATCTAGGGCCCGCAGTAAAGGCCGTAACCCTGAGGATTGTAATATATATTCATGTATATGATCCACAAGAGCCGATATGTCTTTTTCGAGTGAATTGTCGAGCATTCTGACTCTATCCTTCGTGAAAGAGAACTGCTCAAGAGTTGCCTATGATGAATTTTTCCGTTAGTTATAACAGCAAGGCAGAATCTCACGGAGTCTGCTTCACCTTAGATGCAAGATAACAGTTGATCATGAAAATATGGCAACTTGGAGCTCTTAAATCCTTCCCAAGAGATTCACATCCTTGAAGATAAGGATCAAGCGCCTCTACTAGGATAGACATAAAGTCGGCCTCCTTCTCGGCTGGAGGCGCCAGGGATGATTCATAGGAGAGCATGAGCAAACGAAGCTCTCTCAGGGCATCATGAAGAAAATCGGGTGCCGATAGGTCTTGAGGGGCCTGGGGTAAATCTGCTTGTACCTGTCTAACGTGGTCTTGGAGATTGTGCTGAAATTGACGGAGGGCGAATTGCTCCATACTTCAAGATGTCAGCCCAAATCGATGCGGAGACACAGGTAATGAACCTTCGTATCATCTCTAATACATTTGACTCCTTTCCCAAGATTTTCTCAAAAGTGATTCGGTAAAAATTAATGAGGTTCGCTATTCGATATGCAAGTGTGCTATCCTCATGACTCGCAATAACTTGCTCAATTCTTGACTGAAATAACACCGGTTAATTTGGACTTCGGGTACTTCGAAACTTGTATCAAGTAGTTGTACCTTCAGTGGCCTGCAGACAGACTCCAAGTTCTTATCTACCAACATCATTAAACTTTGCCTGGCATCATATCCCTCTTCCCAAGGTTCACTCGCAAGCCCAGTTTCTATGCCTTTGGCTATGCTGGCATCTTCACCGGCTATGAATAATACTTCCAAAGCTTCCTGCTCACTGACAGTAGTAGAGTGTAGCCAGGCTAACATATCACCAATGTACCGGAGTGGATCATGTGCATATAACTCAATAGGCTTTGCAGTCCCATTTGCTATCTCCTGCTCTGAACCAGTGAGAGCATCAAAAAAAGACTGAAGAAGAATTTTTTGGCGAGCGTCAGAAAAGAAGTCAAGGCAGCTCTGGAACAAGGTCGGGCGCTCGGCAAGGACCCTGAGAGCTCGTCTAATTCCCGCATTGACTTGGCGGTTTTCTAGCGATAAATGTTTGAATTCACGTTGAATCCATCTGTATAGCTTCTGAAATGCAGCATGAAGATGCTTAGTCATTTGCTCCATGATCTCAAGTCTGCACTAGTTAGTTGATTGGCTTTTAGCACTCGACAGTTGGGGGGTCGGTACCCAGCTCTCTGGTTCTCATTTGCTAAAAGGACTTGACAATCTGCATGTATGGATTTGACCCGAGAGAGGATATGAAAGAACCGATCGTCGACAGGCTCCGTGGAGCTTGTCAGGGTAATGATATCCTCCTCCGAAACAATAAAATGCTCCACAAAGGCTTGGAGCAGACGCTCTTTCACCTGGACTTGTTCTTTCTGGACCCTGAGGGCACTGGCTTCATCTAGGATAGGGGACGTCTCGTTCGAGGCCGCAGATATATGCTGACGCATATCTTGACATGCTTTGCTCATGACAATGAGGGTTGTGCCGATCTGTTTCAACTGCTGTATACGCGAACAGTCGAGGACAATGATGCCTTGTCTCAGCTTCCTTTCCGATGAAAATGCGACCAGGGAGGCTGCTCAGTACAGTGTTGTCGCGGAACCGTTGGGGTGAAGCAAAGACATACCTCTGCGATTTTCGAGAACTCCCTCACTATCGTAGCATTTGTCTGAATAACATCGGCCTGGGCATTCAAGCGGAGCAGTCTACGGGAGTCCGGAGTATTCTGTGCGAGCCGGGAATCCAGTACTAGCAAGGCATCCCGAATGTCGGTGTCAGAGTAAGAGGCTGAAAGGACTGAAGTGAGTTTCTGGGAGAAAGGATCCATTGTCGTAAATTGATTGAATGGCCGACCACCGAGAATGATGTGGATTGTACAGAGGACCAACAGGCAGATGACGAGGGATGATCACGCTGGGTGTTACATATCACACTCCTTGGCACTAGTCATGCGCAGACCAGGGTAGCTTTCTTGTATGAGCTCGGCTGGAGTACTTAAAGAGCGTCTTACGTACCTACCACCGTTCTGGGCGGACGAACTACAATCCCCAGTCACCCTGAAAAGCAGTTTAGCAGAAATCCATATTGGTTCCCACCCCACACGCCGTGTTTCGCACCGACCGGGATACGAGCTGGGATCAAAAAATTGGGCATGCTGGCGTAACATTGTCGGTGTTTGTCAAGATAGCTCAACGGAAAAGAGACAAAGCGAAGAGAGTCGTACGAGGGTTCGTAACTGGCTTCTCTCTCTCAACCTACGACGATGCTCTCAAGATTGGGCAAAAGCTCCATATTTGCTGGTGGGCGTAGTCTGTATGAGACTCTCCGGCAGCAGGACGACGATGAAGATTCGGACAATCCCGATGATTTGGAGGCTGGGGTTGGGATGAGTGCTGCACACCAGGACGAAGAACTGGAGGGACCAAATGATTACGAACTGCGTCCTCCCCTCGATCTCACAGCCTCACGATACTCCCAAACAGAGACTCGCCAGTCACCATTCGACAGTGGTTCGCGATCTAGGTCGGGAGGTTCATCACGGCTTAATTATATGTCTGCACAGCTTCCAGAGCCAGATACGGAATCTGAGGAGGTTCCTGCGTCCTTACTAGTAGAGCGAACTGGTCGTGAACCATATCGTGATACTGTCCGCGGGGCTAAGTTGCCAGGCCACAGCACGGTACACCAGGGTGGGCCAGTACGATCAACAGCCCACGCCCACTGGGCCGACTCTGAGCCGGCACGGAGGCGGAGAGAGCAAGTAAGGACACAGGAAGAAATTCACCAGGCGAGGATAGGCTTGATTGATCCTAAACAGCGGGCATTATGGAAATGGGCAAACGTGGAGAGTCTTGACAACTTTCTACATGATGTATGGCGATATTTTCAACATAGTACGAAGAACTGGATGCTGACATTGATTTACTAGGTATATCAGTACTATGTTGGCAATGGCATCTACAGCATATGTCTTCATCGCTTTTTGAATATGATGTGAGGCAGCAATCCATGGATGGAAGGTGCTACAAGGCTAACTGTGATAGGACATCGGCTTTTATCGTTGGGTTTACTGTCTTCCTTTTCAACTGCGTAGACTATTCACATAGACACAGCCATAAACTGTCAGAAGTTGTGATTGCAAAATGTACTACGAAGTAAGCCACCTGGCCACTTAAAGAGCTGGACGATGAACTGACAGGAGGCAGATTACCCACACATACCTCTTTTCTTCTCTGGTTGTTTGCCATATATTGGGTATGGTCAGTCTTTAGCTATATTATAGACTTCCGCCATTTACGGGACATTCAACACTTTTACTATTATCTTCTGGAAATCCCAGAAAGTGATATGCAAACAATATCCTGGCAGGAAGTTGTTCAACGACTCATGGTTCTCAGAGACGCAAATCCAACAACATCAAATGCGTTGCGTCGCCGACATAAGGCATCTCAGTCAAAGGAACGTATGGATGCGCACGATATCGCCAACAGGCTAATGAGGAAAGAGAATTATTTAATTGCTTTATTCAATAAGGACATCTTAGATATATCTGTTCCTTTCCCCATCTTAAATAAACGCGGGAACATTCTTACCAAAGCATTAACGTGGAATATTGAAATATGCGTCATGGATTACGTTTTCAATCCTCGTGGTCAGTTGAGGCCGGCGTTCCTCAAGGAATCCGAGCGGAAAATGCTTAGTGATGGGTATGCGGTATAAACTCATTAGTTCTGGCGTTTGCTAACCGTTTCCAAGTTTACGACGCCGTTTTGTTGTTTATGCCTGGGCAAATTTACTCCTTTCACCGCTCATAGCCTCATATCTTCTCATTTTCTTCTTTATGCGTTATTATGCAGTAGGTACCTGGAATACCAATGCTTTCGACATTATTTAACTGGATCTAGGAGTTCACTAAAAATCCTGGACAAATTGGACATCGGCAATATACACCATTGGCGGAATGGAAGTTTCGAGAGTTCAATGAACTTTGGCATATTTTTGAGCAGCGAATCAATATGAGCTACCCATTCGCCGAGCGCTATGTTGACCAATTTCCCAAAGACAAGACTGTTCAGTTGGCCAAGTAGAACACACTGCTTCCTACCCTATTATTGTCAGTATGCTAATCCTCAATGCCCAGGTTTGTTCATTTTATTGCATGCGCATTTGCAGGAGTTTTAGCAATTGCTGCCCTAGTCGACCCGGAACTGATTACGAATTTTGAAATCACACCCGGTGGAACGATTGTCTTTTGGATTGGTATCCTTGGAACGGTCATTGCCGTAGCCCGGGGAATGATCCCGGAAGAAAAATTGGTATATGACCCGGAAGAAGCTATCAAATATGTCATCAATTACACACATTATATGCCCAACGAGTGGAATGGCAAACTACATTCAGATGAGGTGAGCAGTAGTTTCCTATGATGCTGAGTCATCGACAACTGAAAATCTATTAGATCAAGCAAGATTTCATGCAACTATACGGCCTCAAGGTTATGATTTTCTTCGAGGAGTTGCTAAGCGTCATAACTACACCTTTTGTGATGTGGTTCTCTCTATATTATTGCAGCGACAAGATTATTGACTTCTTCCGGGAGTTTACCATACACGTTGATGGTATTGGGTACGTATGTAGCTATGCAGTATTTGACTTTAAGCGAAACGGGGCAATGAAGGTAAGACACCAATAGTGTGCCCTTTAGGTTGGGTTGTCCTGTCTAACGCCCCATAGATGGACGCACGATCAGAGCAGTATGCTCAAACAGAGAATAAGATGTTATCTTCGTACTGGGGCTTCTTGGATCAGTATGGCCCGAACAATCAGGGCGGCGGTAGGCGTCGGGGTGCTGTGCACCCGCATGGTATGTCTCCGGTTCTTCAAGCGGATGAAGTGAGAGGAATTACGGGTCGCCAACGTACAGGCGGTATGAGCCATTCTATTTACCGAGGGCATCATGCACCAGTCAACATGGCTACGTCAGCAACGGCATCGGTGTTACTGGATGCTCATCACCAACCACCCCCTGGAGCCTATCAGCGTCGTCCATATGTTTTCCCCCAGCCTACTGCTTCCCTGATGGAGGAGGATGAATATCCATCTGGAGTTCAAACCCCACAACATTATGTGAGTAACTTGGGAGAGCCGTTCTTGTCTGGGGGGCTGCAGAGTGTGATAGGAAGCCGTGAAGACGATCCTGCTGAACCGCCAGTAGCGGCGGGGGTACTTGGGTTACTCAATCAGTTTCAGCGGGTTCAAGGGACAGGGGGTGGCAGAGGGGGAGTTAATATTTGATGTTTATTGGGCTTTCATAAGCACTTCCTTCAGAATTTCATGGTTCTATTTACACATTTGTTTGGAGTAGGTTGGAGTTGGAGTTTGGGACAGACATCTTTAGTCGCTGCTCATTTGGTGTCAACCGGGCTCATTAATTAGTTGATTAATGGACCTAGACATAGTACTTCGTGTTAAACGGCCACGATATTACTGACAATGCGATCAAATTTTTGGTGAACTCATTCTAAGTTACTCATTCAAATTTAGACTACGTCTCAACAGCTCACCAAACAAAAGATACACTAACAGAACGAGGGATCAATCCATAGAAACACCTATCAAAATATATAATAATCATGTAGAATGCAAGTAATCGTGTAGAATGCAAATAAAAGCAACATCTGGGATTGAAACGCTCGCCTTAAAACAATCACAAGATGCTAATAAAAGACTTACAAAATCGCCCTCTTTCATCACCGTATCGCTGAAACCATACTACCTGGCTTGATAACTGGGGAAATGTTGACTTTATGTTTCGTGACCCAGGATCTCACATTTGCCTTCGATATTATCGTATGTCCCGTGTCTTTCTGCGTGGCAATAGCATTCATAGTCCGAAGAGCATCAATGATGTCATCCGGATGAATGCAAGTCTCTGTAGAGAGTCGCTCAATGGTGAGGATATTTGGCGGGACTGGTGTTGCTGGTCGAGAAGACGCTGGAGAAGTAGGAGGGGAAGAAGTAGGTGGCACAGAGACAGGTGCATTCTCAGAGGAAGATGATCGAGAATGGGATTTATTAGATTTAGATGAGGAGATGCTCCTTTCGGTGGGTGGTGGGGGGGTGATGGGGACGTCGGAGGTGGAGTGTGCGAGGATACAGGAGGCGATGATAGACGTCCAATACGAGAGATAACCACGATGACCCAGATCAGATAGAGCTGTTCCTCAGAAAAGTTTAGCATAGGAGCAGATTCAGAAGTGATATAGACGATGGGACTACACACGCTTCTCAGGACTGCCGACCTTCTCTTCAAGTTTAGATAATTCGTAGGAGAATGCTATGAGAAGCTTTCCCAGACCATGCTTTTGGAATGGAGGAAAAATTAGAATGCAAGCAAGGTTGTAGTCCTCCCAGGATGTTTTCTCCTTCGAGAAGAAGCCCACAACACGCTGGGTTGAAGAATAAAGCGGGGAGGATGTTGAACTGGCGGAAGAGGGGACTGTTTCGACGAGGATATAGAAGAGGAAGGCGTCAACGTCGTAACAAACAGATTTAGTCTCCAGGAAGAGTTTGGCGAACAGGGAAAGGTTTTGGCAAAACAGCTAACGTAGGTGTCAGTGTGATGGGAAGATATGGGAAGCAATGGATGTACTGTACTTTGTGTTCGGTGCCATCGATCTCGTATATGGAGTACTCATTGTGTTGGTACATCTTGCGGCCGAGAGGCCGTTGAGACAGTTCACAGAAGCGCTGGAGAGGATGTAATTAGTATAAAACGGGACATCATCACCGACGGAGGCCAATGTATGGTGACCAACTTCTCTTGGTGGATATGCTTTGAGAGAGCGCATCATGACAATACGAGACAGGCTTGCAGCTTCCCCAACCGTCGTTTCTAAAAGGTGCATCGCTCGGAACAGACAATGGTAAAACATATATATTGGGCCAGAATACGCAGATACTCCGGTACATTCCAGAAGAAGCCACTAGCAAAGCAGAGAGAGAAAGGGAGTCCAAGGTTCGCTCACCATGTGTGCCAATGCCCTCGCACCATCCATGGTGTACTTCATGCAACATGGGCAAACAAAAAGTAGGTCTGTCTCCAATGCCTTCTCATCTGACGCGTTCTCATCTGGGTATATGGATGAGAACCAGGTCTGAACGGCCTGGTCTCCGAGAACAACGGAACGGACCATGATTCGGGAAAGATGGACTCAGGTAGTCAGATATAAAGTTGGGCGCACGGCGGAAAATGGAGGTAGAAGGGCAAGATTGTTCGTCTGGGTGAGTAATTACCAATGTCTATATGGCAGCATGGCGGACATTTCTGGGTTGGGAGGAGGGGGATTTTATAGATTTTATATTAGCAGTCTTAGCAGTCAGGCTCAGTATGGACTTATTGTATCTTATTGTAGGAATATGTTCGGCTTCGTGGTTACCGTTAGTGGAATTCTAATTATTGAGAGTTTTACGACTAACTAGAATAATGCTTACGGTTTCTGACTGGATCTGCACGTCACAGGTTCGCTAATGCAAAGGAGACAGGGAGACTCCACGTGCGATTATTGACTAGTCTGGTTCTATTCAGGGCGAACAATGAGAACGGCCTAGCACGACTCTATGAACCTAAGACTTCATTGACGGGCATTATTGATTACAAGCTGGGCACGAGAATAGGTTTCAAGTAAAGTACCATGGGTACGAGACTAAAATACCATCGATCCCATTGACCCCTAGACAAGCATTCGGGGGTATGAATTATAATACAAGGTTATGAGGGTAGGAATCTTGGATCATCCGTGCTTATTGCTTATTTGCTAACTGGTGGAGCTATCCTAGGTAACAGTTAATACGTACACGCACCGGCATCTTTTCAAGCCAGTTATATATGCGGCTCCCCCCCAAGTGGTTTGTGCTGCAAACAATCAACTCGCAGACGGTTGTAAGCGTTTCTCCATTGCCCGCGGAGATTTGTTTTTGAGCAGATCCCAAACGTCTCAATGAGATTGAGACTTGGTGAACTTGCTGACCAAGACAGTCTGTGGACCCCATGTTGCAAGCGGTATAAGCGAGAGAACTTGAATGTATAGCATGGAGCTCCATTCTAATAATTCAACTGTGCCAACCAGACTAAATTCAAGTGATGAAATCTGTCTTAGAAGTATTAGTAGATATGGTTCTAAAACGTCCTCACAATATAATTTGGGTTTCAAACCCATCTTTATCATGTGTTTGTTTTGGCTGTGGTTCGCTTTCGAATTGGAACTAAAGGTGAATGATATCCATATCCAACTGCTCCCAAAAACATAAATGATGTACATGCATCCCTAAATGCTGGAGCAATGAATTTCATCATAATCTGAATTTGGAGGTCGGCGGACTCGAGGCTGTAGACCTAATAAGGTTAATTCATATCTTGGCATGAAACATTTAAGTAAACGTACCACGTGCTGATAATTCTACCTGTATTTCATCTGTAAATACTCTTTTTTTGTTGTCGACTAGCTGCAGATATACAGTATACTCTCGATCTAAGAATATTCTTATTTTTTCGCGGTTGTTTACTAAGGTATTCTAGTCTGGTTGGCACAAGCCCCTTGCGACTAAAGGTATTCTTATAGCAAGAGTACCTGATTGGGTAATGTATAAACAGCCTAGCCAGGTAATTGTACTTTGTACTGTACATAATCTTCAATGACCCTAGTGTAGGTATTCAAATGCATCAGAATCATCCCCGCTCGCTGGTAGAAAGTTTCCAGCTCTACCCAATGCTGGATCAGTAGGCGCTGGACTAGTAAACTCTCCATCACCAATAACAAAATCTGAAGCTGGAATGCCCTTGAGCCTGGTGATCTTAGTTTCTATTGATTTGGCAAAGTGATTCCGACATCCCGGAATGCCTTGCAAATCATATCCTTCTTGTCCTTATAAAATTGGACTCATGCATCTCCAAGAACATGTTGTCATAATCCGCTCTAACCTATTAGTATTAACTTATACAAACCCAAAGTTGAACTCACCGACGGATACCGTTTCCTGCTCAAACCTAGCAAACCTAGCAAACTTGAACCGTAGCTAACTGAAACTACTGAGTACTGACTCGAATGAAATGCGTCCTAAAGGGAAGAGTAAAGGACTGGGACAATTGTGGAGGGTACTGCTGAGCATATATAATCGATGTGAATGATCGGTTGACCCTCTGCTGACACGTATGCCAAGGCGTTTCAGAAAGGCTAGAGAAAGAGGTAGAGAAAATCAAATTTGATTCGTGAAGGAGAGGGGGGGGACGTTAAGAGAACAGGTAGGACGTTTGGAAGAGGAATTGGAAGTACACTCTGGAGGTGATAGAGGATTTGTTTTGGAAAAGATCCTACTGGAAGGATGCCTCGTTGAAGAGTTTGAGGTAAGATGACCTTTCTCGAGGAGGTGGAGTTTTGGAAGAAAAGATGTGGAAGAGGAGGAGGAACCTTCTAAATGCCTTCGCTAGTGGCAGGTACAACACTACGTACCAGAATCGACTGGAAACTACCGGCTAGCGCGAACAGAGTCGCTAAGGGTTATGCTCAAGAAGGCAAATGACTGGATACTCATCGAAGGCAGAAGATGTAGATAGCAAACTCAAATACCGTAATGAAGTCCATCCATTTAGTTTTATGCTTAAGCCTATTTGTATGTTATGTTTGGGGTTTACCACCAAGGTACAGACAAGTTTTGCAGCCTATATCAGTATCTGTGTCAGAACCGGCCAGAGGCATACCGTATGCGTATGTATATATATATTGATAATGATGTTCTAAACTCAACTCCCGGAAGCTTTAGGCTTTCCGGGCCATGCTAGTGCGTGGCACGTGCCTGCTTGCCGAGCACGCGCTATGCTATGCTATCTATACTATCTAATGCTATCTAATCTATCTATATCATGCCATGCCATGCCTGTGAGACCTCACAACCTCTTACCAGGGTAGAGAACTCGCAGCATTGGGTATGCATCCCCTGCCGTTATTGAGTTGAGTTGTCTGAAGTCCACACAAAAACGCCATTTGTTATTCTGCCACACCATGACGATTGGAGAGGCTGTGGTTGAGGATGACTTTTCAACGAAATCCCAGACCAGAAGTTGCTCAATTGTCTGGTCAATTATCTCCCTCTTTGCTGGTCCCGCAGGCCTTGCGTGTTGTGGAGCGGGTAGCGGTCCCTCGGTCTGAATTGTTGATTTGTAACCCTTGACTTTCCCGAGGCGAGCTCCTTTACTGAATACATCTAAGAAGTCTAGCACCAAACCAAATAGCTCCTCTTTCTGTTCGTCTGTAGCCTTAAGTGTCGCTGCTGAAGGCAAGTGTGTTTTTCTCCGCTCCCCCAGGCCCTGAACCATGGGTTCTGTTGAGGTTGGGTATCGACCTATGTGCCGAAGAGTCAGGTACGTCTATAAGCACATCGATGTCACCGGGTCTGAAGCCGGGGTAGGATTCTAAATCCTTCGACTGTGGTGCCAGGGCCGCTTCTTTGTCTCCATGCCAACTGTTGGGCTCGCATATATATCCTGATACTGCCTCTTCGTTTGGTATCAATGGTTCTCGCCCGAGGCAGTTTGGCTCAACCAGTTGAGGGCGCCAGAGGCTGCTTTTGTTATCCCGCCGACTGTGGAGTATGCCCCTGTGACGACCAAGCCGGCTATACGCTTAACCGTATCTTCCGGTGGGAAGATCGGTATCCCTATGGTCCTGGCCAAGTTGTGTGCCTCGCTGTCACAAGAGGTGGCTGTGGAGGGGGGTTGAGAGAGGGTTACCGTCGGAAGGATCGCTATTTGCTCTGCAAGTTGGGCCTGAGCCTGAACGTTTTCGGTTGATGGTAGCGCCTTTTTTGTCCTCTTTTGGGGTTTTGAAGTCAGCTCTCCTTGGGGGAATCTCTTATTGTATCCCAGCCAGTATCATTCATAGTCTCAAATTCTCGGATATCCTTGGGAGAGGGGACCGGGGGTCCCGCACCAGATCTTGTGATTCTCTCTGGGCGAAGCATGGCTGCTTTCTCGATATCAGACATAGCACCAAGCACTGTTGACACCTTCTGGAACAAGTGAGTCTCCATTGCTGAACAGTGGGATATTGGCTTGATGTAGTTGTAGAGTAAGGCGGAAGCCCGCTTGAGTTTTAAGCTTGGGGCGCGGAGGGACTTTACCTTTCGGGTGGACGAGCTCGAGTCTGAGCTCGAATCTGTCCTTGACGCCATATGTCAGAACCGGCCAGAGGCGTGTGACAGATGATGTGTGTATGTGTTCTGGGCCGCGGGCAATTAATATAATTCCTCAATTTGGTAAATCTCAATCGAACAAAACATTCTGCGACACTCAAAAAACACCCTAAGAAGTTATTTTGACTGCCATATCCACATCATATACCCTTCCTGTTGATTAGTGGGAGACGGCAGACATTGAACAAGGGAGAATTCCGGAAAAATTACTTCAAGCCCTTCAGATGGTGAAGTACATGCTGGCGACGTTAACAACTCATCACTGCATCTCTGATGATGAAGGAATAGGGAAGAGGATACTGAGTTTACTGCTGCCCTAAAAATCTGCAACCCTATCCAATGGGTATTTGGAAATAAGTTTCTTATCCACGGGGGTTCTTATTGACGAGGCCTTATTCAATAGCTGGGGCTATATCGACCAACTTATGCTGAATATCGATACGCTATGTGGAATTCAGTGAAATTTGGAGCAATCATAATTATAATACTTTTGTCTACATCTTGTTGCAAGATTGATTTTTATACTAGAAAAATCCAGGCTATTCCTCACTTATAAAAATCCAGGTCAGGTGCAAAGCGGTACTTTCTTAATAACGGGTACTGTTTTATATGCAGATTGCTAAGCTACTCCAAGTTCTTGATTTTAAACCAAAACGAAGCGTTGTGGGAGATCAAATGGCACAATGCTACAACAAACTTCATACTTTTGCAGTTTGATATTGCTAAACCCGATAACCTCTACCCAACTGGCTTAGAGTCTGATATTTTAGATACTCTAACTGCTCGGTAAACTACAGTTCACCAGGCATCTATAACTACTGGTGTTGCGAAAAGTTCTACTCTAATTGTTGTCGCCGATACTTTAAGAATAATCTGAAATGCTTAATTTATTAATATACGAAAGTATCAATAGAGAATCTTTTGCAGTCACTGGGAAATTATCAATTCTTCTTTTTTCTAGTAAATGAGTACTTTATCAATACACCAAATTGAGTAATTATTTAAATTGCCCGCGGCCGGCACAGTGGGTATGCCGCCCGCGGGTGGCTGTGCTACCCACGGGTGGCATGTGCTCCCCGCGGGCGGCCCGAGCAGCCTAGAATATATATATATATATATATTGATGATGATGTTCTAAACTCAACTCCCGGAAGCTTTAGGCTTTCCAGGCCATGCTAGTGCGTGACATCAGACTCTCAAAGTACAAACCTATAGCTCTGAGTATAATCATGTACAGAGAGAACTCGTTAGGAACAGATTGCGAGGAAATATGGTGTTGGGAACGACGTTGCGCCAACTTATAAGCAAATTTGAGAATGCGTACACAAGGAAGTTGGTAACGCACAAAAGGAGGATCTGCATGGGTAAGCGTTGGCAATGCTGGCAACGTCAAAAAGACAAATTGACATTATAATGCCTGCTGGCGCGTTGTAACGTAAGAAAATTTTTGCTGATGTTCCAGTATTGAATGTAGCAAGGAGGGAGATACCAACAGAGGGGTGGGACCGGGCGTTGAGGTTGGCAGTCGTTTTGGTGCTGTTGGTGTCTTCTCCTTGCTATTCTTTACTAGTAGACCCTCTCCGGAACCACCGTCGAGGAACATTACCTTCCAGTATTGAATGTAGCAAGGATGTTGACACCGACAGAGGGGTGTGTTGAGGTTGTCGAAGAGGGGATGGGGGAAAGGATACGAAGGTTAGGGACGCAACAAGGAGCGTATTGTGGGCCAAGGGTTTGTGGGCCAAGGTTGCCACGACAGTCACTTAAGGCCGGTTGCGAGCGTGGCGCCTGGCGCGTTATCTGTTGTTATCGGTCTATCAGGGCCGGTAAGGGCGTGGCGAGGGAGGAACGAGGTCTCGATCCAAAAGACTAAAAATGGTGTGGTAGTTAGGGAGACTACCAATATAGGACTAGCTTAATTACAAAAAGGGAGATACCGGAAAAGGTATGGGCCAAAAAAGGAGTGTGATTTCTCAAAAAGGCAACCATCCAACGCTACCGAAACAAGAAGTCAAAAATTCTAAATACCTATTGCGTGCTGCGGTGGGAGACTTTATCGCATGGTCACCCACTGCAGTACTAGCCTGGCGATCTGAAGCTTAGATATGGCAGAGCGGACGGGATGCCTCGTTTTCTTCAGTCTATGGTCGTAGATGTCCAATGATGCAGCCCTCTCGATTTTATATCACCTGTTCACTGTCAAATTAGCTTACTTGGTTTTGTATCAGACCGAGTGATCCGATGATGTATACATACTGACTGTGAAAACAATGGCCTCTTCTTCCAAATCTTCGGTTGTCCAACAGCATCAGGCATGGTCGGAGCTTGACCGGTTACACCTCAGGGTAGCGCCCGCGCATATTGAAAAATTACTCCCCTTTTCTCTTCAAGCTGAACCTACAGCCAATATCAGGGACCTATAAGATGTTCTACAGCGTGAGGAGAAAAGTATTGAGACTCTAGAAATTCAATGCAGGCGTCTGCATGTTCAGCGCAGGATCACCGACTTTCTGGAACCTCCTCTCCTTGACATTCCCGCCTCCACACCTACTACTCTCGTTTGGATATTTCTTGTTTATATACTCTGCTTGGATTCATAAGCCTATCCCACAACATTTCCTAGCGCTACTTAACTTCATTTTATAGTTACCTATTTTCTCTTGCTATAAGCATATATTGGTTACAAGCATACTTCTCCCGGTCCGAACGATATGCTTGTATCGAGAGTCCTCTGTACAGAATGATACCTAACTGGACCTTGTATAGTCGGACTATGCGGACTATAGGCCATTGAAAGCATGAACTAGGATGGACTTAGTCTGGTTGCTGGATGGACTATGGAGACCGACTACGCAGGCTGTAGTCGGGCGCACCGGGCTTACGTACTGTGCTTCAGGTTATTGGGGTGTCGATCAGGTTCATGCCCCGTAGGATAGCTCGTCTGGTTCGGCGACTTGAGGCGGAAGGCTTCGCTGTCGCCATTGTCCGACTCGCCATATGAGAGTTCATCTGGGTTGGCACCATTTCACCAGAAGATCCCTTGGATTGGGCCGTAAATTGTCAGTATCGTAGACGTACATGGTGGTTCTTGGTGGGCGTGGATGTCCCTTCCAAGCATTCTCTGATGCGCGGATCCCCTGTCGGCCGGCCCATGTCCTCGACATGTCGTTCAGTTTGGCTTCTAGTGGTTCGACTCCTACAATCATCCTAGTCTCTCTCATGGCTGCTCTCATTGTAGATGCCTGTGATCTTGAGGCATCTGCATTCCACTCAATCTAGTGTATATGGTCTACGCCAAACTTCGGTGCCAGTGTGGCACGTGGACAATAGTCCCGTCCGTCGGTCCGCAAGAATAGGACTAGGAAGGCCATTGGGCGATAGACTGGGACGGGCTGGTAGATCAGTCAGTCTATGGTGGAGGGCTGTTTGACTTGACTACAGTCGGACCAGGTGGAATATAGTGACTAGGGCGGACGGGGCGGACTGCAGTCCCCACAAGGACCGACTAGGCAAGGCGTTTTGCGGACTGCGATGAACTAGGCCAATAAAGGAGTGGATAGATCAACAGTAACGGGACTGCCTGTCTACCCATAGCCCGTTGCTCACTCTGTTCGGTGCCCTAGGTGAAGATTGGTCTAATTATCTCGGTGTAGCACGCATGGCCTTCGGGACATCCCCCCCCCTCTGGTGAGCGGAGCCTTTTCATAGCTATGCATTATTGTGCCGCTTTTTGCGTGCAGAGGCGGATGCGTTCCCTGAATATGACTGGCGTAAACGGTGAATTGATGGCATTAGGGTCGGTTCCCCGGCCTGTGGTACCTAGGCCGAGGGCTGCGCTTTTGGACTATGAAATGTTCTTCTTCTACTGCTTCCTATAGCGCGGTATGAACCAACCTGTGCTACACGGCTTGGTGTTGTTTCACTGGGACCGAATGTAACGACCAGAGGGCTGATGTCGTGGGCCTACTGAAGTTGGAGCCCTCAATATCTGGTTGTAGTGGTGGTAGCTCTGTGGCTGGTTGCTGTTAAGACTGTAGAGATTCTAGAATTCTTTCCTTGTTGGCGTTATTGAACTCTGAGAAACGTCCCGACCTTGTATAGTGACCTGTTTGCCCTCTGCCAGTGCTCGTTCGGCTTTGCTAATAGTCAGTTGATCAAAATATGGCGTCTACGGGAGTCATACTGTAGGCCGTGGAACAGTTTCTGCAACTTGGAGGTAATGACTTTCCCTGCGAGTTTGCCAATTGTGTTGGACAGTACAATTGGGCGTCAGCCTATTACTGTTGAGTGGGTTTTCCTGATAATTTATAATGCTGTCCAAGTAAGAGATGATGGCCACTCACAATGCTGCCCAGGTGACGAGATCTCGTTCTGTGGAGGGGGAGCCCAGAGCGGTAGTGGGCTAGTGATCTGAAGGTAGGCAAGCAAATGTAATTGAGGATAGATTGGCCTAGATGGGTGTCTATGATGGGTTCTAAAAGCCGGTATCCGATCCCATCTGGTCCCGGAGTGCTGTTGGTTTGGAGTTCCTGTAAGTGCGCCTGCGATAGCTGTTCTCGTTTGCTGCTCACTAGGTGAGCTGTGTAAGGCGCGACTCTTTCTCCTTCAGTGTATATTTGAGGTTATGGTCAATATATTGCGCCATTCCAAGAAGGTCGACCAGTTTGCACTGGAGGCCAAAACTGCCTCATTATACGTGATTGATTGTCTACCGTTGCAATAGCATTACGATAGTCTGGTTGGCACCAATAGCACTATACCTCTTCCATATCGGAAATCAAAGGAGCGCGTTGTGCCAACCAGACTAGGTTGGTCCATGTACATGTCATCAGCCGTGCTGCTTGACTTCTCAACCAGGGATCATCGCTTTCGCACCCAGCCACATGCGAACCAAAGCTAGAGTATAGACAAAACATTTTAACATTTCATAATACTTGATCCCAAATCCTCTATACCCAGACTTTTCCCAATACCATCCCCTAAATACATAAGCAATCTTGTGGAACCCTAACCTAAGCAACTGGTGTGGCATCTGTTATCAACTTCATAACTTTTCCAATCGCAATTGTCTGACCTTGGTCCCGTAAAGTGAATCGCCCCAGTTGCTGGTAGTCATCGTAACGCTCCAGTGCAAATGGCGTTGTTGCCTCTAGTCTCGCAATAATGGCTTGACCTGTAGCAAGCAGTCATTGGAATTAGTAAATAAAAATTCAACTAAAGTCACTCTAATTGCACAATCCAATTGGAAACATTGGGCTACCTTTTGAAGCAAATGCTGGTGCCTTCTTGCTCTTTCTACCTGTGCCCTTCTCAAGCTTGTGTAGCAGTGCCACAACCGTTACCTCTTGGATGGTTGTATGTACGTGCAAGACGCACTGAAATCCAGATGTCATGATGTTCTTCAAGTCGAGGATGTGAATTTGTGCATCAAATGTAGTAACGCAGTTGACCGGCTGCTTCCGGCTGGTCATAACGTAACCCGGCATAACATCCTCCTCTTCCACACCCTTAACACGGAGACGGACTTGGTCGCCACAAGTAGCACCTGCGATCTCTTCCTCTGTCTCTGAGAATATGGCTAAGACTTCGGTCGGTATCTTTCCTGGCATCATAAGAATATTGGAGCCTTTCTTGACAAATCCAGATTCAATCTTCCCCTCAACTACCGTACCCATGTCCTTATACTTCCCAGCAATGGGCATCATGAATGGCGCCTTGACCTTACGGTCCAAAGCTTTCATGTTATCAAGATATTCAAGCAGGGAAGGACCATTATACCAAGGACACTTTTCCTTAGGAACACGTTCCTTGAGGCCCAATCCCGTAAGTGCGGACACGGGCATGAAATGTAGATCTATGATATGTTAGTATATTGGCAAAGTTGTTGGCACTTGATCATACCAGTCTTTGGATTGTATCCCGTGGACCGCAAAAATTGTTGCAATTTTCCTGTGCACTCTTCATATCTCTCCTTGCTCCACTCAACAGTGGGGTCATCCATCTTATTAACCACCACAATTAACTTATTTACACCTTGGGTTTTCGCCAACACCGCATGCTCTCTGGTTTGGCCGCCTCTCTCGAATCCGGTCTCATATTCACCCTTTCTAGCACTGATCACAAGAATACCAACGTCTGCCTGAGAGGCACCGCCAATCATGCTTGGCACAAAGGTTTTGTGCCCAGGGGCGTCAAGAATAGTATATCTCCGCTTTTCAGTCTCAAAATAAGCGCGACCAACTTCAACAGTTTTGCCCTTGGCTCGTTCTTCCTTGGTGAGATCGAGAGCCCATGACAAATACCAGGTCTCACGGCCTGCCGCTTTAGCTTCCTGCTTAAGTTTATCCATGGTACGTTCATCGACCATTCCGGTTACATAGAGGATCGAACCTCCAAGAGATGATTTTCCAGCGTCAACATGTCCGATAAAGATGAGATTAACATGTTCCTATCTGAGGGATTAGTATTGAGCAGCTGTACATGGTAACTATCAATGAATACCTTTCCAAAGATCTCCTCAATTGTTGCATCATCAATGGCTTCCTCCACCTCCTTGAGCACAGCATCCGCTTCTCGTTTCTCCGCGGCTTTCTCCGCGGCTGTCGGGACGGGGCTTGACTTTCCACTTGGAGCAGCAGAGGCCGCAGCGGACCCAGAGACTGCCTTGTTCGCCGTGATTTTTGATCCAGCCTCAGTCTTATCAGCTGGTGTCGGCTTGCTCTCCTTCGGCGTACTGCTTGTATTAGCCCCAACGGATGGCTTCGGCGCTGAACCTCCAATAGTTAAGACAGCAGCTCCAACAGGTTTCTCCTCCTTTTTCACAATTGTTGGTGCTGAGGATGGAGTAGAACTTCCAATCTTTAGAACCTTTGGAGGACCAGCGGTTGTAGTTGTAGTTGGTGTAGGTGTTCCAGGTCCACAAGAAATCACCCTTGGGCCAGCAGGCCCAGCCGGAGATGTCCTCTGCTGGTTTTGACCCTGAAAATTACCACCGGTTGGCCCTTGTGGGGGTCTCTTAACAATTATTGGTTGTTGCTGTGGCTGTTGCTGCTGGTGTTGCTGGGTTTGATACTGCTGGAAGTGTTGCGTTTGGCGAGGTTGCTGCTGGTACTGGGGCTGATATTGCTGATACGGTTGATACTGCTGATACTGATTCTGCCCGTACTGTCCATACTGGGCATAGTCATATCCTCCTGCAGCACCTCCGTAATATCCCTGCTGCCCTCCATATTGGGGGTATGCATTTCCGGGGGTGAACGAGGGTGCGCCTGGCTGGAATGTGGATGCAACTGGGTTGAAGGCTTGTGCATTGAAGTTTGGCCTGAAGCTGCCTCGCTGCTGCTGATGCTGTTGTTGTTGTTGTTGTTGTTGTTGTTGTTGTTGTTGTTGTTGTTGTTGTTGTTGTTGTTGTTGTTGTTGTTGCTGTTGCTGTTGCTGTTGCTGTTGCTGGAGATTCAGCTGTTGGTTTGTCTGTCTGGCAAGCTGCTCATCGTCTCCAGCTGCCTCTTCCCACGAGTTCGGAGGGTTCGACATTGTAGATGAGGGGTAGGACAGAACTTATACGCAGAATATTCAGGAGACCGCTGCGTAGCAGAGGGACAAGGAGGGGCCTAGGGAGCAAGGGAAAGTAAACTGTGGGACCACAGGCACAATAGAGAATACTTTCAAGATTGACAAAAGAGCGTTGTGCAAATCGTACGAAGTGATGCTCTGCCAAGCAGGTTCCGCATCCCCTGGAGACGGCCAAGACTTCCATTATTCGACCGCATGACTGAGCAAGCCCTTCGTTATCCATGTGTTGCCTCCACTCCACACTCACCTTCTAGATAGTCTCAAGACGCCTTCTAGATATATTGGTGCCTACATAGGTGTCAAGTACATACACTTACTTACGAAGGTACCTTACTTGCGTGATCCACTCACCCGCCTCATCTGCAAGCCTCGTGCTACGCCAAGATTCACCTTCGCAATTCGGTGGCCATGGATCAACTTCTGGGAAGGTGCTTTGATCCAGCATGCTTCATGATTGCAGCGTATCATTGACTCTTGTGTCTAGAATTGCGGCTCAGAGTATATCATTTGCCATAAAGTATTACCCCCCTTGACTCCATTGCTACAACACCTAACAAGTGGCCAACTATAGGTCCGGAATCACAGTTGTGTCAAGCTATGCAATTAGAGAAGGCAGTCGATATATACGGGTGTGTTTTAGAATGTGAATTCTACAGAGGTGCTTGCGAGGCTAGGAGATACTGACCGACTCTGAAGACTATCAAAGGCAGAGACCGGGAAGAATTAGAGCGGCTGCAGGACCGTCTAGAAACAAAAATCAGGGTAACTCACGGTGTTACATCATGCTCGACTGCTGGTTGACACAAGCTCTCAGATAATATCCCCAGCCATCGATCTCGTTGAGATAATGTAGATCTTCTATGATAAACATCCTTCACGGTCTCAAGTCCTAACAGCAATAGATCGGCCAGGGGGAACACCTCTCTCGAAAATGCTGTCAGCTTGACCAAGTCTCTCCGTTACGACATTCAAGCTCTGGGGCAAAGGCTAGCAGAGTTAAATGCTCAGTCTGGCGCCGAGAGGAGAAGGAGAACTCGGGAAGATATTAAAGCTGTAATGGATGACATAAAATTGCTGCTCAATCGAATTGAAGATGTTAGTTCACCATGGATCACCAAGTCCACAGGCTAATATACTGCTGATAGGCCGTACCCTTAATCAATCTGGCAGTTACTACGTCTGGTGTGAACCTCTCAGCCTCCATCCCTCACACGGTATCACCTTCCCGCTTGCTCCAAGCGTCAACTTTACTCACCGCAGGAGACACGGCCTATTCCATTTCGCCTTTTCATCCTGCGCAGGTTGGTATGACTTTTATTCTCACACTCTACATGCTCTTTGCAGGCCACTCGCACCGCAAAGACCTCACAGCTTCCGACCTGACTTGGCAGGAGGTAATATCAAAATGCCGAGTTAAGTTAATAAGAATACCTTTAGTATATGATGAAGATGAGAATGAAGATAGTGCTTTACATGCTATACGTGCACAGAGCAAGCTGGACGAGTACTGCTATGAACTAAGCGTGATCGAAGATTTGGATGATGGAAGAGTTCACGAAGATGAAGAAGCCAGAGGGCCACCACGCCCTTTTGAGGACGTACAAAAGGCGGGAATTCGCTTCACAGTTCCTATACATCAGGTAATTTGCTTTGAGATTATCCAAAAAAAGACTACAGTTAACTTCATACAGATAAGCAAGATATTCTATACAAACTCTGGAAAACTGCTTGGTATCGACGAATCTAGCTCTCCAGTTCTGCTGATCAAGCGCGACCTGAAAGCAACACCTCCCCGTAAACTCCTCGATCGAGCAGCACGCTACGAGTACGAAGATTTTGACGAGGAAGCAGAAGGGGTAGGGTATTCATTAGATGGGCGGAATGGAAATGATAGTGAACAGCCCCAAATAGATGAGGAGTGGGGTTTACCAAAACATCTTGATCCTGAATGGTTTGCATTCGAGGTTTGGACAGAGCCATTGGATGATGAACAATCTGTCGGCGATCCTGAAGAATCTGAGACAGAGCCCGACGGAGCTAGAGGAAGTCTGACCCATCCGTCCCAGAGAATTAGGGATCCTCTTGGAGCAGGATTTGCGGTGCTCAGTTTAGGGTCATCGGAAGGCAGTAGGAGTCCTCTTTCTCATGGTATTAATGATTCTATGGTTACCACCTTAACACCATCCTCGACAGCAGTGCGGTCGAATCTATCGCTGCTAGAGTGCTTGCTTCGCCTGACAAGTCTCCAGAATTATCAGCAAGCATCACATCTTACAGTTCACGATGAATTATTGAATTTATTCTTGTCCGATGCGAATAGCTGGCTTGGTTCGCGGGAATCTCGTGAAAGGGAGAGAGAAGATGCAAGAAAGAGGATTGGATTTGACCCTTTTGGGTCACCCCCCAGCTCCCCCGGAAAGGATATGGAGGACCATCCCAAAAAAGGCAGAAAGGATGTAGAGCAAATTGCAGGAACGTGGCTCGGCCAAGGGCCCCAGCTTGGGAAAGCTCTGGCTCCTATGACCCCCAAGGCTCAGCTGATGGGAAGTCAGGGCCCTGGTGCTCAATTTATTGTCGAAAGGGACAGTAAGACAATATAGAGACTGTTTCACATAGCTACCCAACAGCGCTGGCGCCACCGCCGCCGGTGGGCATGTATCGATGTTATCAGAGTGCGTCTAAACTGTGGAACAAAGGGCAGCGTCAATAGTAGAAACTCAATTTGAAACTCTAAAATGGGAGAATCCTCTCCTGTGAAGTCAATATTGGATTGTTTAAACGTTTTATTGAGCATGGCAGATGGTTCTCTTAAATTCGATAGATAATTTCTCTCATACTAATACTAAATCAGATTACAGTAGTTGAATAACACAACCACAGTTTAGGGCACTGGGTGAATGCGGGGCAAACCTGGGGAATGCCTTGCATAATTTCTTTTCTTTTGCGGATGATTTATGGATGAAGCTTCGCTAATTTTCCATTAGCTGGTGGTTCTCGATGACAAGATATTCAGTGAATGCCATTGGGTGGAGGGGCACCAGACACTTCCTAGGTATAGACTTCTTGTGCTAGGCTGGGTGATACCTACAGCTTGGTTGGGAGGATTTTATGTTAGATAGATGAATTTCAAACCGAACTGTCATGTCATTGACCCAGGCAGTGGAACATATGCGACGTACATGTTCCCCCTGTCATCCCATATATGCCTTGTCCCACGTTGTGCAGACTCATTGAGGCATAGAGTGCTAGGTAGGTCTCTTCGTGCATTATACATTGTAAATCACTCCCGCATCACCCTTCTTCCACCATATAATAGACTTATTTCTACGACTGTGACGTTGAAGCAGTAACAGATACTGTAACTAGTCAAGTACATACACCACAACGGGATGGGCTCTCTGTGGGCTTGGAGTTCATGTTGGGTCACCTTCAGCCAATATCTAGCTTAATCATTGCAAGATGATGCAGCCAGTTTTGAGATTCTGTCCCAGTGCAATGGTCTAATGGCATGTATCTACCTATGTATACCTATGAGAAAAAAAGCAAATGTGAGACTCGCAGACGCCACAAGCGTCGGTGCCCCCTGTCCGAGCAGTTACTCGGGGTTCCCGTAGACCGGGGAGGGTATGGGTTAAGGCAAAGTGAGGATGATCTAAGGATGATCTTCCTTGAGCAAACAGGAAATGTGAACAGGAAATCCAAGCTTGCTTTCTTATTCCGCTCCTAGCCCATGGCATGGCCACCCTCTGGGTGCATGAACTGAAATCAACCAAGATCGAAATCATATCTCATATCGATATACAGTTCTAAATTTGCTAGATGAACATCCTTGGAGAATGGTGATCTCGTGCCCAAGGGATGGTGGTCAATAATGCTGTTAATAGTCGGGTTTGGATACTCAATAGGATAGCCAGTATAGAGGCGCCGTGCAGATATAGGGCAATCACGATCGACGGCCAGACTGCAATGCACATTACGTGCACTTGCGGGAGGTTCTTGTCTTGTTGGCCTTGTGCGGACCGGCCGGTGTGCTGGAGCTTTCATGTCAGTGTTACATATGTACATCTATGTACCCCGTGGTTGCCAGACTACTACTCCATGCGTTAACCCTCTTCAGGAATTCAGCACATCCCCGAATGTCGGTAGCTTGACGCACAAGATCGTTGATCGCCAGTGGCATTCAGGGTTTCGACTACCTTTTTACATCGACTACGGTGATACATATATCTGACCAGGTCTGTAACTCCGGCTAGCGAGCTACGAAGCGCAGTATCGATCGCGAGCACTATATCTCAGCTGTAGTCGATGTAGCGTTCCCGGCCACCAATATGATCATTATATATATACACATATATGCACAGTAAATCACGATCACCAATAACATTAGCTACCGATCTTTGTCCCCAACCTTACTTACCAAGCAGTAGTCTAGTTACTAGGCAGCCATACAAGAGGGTGCACGCAGAGGTTTCTTGTCATAAGTGGCCCCACCTTGCCAGTCATTACCCCGCCGACCCGCGCCGACCGCCGCCGGATGTCAAATGACGCAGTCCGTCGGGCCCGGGTTCCTTGCTAGGCTTTGGTAGCTCAATGTTGAATTAAAAGTGCCATGTATGTCTTTGTTGTCATGAATTGTGCCCCCACGATGACTTTGCTTCGCAGTACATATATTCACTGCAGATCCGAGGCGATTTGCGAAGTCTGCGGCCTCGATCCAAATATATGGAGAAGAAAGCTATTCTGTACCGCAGAACATACTTAGTGCGATGGTCAGCACGGAAGAAGCAAGTTGAAACGAAATATGTAATGTTTTTCATCGATATCGCCATCGTGCCAGTGATCGTTTGTGGAATTAACGATCGATAAAGTACAGCGACAAAACGTGTCAAATAGGGGCATTCTCAAGAAATTAATGGGAAAAAAAAAAAAAAAAAAAACGTAATGCGTGCATATATCAAGGAGACCGCACTTCAGTGATGATCTCCAGCTTTGCATCATATGCATCACCAGCAACCTCAACACCATCTTTCCGAGCCATCACCACTATCCTCATCTCACCACAAAAAAAAAAAAAAAAAAAAAAAAAAAAAAAAGAAAGAAAGAAATGAAAAAAACTAAATTCTAAGATGCCACAAATGCAGCTCGATTTCCAATTGTCCTACAGCAGATGCCCGCCTACTTACACAGCAGGATAAATTCCGGTTTTAAGGTTGTTGAAATCCCCACATTTTGTGACTTTAAGCTTGCTAACGAAAGCTTAATGCTTAAGCTCGCTGCTCTAGAGACCCTTATCTTTGGACAGTGTTTAGCTAGTAAACCGGACCGGGCTTGCAGACAAGGAAGTAGGGCTAAATGCTCAATTCTATCTTTGAAGTCAGCTGGACTGTACAGAAAACCCAAAACTCCGGCACCTGACCCTCGAAGGAAGCTGGAGTAGGTCTTAAGAATATTTTTAAAAAAAGATCACGAGGTTATTATAACCCTAAACCCAAAATTCGGGTCCAGTTAACAGCAAGTGACATCACATGATGACATCACATGAATGTATCTAAAATTCAATTGAATCATAGCCTTACCTAGGTGCCTAGGTCTAAGTACACAATCACACCTCTCTCACAATACCAAGGTAACGATACAATCTAGCCACCAAGAATCCGGCAAAGGATGTGAGAAACCTCGTACTCAGACACCAAACACTAGACTGCCAGCTCACGGCAAACCGCGGGGCCGGCCCTTGCCACAGTCAACATTAGTAACATGACCATCTCCAGCTCTGTCCTTTTTCCCATTTGTGCATTCATCTATAAGTATGTGTACATAAAGACATAACGAGATGAGATTCCCCGGCTGAAGAATTCGAGGGATTTAGATTTGAACCATCTTGCCCAATATGGCAGTCGACCAAATTCGTCAGCACTAGTTGATCGACTACTCGAGTAGGAAATATGATGTATTCGTACCAAAGACTTTTTCAAAAATTCATGATGGTCAACTCAAAAAGTTGCCAACAAAAATACTAAGTATATGCATGAATATTATCCATGCATTTCGTAGTCGATGCATACCGTGGGCTTGTGTGATGATTTGTTGGAATGGTACCATGTGTCAATCCCAATTCAGATTAAATTAAACTCCGCCCAGCCGTACCGTACGGTTATCAACATACGTATATATCCGTGTGACTGCAATAGAAGCATTCTATATAACGTCAGGCACAGGGTGTTGTTAAGTTACCGTTGATTGTTATGGTGCCTTTTCGTCTTTTATAAACAAAACTGTCACATGTCAGATTTTAGGCATATTGCGTTGGCAATTACCCACGAGAATGACGACGTATCATATTTATCAGATTAAATATATACTTCATGTATGTCACTCTGCTCACATCACATCTGCTCTTGTTGGGAACTTATAGGGCCTGCTGATATGCTATATCTATTATATTAGTCGCCTCGGCGACGTACATTCGCAGAAACAATTATCTACCTACTACGCTAAGTCTGCAAATACTTCCATACAAGGTCTTTGAGGTGCATCTCTCCCCTTATGCTCTCCCATTCTCTCCCCTTATGCTCTCCCATTCTCTTCCCTTACGCTCTCCCATAATGTTATAGCCAAGTACTCAAGACCATCACAATGGCTCCGTAAAGCCGAAACGGACAACCATTTGCAAGTGCCACGTGCAATAACTCGCCCGCCGCGGCTCCATGTCTATACAGGGCCCTATGGCCATATTCTAAGCTTGCTCCATTTCATTTCACTGTACATAAGAAGCAGCTCCCATCCAGCTACTGTCCAGCTGAGTGCGCTGGCATAGGCAAACGATACGATGCGATCCGATCCGAGACCAATACGCCAATATAGAAATTTCCGTAATTCTCTCCTATTTTACATTGACACATGGCATAGGCATGAGGCATGAAGCTTAAGAAGCATGATGAGGCACCCTCAAGCACTACTTGTGCTGTATAGTCATGACGGAGTAAGTATGAAAACCAATGGCTGGTCAACATATATTGACTGATAGCCAGTCTAGCATAGATAAACAACATGTCAGTCTCTTCACCTTGCTGGAGCTGCACTTGATACATACATTATATTACCTACATTTTCATGATTTTCCTAGGTCTTACCAGTGCATTAGCTCGCTGGCCTGCGGATTCGGCACAGAGACAAGCGGACGCCTGCCCTGCCTTGACTAGCTCTACTCTGCAAACAGCAATATATCTCAGATAGCCAGTGCTGGTGCATGGGAAGAGGGGGCCATATCGAAAGTTACTAGTACATACAGCCCCACCATACCCTCTGAAGAACTCAATACATACAATATGCAATCAGCTCACAGAAGATCAGCAGGAGAAACGCACGAGGGGACGCAAGCAGGAAGGTACTAAATGGATATCTAGTGTTAGTTTTTTTTTTTTTTTTTTTTTGCGAACCTGCGCGCGCCATTGGGCGGGTTGGGGTGAGCTACGGCAGGTTTTGTGCGGAGTTGCCTTGGGTTTGAAGTACCGGGGTTACAGAATATGTATATATATATATATATATATATCAAGCATTCCACTGCAGTGCCCAATGTCGTAAAGTGATTTACCCATGTGAAGCACTCATCGGTGGCAGGAAGTCACCCGGATGAGAGTGCCGGTGCCAGACGGGTTCGGCTACAGAACACTAGATTACATCTACTATTCTAGGTAATTGGAAATAGGGGGAGGACTGAGAAAGTTTATCATGTAACATATCTGCTTGTTCGCAAGAGAGCTGCCACTAACCACGTGCTAAAATGATAGAAAATCCACTCATTTCAAGACGTAGTAGAAGAATATGTACATGGACTGTTGTCTTGGGATAAAAGGCTTTTATACATATCTTTTACGTACATACTTAGTACGCAGCATGAACATGGCACCAAGATCAGAAGCAGGGCGTGGTATCAATCCTACCAAAAGTTTACTTATCCTTAGTAATATATATTAAGCACTTAGGTACATAGCCTACAAACTATTTTCACGGCTATATTGGGTATACTAGCATTTACCTAAGGCTATGTAGACTATATGTTCGTCTGACTAAATTATATTGCGAATAGGTACAGAAAAAGAATTATGCACTCGTGATAAAGCAGCGATCCTAGAGTTCTTCGTCGGGCCGGCATGTCTGCGAAGTCACGCGTTACCTAACCGGGCACTCCCGTATCTCTCATCGCCGTCTCACTTCCCGGAGCTATAGCGCCGCCGCCGCTGCGGGGCCGCGAAGCGAAAGCTTCCCCTAGCACACCTTTTCACGGAGACTTTGGATTTGATAAATCGTGGGAAGAGTGCCAAGCTGACAGTACATCTTACTTTAGCAATTAATAGGCACGATAGAAAAATATCAAGCCAGAGTCTTACACCGGACGCTGTAAGTATTGCTGCTGAGGGGTTGTGTGTCTTGCTGCGCTGTCCTACGCTGCTCTTGAGGTACCTGGTAGAAGTAGGTGGAGGCGTACTATCCATGCAGTGTCATACTCGTTTATTTTCAAATAACGTGGAAACGAAAGATATGATGAAGCCTCAAATCATTGCCGGAGATCAACAAACTAATGCGGTGTGCAGTTTGTCTTTTTAACGAAAAGTTTTTTTTCCTTAATTACGGCTGGACCGCGAGAGGCGCCTGCTTCATGATGATGTCCAGCTAGCCACGTCTTAACCACTTCAGCCGCTAGCGCAGGCATCAGGGGACGATTTTTAGGTTTTTCGAGCTACAGACCCACGGGGTATAAACTCCTACTTAAGACCAATATACAGCTTTGAAACGTTAGATTGTAGTGACATACGAGTACTGTCGATAGTGCATCAATGTTGAAGGTCAGAATGTTGAATAGATGGAGTTGACTCAACAGGAGTAGGTAGGTGCCTAGTCATGTTAGGTCCGTAAACCAGTTAGCATTGACATGTGGCTAAGGCCGACTGTATGTTTGAAATGAATTCATCCATTGCTGTAGGAATGGGATAATTGAGAGAAAACAAAGGATATTGGGAAATCTGAGTGGGGGGCTTAAATTTTAGCCCGGGCATCGGATTGGACTGAGGTACCTTCCAAGTGTCCTCGCTTCACTTTTCTTTTCACTACCCCATCCCTGAGGTACGGGCAAGAGGGTGGTTAGGGCTGAAGCCGACCAGCCATCCACCCTTGGCCGCGGTTCGCCTTCCAAAGAGAGTTGTATGTCCAATCACAAACTGCAGTATTGCTGCTTTTACGATGACCGCTTGATGTTGTTGATGATGAAATTAGAGTAGTGGCAGACTAACAACGTTTCACATCCTTTTTCACTCTTTCTTGGTGATGCACGTGCGAGTGCGGTATGTATTTCCAAGGCTCTTCCCCATTCCTGCCATTCCTGGACTGCAAACCAACTCCAATCAAAGATGGATTATTGGCACAAGCAACCAATTGCAAAGGTAGATTACCCCACCTCCACACAATTTCCAAGTATGTCCAACTCTAATTAACTAAAGCAGATGGATGAACCCTCCAAAAACAATTCCTAAGTCATCTGCTTCTGGGCTGGCAAAAGAAAATATTGACTTGATATGGGTGGTCGTTCGCCATGCAGACGATAGGGAAGGTGATGGTGATTGCATAGCCATCTCTCAATTGGTAGACATGCCTGATATCTTATGCAATCACCCTTCTTTTTCTTCATACAATGTTTTCAATCTGTTGTGGGTCTTGCAGATTGTAAGTTGATTTGACATTCATGCCCCAAGGAGATGATAGGCGTATTTACTAGGTACATTTGCCCTCGGTACTTTCTGAAATTCCTAGGGAAGAGCTGCCAATGTAGTGCTGCACATGTGCGACATGTATGTGGTGGTGATCTTCTGCAGTCTGCTGCATGTATAATGTCTCTGCGTGTCTGATTTGCTTGATACCATTTGTTTCGTTGTCTCCCAATCCTCGCTGCTTCTGCTTTAACTTTGTCATTTAATCCTTTCAGACTACCGTAGCTGAACAGGTGGGAATGCTCTGTCGTTTTAGTGTGGAAGGGCAGAACTTGAAATATGCCAAATGTAGACTTGCTAGATTCACATTCGGTTGTGTTAGGAGGGTCTTACTGTATAGTGAGTGTTCAGCATGATAAGCATTTTATCTTGGTTTCTGGAGGAGGGGTATATTATACGTTTATCGGTAGCCCATTCGACGAGCCAACCAGGCTAGGCTATCATGGTCCAAGTAGTAGCAACTGGTCCACGGCCAGGAGACACGCAATCATGGATATTCTATATAGGCGAGGTTACCGGAGCCGTCGAATATAGTCGCATGCGCCTGAGTCCGTTTAGGTTGAGGGTTGCGTCCCTTCAGTGAAACCCCTGTATATATTGCTCCGCTATATTTTTCTAGCTTGTGGCAGTCAAAATTGACCCGTTTCATTGCCAGGGTATATATTCTTTCTGTTATCACACCATCAGCATACGAATTATCTGGACCCTTTGCCATTCCAACCCCCCAATCCAATGCCTACAGCGACCACTTCCTCTCAAGGTATATCAGCTACCCATATTATGGCTTAGACAAGAACCAAACCCTATTGTACAGGGAATAGCACGTGTAGCAGGAGTACCAATTAGAGCTCAGGTGATTTGACATCGTCTCGTCATATTGGCCAGGCATCTCTCCTCATATTGGCCAGGCATCTCGAAGCTCACCATCCGAATTGCTCATCTCCTTCCTCGCTTCAAGTAATACGGAGTTGACTTGTGGACAATCGCCACGTCGATGTAAAGGTCGAGTTGAATTGAAAATGTATGGGCATATTTCGATGGAATTGGCAGTCGAGCAGTTAATGTGAGGCCTCATCGGAAAATTGCTTGAGCAAGATCCGTTGGGCCGCAAAGCAGAAAACGATGTATGGTCAAGATTGTATTCACAGGACCGTAAATCGCTAGCCATCATGTCCAACTTTCCTCCTGCCTGACCCAAATCCTTGAAAAGCCTGCGTAAATCAAAACAATAAAAATAATCAATTTTCGCCAATCCGAGACATAGAAAATCCGAAAGGAAATCAAAAAAAGTTACAGGAGATCAAATCCTGCGTATATTCCAAGGTCCAACTTCTGTACCCATATGGTCATAACCCCTGCTCCAATAGGCTTACCCTTCGCAACCCTGCTCCGATTCCTTCCTATTCCCCCTTGGCCTGGTCTATCTCTATACTAGACAATCCATATCCAGTCCTTAAAACCCACGTAAATTGATGGAATTCAAAATTGAGGCCCAATTCAAAAAAGAAAGAAAAAGAGTAGCCGTTGACACTAGAAATGGAGAATTTTTCACCGTGACGAAAGCAAGTCCGGTATGCAAAGAGCACAAAAATACAAGTAATCCGATGAATACAGTCTACAATAATTCCAAAGAAAAGAACACCCTACGAGGGGCCGAATAAAACAAATTCCAACGTTATCGGGGTGACTGAGATTGGGACTGTGTGTGCCAATTCTGGTCCAGAGTCGACTGATAGGTGGAAGCATTTGAGAATTTCCTCATCCATACCATGTTTTCATCCTCAGGTGACAACGGCGTCGACATATTTAAAAGCAAGCCAGTATCTGTTGGGGAATGGATATTGGAGGATGCGAGGAGGTCTAGAGTTTCTGTTGAACCATGTAGGGGTTGTTGATTGATGTAAGAACTCGTGAAGAAACTTGAGTTGTCCTCGTAACCAGAGTCACCAGTAAGTGAAAGGCTGAGACCATTATCCACATAGCCAGGTTGCTGGGGACTGCCATCCGAAAGGTATCGTTCTAGGTTGAGTTTTGTAGTCTCCAACGGTGTAGCCGTCTGAAGGAAATCTACCAGATATCTCTCCACGTTATACTCATCCAATCGGCCTCCCCCTGCCAACTGAGGTAATCCAATGTAAGATGAAGCTGCGCTCAAGCGGTAAGTTTCGTCCCCCAAATCAGACGCCTCTGAAGGCAACGGCCCAGTGCCAGGCAGTGATTGTGTGATATCAGTAGTTTGGATGCTCAATTCATCATTTTCATCCCCCGATGATGAGCTCGTCAGCCCAGGATAAGACCACTCAAGATCAAAATGCTGGAAAGAGGGCCAACCAGCAGAAGGCTGTAACCCAGCGGAGAACCGCGCAGTATCCGAGCTAGCAGATTGAAGGAAGTCCTGGTTAAAATTTTCGTGGAGAGTAAACTGGGCTTGATTCGTGTTGACACTCAGACCTGGATGAATGCGAGAGGGGATCTGTCGCACTGCTGAGGGTTGTCGAGGTGTCAGCTCCAAAGTACTGTCCAGGCCCAACAACGGATCTCCAGTAGTGTAGGCCCTTGGAAGCGATAGCAGGTCAATAGACGATTTGTCAGACACGGATTTCATCCGGCGGTGCCTTGGGGCAACTGGTGGATGTATATCCTCGTCATCCAAAAATGAATGACGATGATGATCTGCATGACCTGCAATAGTATACGGGGAGACTCCATGCACCCCGTGATGGCTTTTGTGTGTGGGTTTGTGGTGACCATTAGCAAAAGCTGTCAGTGAACTTTCCGACTGGGTGGCCTGGAGTCGGGGTCTTCCGATACTACTCTTCCGCTCACGGGGATGTGGGAACTCTGGCACAGTGTCAAGAGAAGGTGATTCTTTTTTTAAGGCGCAGGTGCATCGGCCTCCGTGGTAGCATGAGCATTGATGTGTTGCTATATCTCCACAGTAAGAAACTCAGCCAACGATCGGGGAAATTTAAGGTGGTATCTTACATTTGTTTTCACTCTTGTCAGCATTGTTGGTGCCGCAACAGCCGCCAGATCCCGCTTTCTTTGTAGCTTGTTCTTTTCCATGTGCATGCCTCTCTCCACAGTCACACTTCACATGGGCTGACCTGGATTTCCTCAGACTCCGACAATGAGGACATTGTGAAACCGGACGGCCCTTCTTCGCAATCTGTTTAAGATCTCGATCTACAAGCAGCCGTCAGCCTGGCCAAAGAGAGGGGGGGGGAAACCGCATGTAGACGGTCATGCTCACCAGAGTGCGTGCACCCGCTTACTCTATGGCCTCTGATGCATGCATCGCAAGCCCACTTAACGCCATTAATGAGCATGGTTGAATGTAAGGAAGGTGTGTGCTGGATGTGTAGTCCTTGAACAAAGTGGTGATAGTTGGGGACTGTGAAGGCAGGGTGAGCCGGTGTATAAATACAAATGGTAGACCGGTGTAAGGTAGTTGTGGGTGTGCCGGGGTGGAGACTGGGGAAGCCGTGTTGTTTTATTTTGGGGGGGTGTGTGGGGGGGGGGGGTTGTACCGGAGGAAGCTTTATTGTCGGCAACCACAAGATTGAAAGCAAGAATCGGCCAAATAAGGCCGCGCTCAAATCAAAAACTGGCCGTGCCTTGCACCGAGGGGTTCGGCGCCGGCCTTCAAGCGGGACACTCGAGAGCTCGAGTGAAACACCAAAATGCCTTTGAGACTTGCTGTCAGGACTGCGGGGTTGACTGTAAATGGGAAGAGATTGGAAAGGAGGAGGTCAGAGGAGGCAGAAACGAGGATTTAACGGATGGTCAAAAGTCATGAAAATTGCAAGGTTGGGTGGTGTAGGGAGCAGGGCCTGCTACGCGGATTGGCGGGGCGGAGAAGTTTGTGTGCGGCCCTGTGAGTGGTGGGCGGGTTAACTTGCATGCTGCCAAAAAGCAAATAATCGCCCACAGCACTGGAGCTTCCAACCCTGCCCGGCCGTGGCCTCTGCTATTCCCTTTTTTCTCCGCTCTGCAGCGCCGTCTGCCTCACGTGTAGCTGCCAGCTCCTCACCCCTTGGCCAAACACAAGCAGAAACTACGTATGTACTGCACGAGGGCGTGCGTGGACCCTGAGCTTTTCGGATGAGTTGCCAGGAGGCTGTGTGCGAGTCGTCGGAGGTCGCCCAGCGGCCTTTGCTTTGGGGGCCCGGCGCTGCTTCGCTCTGCAGATCTGGCCTGGTTGTGCTCGACGGTTTTAAACCACTGCCCCAAGGATCATCTCGAACCTGTTAATCAAGCGTCTACAGCGGCCTAAACTTGAAGTGCCCATGTGGAGATCATGGGGTTTGTGTGAGTGCTTGCCTGTCCATGCCTGTCGAGTCCCAGCACTATATATTAATCGAGCGTGCGATGCCGTCCAGCTGCAGGAGTATGTCCACCCGGAGCAACAGCATAGAATATCGTCTCTCAATGCCAGAACGCTGTCCTGTCGGCACTTGCTCCTCGTTCTCTGTATGCTCCCTACATATATATCGTTATGTCCGCGACCTGCAACTATTAAGCTAGTAGTCCTGCTACCTTACGACATAGGCGGCCTCCTGTGGCACATATCGTACATATATGTAAGTTTCAGAATGCCTCCAGGCTTTGTTGTCGCCCCCAGCAACTGCATGTACTGTACCTAATACCTATGTACCAATACTTCCTTCACAGAAAAAAATATATAGAAGTACAGGAATGTTTGGAAGGAAAATATGTCAAGTACCCCTAGACAGCAATGCCGACACATGGCAAAAACTCGGGATTTTAACACAGTACTTAGGTGCATGCATATAAGTCATGTGGAAGTATACGTCGGAGGTGTACTAACGTTGGGCCTAGAACGAACGCCTTAGAACCAAGGTCATTGAGCCTGCGTCTCGTGGCAGCCTAGCTTGCTCAGACGGTTTCTTCCAAGAGAAGCATGGACTGACGATATCGTTGAAGTGTAGTCTGGTTGAAGTGAGTGCAAGTAATGTATGAACGTTCTTGGCCTAGATCTGGGATCGGATTTACAAACCAAACTTTTATGCCTGGGAAGGTTTTCTAGTTTATGATAGGTTGCCAGCAAGCGGGATTTAGTCCGCAGGCTCTGTTTGTATATACAAGCTACCAAACAAGATGATATGGGACCATGATTATGAGGACTACTTATCCATCAACCTTTGTTTGCGATTATTACAATATACCCCGTTCCTTAGCACGAGCCATAAGCTGTAACCTCCTAGACATGAAGTACCAGACCATGCAGCAATTTGCAAAAAGCGAGTCTCTACTTTATACTTGTATTATTAGCACATGTACATATTAGCACATGTACATATTAGGTAAGGATGTAATCCATAGATACTTATCGAATCATAACCTCTGCAATTTATCTACTCTATTCTAAGCAAGCCATACTAGCCAGCACGAGATCACTAATCAAGGAAGCCTATATACTGTATATATATATATAAAGCGGGGGTTAGCTCTCACTTGAACTAGTGAATGAAATAAAGACGTTCTGTAAACAATTCCTATTTATTTTCTTTATTCTTTCTCTTGACGCATCTTTATTCACGGTCGATGAACAGAGGTAATCCCGAATTATAAACTATGGCATCTACATAGGCTGTCTATTGCATTCCGTGGCTCATGATTGATTATACGTGCTTGCTTGTGGGGGGGGGGGTAGTGCATTTGAGCAATCCCAACACTTCCGTACAAAATTCTCCCGAACCCGTGATGTCTTTTCTGTGTGAGTACAGCAAGGGCTTTTGCTATTGGCCTTCTATTTTTATATATATTTAGGTAGGTAACTCTAGAATCCTGCTTCCTAGCCGCCCTAGCTGTAGTTAATATCTTATTTGATAATTCAAACAATCTAGTGCTTGCTAAACAGACCGGTGTGATCCAGGTGCCGAGAATATTATGCTATTCAGATGTAGATATACTTCTATGTATTAAATATTTGTATATGATGTCTTGAGTACCTAAGCAAAGGCGGCTCATTAGCTAATATACCAAAAGTATTCATATACAACTAAAGTAACCATCTCCTTAAGTAATACTATCAAGGGTGACTTTGTAAGAGCTGCGTCAGCAATATTTGTCTCAAAATGCTAGACGTCTAATGTCATTGGGTTGTGGCTATGAAATGCCAGTAGACTTGGGCACCATCAAACCAAGCATAGATAATTACTGACCAATGCATTTTGATACCGCATTGACACAACCCCTCCCAACCTCGCCCTCTCCTTACCCGCCATATCCGACATTAGACTTGTTGCCCTCGACATGGTGATGGAGCGACTCTTGAACTGGACGTGTATATATGCTCGAAATGGGACAAGTGCTTGGTGAGCTGCATACACCCAATCGACCCCGCAAGGTTCAAACACCAACCTGCAATTTTAGAGTACCGTAGTTTGGCTGGCTTGTGCCGTTCGAGTACTTACGCCACTAGTCAGGTTGCCCCCCTATGTACGGATTTTAACTCGTTGGTTGCAACTCGCACGTAGCTATTCGACGGCGGGTACATTAATTGCATAAATCACAAAGGAAATATAGAACTCGGCCGAGCAGCTGTTTCTTCGACAGGTCCGAATGATGCAATTGGATATACTGTACATAGTCTAGTTAGAAATGCAAATGGGCGAAGTTAACATGGATAAATTTCTGGCCGAGTGATCGAATTGTTCTAAGGGAGCTCGAGAGTTATCAATAGTACCTAGTTCAAGTGGAAAGCGGTGACAAACCTAAATGAGTTTCCGTAATATTTATCCTGGATGCAAGTACAGCTATGCACCCTCTAGGGGATATACAGGTAGGGTGGTTTTTCTGGTACAGGTTGGAAGACTTGGGAAATCTGTAGCGGCTAAAGAATATCTTGTGTCCAGGCAGAAGAAGTTGAAATGGTCCGGAAGAGTAGGTGGCAGAGAATTGGCAGAATTACAAATGCTGTTTGTCCCATAGTCACTTGAACTTACCTACCAGTCCACACTTAATTGGACCTATGTTTCATAGATTTTTTCATGCAGGACATCCATGAGAGCCTTGTCTTCAAATGAAGTCTTGACTTAAACCCATGGAATATACCACCAGCTTATCAAGTCAAAAGGTTCGCGAATCTTTATTGGGCTTCGTTAAATACCTAGTATATATATGTCGTTAAACTCAGCAAGTAGAGAGATGGATCCTGAATTAGTTGACGGTGACTCACTTATCCGTCGTACTCTTCTCCTTAGCACCGAGCGTAACATGTCAAAATGTTACGTGGACGGGTGGATCATTCAACTGTCCCACCTGTGCCCAAATGAGGAATATAGCTCTCTTGTCAGTTCTTCTGAAGGATTGTTGGAGCCTTGTGCTATCCTGAATCCTCCACATAACACTTTTTTGTAGGCTATAGGCTGTTGTAGAGAACTGGTATGAGTGGAGCGGCCTTGATGGGCAGTATTGGTGTTGCAATGGGGGAAATTCGACATCTACTTATGCAAGATTAGTATAGCGAGAGTGCCCAAATAGTTTCTGAAAGGATAATTATAAGACCTATGACAAGACACCACAATCTGTCTTTTTTGCTTTTTAGCGAAGTCCCATCAGTTGACTGACCATGGTTATTGTTCCCTTATCCCCGCGACAGGCGTCAGGCAAAAGACGGACTCAAGCTGATGGGCCTGGTAGATTCTACTAAATAGGGATAGGCGCGTTCATTAGCTGTTATTTTGGGACTGAGAATACCTAACAGACCCCACTCTTTGGGAAAAGGAGAACGGATAAATTCTCAACCAGACTTAATTCTTGGGCAAAATACCCTGGCGGCTGCCCAAGTGAGGATAGTACGCAAAGATTTTCGCTTGAGCTGATGATCTCATGGCGCGGAAATGCAGCCCCAGAAGCATGCTACCGGTGACGTGAGTAAAAAATAGGGTAGAATATCACTGGCGGCGGATGTAGGAAGGAGAGCGAGCATCGAATGTGTGGGACCTGGTCCCTTTGTCAATTAAAACCATTATATTTTGAGATCACTCTGATTTGCGATTAGCCATAACCGGATATTGGGGTGTTCCGCAGACTAGAGTGTATCTAAAGCACATACAATGCTTCTAGAAGGATTTGACAATATTCGTAATGGGCAGGCATGCTAGGCTTTGGTGAGAGGAAACCTGAGATTCTCTACCATCTCTACGAAAGGCTATGCCAACCAGACTATCTATACAAACGTAGGTGTTCTATTTTCTGTGGCTGCGGTAAAGACTACTGGACAGCAGTACCCTTCGAAGAATTGTGGGGTACTGCTCGGGCGCTGAGCATCAACATGTAGAGCGGTTCCAGCTATGGGCGGCGGTTATGCATATGCATGTGAGGAAAAAAAGCAAACATGACACGGGGGACCAAGCTAACCACCGACGTAGAGTACTCCAGGCAAGAACTCACCAAGAGGAAAGGAATTGGGAGCCATACGCTCCGCTCGGGTCTAAGGTTTCTACGGGTCTATTGTCGATATGTGTTGGGAAATCAACTTGGGTATAACCAGGCTGGAAATACAATATGTACCTAATCATGTGTTGCACAAAAAATATCACACACATCACAACTTATTCGCCATCATGTATACCCTGGCATGTGCCCGTGATATGCAATTTCGGTTTTGTAATCCTTCCCCCCAAATTCAGACACCACGAGACATGCCATTCACATTCGGCACAAACTGTCCCTTCGATGCGGTGAATGGAAATTACATGGGCTAAGGTAAGGTACTTTTGGACGGAGAAACATGGTATGTTTGCACCTTGCTGTCGGAACTCCGCCCCTGTGCATCGAGGTCTTACAGAACTCCCCCACTAAACCAGCAATATGTAGTCGTTCACGAGAGAGAGAGGTAAATCCAACTCCATCGTAAAGGTGGCCAGGACCTCTAGGTGGCCATGGGGCCTGTACTTTCGCGTGGCAGCCAAGGGTACTCACGTGAATTGGACGTCTGTTGGAAACTTCGGATTCTCACGGGAACAAGATGCGTCCCTCGATTCATGATCGATCAAGGGCATTCGGGGTCGGTTACGTAGGTGAAATTAAAAAACCTCCTGCAGGCTGTATTATTTTACACCACCATTAGGTACCTCGTCCTCCGCACTCCGATTACAGCCCGGACTCGGGTGTGCTGCCACCCCAAACCCCTTGTCCGCCCCCCCGGGACACATCTACGCTTGCCTTCCTCCGGCGTAGCATGGCAGACCCATTGCCCCAGATATTCGCCATTGCCCTGTTTCCCCACCTTCCAGTCCTCTGCTAGCTAAGCGTCACGCATCTGACCATTTCCTCGGACTGCCCGGCAAACCCTGCTGTTGGTACTGGCGCCCTTGTTTTTTTGGCGCTCTTCATGGCCGTGAAGGGCCCACTCTGGAGAACATGAGTCCGTCGGCATGTGTGTATGCAGCTGTGTGGAGAGCATAAGCAGTGTCCCTACACACTGCGACTGCTCTTCCCCACCACATAAGCTTCTCCCGTGTCAGAGATACCCCGAGGCCGCCTGGGAGAAAAAGTCAGGAGGGGTCTTCTTGTTGCGGGGCACGCAGCCCGGCTGGGGGGGCACGGAGAAGGACCGGGACAGCAACAAAAGAGGCACGAAAAAGGCACAAAAGCAAAATGGCTAGGGTGCACGCTGCCCGAATCCATACTCACTCTGGGTCACGAGAAGCATGGCCCCAGCCCAGCCCTCAGGCCGGGCAGCGGGCTCTATGGCAGGTACTTGGGTACTTGTAGTTAGCGAATGTTCCATTTGTTTATGTGTGGAGCGAAGCGAAAGCGCACGAGTTTGCCATGTATCTGCTCTGCTGCATGCAAGGTTCGATCATCCCAACCACAGCACGCTGCCCCGGCAGGCCTCCCCTACATGGCCATCGGGCTGCTCCACGCCGTGCGATGTTTCGATCGTCTGCTTTGTGTGCGTACCGCGGGCTGGGGAGTCTGGGCCGCGCTCGTTGGGGACAGACCTGCCTAAGTAACCCGCCTCGCCTCGCCTCGCCTCGTCCCCAATCTCGCGGAGCAGTGCAGCCCAAGCAGCCGTGCGAGTCGAGTGCGTGACGGAGTCGTGAGAGCGTGGTCGGTACTTCATGCACACGTACATACAGACGGCCAGCCAGACACAGCCCGCTCACACATCCTCGCCCCGACGTTTTTCCCCCTCCTCCGACCCCCCCATCCCCCATCCCCCATCTTCCCACGCATCCACTTATCCCACGTTTTCTTTCCACTCCCGAGACCCCAGAGAGGCCCCCCGCACGCTCTAGCGCACGCATCTACATATCATCGTCCTGCTGGCTCTGCCTGTCGTGTTCCCGCCCTCAGCAGCCGAGCCCACCGGAGCCCGCGAAGCCTGAGACAAGCAACCGCGAAACTCCGCCTGTCAACCCACCCCCCCCCTCTCCTCCCCAATTCCCCCCCTCCCGAATTCCTACAATTTTCTTCTGTCTCCCCGTCCTCTTCTGCAACTTCACGCGAATTTTTGCTTCGACTAGGAAAAGGAATGCAGGATTGATTGATTTCCAACGAGGTTGAAACATACAGAGTTGAATGGCAATGGCGGAGGTTGCAGCAGCCAATCCTTCGCACACCTCGGCTGCCGGGTCTACAGTACCGGTACCTGCAGTCGCGAACTCAGCAAGCTCAAAGAGCCCGACAATCTCACCGTTGTCTACACCACACGCGAATCCTCTGGATCAACAGGCACCTCACACTCAGGCCCATCATCGCCAGCAGCAGCTCCAGCAGCCGCAACGGCCGCCACAGAAACAGCAGAGGCAGCAGAAGCAGCAGAAGCAGCAGCACCACCACCAATCACACCCGCGACAACAGCCCCCTCTGCCAACCCCTCAATACACCACAGCTAGCCCACCCGGACCTGGCGATGCCAACACGACATCAACATTCCCGCCACATTGGTCCCAGCCAGGGCAAATGCAGTTTTCGTCTCCCTCAAGGGGCCTTCCACCTATAATGTCGCCCATGATGGGAATTTCTGGGGGTCATGACATGAGGCAGCCAGTGTCGCCGCGCACTGTTCCTCTAAGTATGGGTGATTCAGGGCAAGATTTGTCTGCTCTCCCCGGCGATCTCACTGCGCCTAGAAAGCGCTCCAAAGTGTCACGAGCGTGCGACGAGTGTCGCCGCAAAAAGGTATTGCACTTCACAACAGACGCGCAATTGATTTTAGAGTGAATTTTCTACTGACTGAAGAGCAGATCCGATGCGATGCAACGTCAGAATCTGGCATCGAGCAATGCTCCAGCTGCAAACGCGTTGGCTCGAAGTGTTCATTTAGCAGGGTACCAATGAAACGAGGTCCAAGCAAGGGGTATGGGGGAACGTCACTGCATCAAGATTTCATGGCTAATTGCGCTTTTATTTTAGATACATCAAAGAGCTCGCAGACAGACTGAATACCCTCGAAAATTCCATTTCTACCGGTGACCTGCATTCGTATGGACCGGGAGCACCTGGAGATGGGGAGCATTCACCTGGTCCATCGGAATCAACCTCCCCACCTCCCGCGCAATCGGGCACGGCAAAACAAGGTCGTAAGCGTACACTATCCAGCTCCAGTGGGTTTCATAATGCGCTTCACCTACAACCCCTCACACAACAGCCGCTAACTCCACGGCCGAGTGAGCGTCTTCCTTCAATCGATTCTTTCCATTCAAATCATCAGCATCCACCACCATCAAGACAACTGCCACCCCCGTCGCACCAACCACCACCACCACCTCCACCACCACCACCTCCACCACCACCACCTCCACCACCACCACCACATCAGTCATCTCATCAAGGCCCATCCCAACACCCAAATCTTTCAAGCTCAGCTAGCTCAGAGCCTACTTCATTATACAGGACTCATGCCTCCCCAAATGGGGTATTCTGGAAGGGCATTTCGGACAGTAATAGAAGGGCGAGTGTCAGCTTTCCCTTTGACTCTACTGAGCGACAAGCTGCTTCTATGAACCCAACAGGCTCGGATCAGGGTGTGTTTGACTGGGATGATGAACTAGTCAGTCAGTATGTATCACCCCGTCTTGTTGTAATAAACAGAGCGCTAATTTATCGCCGTGGAATAGATATTATGAATTGATCCATCCTACCTTCCCTTTGTTACCAGAATCAAAGTCCAATCTCCAATCTCGGCTTGCGGAAGCCCCTGGTACAATGCGTGACGCTTTCCTAGAAGCTCTGTATTCAACAGTGCGATCAAGTCCTGCATCTAGGGTGAGAGGGGTGTCGACGTCAAATGCAAGGAGGGCTTCTGATTTGATTATTTCGGCTCAATTTGAGAGCTCAGCTGCTAGGTCGCATAGGGATAACCTGATTTATTTACAAACACTCATCCTTATGGGATTGGAAGCGGATAATCATGGGCCAGATTCATCAGGGCCACCGAGAGCCGCGTGGTTAGGCGCAGCCGTGGGGCTTGTTTACAACATGAAGTTGCATAGCAATCGTTTACCTCGTGAAAAGCTGCAGGCTGGGGATCCAGATTCTGACGAAAAACTGGGTAGACGAGCTTGGTGGGTATTAGTGGTTCTTGATCGGTGGCATGCTATTAGCACGTCAAGCCCCCTATTCATTCCAGATTCCAGCGTGGCACTGCTTGTGGAGGACCAAAACGTGCTTGGCATTGCTCTGTATCATATAGCTCGTACGTATATTACCCCCCTTGTATCACCTTGTACCACCTTGTACAATTTTCTCACTCGCATATGTGCATACAGGTCTGTCGTGTATCATGGGGCATCTTGCAGAAAGTCTTACTGCTGCGGATGGGGAGATATCTACTGCCTACACTTCTAGGTTATTGAGGGGTGAGCTCGAGCGATTTCGTGAGACCGTGGAACCACTCTGGGCCCAGAGAGGCTCCCTTGGTTTAGTGGAACTCGCATATTATCATGTCAAGCTTCTATCTTTAAGACATGCATCGAGAACAGACCCAGTTCAGCTTCTTGGGCCAGCCATACGCATTGCAGATATCTTGTCCTCCGCGCAAAATCCCACAACACCTCTCAGCCATCATTTTGCGGCACTGGCTTTAGGTGCTTTGCTGGATCTCGCGGACTTTGAAGAAACCAAGAAGGACGCATGTGCTGGTATTGAGAAGTTAATGGATGCTTTGGAGAAACGGTGGACTACGCCGGCAAGGGACGAGGACGGATGGGACAAGGCAATCAAGGATTTGATAGAAAGGCGAAGGCAGCCTAGGTATGGGGCTGGAGGTGGGAGTGGCTCGGACGTTCCACGAGGAAGCCTTCAGCACCTTGCGGAATTGGCCGTTGGTGAGCGAAGTCCCACGACGCCAACGTCAGGGACGAATTATCCTACCCTACCACACCTTGATATGGCACGCATTCAGCGCTATGGCTATCTTGGGTCATTGGTTCTCTAACATCCGCGCTGATTACACCTCACCATGGCTAGGCTGATGATGGGCGGGGTTAGCCACTGGGGGTTCCGTTGTATATTGGTGAGCTACGATAGATTAAAAATACCTAAACGAAACGCGTGACAGAACTTCAACTAGCGTTTGCAGATCTACCTAGCAAAGTGGGATATATATCAATTCTTCAAAGGAAGTAACCAAAAGCATCATATCGTTGTTAGCTTGCCCCACAGAATGGCCTTCACAGCATGGACTTCACAGCACTGCGTCTTGACAGCGTTTCTCAGTCTATATCTCCTGTTGTCCTCACGTCACATAATTACACAGGATTACATCCGAAGCACGATACATCTATCATCCTGCTACAGATATTTCCACGTTTCCCATTCTTCTATCTAAAATACATACTAGTACAATCCTGGGAGTTAATGGATCAAATGGGGACAAGTAAATAGGTTTTTGTTTTACATTCGACTTCAATTTCATGATCGTTCTCTTTTCTTATGTTTCTTTCTATTCTGGAGATATCCATTGTATTCTACATTGGTTGGGTATATGCTCTTGAGCCTTTTTGCTTCTTTTTGACTTTGCGTTGACCTTAGGATATAGTTTCTGGCCGCATATTGCTTTGTATGATAAGTAATGTATCGTCCAGTTCGGTTTGGCACAGGAAAGACTGAGCTTGGTTTGGGGGAGAGTTGAAGTGGGTTTCGGGGGGAAAGGGTTGAGGATTTAGTTGTTTGCCAGTTCTTCGGTAGGTCGGTCTGGCTGGGTTTGGGTTTTTCTGTTCTGTTCGGTTTGCTATGCATATCCTTTTTATTTATTCTTTGATTGCGGAAAGAAAGCGGGATGTGGAATTTGGGGAAGTGGAGAACAGATTGATTGGGGGTCTTGGGAGCTGAACGGGGTTCTCGGGTTACGGGTATAGGTGATCTTATTATTGATTTAAATATCAGTTTTTCCTCGTTTTCAGGTTTCCACCGATTTTTCATATTATTCCTCCACGATTATTGTAATAAGGCTCTTATCACGGCAGTCCTCCTTGATATCTGTGTTCATGTAGATACTCTTCCTACTCACGGGCCTGGAGAGATTTACGACTCTCGGATATTGAATAAGCGTATGAATAGCTCTATATGAACTCATCTACTTCTCTGGAATACATGGTCTCGTAAAGGCGGATCCCACATTTTGCTGGTGCTTATGAGGGAAAAATATCCGGGGCATCAGGCCGCAGAACTTCTACTGAAGTTTCGTGCTGTTGTGGCCTGAGCCTGGGATGTGTCTTTCCTTAATCGTGATATCAATATGCCTCCCTTTTTGTCGCTATAGCGGAAGCGGGGTTTTCATGGCTATAGTCTCCTCGGAATAAATTACATGATGCTGGGTAAATAGTTTGGAAAAGTTCTTATGCTGCTTTCAACTGTGAGTCTGGGGTGCTACTAGTATCTAACCTGCTTCCTAGGACAAGTGCCTCGTACCTACTGCCTGCTTGACTTGACTCGAACTACCGGTAGACCTGCTGAGCGTGGAGATCTCTGAATATACATGTACACAGGTACAGTAAGTATGGAGTACCTGGGTTAAGGGACTAGTGAGCTTGCAGAGCATAGGAGGTGTCTCAGGTGGTCGGGCGGTCTCGTGCCTCGGACAGCTTTCTTGCTTCTATTTTCACCGTCCTGCACAAGGTACATAATTGCTCTATTCATTCACCCAGGGCATCCATGCCGAGGTGACTGGAGCCCGGGATATATTTGGCTGGGGATATATACAAACCTGTACCAATCAGCATCAATTCCATCAGAAAACAACAGTCCTGGGGACGTATGGGGCCAAGAGATTTGAAGGAGCAGACCAAACCTCCACCTATGCGATGCTCTTGTCTGAAAACCGACCCGTAAGATCCATCCCCCCATGACCTGTGCTCCAGCGCCCCAGCACCGCCAGACGAACAAGAAGCCCCACTCTGTCCAGCTTCCAGCTTCGACCCAAATCCCCAGGCTCGGTACATATCTTGTGGACACGTGCATTCTGGAAGCGCACGCAGCTCAGCGAAGTCACTTCAACTTCAACGCCGTGATTGTTGCGAATCAAGTTAGAGGTTGTAGTACACCCCCGGTCCCGCTTCGATTTGAATCATCTGCAACTACATACAGTCTCACACAACTAATACAAAGATTCCCTACTCATCAGCCAACAGCAGTTGTCAATCTATAGGTCCCCATTCAAACAACTTTGCACGAGCATTCCATCTCCTGTACTTGTGCATTCAGCCCAGCACAACACCTACCTACTCAGCACTCCTTTATCACTAGTTTTGTTCCGGTAGCTCCCCTGCGATTGCCAGTCAAACTTCCATACCTTCAATTCCGTCGACCTTTATTGAACTATTTAACATATATTGAAACCCATAGAAAGAGAAAAAACCAGAGTGAACATACAACCATCTACTGACAATTTATTGCAATTAACGTTGCGTTTCTTCCCCACCTTCACAGTCCAAAGTTTGAGACATTGCAGATGAGCACAGCCTACAAGACTTTGATCAGTTAAGCTCGGAGGCAGTGGTCAAGGCACTCGACGTTATACCGCTTGGTCGATGAAGGTATGTTCGCTCATCCCTCGTATCGATACCAAGCTGGGGGTGGCTCTTGAGCTGAAACAGGCAAACTGACTCTGACTGGCATTTGTCCCCTTTCTCCTAGGCCGCCTCTCGAACACGCGACGGAGGCCTACCCTCTGGGAACGAGGCTCGACACTACAATGAGGACAGCAATCGTGCCAAGGACGCCTTAGCAGATATGAACGGGCAAAAAAATAGTGAGAAATTGGGTCCTGGTACAACTCCCCGCAGCAACCGGCGTGATGACGGCAGGAGAGTTCCCAATGTCAATGTCGATCTTCCAATAAATAGTCCGAATCCAGCCCCAACCTCGAATCCAGGCCGTAGTTCAAATACTAGCAGGGGTACTTCGAGGGGAGGATCATCAAATCGGAGCCAAGAACCGCTGCATACGACAGCTTCTAGACGACCTGCATCCGGACCCTCATCTCCTTTGGAAACGGCAAACAAGCAGTTTCCTCTCAATAATATTGACTACGAGTCCAACCCTGCTGCAGTACAGCAGGAACTTAGTAATTTACAGGCTCTCAGGCGAATGTCGATGGATGCTTCAACTACATCTGATCCCGACCTACCAGGATTCAATCTCTCGACATTCACAGCACCAACTGGAGGAGACGATGACAATGATGCACGGAGGCTATTTTGGGTACCTGCAAGGCTGCATCCTGAACTTGCTCCCGAGGGATGGAAGGCATTCGTTGAAGCAAAGGTCAAGGAGATTAGGTCACCAGGAGGACAGAGTAATTCACTGTTATCAGTGGGAGGGGCCAGGGACCAGCTTTACGGAGGAAAAAGTCCATGCTGTCGAAGCAAATTGACAACACAGGCGGGAGGGCAGCAGAATGGTATGAAGACGGCGCTGAGCGACTGGAAAGAAGACGGTCCCAGAATGGGGTTCCTATGCTAAAAGTGTCCGACCTCGAAAATTTGGTGAATGATCCCTCAAGTCTGCTTAGGAAGCTAAGTGTTAGCCCCGCAGCGAGGGTGAATGTAAATGGAAAAATAGATGAAGACTTACCAATATTACCACCTCTGGGCCACACCTTGCGACGCTCTACGCGGACGACGTACCGGAAGGAAAGAGGGGGAGGTTTCGGCGGACTTGGTAGTGTGCGGCGGAGATTGCCTCGAGCCGGGGGCGAAACAGACACGGACGATTACTCCCCTGGAAACTCTCCGGGTTCGGAAAAAATTGATCACACACTGAAGAGGGTGCAGACAGACCCGCTGCCATCCGTCAATGCTGCGAATAGGATCCGCAGCAGGCCACAGGACTTCAGTACGGCCGAAGCAAAGGAGGTCAATGAATCCCAGGATTCAAACGTGCGAATAAAGCCGGGTGTTACGTCGCCTCCTCCAACCGCTCCTTCCCCTATGGCTCCCTCCGCCCCAGAAGCTCTATCCCCATCTGCATCTTTTGAGGATATGCTTGCAAACTCTGCCTCAGCCCCTCCTATACCTAGTGCGCTCGCTGTGAAATCGACTAGTAGTAAGCCTAATAGACGATCGACTTCACCAACATCGCGCCCTTCGCACTCACGAAAAGAATCACAGGACAAGGTAGCGTTGGTACCGCGGATAGTGGAGATGCCCCAAACAGATCAGGCCCAGCAAGTAAAGCACTCCGAGAGAACTTCCTCACACCGGCCCCCACAGACGAGTCCTTCTAAGAGCTCAAAACGGCCACTGGTAAGGCAAGGAGGATCGGAGAACTTGGCTGGTGAGGCGGGTACTCGTCCGAGTTCAGCAGGGAAGGAATCTCTTGCGCCGGCTCCCTCCGAGGGTAAACGAGCGGGTAGGTCAGATTCAGTTAGCTCATCCACGAGAAAATCTAGTTGGGGCTGGTTCGTTGGTGATAAAGAACGGGAAAAGGAGAAAGAGTCAAAAGAGAAGGCATCTGAAAAGGAAGGCGGGAGCGTAAAAGTAAAGAAATCAAAGGTGTCTAAAGCAGAGAAAGGGGCAGACAAGGACCATGCCCGGCTGGACGTGATACAAAAGTCAATTGATGGGAAAGAATTGCAACCAGAGAAGGGTGACGGAGGAAGAGATAAAGACAAAGCTGAGGCGTCACGGAAATCAAATACCCAAGAAGCAGCAAGCCCTAAGAAAGAAAAGGAGTCCGGACTTTTCTCATCATTCTTTGGGGGTTCACGAAAGAAATCTGGCTCAGAGTCACAGAAGACGAAATCTACCCGGAATGCTTCCCCAGAGCAGCCCCATGTACAGCAGAACTTTTACTATGCCCGTTTTCCTATACATATCGAGCGCGCAATTTACAGACTCTCGCATTTGAAATTAGCAAACCCCCGACGGCCATTACTCCAGCAGGTTTTGTTGAGTAATTTTATGTATTCATATTTGGCGAAGGTACAAATGCATCAGCCGAACTTGCTGCAACAGCAACAACAACAGCAGCAGCAACTACAGGAACAGCAGCACCGAGAGTTCGAGCAGCAGCAGGTATATCAGCAGCAACATACCCACTATGAGCAGCAGCACTCACAGTACGAGCAACAAGCCGAGCAGTATTACCAATATGATGATGTGAGTCCCTGAAAAATGCTTCTTTGCCTTGTCGAGCGGGAGTTCTAATTTGGATCACATAGGGTTCAAATGGGCAGGTTGACTATGCCGAGGATTCTCAGAACTACGAATATGAGTATGATGATCAACCTCAACACCACCAACAGTACCAGCATCCTCCACGAATTCACTCGCAAATTGCGCATGCGGATGGGACTACCAGTGGAGAGTATGGGCAGCAGCAGTATCACCAACAGTACTATTCGCCATCGCAACAATACCACCAGCAACAACAGCATGCGGGGGATGGTGCGGCGGGGAATAGGGATGACGATATGTGGTGATGATAATGGAGTGGAGTTGCAGATTGTGACCCCCTTGCTATACTTGGAAATTTTGCACTTTTTGTTGGCTTGGTTGGTTTGGCGAGCTCTTCTCTTTTTTTTCTTGCAGCAACTTTGCTAGTGATGACGGTCATGAGTTACGGGCTGTGATGTGTTTGATTGAGTCCATGCATGGAATGAGCACCGATGATTAGTTTGCTTGGGAATTGATAAATAACTGTCTTATCTGACTTTGCAAAACCATCTGGAGGGAGCAGGAAGTGCAGCCGAGCTGTGGTGGTTGGGCCTGAGATGAGGTCTGGGTGTGTCTATGTGGGGTTTGATTGTTTGAGCGGTATAATAAATAATTGCTTTGTTTTTGATGACTCCACTTCATACATACCTGGAGTGCACTGGGACATGTGCTTCCTTCACTTGCTTACTGTTAATATATATCCTCTCTTGGTCATAGACACCGCTATTTACATTTTATTACGGATGTCAGTTTTCTTGCTTAGATGTTGTGATGTCAGTTTTGTATATGTGGTGCTTTTAATTTTCTCGTTTGGGTCGTTTTTGTGAATATATACCAACTGGGGCTTGGAAATTATAATACCCCTTTTCTTTTTAATCCTTTGAGAATAGGCCATAGTCTCATGGCGTAATAGGATAAAATATGCAATCTTTACGCTTGTTAAAAGGGGAAAGTCGAAACTCGTTTCAATTGATGGTGTGTCTCATTGCTACCGTACTGACTTGATTGACTAATCTCATAAACACGGTGCAAAGGATAAAGATTTCCACTTGCATCTCGTCAAGCAACTAGCATCATTAAACTCGAAGACCTATGTACGTTTCTTCCTTACCACCTGGCAGAAATATTTACATTCATGATTTCTTCCCGCTAAGGAAGAAAATGGTATCTGTAGGTATTTTGGCAGACAAACTGTAAGAGGGTTTAGTGGGGAATGCGTACTTGCGTCATGAGAGGAAAGAAACCAAGTGAGAAAAAGGTAGCTTTTTCTCTATTGCATGCTTGAGCTGCATGTTATAAACTCAGGGTAATATCATCAGGATATTTATGCGTATATGCTTAATCCCAGTACGGAGTACTATGAAAGTGGTGTAAAGAAGCTTATCTTTCCAAGTGCTAGCTAAGCTCTAGTCTGGCTTGCACTAGCCCCTCTGCAGCTAAGCTCGAATATGAACCTTATGGTGACCCCGCCGATATCCCTATACTTACCCAAACTAGGCTAGAGTGACACATAGTTAGAATACATGTATGTAGCCCACATGTGGTACCCGCTGAGGCTGTTGTGCCAACCAGACTATGTTGACATTTTCCAGTGGTTAACCCCAATCTAACTAGACTATGACTTGAAATTTCCCGGGCCGGCTCCAATTTAATTTTAAAGGAATGGCAACTTGTCTGATAAATCTAGATAGACCTTCAAGCGTCTGGATATGGTTATAGCTGGGCATGAGAACAGATATGCTGCAATATATGGCAACTTTTCACGATAGTTGTATGGCAATGCCCGCCCTGCTCCATCGCTTACATTCAATTGGGAGAGACGAGGCTAGCTCAGCCCTCACAAGACTGGGGAGTGGGGAGTGGCCATTTGTTCTACTGTAAGTGTAATCATTCTTAAATGTTCCATGATGTTGCATAGTCCCGTGCCATTAGCCTTTGCCCGACTGACAGTAATGGAATTATGATTAAGAAACGGGCTTTTATCCTAGGTATATCAAGAAATCAGGCACTTCCATGGCAGCCACAAAACAGATTTTATGGTGGCACTATGTTATCAGTCATCCTTCTGCGCATGGTATATAGGCTCTATTGTTATTGTTTTAAAAATTGGAAACTCTAAGTTAAATCCCCAAAGGACTTGTGGTTGTGGTTAATTTTTTAAAATAATTCTTTGAAGATGGTGGGTGTACATGCACCAAACACTGCTGTAGGTTACTGCAGGCTTATAATGCAAGTTAGTCTGGTTGGAATGCAAGTATAACAGCTCTGTGTGTGGACTTGTGCATATGCTCATACAATATGTATGTATGTCAAGCAAAAGAAAAAAAAGAATAAACAATATCCGAGAGATGCTTATGCATATGAGGGTAGTCTGGTTCCAACACGAGATTGTCGGTATATACAGTACAGGTTATAATTACTAATTAATTATGCCATAAGTATTTTTCGGTTATTATATTACAAAGTCTTCATGGCGAGACTGGCTATTGTCATACCAAAGTATTCAGGAAACCCCTAAAAGCTATGAGGCTCTGCCTCCGTTCCTCCAAGCTCCCACAAGTACTTAAGCCGCTCACAACTCCAGAAATTTTTGTATTCATCAATCTCTGATCGCCTGACACCAACTGCGTCTCTGACCCCACATTACCCCGCTTCAGCGTAGCCCGCAATCATGTCGAGACACCAAGCTATCCGTAACTTGGACCTGAACGAGGAGCTTGCGGACTATGAGTATGAATATAACGAATATAGCGATGGAGGGGAACGTATGTGTAGTCGCATATTATCGGGATGGGGGGGCTTGGCTAATCTCTTTGGCAGAGATGTCCGAGGAGGATAAAGTACAAATGGCCTCTGCATTGGCGCAGGTGAAAGCTACGATTGGAGAAGTCCCTGGGTGCTCGAACAAGGCGATAGAAGACATCTTGTGGGACTATTACTATGATGTTCCAAAGACCATACATTACATCCTGGGTAGGCTTCGGCCATTTTCATGCGTTCTGGGCTTGAAAACGCTCCAAGACTGACGAGGGTTGGGGAGAACTAGATACCTATAGGCCGGCCACTCCGCAACATACGGAGAAGAAGAAGAAGCAGTCAAAGGCGAAGGGACAGTCGCAGGCAAATAGCCAGAAGAAAGGTGAGCGTAAATACTTTTCATTTTCAAGCACACTACGAGATGAGCGTTGCGAGACCCTGTAAGGCCTGTAAGTACCGGCAACTGTCACAATGTGCCCCAAAGAGAAGTTTGTCTTAACGACCTGAGCGTTTGTCAGGTCTTTGTTGGACTGAATATCAGGGACAATTCAGTGAACCCATAGCCCCCGGATGCTCCTTGGAGCCAAACGCACTGCGGTGGGCTCGAGTGCCGGTGGGGTTCTGGGACGATGCACCCTGGGGAGCTATATCCAGTGACCGAAGGGCAAACATTGTGTTTGAGCCAATACACCCCAGGGGAGGTTTATTGGGAGGGTCTGGCGGGGGGAAGACATCGAAGCTGGCTGCGTTAGCGAAGGCGAGAAAGGCAGCAGCAGAGAAGAAACAACAGGAATCCAGCGCGGGTAATGTGGGGAAGGAAGAGAAGGGTGCCTTGGGCCTATTGTCAAAGTTAGCGGCGAAGAAAGGGCCAGTATCACCTACCCCCAATTCACCGGTAGCGGCAGTATCGCCAGTCCAAGCACTGGATGACGCCATATCCACCCTACCTGCAGCGACGGCGATGTCAGTCATAGAGCCTACAGCGACTGTATCTCCAGCAGTACCACCTACTACAAAGAATGTCACTGAACAGATTCGCCCCGCCTGCGACCCACCCGCTGCCACTGACTATACCAATGTAAAGCCAGGAGAGGAGATTGAAGTTGAGGAGGCAGTGCAGCCTTTTGTTGTTACTCCGAGGGCATCTCCATCGTCATTTGCAGTGTCTATGTTTGGGGAGAGGATAGTAAAACCATATGCAGAAAAGATCACTAACGCAACGTTGTTCTACTACTCAGCTACAGTCAATGCGCCTCCAGCAGCATCAAGTAATGCCTTTGCTGAACCTAGCCCTGATGACAAGGTTCTAGCAGCGCAGGGCCAGGTTAAAGGTACTGTTACAATCTTCCTCGGATTCTCCTCCGGACCAAATATGTTTTGACTGCTCAATTATATAGGTTTTGGTAGTGCGAAGGCAAAGGTTAAGGACGTCACAAAAACGCAGGTGCCAGCAGATGATGTTGCGAACGGTGTAAAGGAAATGAGCCTCGGAGGGCAACAGCAACCAAATATCACTGTATCTACTACTGCAGAGCTGGAGAGGGTTGCAAAGACTAGGAAGAACCTAGATGTGGCTGAAGAATACAAGAAATTGAAGACGAAGGAATATGCTAACTTTGTGGTAATTGGTATACGCCCCTTCGATCCTGCATCGTTGAAATTAAGCATTAAAAAAATTGGTATAGGTCACGTGGACGCTGGCAAGAGTACCCTGATGGGAAGGCTACTGTATGATTTAGGTGTGGTCGATGAGCGAACACTTAAAAAGTACAAGCAAGAAGCGGAGAAGATTGGAAAGTCCTCGTTTGCGTTTGCTTGGGTGCTGGATCAGACAAGTGAGGAGAGAAGTCGGTGAGTTCATGTTATAATATTAAGTGCTTCGATGTTCAACCACTAATACCTTCTAGTGGTGTTACAATCGACATTGCCAGCAACAAATTTGAGACGGAGAACTGCAGCTATACCATTTTAGATGCCCCCGGGCATAAAGACTTTATACCGAACATGATAGCTGGAGCTTCACAAGCCGATTTTGCAGTCTTAGTCATAGATTCCACTACAGGAGAGTTTGAGACCGGATTCAACTTCCGCGGGCAGACGAAGGAGCACACATTGCTCGTACGGAGTATGGGAGTTCAAAGAATAATTGTAGCGGTAAATAAATTGGATAACGCCAACTGGTCTTCAGCTCGATTTGAGGAAATTACCGCGCAAATAGGACAGTTTTTGACGACGGCAGGGTTTAATCCTAAGAATGTGTCGTTTGTGCCGTGTAGTGGCCTGACAGGAGCCAATGTCACCAAGAAGCCAAAGCAGGGCCTGATACCCTGGTATACTGGGGGCACGCTGGTCGATGAATTAGGTGAGAACTGGAAATTTTTATGGTATTGAAAGCCGCTTGCTGAGAATTGGGTGCTGCAGAGAAAACAAAACCATCGAAGAGAGCTATTGAGAAGCCGTTTAGGCTAACGGTAGCTGATGTATTTAGAGGAGGGGTTATGCAACCTGTCTCGGTAGCCGGTAGGGTAGATGCTGGGTCGGTTCAAGTGGGAGACATACTGGTGGATATGCCCACCGGGGAGAGGGCTGCTGTGAAGGCTATAGAGGTCGACGACGAGCCACGTGACTGGGCTATTGCTGGACACAACGCCGTCTTACACTTGGCTGGCATTGAGATTGACCATATAAGGTTTGTCCCACCCTAATCGTCCAGATAAAATATGATACTAACATATATAACAGACAAGGCGACATCCTCTGCGATCCGACACATCCCATCCCTGCCGTTTCTTCTTTCAATATGAAGATTCTTGCGTTTGAGAGTATCACGCCAATGATGGTGGATATACATCGTGGCAGATTGAATACAGCGGGGAGGGTAGCAAAAATGATTGCAGTGTACGACAAGGCAACGGGGATCGTGACGAAGAAGAAGCCGAGACATATTCTGGCCGGAGGTTTAGCAAGTATCACCGTCCAGGTAGACAATGGCCCAGGCGTGATAGGAGGGGGCACTATCCCTGTCGAGGTGGGTACAAGGATTGTGTTGAGAGCCTTTGGGCAAACGGTAGCAGCGGGTTTGGTGGAGGCATAACAGCATGTGCTCCACTTCCCCAATGGGTGTCTGAGTGGGGGAAAGTACGGTACTCAACGATGCTCTGAGGCTGTTTGAAGAGATTTGGCTTTTCTACGTTGGGCGGTGGGGATCTTTTCCGAAAAATCTAGTTTGGAGTAACAGGCGCTCTGCATTCACTTTTGATTTGTAGTTCAAAAATCGCAATATATTGAGGAATATTGACCTCCAATCACAGAGTTCACCATATCCTTCTAATCCGCCTTTCCCACAGGCGGCATGATCTCGGGCAATCTGTCGTAGTCGAAGGATGTCGCCACATGTCCTCAAGCGAACCTTGCAGCAGTTCCTTGCGGCTTGGCCAGCGATCGAATGTTCCTGGAATTTCTGTAGGTAGCAGCTGGTGCACAACATCAACGTGTTCACTTCCGGCGTGCACAAAACACAGCTGGAACAGGTCCCAATTGGCCGTTAGCAGCCACTTGTCACTTGTTGACCGCTGAATGTGCCACTGCGGCTGCCCCGGCCCCGCCACCAAAATCCGATGTATTAGATATGTAAAAGTAGCCACCGTTGCGAGATCTCAGCACCACCAAAAAAAAAAAGGCCAGGTAGCAACAAGTGCAGGAGTTAAGTACTTAAACTTCATTTCCCCAACACCACACCAAACGTTTCCTCCTCTCTCTCCCAGTCCTCCACATCACGATATCCCACAGTCCCAACCCCCAGGCTTTCCTCAGTAACGTTTTTATATTTTCTTTTTCTTTAGAGGGTCCTTTCATTGATCTACTGCTGCAATCACAGCACTCTCTCACATTTGGCCCATGATGGAATCAAGGGGCAAGAGGACCACTTGGGTCACTCTCTTTTATCTCCTGGCGGTCTTGATTGTTCCGCTGTTGTTAATAACGCCGGCGAAAGCAACGGAAACAAATACCCCCCAGGAGGACTATGGAACAGGTTCATTCCACTTCTTCCCTCTTGCTGGTGGGATAACAATTCTCTAACGTCTCATACAGTCATCGGTATTGATTTGGGAACTACATACTCTTGTGTCGGTGTTATGAGGCATGGAAAGGTCGAGATTCTCGTCAATGATCAAGGAAATCGTATCACGCCTTCATATGTGGCCTTCACCGACGAGGAACGATTGGTTGGTGACGCAGCAAAGAACCAGGCCGCTTCTAACCCAACAAACACCATCTTTGACATCAAGTAAGTAAAACCCTGCGCTGAGGGTCGTCGTTCGGTACGAGATTGATGCTGACATCCAAACAGGCGTCTTATTGGACGAACATTCAAGGACAAGGACGTTCAGACCGACATCAAGCACTTCCCATTCAAGGTTAAGGACAAGGATGGAAAGCCAGTCGTAAGTGTCAAGTACCAGGGTGAGGAGAAGACCTTCACTCCTGAGGAGATCTCTGCCATGGTTTTGGGCAAGATGAAGGAAATCGCCGAGTCCTACTTGGGCAAGAAGGTTACCCACGCCGTCGTCACCGTTCCAGCCTACTTCAATGACAATCAGCGTCAAGCTACCAAGGATGCCGGAGTCATTGCCGGTCTCAATGTTCTCCGTATCGTCAACGAACCTACCGCCGCTGCCCTCGCCTATGGCCTCAACCAGAAGGGTGATGAACGCCAGATTATCGTCTACGATCTCGGTGGAGGTACTTTTGATGTTTCTCTTCTTTCCATTGAAGACGGTTTCTTCGAGGTTTTGGCCACCGCTGGTGATACCCACTTGGGAGGTGAAGATTTCGATTACCGTGTCATCCAGTACTTCACCAAGCTCTACAACAAGAAGCACAACACCGATATCACAAAGAACCTCAAGACCATGGGTAAACTTAAGCGTGAGGTTGAGAAGGCCAAGCGAACCCTGTCATCCCAAATGTCCGTCAGAATCGAAATCGAAGCGTTCCACGATGGCGAGGACTTCTCCGAGACTCTCACCAGGGCTAAGTTCGAGGAGCTCAACATGGATCTCTTCAAGAAGACCCTGAAGCCCGTTGAGCAAGTCCTTAAGGATGCCAGTGTCAAGAAGGGTGATGTCCACGACATTGTCCTAGTCGGTGGTTCTACTCGTATCCCCAAGATCAAGGCTCTCCTCGAAGAGTACTTCGGTGGCAAGCAAGCTTCTCAGAGTATCAACCCTGATGAGGCTGTTGCCTATGGTGCCGCTATCCAGGGTGGTATCTTGTCCAAGGAGGAGGGGACCAAGGGTCTCCTTCTCGCTGATGTCAACCCATTGACTCTCGGTATCGAGACTACTGGTGGTGTCATGACCAAGATTATCCCAAGAAACTCCAATATCCCTACCCGCAAGTCCCAAATCTTCTCTACTGCCGCTGATAACCAGCCAGTCGTGTTGATCCAAGTTTGTAAGTTCACCTCCTTCAGGCTTTTGGTTGGAATTCCAGCTGACAAACACAACAGTTGAGGGTGAACGTGCTATGACCAAGGACAACAACCTGTTGGGCAAGTTCGAGCTTACTGGTATCCCACCAGCTCCTCGTGGTGTTCCTCAGATTGAGGTTCAGTTCGAAATCGACACCAACGGTATTCTTAAAGTCTCCGCCGCTGACAAGGGAACTGGAAAGTCGGAGTCTATCACCATCAATAACGACAAAGGCCGTCTTACTCCAGAGGAGATCGAGCGCATGGTTGCTGAGGCTGAGAAGTTTGCCGATGAAGACAAGGCTAACCGTGAGAGGATTGAGGCCAGGAACGGTCTTGAGCTCTATACTTTCTCCCTCAAGAACCAGGTTAATGACAAGGATGGTCTTGGTAGCAAGATCTCTGAGGAGGACAAGGAGACTCTCCTTGAAGCGATCAAGGAGGCTACTGAGTGGCTGGATGAGAACGGACAGACAGCCACCACTGAGGATTTCGAAGAGCAGAAGGAGAAGTTGTCCAATGTTGCCCACCCAATTACTTCCAAGATCTATGACTCTGGCTCTGCCGGTACTTCCGAGGAGCCAGTTGACCACGAGGAGTTGTAAGCTGTTGTATATCTAAAATGGGTTGGGATTGGTATGGTGTTTACTTTGGTTTTAAGTTGTTTGTGAGCATCAGACTCTTCGGAATTAGTTATGACTTACTGAAGTAAGACTTGTAAATTTGCAGAGCCTTTTTTTTTTTTTTTTTTCCAAGGCATCAATGGGATTTGATGACATTATGGAATGGCAACTGTGATAAATGTGTTTCGTTAATCTTTGTAAAGCAACAAGTGAGCTGCGCGGCTTGTAACAATACATTTGCCTGTAGTTGAACTTAATCAAGGCCGTGTACTGAGGGTAACACAACACACTGCCCTAGTGGCTCTTTAATTATCTTAATCTCTACACCACAGTTGCTACTCTCCAATTCTAGCTTTTGAAATCTCAACATACAGCAAATAACTACCGAAGTCCGCCTCTACCTCTCAATATGCCTGCGATACCTTGTCAATTTTAATTTAGTTTTTTCAGTCCTACATATCATACCGAAAAGAAGCCTCCCTCCAGGCTCAGTACTAAACGTATTCAGATCTAACACTCCACCTGGCCCCTCCACAGCTGTTCTGAACCAACTCTGTTCAATTTTCTTATAAATTTCCCACTGCTGCAATTGAATTGAATTTTTGGGAAAGCATCGTTGCAGTTCAACTGAGCACTGGTATTTTGTCACTACGGGGTATGTACCTAGGATAGATCTTTGGCTCCCACCCCGGTACTTTGAAGAAATATTACTTTTTCAGAAAGATTCTTTTGATAACTCTAGAGTAACCCCTGGCTCTAGAGTTTGTAGCCGAAGGTCTGAAAGTTATAACCTCAAAGACCTCCTGTCCAAAAGATATATATCCATGTGCTTTTTCCTTGTTTATCTGGAGGTGTGATATGAGAGTGCACAAAGGCATAGGTCTGGGGAATCCGCGCTCCTAAAAGGTCAAAGCTAAGATCTCAGCTTCTCAGCCCAAATCTCAAAAGATCTCAGTATATGATCTAGAAATAGGAATTCAATTCCTTGCAAAAAGCTGCTGTGGGTATGAGTTACAGCTAGGTGGCAAAAAAACGATACGCTGCACCAAAGGCCCGAGATTCAATGCATCAAATCGCGCCTATCACGTCTTAGATAAATGACTTACCACGTGGTTTTAATCTCACGGTGGGTATGTTCTACTACTTATAACTGCCTGGATCTCTCCTAGCCTTCCATTCCGAATAGCTATATCCTCTACGATGATATGGCCCAGCCTGCCCCAAATACCTCCTCCACATATGCTTCTGCCCTAGATACCCCTCCTCCGCAAGCACCGAGTGGGCAAAAACGGCTCTCTGACTTTGAGAAAGGAAAAATTGTTTTTGCCTATGAACAAGGATGGAGCTATCAACGAATTGCAGACTACCTTGGTCGATCAGAACCTACGGTGCATGGCTTCATTAAGCGCTATGTTGAGCGTGAGACCCATGAGAACCAGAAGCCAACAGGACGCCCCAAAAAGATTTCGGAAGATGCTGAAAAAGTAATCCTTGACTTGATAAGAGGGGATAGCTCTATAGCAAAGATAGTAGGAGAGAATATTCTTGAATACAGTTAAGTACATTCGCTAAGCAAAGGGATCCCTCCACCTCATCCACTTAGCACCTCCACCTTTACTGAGCTCCAGATTGCATTCATCTGACCAAATGAATTTTCCATTGATCAAGAGTCCAGTCCTTTCTCTCCAGTGCCCATGCCAAACTTGCACTTGTATGGCGTGGTAGGAAGCTTCTTTGCTATCCACTTCCGAATTACCTTTTCCTCGAAGCATGTGGTCTAGAGTTCGTGGATGGATATTATTTAACTCTGAATTTTGCATCAGCGTCATGCAAGATTTATAGGGCATCCTATGATATATCTGTTATGGTATGGGGATGCTTTTATCAATCAACATTGGGATATCAATGGACCTTGGAAGACGGACGAAATAATGCTATTAAATATGTTGAGGTCTTGACACACGTTCCTTCCTGATATCCGTCTAGAGTCTAGGCATTGATGATCCAATTTTCATGCAGGACAAACTCGTCAATTCATACCTCCAAACTTGCGCGCCAATGGTTCAAAGACAACGACTGGGAATTCTGCCTGCTCTCCCGACCTAAATCCAATTGAACATATTGGGCCATATATGAAGCGTCAGCTCCATAAAAGGTTCCCTCATCTGATGAATATGCTGGGGGTCCTGTGGTAGTACAAGGCAGCACTTGCAGATGCGTTGCGAGAGATTTGAAAGGATATTCCAGAGTCGCTGTTGAGAGTCTCTATAGCTTTAATACCCCGCCCTGTAGCGGCCGTCCTCGGGGCAGGGGGTTGATATACAAAGTACTAGTTACGTAGAATTCCTATATGTTATACAATATAGCTCTGCGATACAGTACACACACATAGGTTTAGGTTCTCTTGATATATCTCTCCCCCGGCCCCCACCATCCAGCCCAGTGAAGTTTTTGTGCCATCTTCTAGCCCATTTCAGAAGTTCCAAATTTGGGTATTTAAAAAATTTAAAAAAAAAAATTCCTCCCCTCCCCCCATCCCCCAAAGCTTATATTATAATGTACTTTGTATCTCGGACTTATCACTTACATAATTGGAAGTTGAGAGGAAACGGCCTATGTAAAATTAAAGAAAAAGTTTATATATATATATATGCTTCACACGTATTTTCTTTTACCCCCTTCCCCACTTCCCCTCCCCCACACAAAAAGGTACTGTAAGTTATTTTCTCCACATTACCCTGAATTAATCTAATTCCCCGGGGGAGGGGGGGAATTTTTCACTCAAGCGCAATATATATATATATATATATATACTTTTTTCTTCTGATACATTAGAAAAGCATGGATGCCTACAGTACCTAGATGATTATTTTATATATTAAAAGAAAAAAAAAAAAAAAAACCTCTCAGCGGCTTTTTACCCTGAAATGCATGGACGAGGGAAATAATAATCACAAAAAAGAAAAGAAAAAAAAGAAGACAGTGGTGTAGGCCATGTAGCTATGGTGTGTGTGTGTGGGGGGGGGGGGAGGAAGATATATCTACTGGAGCTAGCAAATTCTATACAACAAAACTCTTCTCCAGCCTTACTGGTACTATTTATGCTAATTGAAGATACCACAATTAGCGTTAGGCACGTGCATAAGCGAAAGTTAAATTCAAATTTAATCTCCTGCAGGATCACAAGTGCAGGACACTATAGACCCGGAAAAGCCCCCATGGGGATTGCAAGGCTAGGAGAAAGATGAAAGATGCAATTGTTAGAGCTTTGGTGACCGGAGTGGTTTTTGAAAGATAGGGATAATTCGTAAACGTGGTTACCCTGAACGAAGGTGAAGGTGGGGGAACAATGTCACGAGTTTGACACCTCAAGAACCGGATTTGCGGAGCAGACATATCAAAGTTTATTAAATTCTCACAATGTAGTATCGAATATTAAGGCTTTTCTGACAGTAAATGAGTACATAAAAACATATGTAATGGTGCTGATACACAAACCAGTACCATTGGTTCCATTTGCGGCCTTCAATACCAAAATGATCCTCAATACATCACTTCTTCTCTCTATTTCTCAGGCACAGGCTTTCTAACCCGTTTATACTTTCTTGGATCATTTCGCCTCAAAAGCTTCTTATCTCTCGTACCTGCTCCCCGTAAACACATCAGCCTCATTCAACCCTGTCTGTCTACCCACACTCCAATTCTGACACGTGAGACAAGATCTTACCTTTACCCCCCTCCCAATACCCTGTCGCTTTCCTCATAAATTCATGCCCACAATAAGCACAGTCACTGGGCCTATAATTTTGCTCCCGCGAACAACGTCCACAAATCATTCTGTTTGCATGCTCGGCTGGATGTGAAGGCTGTTGCTCATCATGGCACTTATCGCATGGGTAAATCTAAACACGGATATTGTCAGAAACGGTTTGATCAAAATTGGTCAAATCAATCAATCAGTGGTGAGAAACAAACAATTGAAGCAGTTAACTAACAATGGGTAAAGTAAGGGACCAATATAACAAATGCCTAAATACCTTTAAACAACTGTTGGATTGACGAGTAACAATACGTTAGTTATGCCGTCGTTCTAGGAGATTGCAGCTTTTAATTTCATGGCCCGTGCTTCCTATTCACAGTCATGTGAGACGGCGAGAAGTGAGAGAACGTTGTGGTGCAACCAACGATCTCCAACATCCCGCCCCTAGTCACAAGACAATACAACACGAGACAACAACCGAGTCGAGAAATCAAGATGAGATCAAAGAGTGCCAGTCAAGGATTTCACATACCACGAGAACCTAAACCATCTGGTACCTGTTTTTAATTGTCGCAAACGTCAGCACTAAATCAATCGACATTATAAAACTATATCAAATGACAACCTCCGTCGATCCCCCACAGATTCCCCCAGACCAAACGTTAAAGGCAAGTTTGCATGCATAGATCGAAGCAAGGAATATATTCAATAATAGCTCAAAACACTCACTTTTTCGATAATGAACACATTTTCCCCTGTTAGGGAGCTCTGTACCAGCAACCAATTTCTCCTCTTTCTTGGCCTATTTCACATGTCAGTTTACCTATTACCGAACAGCATCAGGAACGGTTGTAGCCTGCTGCCCACAACAGGAAATTGTAGGATACTACCCCACAAGGGAGAAGAAACAGCAAAAGCTAAGAGAAACACATTAAACCGAGGAGCGAAGCTGTTCCTCCAATGGCCAATACACCCCAGTCCAGAATATCTGGTTTCTTTCTGCCTTTTTCAAAATTCCCCCAAACACCAGGTTAAGCATGCTTGATTAAACAACGTTTTCGTTGTGAGGTAGCCAAAATGGAAAAGGAAATGAAACATGTACTAAAAGAAGCCAAAGCTTGCGGAACTAGCAAGCAATGGCAAGTTCCCCATTGGAAGTAAGACATCCAACACAAACATCAAAACAAGTGAGATTTATGATGAAACAAAACAATGTAGCCGTGGTAAAACCTACTCAAAATGTAGGATAAAATACAAACATGAAAATACCCTACCTTCTTCGCTTGAAGTGAACCACGCGGGACCTCCAACGTGGCTAAACAGTCATTGTTAGTCATCATTCATGCAGGTTGCGAAAATGAGGCAAAGACAGCTATGAACCATTGACCCCATCTATGTGCCACACATCCTTCCACGGAACTTCTGGAAACTTGCGAAAGTGGGAATTGTGGAGATTCGTACCATCGTCATCCTGGGATACCCGCAAGAGTTTCATCTCGGGGATGAACAAACCTGTTCACAGCATGGGTTAGATACTTTAGCCGATACCGACAGCCTTAATATCAACCAGCTTCATGTGGCCGCCTGACCTAGTCATATTTCTAGAAAGAATGTAAATTGGAAGAGGGTACATACTCAACTTGAGATGGCACTGACGGCAATTGGCGCTTAATGTCTGCCCTGGGACAAGATTTGCTATCCCTGGAGGTGGCAGAGGGGTGTCGCATGATGCGCAATGGGGAAGGAAATTGCTTAATCCAGCCTTACGTTAACCAACATCTTCTATATATGAGGAACCCACCACCTCGTATTTTTTATCACTGAAAGGATCTTCGGCAATTTGGCAACACCAGATAACGTTGGTTATAATAGTGACATACCTTGGAAGGATATTAGTTATCGTGCAACCAGCAAGGTCAAAAAAACCTGCCCTATTTGAAAATTGATGAACGGGTTCCATGCGGAATCCTTTGAATTATTAACTTGAGACTGAGTACACATACGTATTCGAGCCGAAACTTACCGATGCTGTAGATAGCAGAGCACTTGTCACACCTGTCAAACCTAGGTTTCCCACCAGGCCGAATTTGCATAACATCGACCGTCGTCTTGCATTTGATACATTTGACTGTAACATTAATAACCAAAACTTCTAAAAGCTGAACACCGGGCATCTGAATCCCTGGAAAGGAGAGTGCAGTTCCTCGTTCTCGCAAGTTAGACACGGCTATTTCCCTCTTCTCCTCATCGTCCTCCGAGATACTTTCATAGTCAGAGTCATCCCCTGTGTCACTGTCACTCTCGCCCCCGGCCCTTACATATGACCACTCCGGTGGGCGTGGAATCACCACGATATGTTCCCTGTCGTCTTCGACCAAGCCCAAGCTCCCTTTGGCCGTGGTCAGAAGACCCTCCTCAGCATTGTCGATTATTGCTTTAATTTCGACTTCTTGCACAGGCTCATTTTCTTCCTCATGCTTCCGCTTCTCTTTTTTAGCTTCAGCTTCCTCTTCCATAGCCTCGGTAGCCATAACATGTAAATTCGCTGCAAGAGCGTTCAATTGTGCCATGAGTGACCAGTTTGGATTTGTCTTAACCTGCTGGATGAACTTCTTTTCCAAGGGTTCGCTTACGTCCCTCGTGATCCCAGTGCCCGTGACTGTGATAATACAGGGCTCGAGATTGAATAGCTTCGGTACTCGCAATATTACACTTCGCATGGTCAGTAGTGGTGCGGATAGCAGATCCTTTCTCCTTGCTTCCAAGGGTACAGTATAAATTAGTTCTCCGTCAGGTGCCTCAGTCCTGCGGTAAACATCCGATCGCCCAAGCCTCGCCTCCAGCTGCCGAACGTCCTGCGCACGCTTAACCGCTGCGACAGCAATTTCATCTTGTGAGTAAGCTGGCAGTGGGGCAGTTTTCTGAGAGTGTGACTCCATATAAGCATCGTGCTGTAGAAAAACATCAACATTCGTGGGCCCCAGGGTGCTCGCTGCGATACCAGTAGCTATGCCACTATTGGGGCTCGCCTTGTTTGGTACATTGGGTATAATTTTGATAGTGCTTGCCTTTTCTGCTGCAAGGAACCCTTCCAGTCGCTTATCTAACGTATCGACAATATCAAGCAGAGTCGCAGCCTTGGAGGCATTTCTGACGATTTCATTGAAGCCATTTTGAATATTGATTTTAAAGCCAACCGGGATATCTTCATTAAGGACATGGATAGTGGGTCGGGTCTCTTCATCAAATGCAACATTACCGTCAGCCTTACCACCTGACACTGATGCACCATACTCTTGAGGAACTGTCAGCACGAAGTTCAATGCATCCACGGCATATGGAAATTCGGGATCACTCGGAGTGAGGTTAATTGTAAAATCTGTAGCTTCATTACTCCCATCATCTCCTTTAAACTGATAACGCTGTTGCAGTTGCAAAAGCTGAACTTGCCGCGTATTTCGAGTCTCAGGAATTGACCGTTTCACGGCTCTCGTTGGGTCCACAATAGGGTTGTGGATACGCTGTGAATTTCCCCGCGATACTGAGGCCACAGGCCCACCACGAGCATTTCGCCGTGTCTCACTCCCGGGAGAACCACCGTCACCTCGCCTTCGTGCCCCTCTTCTTGCCCCGCCCCGCCCCGGCCTGACCGCTTGTCCTGGCAACCCTGACCCCCTAGCAGGCAAGTTTGAATTGCTGCCACTGACGTTGTTGATGTCTTCAGCTGCAGGGCTTCTGCTTCTCCCGATCTCCTCCGCAGTTCCTACGGACGCTGAGCCGGCCCCGGCGCCACCGACGTCGTCATAGGACCCTGGACCTTTTGCGTAATCACGAATATTTGACATGACAGTTTGATACTCTCGGGCTCTTCCTGTGTTTTTTCTTTTCGGGAGAAAGTAATCTATACCAATCGTGAGCAAAGAGTTACATATCTGCAATGGTCAGTAGGGCTCACCAGGCACGAGTAGCTCACCAATATTGAACTGTTTCCTAAAGAAGACTAGTATGGTGAGGCAGTTTTCTGATACAAGACAAATGCCAAGACCCCGAGATGGAACACGGAAGTGTGGAGCAAATAATACAACACCACTATGCGAGATCACAGTAAACTACCGAGGTATGCTGTGGGGGGTATCGATGATGCTAGGGACAAGCAGAACAAGAGCGCGTTCGGATGATGCTGCGTGTCTGATGTCAATTGAACACAGAGCTTGTTGGTGGTTTATAAGCACCAATACCGGTGCTTGTCAGTCTCGGTAGGTACTAGTCACTATGATTCTTAGGCAGACTCATTATTACTCATGGGCCGTTCTGCCAAACGACCTGTACTGGCCTCAACGTGAGCGATCCCCGTGTACCTCAAACCTGTTTTACTCATCATCTCATACATGCGTTTACGATGACAATTCTTCCTACAGCTGCCCCTCAATGTGTGCATTTAGAGCTACATTCTGAGTAGGGTAGATTTTGGATCATAGGAAACCAATTACATATTTTCCCCACTTTTATTGCAGGGGGCCCTATCCCTGTCTGGTTTAGCTTCCAATGGCATTGTTTAATCGCTCGGCTCTCTGCTCTGTGCATAAAATATTGTAGTGCTATGCATAATTATGAGCCAGCAACCCAATGGGAAAAATTCATATAGCATATGGCATATACATGTATGTACAGCTAGGTGGCAAAAATTTTCGTCCCCCCTCTGCATAAAGAGGCCCAAATGCTACATATATGGGGATTTTGTATGGGATCTTGTTGCATGCTTATGCAGGGAACGAAACTTTTTGCCATCTAACTGTACATATATTCTTATGTACAGGATATAGCGATCAGGACCATGCATGGATACCGCGGGCGGCAATGGTCAGATAACCGCGCGGATCAAAGCCAGCAACGATGTCATCACCGATTTAATTCCCTAGCTCTGTCTCAAATATTGACCAATCTTGTTGATGTTCTCCTATACAATTCAGATGTGGAGTGTTCGCATTTTCCGCAGCAGACATACATGGCCTTATCCAGCCGCCACAGTCTCGGCCATTATCAGACGTGATCATCATCCCGTATTACCCCTCACTTCTCGGCCGGGTCTGTAAAAAGCAAGAAGGGCTTGCTGAAATACTTGACGGCTCGATCTAAACACTCCCAGTTATCGCTTTTTTATGAGGCTGAAAAAGAAACGCTTGAGGTGGTCTGCAACCCACCCCAGTACTCCACATTTTAGCCTTTGCTAATCATCACGGCAGGGACGACGGGCATTGGCGGGGCAAACCAAACCTTCCTGCGATCAATTCATGCATGCATGATATCCCCAGCTTTTTTGCTTTGTTCTCCACTAAGACTTCATTCTGTCGAACATCCCCTGCTGATGAAACATGCAAACTGAAATTGTTTGCATATCTAAATACATCGCATCACCCAAGTCCACATCAATTAAGAAAGTAAAAGCGAAGCCGTGAATGTGCTATGAAGTCCCAGGTCACGGGTTATCACCCCTCCCCGGTAATTCGAGGAACGGGCGGGTGATACTCCACTAATGAGGATTGATGAGTTGTCATCACCAGAGGTCAGGCACCCACGTGTGCAGCCATTGAAAGACCCCACGATCGATAATCGATCAGGCATCGATGATTGCAAAGTTATGAAGTGCAAATGGCAACCACAAAATGAATACAGGCTATATTTGATCAACGCTACCAAGCTGCATGCAACTCCTCGTTAACGTATTACCCCATAGTCTCTTGCAGCAAGCTGTAGATTCGCCTTGGGAGCTGGGGACTAACCAGCAACTATCACGATGATACTACATACAAAGCAGGATGGATAAAGTACTCCACAAAAATACATACCTGACGCTAATTGTCTCGGCTCCAGATACATGGCATTCCTCAAGCTTTAGTGGCTGTTACGCTGTAAAAAGCAAAAAACCTTGTCAAGCCGGTATAACGCTTTTCATCAAAGATTGGACAAGTGACCCATATGAAGGAACTCAATAGTGTCATTGACTGCCACGCTGGCTGTCGCTCCGGTACCAAGCGAACATGCCCGCCTGGCAATGTCGATGTGACCAACTCCATAAGGGGCTTTGGGTATCCACGTTATAGCCCAGTTAGATATCCAGACTATACAATATTCGGCCTTGTCGGACATAATTTGGGCGGCCGGGTCCGCTCCCGAGTCTAAGCCCGAGGGTCGATCACAAATTCTTCAGAGCAATATTTTCAGACTCAATCGTCAAAAATGACAACCGCATGACTTAGTCTCGTGATACCGATAGGCTAGTTGCTTGGGCTGCAGATGCACATATACGAAGGATCGTTATGGTACTCGACCGCTATATAGTAGGTTGGTTATCTATATAATATTCTTTATATTGAGAGTACGTATGCACTCTATCTCTTTGCCCTGTCTCGTTACCAGCCGATAACAATAACCTATTTAAAAATATAGTGATTGAAAATCAACATTGAATTCAACCGGGACTATGGGCAAGAAAGTGATGTTCTTTATCAATTTATATTACTCTCATTATTGAAATTTTTGGCGAGTTTAGACAACAGGCATAGTCTGGTTGGCACGACCCCTCGGTAGAATTAATTGTGACCAGCCTGTCTCGGTCAAAATCCGCCCAAGCCTCATATAATGGCCAGCATATTTAATATACGCGTACCCTCGACCAATCGCCACAGGAGGACTCTACCAAATAGCAGAGCTACTGTTCCTTGTGATAGAGTGATGACCTGCAATATGTTTGAAATCTCCTGATGCTAGATGCCGATCTCACTAAGCCCTTGAAGAAATATATATGTGCATACAGCTACATGGCGGATCCAAGTTCAGATCCATGCCAGGCTAGCAAATCATCCTGAATTATGGGCATCTAAAAATACACACACTCAGGATCTCGATAAAATAAAATCCAACCAACTTCGAATCCGATCTTGTCTGCATATATTGCGATTAACGGGAAAACATTTGGGAAAGATAAATATAGGTATAGGACGTATTCCATATGTAAACGTTTCGCTTTATCTAGCTGTCAAAAACAAGTGGATGGCTCGTAAATGTGATATACTCTTGGTACTAGAGTACGCGGACGCCCTCAGCTCAGCTCAATCTGCAATAACATCAGGCTAGATAGAAACTTGCTTTCATCTAAGATTATATCCATGAAGAAAATCCAAGCTCGGAGGTGTACTGTATACTCCATACAGAAACGGTATGCGAAACGATAAGTGAGACGAAAAGCGGTCGTCTGTGGGCTCTAACCAAAGCGGGTAGTCGAGGTGCTTGCGTAACCCCAGTTTCGGTTAATTATTGATGATCAGCAACAGATTAGAATCTGACTACATTCAGGACTAGAAACATTAATTGTATTTGTTTTCTGTCTATAGCTGGAAAAAGTTTCGAATTCCCTGTTCTCATTTTCGAATTCCCTTGACCTTACGATCGTCGCTCGGACCTCCGCTCCCGACTCTAGCCAACCTATTAGCCCCGCCAATCTATCACCAATCTATGTTTAGTTTTCTGGGTGGAAATACCTTCCCGGCGAATGCGCGATAATCATTAACTATAATCTCGCACTGCGAGGGGTAGTGCAATCAGATTGTGAAGTGGGTTCCGTTTAGTGATATCCAAAGATGCCGAGGTGGCCCCGCTACGGCTCCCAACGGAAATATGCCTCGGCTGAACGATAGTATGGCTGGCTTTATCGAATCTAACTAATCAGATACCTAAGGAGGGAGCAAAGCCTCGCGAGCTCCTGCCACTTTCACACATATCTGGTCGTGATCACAGCCTCTGTCTGGCTGCTAAGTCTGTCTGGCTGCTAAGTCTATTACACTCCAATTCATTGAAGCATCAAAATATTGGCAGGGAGGTCACCCACAGAATAATACATATACATATTCAGCTTCATTCAATCAACTGGTTCCAGCCAGGTAGGGCTCAGACGGAACTCCATTTAGGCAGGCCGCGGCCGGTGGTACTGTAGATGCGTGGATGTTCCATGCCCGGCACCCAAAATTGAATGTTTTCTCTCCCTGTTACGGGATTCTTCTAGATCCGCGAAAATGTGCTTCATTTCGAACATAAATGTAGAGATACCCTTGAACCATTCATATAAACGTTCCACATTAATGCCTACGGTACACTGGTACACAATAATTTACCTTCTTCTTCACAGTGGCCCATGGACATGTGCACACACACAGCCCAGCGCTGTGATCGACATGTTGCCCGGGTTTAACCTGGTCATCGGAAAACCCCCACATTACCCCCACCAATCAGTTACAACGTTATGCAATTGCAAACCCAACTGGAACGACGGCCCGCTCACCGAACAGAGAAAAAAAAAAACAAGAAAACGTGACCAAAACCTGGTTGTCACGCTGACGGGCGTTGTCCGTCATGAGAGTCAAGTTATGTCGCCTTGACCAGGATCGAGAAACTATTGCAAACTCACATACAGCTTTAATTTCACTTGCCAACCAATGAAACCTAGCCTTGAGAGACCGAAGATCCCATAGAAGGGTACTTAGAGCAAAAACTCCATACAGACCTTGCAGATGATCTTTGGGCATCTGATTTGCTGACTAACAAGCAGGAGCTCCCTCAACTTGAACGCTGCTCTCTCCTCAACTTCGCAACGATGTACATCACTTTATACAAGCGCTCGACTTTGCCAGCGTGACCTTCGATCTGGATCATCACGATCATGGAGAATACTTGTAAAATGTGGTATTGGTGGGTTATGATTCATTAAATCATCACCTTCACATCTGTAATAGCAGCAGAGTATGCACATGCCATGCCATGCCATGCCATGCAAAGGTATAAGCAATTGCCGCCCACTATACCACCTAAACGCAGCCGCCGGGACCACGTGTTAAGCGCCACTTCTCCTTTGGGGGAGGAAGAGCCAGGTTCGGACCCTTGTCTAGGATTCGATCTCCATGCCACTGATGTCGAGTCGTTGACGCTTCATGTTAGTCAGTAATGCAAAACACCCTTTTACTATACATACAGTATTTTCCTCAATGTAAGGTAAAAATTAAAAATTAAAAAAAAAGCAATGTGTAAATAAAAAGCAACAAAATTCTTCCCCTCAGCTCATCATACGTGGATATTCTGCTTCTATGACATGCACAAATGTCTGTGATCGGTTGACGCGCGCGGAACGATCGGTGGGTAAAAGTAAGTCCTGGCCAGTTAGGAAAGCAATCCTCCTTCCTCGCTCCCCCTCAGAGAAGGGGGGGGGGGGTTGTCCAAGGAAGTTGGTTACAGGGTGGATGTATTGGGGGTGGGGTTATAGGACATGGCGCATGGGGGTATTGGGGGATATGAGGAGGAGGTGCTCCTCAAATAAAAATTTTCGTACGTAAATAAACGAAAATCCCAAATCTAAGGCTCACAATCCAATAGAAAATTTCTAGAAGCCTTCTGCATGCATAATTAGCGGGGTTGGTCCCGTGGGGAAAGGCTGATCACCCAAGAGTCAGGAACGTTGCACGATGTACGAAAAAATATTACACGTTACTTTATACCATGAGTGCCAAAAAATCCATCGATCTCGACCCTAGAATTAGATCTCGAAGACAAAATGCATTGCATTCATCGATTGAGAATTTGGGGTGCATGTACTTAGTGCATATATGGGGTAGGTATACATGTATACACAATCCAATAGTATAAGCAAAATGGGGCTGCGGACGTACCCCACATCTGGTCCCAGGGTCGACCCCGAACTGTCGTCGTAGTCCCCGTGCGGGACAGATCGTGTTCGGTAAGTAAGAGGCACGAGACCAAAGAATCCCTTCCCGTTGCAAATATTGGTGAACGTATTGTTTGTTAGCTTCAACATCAAATTTCCCCCACCCCACATCGGGCCCATCCAACCAGTCAAATTCAAGACTTCAGAACGGCAGGGTAGGTACGGTAGGCGCCCAAAGTGGTCAGCGCCTCCCGTAGCAGGTGGGTGGGAAGCAGAAAAACAAAGACATTATTTAAACAAACAATACAACAAACGAATAACAACAAACAATGCATCAAATCACATTCAGTTGAGACAACAAACATAAGAAACATGGAAACAAACCCGCAAGCCAACCGCAGACTCAGATCAAAGGGTAAATGACTGAAACCACATGATCAGCCCCTCCATATAATTACCGCAATAGGCACCTGAAACGCTGCTACCGTTGGTACCAGTGGGACATGTCCATGCTTTATCGTATACTATCCAACCAAAAGCATGTCAATTTCCCCCCCGCGCTGCTTCAACAAATTCTCCGAACGACATGAGCATGTTTCAGTTCACTTCATTCTTAAAAACAGAAAGTCCAACTCAGCCCTCTGATAGGCAGGTACAAGTCCACGCGGGGGAGACTGAGACCCTGTAATTGAAATTTCAAATTTTTCTAGACCTGCCATTTCTAGGTTCTCACTGGCTAGCTGAGTAAGTTAGTGATAATCCAAATGCTAAAGGCAATGATCATTATTGCTTTGCTGCCTCCTAGGTAAGGCTCTCCCTAAACAGCGACGACGCCTGATGAGCCAGACTGATGGACTGTATTATGTACTGGTGATAACGGCGAACGTTACCCCATCGCAAATCGCATCTCGTCCAGCGCATGGCCGGATGCCAGACGCATGCAGGCATCTGCAACAGAAGTGCGATGCGCAGCATGATGTAGTAATCCCGAGTTTATTATAAAAAGCAGGTCCACAAATGGGAAGCCGCTGCCGAATTCTGGGTAAGCTTGTCCACCATCGTACCGAGTCCAGCTTCGACCTCTCCCATCACCGTCCCAAAATAGGTAATTCCCGGTAAGACAAACCATATCTCCACTAACCCACCAATCACCAAATAACCTCCGTTTTCATATTTTTGTACCCGCTCCAGAGTCTACTGTACCATATTCCACACGCCTAAGGCACCGCTCCCGAATGCATGGCCTTGTGACCAGTAGATTCATGGGACCGGCATTTTTTTGTGGGGAAAATGTCGTAAAACAACAATAAGCGCAATGTGCACCTGTACCCCGCCTGATGGTAGTACCAAAACTTAATAGAGTACGGCCTCTCGCAGAAGAGACAATGCAGGCCTATCTTGCCTTACCATGCAAAAAAGGGCACCGGCACCGGAAAGTTTCCAATAGCAAACTGAGAAAGCCCAACCTGAGTACGAGGGAGGGTATCACAAGATCGCTCCGAGGCATGCAGGTATGCGTAATGAATGCAATTGAAGCCTTTAAGCAAGGGGAAATTCGGAAATTGTGCAGGAAATCGGCTTCAGGCTCGTGATACGTGTATAAGCTATGAGGGCTGTACCTGGGATATATTGGCAAGAGATAGGTAGCCGCCGCATAGAATAGTATGCAAGGCGATTACATAGCTGGAAGATCAAAATGTACATATATATACAATACATATCAGTAAAGGCATATATCAGATCCCATAATTTGTACTGCTTGCGCATCATGGTCAACATAATACACACGATCAGCTAGAGTGCATGATGGGGTAACCGTCAAGGCCATGGTCGGTACGAAGGTATAAACGGTACTTACGAAGTGTCTTCATCGTCGGGTCGGACAAGCAGGTCATCTGCCCGCAACGGCCGTGTGGTAGTACTCATCCGGTAGTTCAAGATGCCTGCTTCGAGTAAATCCCCCGCTTCGTAATGATCCGGATCCGCCATGGATGAGGTGAGCATGGTTGTCGTGAACCTCCAACGTAATCTATCAGCCAGAACACGCACTTGCCGCTGTTGTGGCGGTTATGGCAGATCAATGACACTTACTTGGAACGATGTACTGTGTAACTTACAACTGCCAGGGCTGCAAGTACCGAGCTGGCTTAAATATTTACCATCGTGAATTTTAGCATGTATTCCGGGGTACCTCGGTCTTCGGATGGTTTATTAGTCTAGAGTCTAAACTATTATAATGTTTGTCATTTCATATGCCTAGACCCCGCTTGCTGCCACACATGTCTATCAGCTCTTATCCATCCAACGTGCGTCAAAGAGCCGATATCAAATCAATTGCAATAGAATAATACTCGCCGCGAAACAATAACGCACATGTACCTTCACACGTATGTACACATTTCCCACTCTGGCGGCGATACTCACATGTGAAAACTGGAAGGATCCCGGTTTTTCCCGTCAGCGTTCCCATTGATTTGCTATCGCCATCCGACTACGGTATCCTAGTGAATGTTGGTATGCAAAACCCAGTCAGGCCACTCACAACCCCAGTTTGCCCTGAACATAATTGCAATGTTCACCTAGACTCAAAGCCAGCGGTAGCTGGACGGCCAGGGCGGAAATGCAACATGTACATTCCGCCAACGGGATGGAAGCAGTTGCGCTTGAACTGCATATTCGCATCGATGGATTAATTAACCATGGAAATAAGAGAAGATCAGCCCATGGGTTTGTTTTTCGGTGGCCAGTAGGATTACCAAGCTGGTCTGAATTCAAACAAAATCTGGACGGGTGTCCTCTTCCAGGAAGGAAAAACAAAACAAAAAAATAAATATACCCGGGTGAATGTATGATGGAGATGCCTGAGTCAACGATTGAGAGGCTAAACACAGCGTAAGGTCCAACCGTTCCCCCGCAATGCGGGAGGGGCAATGTATTCGGTGCAACCAGATGACTCCAAAATTCTCTCGAATCATCTAGTAACAACCCACACACATGTAAGAATGATATTCCACTCTCTTTTTACCGTACCACTATTTTCTCGTTCTCTGTGATGGTGGACGCTCAATTGCGAAAATTTGCCAATGGCAAATGTTTCCATCCTAATGTCATGTTTGCAGCGCCTCTGCAGATATGACGACATCACCTTCTCTCAGCAACAGGTAACATGCTTGTCATTCAGCCAGTCATAATTCTCAGCATGCTGCTTTTGCCCCACTTATGTTTCTTACATGTACCTCTACTGCTCCTGAGCAGTGGGCAGCATGAATATAGTTCCGCCCTATCCTGTCAAAACGTCCCCTGCTGTGCCCGCAGATGTCTGTAGGTTATAGAGCAGCTAAGGTAAGCTACCTGCAACATTAATTTATAATCCATATCCAATCTGCAGGCGGCCAAGCGACAGGATGCAACTGATGATAACTTAAGCAATTCGCTTCCTACCCCAGACCATTACGGTGCTAGGCCAAGGCAGCTACTTCTGAGCAGCCTGTCGAGCAGAGTGACCTGTGGTTGCCGATGATGCAATACGACTTGCCATGTGTTGTTTCGCTCAAACTTTGAGAAACCTTCGATATCATATCGATGGGTTATGTCAGGCCAACGGACGGCAGCGGGTGGTAGTGACCACTGTGGCCGAATTCTAATCCGGGCCGTGTTGTGTTGCGTCGTTCTGATATTTGGTACTGCCCTCACAGACATTCAAGACAAGTGACGGCCAAGGTCGCAATTGTAACTGAGTGTGGTGGTTCGAGTCGCGAGAGAGCACTGAAGATCATATAACAGACTGACGTTTACTCAAGAACCAGAATTGGGTGAGTAGCAACCTGAGAGCTGGAGACAAACGGAATGACGTTGCATTTGACGACAAGGCGAAACTCAGCAGGCCTGGGCATCTACGACCAGACTCCTGGTTGCATTTACGGGCTATAACCGGTTTATCACTTCAGCGAAAGCACATCATAGTAATATGGCAATCGTATCAAAACGTATGAACTATGTATCGATCACCACGGGCATAAGGCATGGCGCTCAAGGTAGCGGGCCTGCTGCCAGTGAAGATCTGGAGCAAGTTTATCTCTAATTGCTCTGAGTACATAGCAGCCACAGGTTCGGCAGTCATTAGACTGGGGTCTCGGTAGTCAGGTTGTCTGTTTCGCGAATGTCAGGTTATGAGTTATGACCACAAACCCAGCCAGCGCAGCTTACATACATGAATGTACAGTGTACCATGTATACATGAAGCATAGCATGAACAAGCATCACCTGCATCTGCATTGTCGTTCATTAGCCTCTGTTAAATCATCCAACAATAAAAAGGTAAAAAAAAACACGCAAACAAACTCGGAAATCCCATCCATATAACTAGCTCTCATTACCCCATCTCCCCCCCCCCCACAACTCGGGCACTGCAGGTCGCGGAGTTCCAGCTCTGTTTCCTATCTCTGAATTCCAAAGCTCTTCGATCAGCTGCCCCAAAAAACTGAAAAAACTGCACGCCCCAATGCAGTAGCAACCCTCTCCTCAATGTATGCGCGCAAAAAAAAACACTGAGAGCCAAAAGAGAAAAAAAGGGATTATGCACATTGTATTGTGACATGGAGGCCCTCTGAAACAAAAGGTGCCATCTTTACGGCCGACTTGTGTGATTTTTGCATCTAATATGGCAGTGCAGTAAAGCAGCAAGCTTCGGCTTATCACGACTCTATCACAAGCGCTACTCAGAAGTGCTGGCAGTTAAGACTGTTAATTGTCCGCTCGTGGTTGTCCCTATGAGTGACTTTTTCACCCTCAACCGACGCCGCAGCATGCCCCACGTATGCAGTTGTGTCAAATCCCAACTCTTCTGCACTGCACATGTAAATGTAGGTATAATTGAATGCCAACCGAGATCGAAGCCGGGTAAGACCTAGGAAGGAAGGGTTCATATCCGTTATTTCAGTCCCCGCCGAAACTAGAGATCGTGATAATACGCCAACCGCCGTGATGCAAGTCGTGAATTTTTGTCCGAGTACCTAGGGCCGGCTACGGACTCGAGGGGCTATAGAGAGAGATGTTTTGTTTCCCACATCCTGGGTTAACGGTAATCACCGGGAGAGTTTAGAGTATCTTCGTTTTACAGCTACTTCAGTAAAAAGTAGATCTCTTAGAAATCCCCGACGCCCAGAATATTCCTCAGGCCCTGAACACTTTTAGCTCCCATTCCCAGAGTGGAAAACAACAAGGAAGGGAATCCGATGGGAGGAGAATTCCGGAATAATATCTCATCACGATGCTTAAGCTTAAATACTCTCGCAAATGTGATTCCGAGTGGGACCTCGAAACCTCACCCCCGTTCAAAATTCGTACTGGGCATGGTTCCACATCGCGGGTAGTATATGGTTGGAGAAAACCTGAAATATATTGTCTCTCACAAAAAGTAAACGTCAAAGGAAAGACCCTTTCATCTCGGAGCCCAAGTTAGCCAGAATAGATGCTAGTACAGGCCGTTATTTGATATTAGAGCAGCTAGAAGTTCCCGGCAGACCGTCTCAAGGCCTCGAAAGGAATGTCGACCTGTTCCTTATTTCCCTTCAGAATTGCGACCCAGCCAACCCACAGGAGGGATGGCTAAAGTCGAGATGGTGCAAATTTCGATGTTCCCCACTTACCCGTTAGGATGAATATTCAGATGCAATCCAGTTAGTCTGCTGCCCGTGTGCCCAGCAAAGTATGTGGGGCCAGGGGGTCACCAAGCCGCCTGTGCGAATTGAAGTCACTGGAGACAAGTGGAGCTGCAAAACGTTTTTTTTTTCATCACCATCATTGGTGTTCTTCATTGTTGTAGACTAACTAATTTTTGCTTGTTTTCCTGTGTTTTTTGTAGAGTTTTCTGTTTCTCGCTTTTATGTGAACAATAAGGAAATAATAGCTAATGCGTACAAAGAAGGCAACATCCCTGAGTCATGCGACAAAGGAAAAATAAACAAACCCTAACAAATAATATTACATGAGCACTCACTTCAGACGCCGATGCGATGAAGAAATGGACAAAGGAAACCATAACAAGAAAAAGAAAAAAAGCTATGATCCACAAAATACCGTAATACACCGGTATCCCCATGAGTAGGTATCGAAAAACGCCAGAAGACAAACAAACCTGAGATAAAGAAAATGATTAATAATAAACAAAAGAAATGAGTCAAAATTAAAATCAAAGTATGCCTTCCAGTTGCTCCGCCAGAATGATGTGACACCAAATCAAGAAATCGTGAAAATCGTGATGAGAACAAAGAACGCCGTGATAGATGCCATAATACCAAAACCCACTTGTATACATCCCATATTGAATCTCCATTCACCAACCCTTGGTGTGATACTCATTGAGGCCGTCGAAAAAATGGTTCCATGAGTTGTTCTTTGAGGTATCCTTGCTAGGCATGTGGCTGAGTTGAGGATACTCAGTCAATTTCGACATCTCAGTATGAGCGGTGTGCCTCCTCTTGAGGACAGCTTGAGCAGTAGTGTCCCTTTGGTTACGCTCCCAGATAAGGTTCTGTCTGAGGGATTCGGTGAGCTCGGTAGCAAGCATGTTTCTGCGAGTGGTGCGAGGAGAAAGGGCGGGTGGGTGAACGTTAGTGGTAGCTATTATTGGCCTTGCAGTCATCTTAAGACCACCCAGGAGTGAGGTTGGGGAGTTTTGAGATGGGGAAGGTGCAGCTGAAGGGCCTTGGGGAGTAGTGGTTCTTGATCGCAAAGCAGGTGTCGATCGCGATCCAGTATTGGTAAGAATGGCAGCACGGCTAGGTTCGCAAAGAAGAGTAGAGAGGAGGGAGCGACGTGATGGAAGCTCTGGTTGAGCCAACTCTTCCACACGCTGGAACATGTTTCGCTGCTCGTAGCTGGAGGACATGCTGTCGCTGACGGAATCCCAATCGGACTCATCATCATCAATGGCACTCTCATCCATCTCCTCTTCAGTGGTGTACTCATCATCGTCATCATCGACAGTTCTGGTAACAACTTCCTCCTTGAAGGAAGCATGCTTTCGCTGTTGTGGGTACACTTCCATGCAGGAAGATCCATCGCTAGAAGTAGATCCGATAATCCACATGTGCTTCTTCTTGGGCTCTGGCTGAGCCCTGTGTGATCGGATCGATGATGAGATGTGAGCTGGAGAGAAACCTCTAACAATGCTGTGGGTCTCTTCTTCAGCGGCTGCTGGTTGTGTTGGCACCATGGTAAGTGGCTGTGGTGCACTGGTCTGGATGGGAGTTGCAGCGATCTTCTGTGCCTTGCTGGGTGGGACACTCTGGGCCCTGTGAGTAAGGATGTCATCTGTCTTCATTCCATCGACCAACTTTGCAAGATGCACTGGGGTCATATGCTTTTCTCGTCCTCGGCTGGATTCTCGTCGGATAAGGTGTGGCCTGGCTCCCTTAATGTGAATGGACTCTGTTCGGGATTCAAATTGTGAAGATGTGGAATTGGCACAGTCGGAAGTAATACTCTCGACACTCTCTGAGAGCGGTGGCATGTCGGCATATGAAATATCGCAATCCCGTCGTACTGACTTGACTTCCACTGCTGGAACTGTCGCAGAGCTGGTAGTCTCCTCCTCGGTCACGGTCTCACAGCAAAAAGTCTCCCTGTTCCACAGCCTCCAGCTCAAGTTCTCCAGTCGTCGGCCATTCTCTAAGGAGTCAGCACATTTCGAGAAGACTATGCAGCGGACACCAGTTAGCATTGAAAGAAGCCAAGTCGGTGGAAAAGTAACGTACTGGTCCACATTGTGAACAGGTTGTCCACGTTGGTAGTGTCGACCTTTGCAATGTCGTTGATGCTCACAGAGAGCACAGGGGATGCTAAGCGTGAAGGCATCTTGAGCTGTAAAGTCGAGATGCAAGGTGCGTTGGAGAGGGCCAGGTGTTTTGTTTATGCTTGAATTCTTCAAGATTGTGCTTTGGTGTGAGCTCGATGAGAATGGAGTTGCAGTTGTGCCGGGGGGTGTGGTGTGTGTGTGGTGGGTCCGGGGTATATGTACTGCTAGCTAATGAGCCGACAGAAACGAATTTATTCTGGGGGAGAGCTCAAGCAGTGTTGTTGGGGTGGGCCTTCTGGTTGGAGACCGGATGGAGGGGCGGAATTCGACGATATACTTATGGGATCTGGGAGAGTGAATTGCAGGCAAGCCGCTTAGCTTGTTTGGGCGCAAGTGACGGTGGGCTTTGATTTTGGGTGTGGGTGGTCGGGGTGGTGGGTTTGTGGGTGTGGGTGCTCTGTTGCTTGTTGCGAAGGGCAGCGGGGGTGTGCGGGCTGCTGGGTGGTGTGCGTGGTGGTGGTGGTGCCTGTCTGTCTCTCGCAGCTGGCTGCGTCTGGGGGCCAGGGGCGAGGGAGATTTGCTTGCCCCCCCCTTCTTCGCTCAGAGCAGCCGTGCTATTTGTGCTATTGTGCTCTCTGCTAAACTTACCTGCTCGCTCAGCTTCCGCCGCTGGGGCATTTTGCATTCTAACACCATGCCCGCTCGCGACCACTTGCCAGCCGCTGCCCGAGCCTGCGCGGCCAGTTGGATTGGGTGCGAGAGCGGAGCGTACCGGTACCGGTACCTCCCCCCCTCCCCTCCCCAGAGCTGGATATCGGGAAAGGGTCAGGGCGACAGTAAATTTTCACACTGCTCTCGCCATAAATGACCTGGTCCCTGGAGTCCTCTCATTTTGCTCTGGTCTGGCATCGTATAGAGTAGTCTGTGTGTCCTTACTGCTGGGTCCCCGAAATACGCCGTATAGCAGTGGGGGTAGCAGGCCCGTCCATTTCCAACCACCGTGATGCTCGTTCACCAATGGTCACCAGTATGAGCTGTGTTGTACAGAAGCTCCTTGGAAATCCCAACCGTACTGGTAAAACCTCCCCCAACAACAACTAGTCATAGGGTGATAACACCGGTACCAGCACTTTCGAGAATGGAGAATGCAAAAAATAATTCTTATGCTACAGTAGCGAGAATCGGGGTTTCAAAGGATTGGGACTGCTTGCAACCCCCTATGGACAGGACAGTTGGGCGTACGTGGTCCATCTGGATATCACCAAGCCAACAAATAGTGCCCCCGCCCCCATCACTGCTTCCACCCTCTCTCAGTGGTTCACCCGCATATTTCTCGTGAAATGAGCCTCTATTGCATATTGCATTCATTGGGCGGAAACGCTGATCGCGTTTGTTGATGTTGGTTTGGTATGGACTCAGAAAATGCGTGGGGTACCTAGGGTGGAGAAAAAAGAAACAAAACCGTCAAACAAATTACAGCAGTGTATGTGTTTCCATATTCCTTCTCATTTGCAATCAAGACCGATGTCTCCCACAAAATTTCAAACCAGACATATGCCGCCTCAACGGCGACATAGAAATAAGTGAAATATAGCATATTACCCATTAGACCTTCAATACGGCGAAACCCAAACTGCCAAAAACATTACTCCCTATATCCATTAACTCTAAGCACGTTGATTTCCAGATTTGTTGACATGGAGTACTTTCATGCAATAGGATTGTCCGGTGCATAACTAGGTGCCATTGTGAATAGGCGCGAATCCGCCGGTTAATTTGGCGCAGTGCATATTCCCTTTCAGCTGACACTGCCCCCCAAATACGAAAAAGCAACCAATCACTAGTATGCACTCTTCCCTTTCCGTTATGCCTTCCTGTTCCAGGCCATAGCATAGCAATCATGTGTTGCATCTTTTTCTTAAGCTTAATGACGTTCCGGTGATGAATAAAGCTCACATCACTTTCGCTCACCCAATCCAAAGCCCCCGATTATTTTTCCTTATTGTCCGTCTCTAGAAATGTATTTCCATCGTATACCCTTGCTCCTTGAAATTCTAAGCATTGGTAACCAGTGCTGTGTTGGCCATCCTACGATGAGTCCTAAACATATTTGCTTCTGTCCAATACAGATGCCATGGTTTCTTTTTTCGAACGGTCAGCGTGACTTTCTCGGACCCAAGTATTTTTGTCAGCCAGTAGACTACTTCCCCACATCTGACCACCGAGAATCGTTTGATTCACATATATGCTCTGCAAATAGGGTATGCCCATGCCGATGTTATTACAGCAGCTGAATCGCACGTGCAGCCTTGTGACTAAATAAAGCCTGTGGTCTTGAAATTTGTGGATCCCATATGCTCTTCCACTGTATATAATACGGTATGCAAAGGGTCGAATGACCTGAGCCGTGAGCCCTGGATGCTCATAATCCCGGGGCCCTGCCAGCCTTCGGTATTCCAGCCAGCCATACCGGTAAGTCTTCAGTCGGAGTTCTGGAGTAACTGTGTCGAGTGCATGTGAAGCATCCGCTAGCGCCTCCGAAGAATAGTTGACCTACCAAACACAGGCTAATGCTACGGCAGATACTCCAGTAACCACGAAACGGGTCCTACCGGTAAATTGCAACCCGGAGGAATCCCAGCTACCGTGATGCGACCGCCAGATTTGAGCCCTTGTGACCGGAGGAGTGTGGTACAGGAGAGGAAACCAAGATCGTGATATAGCGGGATACCGTGAGCGATGCGTTGTCAAAAGCGTTTACATGACCTTTGGCTTTATTTGGGCAGTCAGGTTAGTCCAGGACTTAGTGTATCCCGTATTGTGGGGAGGATCTCCATCATCCACGCACCATAAGTTCGAACCTGGCTCAGAGATATCAAGTTATCATGGGGTACTCTCAACCTTTCAGTATGCTTACTTGCGAAAGCGGAACCTTCCATGGGGTATCGCGGTCCGCCTGCGTTGCTCCTGCGTCGTTGTTCATGCTAGATGTCATCACATCACTTCAGCCAAGTCATCGGGACCAATGCCTTACCCCAGAACAAGAGGTAGACACGTGCTGCCAGGGAGACTATGCCGTTCCTTCCCGACTACTCAGTAGCCATCCCAGTGGGTCTCCCCTCACAACACTAATATACGCCTCGGTCTTGATGCTACGAGGGAAATGGCAGAAATTTCAGGGAGAAATTGGGGACCCGGCTGTTCTAGCTGGGGTAAATTGCCGAGCAGATGAGCTTCTAAGCCTTCTAGTAGGCTTCACGCTAGGATATCGTGTGGCTTAAGTTGCACAAGTTCCGGCAGTCAACGGTTTGGATAATTGCAAGGACCCTTCCCAGGAGTTCCATATGGCTAACGGCCCAGGCCTCGAAAGCGGGATATACATGTCTCTGACTACTATGGTAACCGGACGATTAAATATCCTCGTCCAACATCCGTGGCACAATTGCTACTAGGTGCTCTCAAACAGCCTTATCGGCTGTTATGCCACAAGCCCCGTGGATTCCTTCTGTAGAGGAAAGAATATAGGAACGTGGAAATTTAGCCAGAATATGGTTGGCAGCCACAAGGAACCTAAAGGCTGTCACAATTGAATGCTCACATCTGCCCTATATTGCTTGAGCTTCCGTTGTCTTTCTGTTCTATTACAAGAATTTGGGTAGATGGTGGATAAATGCAGCTGCCAGTTATAGCTGGGCTCAAGCTGGCCAAGCAACAGGCATGGGAAACTGAAGACATTCCCGGTTTCTCGTGTATTTCAACAGTATCAATTGCTAAACCTACACCTTTAAATTTTGATGTATGGTGGCGTTCCTTGTAATGATTCAGGAATTGGAGCCTGGAGGGATTGTGCCAACCAGACTAGTATGTATTTAAAACCTACCACCTTCACACTCGTGCCCAAAGGACAAAAAAAGTGGAGAAACGGGCAGACCACCTTTGACACCCCCAAAATCTCCGGCAGTGGGAACGAGTTCATGTGAAAAGTGTTCTCGAAGCCAACACCGAAGAATACGATTTGGAACAAGAGGACATTGACACATCTGGCAAAATCAAGTCTCAGGCCGAGTCTGACTGAAGAAAAGTTTGAGAAACCTTCTTTCAAATTGTCATTTGGTGCATCATGTACAATTATGCAGCGAGTATTTGACGAAGCCACAAGGCAAGTTTCCTCTACCACAACCAATGTCTTATGCTGATGCAATGCCTTCAAGCTATCGTGATTCCCCAACACCCAAGTGCAGCTAGGCGGAAACGATGGGCAGACATATACCCAATCTTAAACCACAACAAAAAGGCAAAAACCATGACTGACGGAGGGGGATAGACCGGATATTCCTATGTCTCTTGGAAATATATAGAACCTCTTTACGAACGGGTTATGAAAGATGTCATTATTGAGCCGAAGCCTATTCCCGAAGATATCTTAGATAGCTTGTATAATTACCTCATTTTCGCTAGCAAGGGCCATGGGAAAATTATCTCCGGAAAGGAAGCAAAGAAGGATGACTTCGATCAAGGTACAATAATACATACCCATGCTGTCTACATCACCAACTGACGAGGTGTAACTAAGTCTCGCCCAGGGTCTTTTGGGCTGTGAGGCTGTTGCCGACATTGAATCTTTGAGCTCCGTATATGGGATTGTCACCAACTACCTAACCTGGATTTTTACCCGGAACTTAGATGATGCAGTCGAGAGAGATCTACAGAACTTAGTTATGGAGGGTAAAGGGGATAACGGAGCAACGAAGGAGGGATTAAGGATCATACTCGGAAAAATATTTGAGTTACTTTCCTACTAATTGTCGTGGATGTCAGTTGCTTCAGTCTCGAGTTCTTTTTCTAGAAGGCTTCTTGTGACTTGAACCTTCCAAAAGGGGAAACAAAGTATTATCTATAAGCCAACCAGACTACAATAAGCAGTTGCCGCTGATACATCCAATCTCTCTATAGTATTAGTCCCAGGTGTATCCGTATATCGCTCGGCAATTTTTCGCTTGAATGTACTCCGTACAAGGCACATGACCCTTTTGTGCCACCTCTCACACCCTGGAGGTTTCACGAGGTTCAGGAACGCAGTGAATGTTTCCTAGAGATGATAGTACTGACCAAGTTTCAACCGGCAATTGAGTTGTATCAGGAAGCCAAAGCAGGTGCATTGACACTGGTATGAGAGCAACACTACTCTATTGCTTTGCCTCTCTGATGCGCCGGCAGTTGTTGGTTGGACCCTTGTAATAGAACTTCTGATATACCCAGCCATGCAGCGAGGAAAGCTCGAAACCAGGTTATCATTTGGCCGTTGTTGGAGTTCAGGTGCGATATTTGATGTTCGGATCAGCTCGGAGTTTAATCAAATTATATGCATTACATTCAGTCGTCACTTTTTTACTCCCCGACGACCAAGTTTACAAAAACAATAGTATTGTTTGTGAATCCGGTCATGATTCATAGACGCGACAACGTGCATAATGCATTTGGGAAGAACGCCCAATCAGGCACCATGTGCCCAACCAAATCTCGAATTATCTGGCGAATAAGAGCAGATTTCGCATGCCTTTTCGAATTATCTGGCGAATAAGAGCAGATTTCGCATGCCTTTTTGTTCAGTGGGGTAACTGGTGTGGGAGTTTTCACTCACGGGGCTAATTCGCGAGATTATTCGGTACTTGCTAGTTGGCGGTTGCGCTCCCCCACGCGCGCAGTGTTGTTGTTGGACTTTGTCTCGTGCTGATGTGTTGTTAGAGTAGTGCCCATTTCAGCATTGCAATAAGTACGTGCAACGAGACTACATAAGTAACTTAAGGTATCATGCTTCCGCTTTGGGCATCTTCACACGAAATCTGAAACCTTGGTCCAAATGGTGCTCTAAGATGGGAGCTGTAAGCACACTATCTACTTAAGCGCAGCTTGCGCCGCTGATAGAACACTTTTCTGCCTACCGCCGAGGAACGAAAAGGAGCCACATAACTGGGCTGCAGGGTGGGGTAATTGGCACAGAATCTTACGGTGAGAGGACAGACTGCTATCATTGGCGAGATGTCATTCGATAATCAACCCTTAAGTCAAACGTTCCAGCTGCAGCTACGAGTTTACAATTGGTCTGTCAGAACGCACATACTGAGCGGTTTTAAAATCCGGGGTAGATGAACTTTGTCACGACACGGGCATTCTGGTGCTTCATAAAGTCTAGCAAATAGGGGGATAAGATCACCAAGCAGAAAAACTCGATGTCAAGATCCCATATAGAATTCAGAGGCTGTCACAACCTGTTGGACATGATTTGGTGCATCAACCTCCCGTGTCTAATGCGATTCTCGGCCGGGATAAGATCTTCAATTCACTCCCGGAGCGGGCGTTGCTAAGCGGTATCGAGCAATACTGTCAAAGCTTGTATGGCCAATTTTTTTCTGGATCATGTTGGTCGGCCCACATGACGCGAAGGAGTTCATAACTTCAAATCCCACCTGCATAGGTGATCGTAGCTCTTGGAATAATTGGCTTGTCACGCCACGTAGGGAGGATATATACAGTACACTCCTCGTGTTCAGACTGCTATGGTTAGCTTCATGCATCGAAATGAGGTTGGTAGAGTATGAAGTGTCGTTTCGCACCCCAGATATAGTCACGGTCTACCTGATCAACCTGCATTCGAATCAAGAACTATGTACAATGATTGACGATGGCCCGAATGCAATGTCAATGCAGCTCGATTTACCAGGTGGCTGATCATGGGGATGATACTTTGCTCTGGAGCCAACATAATTTACCAGCTCTTTCGCCATGGCTTGTCACTGCGGCACCGCTCTGACAATCACCCATGAACTTGGCGCCTAGCCAATTTTGGCATGAATCCCAATTTCCCAGCTTAAGAAGGGTATAACGCTTCTCCGGCAGATATTCGTTTGAATTGCGGTACCGACCGTTTGGTACTTGGGTTCATTCACGGGTAAGTTGGATTCCCCGGAACCTCGCTTGTCCTTTCCTGTGATTCGTTGGCAGGTGAGACGCGCTGGCGGACTCACAGGGGTAACCCAGTATGGGCACCACTAGAAGGCTTGGCTGCCGCAATGTGCCACAAATGGTCTTCGGCAGTGCTTGTTTAAGTGATGGCGTGGGATTTACCCGCGGCCATACCCACCCTTTCTCTTATTGGCTGATACCGGAAAACCGGTGGCTAGGAACCAGATCCGTATTCCATAGAAGATTGCGAAATACGGTGTGCTATGCAAGCCCCAAGCCTGGTATATGAGTGCATTCTGATTACCATAGCGAGACTATGCAATCGTGCCAACCAGACTACTCCAATGTCTGCCTTCATTCACACAGGCTCACGTGACCGCCTCGCCCCTTGGTCCAGTAAGGTACGAGGCATTTCGCAAGGCAAGAATATCGCATCTCGTGATTTAGAGAATACGAGTACGAAACCTTCAACTCTACGAAACAGGGGCATACACAATTTTTTGAACATCTCAGACGAAACCCGAAGCTCCACAGCTTAGGTTTGTCTAGTACTTTTGTTCAACGTTACATACCCAATTTGTGGCTCAGATTCACATTTCTGCGCTACGTTGCTTTTGTGACATTATTGCAATCGAGATTGATTGGACATTTCGCTAACGTCATGCATACGGTATAGTCAATAAGGCGATCTATATCCACAGCCATGGAGCGGGGCATCAATTCGAACGCACATGCCCGAGGCTATTTTAGTATCAGCCACAGATCGAATGGAGCCCCAAACCTAGGAGTAAAAATATGTTGAGCACAGCCGCAACCATAGCCCAGCTCGTACTTACTTGTGTGGCTTTATATGAGCTTCTCGTCGCTGAGGCTAACTCGATTTAGTTATATCGAATCGTGGAACTGGGCGCTAGGGAGGGGAATACTTTACAAAGTTCGTTTTATCCAAGAGCTGTACCCGCTTAAGTACTGTCTGTGTGGTGGCTAATGGGGGCCAATTAATCTCTCTAGCCGAACCATGTGGGCCGGGGCCGGGAAGGATTAATCTTCTCCCAATTGTGGGCCCTGCTTCCCAGGTTGTGTCTGGCAAATATATCAGGGGTCCTACCAAGTGGAAACAGCCGTCGGCGATAATTTATCTGGTACCAGTTTGGCGTTGATCTTCCCCCATCCACCACCGCCAACGGTGACCACAGTCACGGAAATTGCTAGGAAGAGTCAAATTAGGGAAATCTCCATCATAAACCGGCTGATGAGCCCTTTGCTTTAACCGGAGCCCAACTCATGTCATGCTGGTTCTAGAAGGCATCGTTGTAGCCATAACCGAGAATCTTGAGGGCAAAGGAGGAAGGCACGTTATGGACACATGCAGAGTCAACGGGACTATGTATATGTGGGTAGCGTTAGAGTCAGGACTCATGGATCTGGAATTGCCCATCACGATGGAACAGCGGGCTACTGGCAACTAGGAGGACCCGCTATGCAAATTTGCGGTCTACACCACTAATGGACTACTATATGTTCGAGAACGGGGCTGGTCATAGGTCGGGAGTAGTAACGAAATGTCACATGGTCGCTGTACCACAGCATTTGCCATTCGATATCTCACTGCTATCCCCGTGGTTGCCACGTGCCAAGAGGCTTCGGACCGTGGCTTTGGTTTATCTGATACATATGTACAAAAGTTCATGAGTGAGTCCTCATTATTTTTGTTGGTCCATTACTAACAATGCACTCGCCAAATTAGCCGGCACTGGGTAATTGCGTACTCTAATAACTCTACCTTCCTGAGCAATATCCGCGTGAGTTAGATTTGGCATAAGCTTCGTGCGGGGCCTGGCGAAAAGTGGAGTCAAGGCATCTAGGCTGATGGACTGCCTGAATTGACAATCGAGCCGAGGTATCTAGCACCATCCACGTTGATCGTTGGCATGTGGGTTTGAGAAGCACTCAAGCCTTGTTATGAATTTGAGTCTATTTAATTTTGTTGATTTTGTTAATTTTATTTAATTTCTATTGTATAGGGCATCATGCATGTCACGTGTTCTTTCCGGGCATTTCTGCGTACATATGCATCAAACCACTTGAGAGTTTACCGCATGGTACTACGACTACCCAGACGACAACCACTCTCATACGGTGCACAGATTGATTGCCCTCCGCTGCTCATTCTGGGGTCGGGACGTATTGGAATTATGCAATGCCTATTTCCAATTTCTGGGAGCGCGGTGTCTTCGGAAGGTCCCCAGGGTTCATACGGACCCAAATTTCCGGGCAAACTAAACAAAATAGGTGCTCTTCGAGATGTGGGGGTTCCAGCACCGTGGTACACTGAATTGAAGCTATTTCCTGAGACATTCACTCGCGTCTTTAAAGAAATGGAGAGGTTTCTCAAATATCAAGAGTTTGTTTTTCGGTAGAGCCACAATCACAGTCACTCAAGCCCCTGCCGGATCCGTGAACTCGAGGAGGGCCACGGCGAGCTCGAGCTCAGCGCCCGCAGACTTGGGAATATTGCCCCCCACACGTTAGGGCGGTACGCAAAAGTATTCTGCTTGCTTGTACTTCGTGCACGGGGCTTTTAACCGGTATTTTGGGTCACGTAAAAATAATTACATCTCATTTTCCCGTTAGGTTACTAGGATTACTCCAACAGGAAACTGATACCCATTAAAAGCATCTGGCTACCCAGTCTGATTCACAACCCGTGACCGTCTCCGTGGAACGGAGATGTCAATGCCAAATGCTAATATCTGGGATAGCCACTTTACCTTAACCCTGACAGATTTTCATTAGCTGCTATCCACTCTGAGATCCGAAGCTGCGGGAACCAAAAGTCTGGTACGGGATGCTGGGACTAAACTCTTGAGTAGCAAGGGCATTTACTAGGAACAGCTCCGAGAAATGTATTAAAGCTATGACCTCCAAGTGGAAATCTGAGATGTGATAGATGATAGATTTGGATCTGATCGGTTACGGTATGTTGGAATGGGAGGTAGTAGTTACCTAACATTAGATCCTTGATAGTTCCTTGTGGTGGGACGTGATATGACCGGACAGGAAGAAGAACAGGACAGGCAGAACGGAGAGCATCCGATGACAGCACTGCATGTCACTGTCTGGTCTACAAAGGCATACTTGATGCAGGCACAGCCTAGGCAGAATGCTCAATTGGGACTGGAACGTGGATTGAAGGACCTCCAGTCCCTGAATCCCCCGAACATTGCACCGCGACCATCCGATGACTTGTTCGTCTCGGCTCCTCCGATTCATCCCGACCTAGCATTCTCCAATGGTCATGTGCGCTCTTTCCCCGGCCACCTCTGTAGTGCTAATTGTGCAAGGCAGTCAATTGTAATTTCGAACCCACCCGGCCCCAGGCCTACCTGCCTGCGCGATCTGGTAATGCGTGGGGAAGGCTAAAGGACAGCACGTCTTGCAGGGTGATTTTCCCTTTCCAACATGTATGTGGGGATGTACTCCGTACCAAGATGTGGATTTATAGACAGCGCAATATACTTAAGCGAGCGAGAGAAGAGAGAAACTTATGTACCCCATGAGAATGATGGGCATTGCATCCTACATCGTGGCAACATGCCCACACTACCTAGGTAGGTAGAGTACTTATTCCTTACAACTACTCCACCGTTTCGACCTCCACAATCCAAAAAGAAAATCTTCCGACTGCCAACAAGCATGGAGCTTCCCATCGCGAGTACCGCGGATAGATCTCATCTTCCATCTCCCACGGAGCCTTCTACCCCTACCCTACCTAGTTCAATCCCAGGGTTTGTCCATTCATCAGGTCAGGAGACCTTGCTTACTCGCCGCCACCACGTGCTATTTGATGAATCGGCGTTGCAACGGGAGCCAAGTCCTGCGTGGGGTTTTTGAGACATGTATCTGCATTCCTGCCCACCTCATCTGCCGATAAAGCTAAGAAAACGTGGGGTTCACATGATGGATGGATGAAGGGGGGAAGTTCTTTTCCCCCGTGTATGGTCAAGGGAAGAGATTACTGGCCTGGTGGAGGTCTCGGAATAGTCCTGTGGCGGATGAAGTTTCTATCCATACAAATTCAGCACATGGAGCTTAACTGGTAGAAATCCATTGTGGCAATTCACAGCGTATGTGGATCGGTCCGTGCCTCAGACTGGTAGTCTATTCGAGGGGCGAGTACAGAGCTCCAAATGCTTCGGTAGACTATACCTTTGATGGGCAATAAACTTCAATCTTCTATTCCTGTAGTTCAGAGGTAAATCCCCGGAGATAGTACATATGATATATCCTCGGAGAATATGATGTGCGTTCGGATGTCAATGGGAGAAAGGGGGATTAAATTGGTGCAGTTAGAAACGGGGCCCCGAGGCACCTGAGCCCCCCACACATAAATGACTTTCCAATACCCCGGTAAATACGATCATTGCTCCATCATATTGTATCCCATTCAGGAGCTACCATCTAACTGGGACGACTATCAAACGCTTTTAAAAATCATCCTCCCCAGATCCGGCAATTATAACGTTATTGATCTAGTTCCAGATCCAATCGTTAGCCCACTGACGATCTATTACGCTAAGGCTGAGACCCGCCATTCTGGCTGGTAACCGGGAATCCAGCCGTGGGGGAAAGTCGGAGAACACGTACCTTAAGAACCATTCTACATAACTGTGTCGCAAGTAGTAGCTGCTGGCGCTTCCCTATCAGTGGATCAATGACAAAGTGATCCCGCATATCTAATAAAAAATAAAAATCGTTAATAAAATAAACGGCGAACTTAAATACTCCACGGAAATGAACCCCTAGGACCAGCCGCATCAACGGCGCTGCATATTGCAACTAGTCACCGATGGCCGGATGACCCAAATACATCACAGGGCTGATTATTAAAGTATCGCATGGTCTGAGAATGAAGACCTGTCTCTCCGCAGTAGAAACGGATTTTGCATTGAGACTCACCATTATTTCCCTTATGCATACAATCAATTCCCAATCTTGAATTCTTCTCACGGACCTGTCGGGCTTTAACGGCACCAAGGCTCTCGATTGGGGACAATCCAGAGTTCTCCGCCAGTGCCATTGGGATGGCATCAAGTGCATTTGCGAACGCCCTCATGGCATATTGTTCTAGTCCAGGGGTCTAAATTCATAGAGCGTCAATACGTTACGTTGCTCATCACATGGCTCAATCAGAGATAAGCTTTGGCCAAGACATGACAAACGGCGACGTGAGATAGGCGGAGCTAATGACAAGATAACATTAATCGGAGCGAACTAACCTTGTCAGCAGCTTCTGCAACTGCTATCGAGCATGCCATTTCAGCAGCACCACCTCCGTAAACAATCCTGTTGTCACGGACTAGATTTCGGACAACACAGAGTGCGTCATGTAGTGCTCTCTTTGCCTCATCAATAATCTAGGAGGTGTCAGCTTTGTTCGGCGAATATGCATAAATTGTTAATTAATCATGTAGGATGTTCTTGCAATGCCGTGGGAATAAAGTGAAATGTGGCATGCAGGAGGTGGGGGGAATATACCATCTTGTTACTGCCTCGTACAAAGACAGTGACAGCGCGGGTATTTGCGCACTCCTCAATTACCAGCATCCTGTCCCTGGTTGTTCCGAAGGACAGCTCCCTAACTAACCCAGCCTTACCCAGCTTCTCCGGGGTCAAGTCCCCAAACCTGGGAACTATTCGTCCGTTTGTAGCAATGGCAATCAGTTCAATCTCTGGACCGCCGACCCACCTAACGGCGGGGAGCTTGTTCTGGAGTAGCAGATGGTTGGCCTCATCGTCGAACCCCCACTGACATATGACAAGGTTGGCCCCAGTGTCCTTGATTTGCTTAACCATCTCATCGAACTTGTTCTTTTCGTAAGTTTGTAATTTCTTAAACTCCTCCACTGATGTGATGTCGAGCTTGTGCTTAGTCTTGGGCTTGGGTGGTTCGAATGGGCACGTGAGAATGGCAATCTTTGCGTCGTGGACGACTCTGGGCATCTGGGGATGAGACATGTCCTTGTCGACAATGACACCCTTGACGAGCAGAGAGTCGTCAAGTGATCCACCGACTTTTCCATCCACCTTGATCAACTCAAAGTCAACGTCCTTCCTCTCTAAATCTGCTACTGATAATACTGCATCCACGGCGATTTGTGTGAATAGGTCATGTGCTTTTGAGACACTATCGGTACGTCAGCATATGCCCCGTTGACGAAATCTTGGGATAATCGACTTACATCTTACTCCCCAGTGATGTCTTGGCAGCCTTTTTCAGATTCTCAGTGTCATCTTTTGAAAATGAGACGATATCTGATATCCTGTCCAACTCCTCAACCGCAATCTCACATGCTTGATCGAATCCATCTGCAATTCTTATGGGGTGTATTCCCTTGTCGATAAGCATACTTGCTTGCTCAAGGAGAGCTCCTGCCAAAACGACGACACCAGTGGTACCATCTCCAATTTCATCATCCTGGGACCTCGACAGTTCGACAAGGAGCTTGGCGACGTGGTTGCTGATTTCCATCTACATTCAGTCCCATATAAGCAGCTAATCATGTTACCACAACAAATAAAGCCGTACCTGAGACAAAATGGTGGCACCATCATTGGTGATAGTGATATCTCCGTCAGGGGAAATTAGAATTTTGTCGAGACCTTGGGGGCCCTACAGGTTTGGGGGGTTAGTGAATATTCATATAACCTGGAAAGGATATTCGACTGGAGCTGGTGCTATACCAAAGAGGTCTTGACGAGGTTGGCAACCGTTCGGGCCGAAAGGATGTGGGACTTGATAGCTTCTGTGCCGTGCTGTCTCTGCTTCTTACCCTGACTACAGAATTAAAGTACGTATTAGCCACACAATTCAAGTACACCGTGACGAATTTTATCTGCCAAAATAGATAAACACCCCACTTACTCCCGGACGATGATGAATGGCCTCCCATTCTCATCCCTGATCATTTGAGCATTGCTCATGTCCAAGTTCATTGTCATGATTGCGTAGGCTCCAGAGCCAATAATCTTGTGATTTGGTTCGAGAATTGGACTGCTAACGATGGGAACTGTCAGACCGGCGAAGCAGCTGTTTCGGAGCTATCGGCGGTGCTCTGGTGCTGATGGGACTCGTTTATTCCGTCTGGTGAGGGGTACAGGAGTGGTGGGACGTTGCTAGTAACTTGACATTGTAGATTTTGGTGCGGCTCTGCCAGCCAATCAGATGCTTTGTCAGCACTTGGCGAGCGCTAGTTTTTTGATGTGCGCGTCGCACCGTCTGAGGATTACATAACCTAACTAGGGACGCGATTGCGATTGGCAGCCAACCACCTTACGTTCCCACTTTTCCTCCGTGTCCGAAATCAACTTCATCTTGCCTTATCTCGAAAGTTCGGCTAGGGCAGTCACTTCCTTGGGGCACAACTCTACAGACACGTCAATTATGCCACCGCAAACCTTCGAGAGTGATTCCGACGCAGAGCCCGTCAAGGACAGGGCTGCTGCTGGTGATGTCGAGGAAATGGATGAAGATATGGAAGCAGATGAGGATGAGGAAGGTGGCGAGGATGAGTACGTTGTCGAGGCAATCAAGGATCACAAGTTTGAGGGCAAGGTCAGTTTTCACCAACCTGAATACCCAACCCATCATCACATTCCGATTTTTTTCGCACGAGGGAATTTGTGCAGTGGACTCGATACTGGGTGGTGCGGCTGGAGATGACAAAGCCCCTTTGGCTCACGTTGGGGTAATGCTCCAATGGTCCAGGGTCTCCATTATGTTTGCGGCTCATCATCTATTGCCTGAAGCACGGGGGCAGCGCATTGGCCCACTAACCAAGGTGAACGCGTTTGATCGTGTACTGACATGCATCCCAATAGAAACTCATGCTGTTAGTGAAATGGAAAGGGTATGAGAAGAAGTCGGACATGACCTGGGAGCCGGAGGAGAACTGCGCGTGGGTCTCAGTTTCAATTTTTGTTCCCCAGTGCCAAGATTTCATGTGAAAACTGACTATATATGATAGAGGTGCAAAGGATGTCCTTGAGGAGTATTTTCAATCAGTAGGCGGAAAGCCGAAATATAGTGCTCCTACGAACAAGAGGTCGAGACAATCCAACGTCGGCAGCACCCCAGGAACTGCAAAGAAGAAGAAGACGACCTCCTCGAACGAGTCTCCCGCTCCTGCAGAGGAGCCTAAGTGGAAACCACCGGCTGGAAGCTGGGAGGACGAGATTCAGGCCATCGATACTATTGAGAAGACTGATAAGGGGCTGATCTGCTACATACAATGGTACGTTGAGGGGCGCTTTGATATCAAAGGAACGGACGTTACTGACATGCTGCATAGGGCCAATGGCAAAAAGTCGCAGCATGAGGTTCATACAGTCTATAAGAAAGCCCCACAGCGAATGCTCAAGTTTTACGAACAGCATCTGTATGTGGCCTCATACCCGCTGGTATCAGTTTTCCGCTAATGTCGAAGCAATTTTGTGTAGTGTTTTTAAGGAAACCGGTAGTGGTAATAATCTTTACAAAGACGATGAATAGGTGCTTAGCGCTCTTGTTATTGGCGTACTATTTATTGATTCTCAAGTAGGGGATGCACGTTGCATCTCTGGCAGCATGTGTATGTGTGTGTGTAGAGAGGTGTGTAGAGGTGTGTAGAGATGGGTAGGGGTTGGCATATGGTTACCTATCGGCACGTGAAACACATCAGCTCTCTCTTTTTCTCTCGGGTCTTTGATGAAGTTTTGATGGATTTCTTTGTTTGTTTTTACACTTTGACTTTGCACTTTGGCATCTTATGTTCACTATTGGTGTGTTTTTGAGATCTATATGTACGGTTCACGGTTCACGTGTGGATGGGGATGGTGAATGGGGGATGGGGGATGGGGATGATGGCTGGCTGTGGGGAGCGGTGGCGGAATAGACGGTCTTCATCTTTCACCTCTTCCACCTCTTATCCCTCACATTGCCTACAGTGTTTGTGTTGGGTCTCGTCGTTCCGGGGCCTACCTTGGCCTGTGATCGCTGTGTGTGTGTATGCCATATAGCCCGCTCATATGGTTGTTTGCCTGACTGTCTTGTCTATACAGCACGTAGGCGTCAATCAAAGAAGCTGGAGAGCCAGTCTGTGAAACATATTTCTGTCTTTGTTGATATCAAGGTGCCGGGGGAACGCGTTTTTCCGCGTCGGGCGTGACGTGGGCGTAAGCCGGACGCGGACTAGACTGTCGCTGTGTAACAGAGTTAGTTACCATTCTATGATACAACGATCAATCAACAGCAGCCGCAACCTCAAACCCCACACCGCCAACCTAATCATCCTTCGAGCAGCCCAATCGCCCTCGCACCAGCTGCTGCCTCCGCAGTGCACCTCCGCACCATGGCGGCCGAACAGGTAACCTCCCCCTGCTCTATCCCCCCTTCTTCCCCCCATACAAACTAACGGTAACCCCCCCTCCTTCACCGCTACAGCGCAAGCTCCTCGAGCAGCTCATGGGTCATACGCATTCCTCGCCCACCTCCAACCTCACGCTTACTGATCCCCGCGTCTGCAAATCCTTCATCGTGGGCACCTGCCCGCACGACCTTTTCACAAACACGAAATTCGACCTTGGCCCGTGTCCCAAAATCCACTCCGAGACGCTCAAATCCGACTACCACGGCCTTGCCTCCTCCTCAAATCCCCCAAATACCCACAAACCACAATTCGAGCACGAGTACCTCCGCGACCTGCAGAAGTTCATCGACGACTGTAACCGCCGCATTGAGGCTGCGCAGCGGAGGCTGGATAAAACTCCTGATGAGATCTTGAAGACGAATACACTGCTAAAGGGGATGAGCGAGCTGGATAGGTCCATCGTGACAGGGCTGCAGGAGGTGGAGGTGCTGGGGGAGAGTGGGATGGTTGGGGCGGCGTTGGAGGGGCTGTGGAGAGTGAAAGGGTGGAGGAGGGAGAAAGAGGAGAAAGGGAGGGAGTTGAAGGTGTTGGGAGACTCGGCGGGGCCGAGTGGCCACCAAAAGTTGCAAGTGTGTGATGTTTGTGGGGCGTATTTGAGTAGGTTGGATAATGATAGGAGGTTAGCAGACCATTTTTATGGGAAGGTGCGTATCTACCCCCGGAATCCCCTTATTCCCTTAGATTCAGATTTCTTTATACCACAATTGATTTTTTTGTTTTTCTCGGTGTTTTGTGACTGATGGCGGCGGCAGATGCATCTCGGCTACGCATCCATGCGCAAAGAACTCAAACGTCTCCAGGAGGAGCTCGGGAAGAGAGGTGGTCCGCCGCCCTCCATTGACCACGCATATCCCCACGGGCCACGGGACTTCCATGATCGCGATGGCGGATTCGATAGAGACCATCATGGCCACGGGGGTGGTGGGCGGGGGGGATTCCGCGGTGGGAGGGGCGGGGGATTTAGAGGTGGGAGGGGCGGAGGTGGGGGGGAGGGTTTGGGGACGGAATGGGGGAGCAGGGGCATATGGGAGGTATTAAGGTTATTAGGGTGTGGTGGTGTATTGGAGAGGAGAGAGGGAGGAGGGGAGAGGGTAAGAGCTATTTTGCATATTCATCTTTGGAATGACTCTTTGATTTCTCGAATTCCCATCATGTACTTATGTATGATCTGTTAACTAGGCGTTTTTTCTGGGTCTCACAAAGGAATAATTGAAACGGCCAATCGATAAATCGAGGCACATGTACATTTCTAGTTCTGTTACAAAAGCAATCACAAGTTGCACAATACCCATTCATGTGCGTACTCAGGCTAACTCCATAGTTCTGATTCATCAGACAATAGTACTATAAAGTAGCCCCCCGTTCATTCTCATAAACATCGCAAGCAACAAGTACTAACAAAATCCAACGCCCAACATCACGGCTCCAATCAAAATCAAAGCACATAGGTAGCACTGTAAAATAGCACACTACAAATGGTGTAATCAAAAATGCACAAAAACCTCTACCCCAATCACCCAATCACCCTCGAAAACTTATAAATCAATCAAACTTGGTTCCGGTTCCCCGGTTTTGCCAGCAGTTCCTTCTGCTGCTGCTGCTGCTGTGGCGGTGGAGCTTCCTGAGACGCCGGCGCCCCCGCCCTCCCCCCCTGGATATGCATATCCCCCTTGTGGAGTCTGTCCCCTGGCTGCTGCTGCTGAGGAGGCTGCTGCCACTGCGTTGGTGGCTGTTGGGGTAGGTACTGCTGGGGCGGATAAGGGTACGGATACCCTCCCGGCCCGTCCTGACCTTTCGGCTGGGGGAGATACTGCCAATAGCTCTGCTCGGCTGGCGGCGCCGTCGACGGGGATTGGCTTGGCTGCTGCTGTGGCTGACCTGCCGCCGTAGGTGGGGGTTGTCTATGAGATTGCTGCGGAGACGAAGGTCCATCCGTGGCAGGAGGAGGGGGTTGATTAGGCTGCTGCTGTGGTGCCGGGCTCTGGTGTACTGCCTGCGGTTTCGGATATCCATTAAAATAGAGTTTTTGAGTTGACGGTGCTTGTGATTTCTGTTGCGATGGTTGTGATGGTTGTGGTTGTTGTGGGGGAGGAATTCCTCCTACCATGTTATCGTATGATTGATGCTGTGTGTAGTAGTCTTTATAGGCGGTGGTGGATGGTGGCGGTGCTCGAGATTCTGCGTTACGGGAGTAGTATCCTCTCACGTCGCCGCTGGGAGGTAAGGTGGGGTAGGGACTGGGTCGTTGTTGGCCTTGTGGGGGGAGACCGCTTATGCTGTGGCGGCTGTAAGTTTGCTGAAGTCGCTCTTCGAGCATCTTGTCGTAGTACCGTACTACGGTCGCGAGCTTTGCATGGAGATCGCATAGTGCCTCTATGGATATGTTAGTCGTGAACCCCAAGTGCGCAGGGGTGTATCGCAGCGGCTCACCATATTTACTCATGGTATCACCAAATGTTCTTGCCAGTTTGGGTCGAAGTGCACCTATACTTTCATAAAGTTCCTGGATCTGAGGCTCTCTAAGAATAGTTCCAGGCGGTTGTGACTGAAGCCGATCTACCAACGTAGCAAATAGGTTTATATTCTCTGCCTCTACAGGTGACAGTTCATGGTCTGGACGAGGAGCTGTGGCAGATGCACGGGCTGCTGCTGCGGAAGCTGTGGTAGGATTCGACCAAGCAGATTTCGCCTTTTGCACTTCCATATCCTTCAAACTTGCCGCAATTGCAGCCTTCAACTCTTCATCTTCCTCCTCTTCTTGAGACTTTGCAGCAGGAGGCTTCGTAGAGGTCTGGGTAGTGGTAACGGGCTTCTGCTGTGCTTGTTGTGCTTGCTGCGCTTGTAATTGGCTTTGCGATATATACCCAGTCCTGCCTGCACCCTTGACCTCGTCCAGGGACATCTTCAATGCCATCTTCAGATCCTCATCGTCGTCATCCTCGACCCTAGCATTTCGCGGCTGCATAGATGGCGCAGGTGGCTTATTCCGGGAGGAGTGATGCTTATGTGCATCTCCATGGTGACTTCGGTGGGTATTCGCCTTAATGACACTAGCCTTCTTCTCCGTTAATTTGATATGGCACCCATCACACACCCTCTCCGGCTGGACAATCCCTAAATCCGGCAGCGGTAAATTCTTCGAAGAGCAACTTCCACAAAATACATTTCCGCAATTCCTACAATGATGCTTCCTATTCATAAACGAAAACGCAGTCCGGCACCGCATACACACATCCGAGTCGGCCCATTCGGGTGGCTGAACAACTAAGGTGAGCAAGAGTTCTCGTTAGATTGGGGACAGACTGGAACTCACTGCCGAGGAATCAACAAAACTCGAAGTTATCCTGGTCAGCGGGGGGAAGTCATGGCCTTCGTTTCGGAGTCTGTTATAGACGTCTTGGACGTATGAGAGCTGGCTCATTCCTTCGAATGCGGTGGCCCAAGTCTGGATAACCTCAAGCATCTTGGCTTTGACTTCGGGAGTGCACGCCCCGGGCGCATTTATTAACGATACTAGGTTATCCATGAACTCTCGAGATGCGATTTCAACGAGGAAATGTGGTCCGCCATTTTTCACACAGGTGTCTGTCAGCTGTTTGGCAGAGAGCGAAGCATTAGTTATCTCGAGGTCCCATACACCAGGAGTACCGAATGCCACTCACTCTAAGAGCCGCAAGCTGGATATTGGGATTCTTATGTCCAACACGCTTCTTCAGCGACCTCATAGCCTCTTTCGGCTGAACCGTCTTGCTGCGGATGGTATCCGAGATTTCCAAGTTCAAAGCCAGATCCTCCCTGTATTGCCCTAATATCAGCCCAGCACTTGCTATACTCTTCCAGCCCAGATGTGATACCTACAAACTTGACGATGTGGCCTTCTCAACCTGCTCATCTAGGCCATTGTTCGAGGCCAAAAACCACGACATCTTGGGGTACGGGTCCTCCTCAGCAGCTCGGAGTAGGCAAGGATGGAGGATGAAAGAGATACAGAGTGTTTATAAATCGCTGGTGTGTTTCCTATACCTGAAAACAAGTACGGCCGGCTGTGTAGGAGTGTTCTGGGACTCTTCACAGGAGGGGTGGGGAGCTCTATTAGTAGATGACGACTCTCTCGCTGCCTTGCACAAATGCCGCTGAATCAGCGATATGTCCCGCCACCAATGACCGATGACGCCAAGATTTTGCAGCTCGGTCAAATCAGGGTAATAGACGATTAACCGTCATTTCTGTGCATTCATCTGCTACGTAACTTTTATATATAATTAACAAAAACAGAGAGAATGCACACATCCAACGAATAGGGAAAAAAATACATATAATACAACACCCAATGCACCGGGCTCTCACCCAAATATCTGAAGCCCATCCTCCTCCAGCACCTCGCCCTCCCCATCAACATCCATTTCCTCTCTCCTTTCCCCCTCCACCCTCCTCCCCAACAAACTGGCAAATAACTCCCCCACCTGCCTCTCCTCCCACCAGCCTAACGCTCTCTCCCCCACCGGTGCCATAAAGTCCATCAGCTTCTCATGCACCCCATACCTCAATCTCCTCCCCTTACTAGCCTTCGTATCCACCTTAACCATGTGTCCCGTCTCTTTATCTATCCGCATCTTCATTCCTACCTTTAGCGCCTTCTTCGCTTGGGTTAGCGTCGAGGAACTGGTAAAGGTAGAGGCAGCAGCGCTTGAGGAGCGCTGTGTTATCAGTGTGTTTAGGAGGAGGGAGTAGAACTCGCTGTCATCGTAGATGTTGTTTGAGGAGGGGATTGCTCTTGCTGCGTGTCTGGGCGCGCAGAATCTTGGTACATGCGCGCGGGAGAGGAGGCGGGGTTGGATTTGTGTGGGGTGACCAGAAGGGTGGAGGTAGGAGTCTAGGTGGGGGGGAAGACCGGAGAGGGTAATTATGGTAGCAGGAGCAGTGTTGTTGAGGCGCTTTGTGCGGTGGGGAAGGAGGGGGTCGGTATTGGAGGCGGAGTGGGTTTGGGAGGTCCATTTTGTGATGTTGGCTGCGCGGTGGGGGGATGCGAGAGTATGGAGGGTGGTCATGTGGGTCGTGAGTTGGGGTGTGGTGGTGTCTGTGGTGATTTCTGGAGCCTTGCGCTTTTTTGAGTTGTTGTGTGTGGGGAGGATGTCCTGTGAAAGAAGTGATGTTAGTGTAAATTTCCGTGGTCTAATAGGGTAGTGCAAGGTGGGGGAATGATACTGTTCTCATCTCAGCGATTGCATTCCATAGCTTGACAGCCGCCTTTTCAGCTTCTTTCCATGTATCTTGAGTCGAGGGAGCATTGATTTTTCCGTCTTCTTCAAGGAACGCGAGGTCGTTCACAGCAATAAGACCCTTTTGAAGCTTTACCCGTCCACCCAGGAGTCCATCGAAGGTGGCCTGCTGGACGCGCACAGCGGTACCTTTTTCTATATCGGTATTGGCTATGGTGGGGGTAGTGGGAGCTGTGGGGCCTGCAAAAGCTTTGCGGAGTTCAGCATGAGCGGAGCTGGAGTCAGAGCCGGAGCCAGAGTCCGACTCAGCGTCTTCGTCGTCCTCACTATCCTCATCTTCATCCTCATCTTCATCCTCACCCTCATCCTCATCGTCATCCTCTTCCTCATTCTCTTCCCCACCATCGTCGTCTCCACTGCCGGGTTCGGAGTCGGTGTCGTCAAGGCCACTGAGTCCTGCACCTCCGTCTTCTTCATTCTCTTTGTCGTAACTGCTGCTTCCTACCACTTTCGCACACTTTTTCGGTGGAACTCCTCCTTTTGTGGTCCTGCTGCCTTTAAACTTGAACTTTGCCCATTGCTTCTCCTCATCACTCTCGCCGAATGCCGCATCGCTATCAATTTCCTCATCCGCACCCTCTTCGCCAACCACCCTCTCCAGCATCTCAAACGGTAACCCTTCTTCATTATCATCAAGCTCATCATCAAGCTCATCATCAAGCCCATCCTTCCCCTCATCTCCATACAAATCTCCCCTATTCACTTTCTTCCCCATATACTGTACCCCCAGCGCCTCTGGCCCCTGCTGCTGCTCTATCCTCGCCCTCAATTTACTCTTCCCAACAGCAACATAATGCTCCCTTCCCTTACCACCGTCACTGATATCAGTGCCTTCGCTTGTGTCCAACCCAGAATCACTCTTATCCTCATCATCAAACCGGTCGGGGGCTTCTGGATCGAAATCTTTCGGCTTGGTGCCTGCGTCGATGAGATCTGCGAGTTCTTCTTTAAAAGAGGTACTGCCGGAAGCCCGTGAGGCAGCCATTGGGAGGTTAACGAGAGGTAACTGAGGTGTTAGCTAGCTGTTTTTGAGTTTGTACAGTGGATCCTCGGCGCTGATGTGACTGAAATATTGTGGATTTAATTTTGGTGGATGTGAGAGTTGTAAATCTTGGCGTACGGATGGTTACGTAAGCGTTAGATATAAGCGTTACATAAGCTGAGTTGTGGTTCAGGGTAACGAGCAGCTAACCAGACTACGAGCAGTGCCCACTAGGGGTACTAAAAGTTTGTTTTAGGCCCAAAATTCTTGTGCGAAATATACGGGCGAATAAATGGCCAAGCTTTGAGTACCCTGTCGAAAAGTGCCTCAAAAAGGGGCGTATATATCCGTCCATAAACCCCGGAATCCTCACGTTGGCTTTTGCCAAATATACGTAAGGAGTAGCGTCTTGGCATACGACTTAATATTAGTCAGCTAGATACGGCCGAACGCCAGGTTTAGTCTCATTGCCCATCCCAGCGGCGACAACGGATCCAATTCCGCTATGACAGTATCCTCCAATTCCTGATCTAACTCTTGTAGTAGTCTGGTTATTCTTGTACATGTTCAATCATGCAGTCTAGTGTTGATAATGGGTCAGGCGATGCTTGTTGCTCACACGAGGCATGTTCACTGAAAATGTCGTTCCGGCACTTGTGAAGATATGAATAGCCACTAACCTAGGTGTTGTCGTGGATACCTTTGTTTACATGGCTTGTTGTTCTTGGCACAAATCGCACAACAGTTCTCTAAATTTGCATTTAAATGGGGTGCGATTTCAACGGATAAAAGTTTGTGTGGCGATGGTCGGAAAAAACGAATAAAACGAAAAAGGGCATTGCCAAGAAAAACTTTTTTTCCGGCCGAAAATCTGCTATTACCCTACTGACAACCATAGTCCCGAGCCAACCAACAAGACTTGGGTACTCCTCGCCCCCACACCTCACACTCAAGCTCACTATTCACCACCCAGCACTCCAGACCATTGCACCAGACTATTACTGAAGATGATCGATATACAGCCAAACCTCGCATGTTGGATCCCCTATTACCGTAGTTTGGCTTGCACTACTCCTACAGAACCTCCTACTGAACGATACTACTCTTACTGGATAGATGGACGTTTACAGAACAAAACTACATCCAGAGAAACAAAGCTATATCCAGAGAAACAAACTACATCCAGAGGTACAAACTTCATACATAGAAACAAACTAAATACATAGAAACAAACTAAATACATAGAAATAAACTACATCCACAGAACCAAACTATATCAACGGAACGAGAACTACATCCACAAAACCAAACTATATCCACGGAACGAGACTACACCCACAGAACTCTGGTTCAACATCCACGGCCCAATCGTATCCAGTAAGAGAGATAGCCCAGACCTTAGCCAGGAGGTCTATATGACGAATTATATACGATGACGACCTCCCTACTGTGGATATGAGGTCCAAGTCATAACAATCGGATGTACATTACTAACAACGCTTGTAACAGCATGATTCTCCGTATACAGGTTTTCCCCACAACAATTGGACTCAAATATGCTGACGGGGAGCATGGAGGAGCATCTTGTGGGCGGGCTACATCTACAGTGCTCATAATTTCTGCTCTATCCCTCATTTTATGCAGTGATTTTAGCGGAAAAGCCTTGCAGAATGGCGCTGCAGATGAGGTTTCGGCTGTTTCTACTACCGAAGATGATTGATAGCTCTAGTGGTGGATTTTCATTTGGTAAATACTACTATTATGATCCTAACTATGAGGAAGAGGATAGAAGCTATAGAGTAAAATCCAAATGAGAAAGCATATAGAGCAATGGGAATGGGCGGTCTTGGGGATCGTGAGACAGGACTTCCATTCCTTACATTAAGAGGCAACTAAGCTGCTTCCACTTCGGAAATCTTCTTAAAAAGGACGTGCTTGTGATATCCTGGCTATTTTTGTATCTCTTTGCGTTTTCACTCCTTTAGTTGCTCTTGGGGACTTTCCTTTATTCTGAACTTTCGGCTACTCAGTAGTTTGAGGCTGTGGTTGCTCGTTCTGAATGGGCCGTGAGGATATAGAAGCTTTGGAACAAGGCTTCCCCCTCCTGATCTCACGAAACAGGGTAGTATGTTTATACTCAGAAATATTTATCTCGGGTTGGCACTCATCAATAGTCTTGTCGATGCTTTGGTTACTTTATTTCTTACTTCAACGATTTACTCGCTATACCTTTCACTTATTGGGCGCACTATTTCTTCCTTAGAGATCTAGCTATCTCGCTTTTGTTCTCTGTTCTTCAGGTGGCTAATTTTTAAGATTGGGCTGCCATGAATGGATGTGAATGTTCAGTTTTTTCAGTTTCTTCGTTACCTAGTCTCTCTGATTCTACAATTCGCTCTAGCGGAATATTTATGATGCTCTCGCCATCCCCCAGTTCTATGATCGCCCTTCAATCTCCCCTATTGCATTGGTGTTTCTTCCCCCCCCCCCCCCCTCCCTGAAGTGTCAGTATATTTCGGCTTTTTTTCTCCACTGTTTGCATTATTTTCGTTCCTTTACCGGTAGAACAAATCCAAAAGGACTGCACACTTGGAGGAAATTTCCTCCACTCCCAATTATCAAATCCGGTTTAGGTTCAGGTTATTTTCCACCACTATCTCAACAAAGGATGTCATGCTCACAGCTAGCTGTCTGGCAAAAGAATGCGAAAGAATTGCGCCACTGGAATCCAGAGAAAATCCGACTTGTTTCAACTGGCGAGATATATAATTGAGATTATAATTCTTCAAACTTGAGTCATAGATGTATTTTTTAAGTGAATATCATATTGGGCGGAGTAATATACTTTGCTTGTTTTGGCGGAGCACCAGTACTGGGTGTTAAATGGTTTGGTAAGTTTGGTGTCTTAGGTGCTATCGCCATCCATGCGTATCTTGTATTTTATATATATATATAAGAATTATTTCAACGGCGCAGTGGATTTATATATTGATATATTTGATACTTTGTTAATATTTATTTGTAGAATCAAGTGCGTTTGTAAACGTGGAACATTACCTTCAATTTACAGTGCATACTTGGCGTTCCACCGAAAAATAGGGACTGTCGACTATATATTGCACCCTGCCCACCACCTCACATGTACCCCAAAAATACTTTAGGTGTAGAAACGAATGATTTTGTATATCAAGCCACATTCCTCAATCACTCCCAAGGCCCAGGCAGACACAATAACATGAACACTGCACGATTGATATGCTATGACTTCATCTCATCCATTCTCATTCTCCCTCCATTCAACTGGCCATGAGGCATCGACGTCGACGTCCAAATGCCTCTTCCCACGCGGCTTAGATACTCGAACTACCCTGCCCAACCCAAGCACCCCCAGCCCTCACCCTAAGTATATAACCTAGCCAAAACATCAAAGAAAGGAAAAAAAAAAATTAGCAACGCCCGCCTGTCCGCCTGGCCACTTACTTATCAGCATCACAAGCCAAAAACGAGAGAGAAGAGATTGAAGCACATAGGTACTAGTATCAGAGAAAAACAAAAAAGTATGCAACCAACAAGAGAGCCAGAAAAAAAAAAAAACTGGTGTGCAGTAAATATTTTTTTCTCCAGACAAACAAACAAAATCAATGCAGAGGAGAAAAAGAAAAAGAAATGAGAGATGATGAGAATCCGCGAGACCGTAATCCCATAAAAACGCAATTCCACATATTCTACTTTCAATCACGCACTCTACCTCTCCTTGCAATTCCAACTCCAAAACAACCAGGCAGTTCAAGCCAGTGAGGCTCTCTTCACTTGCCAAGGGCCCTCGCTGTTTACATGCCTCCATGTTCCTTAATCAACCTAGCCAACAACCCCGGGTCCTGCTGCGCAGCCGGATTTCTCGCTACAATGCTATTAATTATATTAACCTGCTCGAACGTCAACTGTGGCAGGGCATCTTGTAGTTCTTTCCAGGGTGTAAAATGGAACTTCTTTACTGGTTGCTGAGCTAGCGGGTTTTGCTGTTGTGGCTGTAGGGGAGGTATTGGTTGAGGTGAGGGAGGCGGAGGGGATTGATGTTGGTGATGTATGGGCAATTGTTGCTGTTGCGGTTGAGGCTGGTAATATGGGTGATGATGGTAACCGTTGCCATGGGGATGGTGATTTATAGATGGCGCGGTTACGTAGGGATGTTGTTGCTGCCCGTAGGGTTGTGGATATGGATGTTGGTAGTTCGGATGCGCCTGAGGAGGATATGTGGGAGGCGATTGAGCGGTTGGGTAATGCTGCTGCTGGTGGTTATGGTACTGGGGGACCTCTGGTTGTTGCTGTACAGGTGTTCTCGTCAAAGGGCTTTTGTGGGTTTCAGGAGTAGTTTTTGGCCTACTTGCCTCCAACTTGTCCTTCACGACCTCCGCTATCCCAGTTTTACTCAATACGAACACCACAGCAAACACCCTCTTCTTCCTCGGTGTCTGCTCCAAGCTATGTTTGGCCAGGCACTCAAAGAAATCAGGCATATCATCCCGGACATCAATTGGCACTAAATAACAGTCCTTGATGTATTTATGTAGAGGCCTTCCAACAACACCATATCGCTCCTTCTTTTGAAAGTAGTGAAACAGCTTGTTGAATTCTGTCGCCGCTGTTGGCTCAATATGGTCCTCTGGCTCTATCGTAAGCACGATAATCTCATTCGTTTGGCTGAACTTCTGTCCACAAAGGTATTCAGTTGCTCGGTCGATCCCTATTCGCCCGTCGATAAGCATGGTCCCACCTAACAGGTCATTCAATGGGATTTTATGCTGGGCATCTTCTGGTCCTCCGAGGAGGTATGCTCGTGCGCGGAAATTAGACACGCTAATCATGCTGACTCGCCCACGCCATACTGGCAGTGCAGAATCAGTAAACGTAAGTTCAGAAGGTGAGTATGGTGGTGTTTCATTTTCTATTTCATGATCCTCCTCGGCAAGTAGTTTATCGATTTCCGCATCAACTACTGATTTAGGTTGTGTAGTTGTCCGAAGACTAAGCATGTGTGAAGCCTGCCTTGTCCCTGGCGTTTTCGGGTGAGTCGGGCCCTCAGGAGTATTGACGTTATTCCAGACTCCCTCTATACTGAACTGGCGACCTCGGGCAGTGATTGGCGTTCGTGCACTGAGCGGTGTCCGCGGCGTCTGCGGGGCAGACTCAATATGGGCTGAGTGTATAGATTCTTCTGTCTTTAGTTGAGGAGGGCTATGAGGGAATTCTTCTGCTGCCTGGGATACTGCTCTCGATCTGGGTGAGGGTGCCTCCTCCATCACGTGATCTACATTATCTCCACCTCCACCTCCACCTCCACTATAGAAAGGCTCATCATTGACCATAGGCCGGTTCATATCGTCCTCGACAATCTCCTCACCCTTGTGCGTCCGCCTGATCCGAGGTCCAGTTTCTTCTGCAAGAATTGTATTTTGAATCTCTGATTCCCTCCTGACTTGCTCTGCCATTAATTGAAACTCCTCGCTAGCCATCTCTTCTGGTTTCATCTGCACCAAGCTCTCTGGCGTCACCTCCCCTTTCAGTAACCTACTTTGCAGCACAGGATTCTTAGGCAAGTTTAACCCTATCCCTCTTGCTTTGAGTTTGTACTGTTGAGTTGGTTGAGAATGCTGATTCCACAAGGCCAAATAGAGGTGATATTCAATCTCCAGTGCCAGTTTCTCAGAATACTGTTCCTTCTTCTGATTTTCCGATAGGATGTTCTCATTTTGCTGTACGATTTTCTCGATGATCGGGGCGAGAAAGTTGACTATATTCCGACGAGCGTTATTCCTCAGATCGTCTACTTTCTCAACAGCCTCCGCTTGTACAGATATATCGTCAGGCCCAGAAGGCTTTTTGGGAGTTGGTTTAGGTACAGATGGGCGCCGTGAGGGCTTCACAGAAGTTTCTTTTCCAGGCTCCTGTTTGGTGGTAGTTGATGCGGATGCTCGGCGATTATGATGCTGTGGCTGGAGAGCAACCGGTTTCTTAGACTTTGAGGTGTAGAAGTCAGTTGGCTTAAGACTTACCATGTCACCTTCGGACTGATAATCACCATCAGAGTCATGCGTCGTTTTCCTTCGCAGAACTCGCTGAGGTTCTGGCATTGAAACTTTTCTCTTTGACTCCCTCTGCCGTGTCGCCATTGGAGCAGAGGACGTCTGTCCTTAAGTTAGCATCGAGTAATCATATGGGGCAAATAGTAACTCACAGCCGGAGTTGGAGTGGTCTTTTCTGGTGCATCAGCCATCTCCTCATCTTCCTTCACTGCAACATCCTGCGGTGCCTCATGTTGTGATTGGGGGACCTCTGGAGGAGGCATAGGTGCCTCCTCTTGGGATTCACTTTCTTCCAGTTTCGCACCTTCTACCTCCTCTACTCCGCTCATCTTCACATCTTCCTCCTCCCTCTTCTCCTCAACTGCTACTTGTTGTATATGGTGTGTCTCCTGTTCTGGCTTCTCCACATCATGATTTGTCTTATCTATTTCTCCGGCACCCCCATTGGTTTTTTCGATGACATTTTGTTTCCCCACACCCACGCCTTCTTTAGTATCTTCCTCCACTCCTTGACCTTCAGGTTCGGCTTCTTTTCTTATCGTTCCCTCTTCTTCGACAGCCTGTAATGTGGGCTCCCCCACCTCCATAGCTTGTGGTTTAGGTTCTTCCTCCATGTCCGTGTCAGGCTTCTCTCCAGCTTCGGCTCTAGCATCAGCTTGAGCTTCCGCCTGAGCCTCTGCCTCTGGTTTGGCCTCTGGCTCTACCCTCTGTGGTGGGGCCTCCACCTCGGTTTCAGGCTCGGGCTCGGGCTCAGGTTCCACTTTCTTTCCGCCCTTTTTTTTTGATTGGGTGGCCTTTCCTTTTTTCCCCTTGCCAGTAGACCTCCTTCCCTTCCTTTTGCGCCTATTCTTCCTTGCCATCTCCCACGGCTTCTCTCCCCTTTCTACTTTTGCCAAAAATTCCTCGTGGTTCTCCGGTTTACAAACTTCGCAGTAATAATCCTTGTCTTCTTCTAGTTCGTCCTCGTCCAACTCGAGGCATTCGCAGTGTTGCCAGACCTTACATCCCTCGCATTGGACCATCATCCTGGTATCATCCTTCACTTCCTGAGTTGCGCCACATGCACAGCGGATCTGTGCATTTGGGTCATCTTCCTCATCTTCATCGTCGCTTCCAGGTTCAGGTGTTGATAAGGGAGGGGAACTGGCAACGGGTGTTGGTTGCTTTGGAGCAGAGGACTTTCGGCGGGATGGAGTTGACTTCGCCGGCGTGGGTGGTGGCAGCTCATGAACGTCCGAATTACGAGTATGCTGTCCTTTCGTCTTGCGACCACTTCGTCGAGGCTCGGTGTCTGCAGTTCACCCCAAATTAGCAAATTTTCATCCTAGAGCGATCTCTGCATCTCATGTGGGGGGAGTAAGATAGGGGGGGATGGGGTTCTGGGACATTTGTTTGTTTTCAACTTCGGCAAAGGCAAATGGGTTGTGCTTACCCGTCATTGTGGACTATTTATGCTACCCTCTGCTTGCCAGCAACTGACAGAATGCTATAGTCGATACAATATCGTCTTTGTGGTCTTCTTTATCTTGTGGCTTGCTTTGTACAGTGGATGTGGAGGTTGCGTATGTGAGTGTTTGTGAGTGTAAAGGACGTGGTAAGATGAAACTACACTAGGGGGCTTGAAGAAGACAGGAAGTAGAGGGGGAAATATAGTTGGTTCTGTTGACGTGGGTACAAAGGATGTGGGGAATTCCAAGGAGCAGAACAAACAGAATCGATAAACGACAATGTATCACTACTTCTGGCACGAATATGAGTCGTGCTCGCTCTTCACCCAATCGCTGCTCTGTCCTAGCTCTGTCTTGCCGCTTGTCAGGGCGAAAAGAAATCTCAAATCCCCTCAGAAAATTAGAACAAAACCGAGCTACTGATGAGGAGTACCGGTGCTCCCTATTTCCTCCACGAACGAGTAACGTCCTATCCTATGCGATACCCTTATCTTCCTTCAAACTGTTCCTCTCTTTCTGCTACTTGGAGCGGTTTAGCCAGCCAAAAAAACAGTCACGTTTTTTTCCGCCACGTGAGGCTCCGAAGCTGATTGGTCCTCCGGGATATCTTCAACCGTCTCTAGGTGTCCTGTCCTGGTCTGACTGTTATGAAGCCCGGGGAGATTATTAGGGTAAAAGGCAGCTATGCCTACTTGTAGCGGACTGTAGGGTGAGTATATATGTCTTTGTGGAGAAGTGGGGCAGCGTTCCTGCAAAGTCTAACAGATATTAGCCTCCGTTTTACAACTGCATCTTTCCTGAGTTTGGGTGCACGAGTACTCACCGTTCAAGTTAGCAATTACAGAATGTAGAGACGCATGAGACGAGTGTATCGTGTGTGCAGGTGAAAGGCCGGAAAAGGCACAAGATTGCGATGACTCTCACTAGACTCTCACTTACGCAAAGGCTTGGTAGTCTGCGGTCAAGGAAAAAAAGCAGTCGAAAGAACCGCAACAAGATAAGAGTTGTCTAGAGTGTTTGCTCGCCAGGCTTAGGGCAGCGGTAGAGCAGCGTGGCTGCCGGTGCGATGAGGAGATGTCACGCGGTCGGCGATGCTGCTTTACCTGCGGCCATCCGCAAGCGCCGCTTCTGCTGACATAAAGCTGACTCAGCACCTGGTCACGGGACCATGAAACTCCCCCGAATCTCGCCTAGCACACGAAATATCCAGCCTCCCATCTCCCCTTCATCGAGAGCCTTTGCACCAGTTAGACATACATTACACATAATTAGCCCACGTTCCTGCAAAGAGCGTACCGCAGTCAATTAAGACTCATTGCGTGAGTGTGCAGATCAGACAGTTTGCTGCACTCTCCACAAAGCTCCACAGAACTCCCTGACGAAATAACTCAAAGACCAAAAGCCTCATTAATTCCAGACCCTCCTTTGCATAATCGTCCCTTGATCCCCTCTAGTTTGGTCCCTCCTCCTTCTCACCATTCCCCAAATGTCAACCATATCCGCCTCCCGACCATCCCACAAACGTCCACACATCTCCTCCCCCCTCAGCAACCAACCTGATGACCCCTCATTCAAGCGTCAAAAGACGGTGCGTACATATATATCTACTATATCCACCAATACCAATATCAACAGCCGACCGCACCCCCTCTCATCCTCATCCCCATCCATCATCTCATCTGAGTTCTCATCCTCACAGCCTGACTCACGAGGCCCCCCTCTTCCCGCCGACTTCTTCGATACCTCCTCAACTTCCACCACCTCCTCCTCTACTATCATTCCAACTATCCTCCCCATCGGCAGCCAGAATCGCACACCGCTACCCACGCCCGAGAGCAACCCCCCAATAACCACCGACATCAACGAAGCCGAATGGGCTGCCTTCGAAGCCGAGATCGCCGAGGCCGAAGCCACTATTTCCGCCACCACCACCACCATCACCATACCTTCCTCCGCAGTCATCTCCGCAGCCGCAACTGGCCGTGATGGGCGTCCATCAACCGAAGACAGTGAAGCCCTGGAGGACGAGGCAACGCTGGACCGAGAGGATGCGCAGAATAAATTAGTAGAGGAATTTGAGGAGATGGAGTCTTTGGAGTCACGGGTACAAAAGTTGAAGAATCAGAGGGAGGCGCTGAGGGCGAAGGCAGCAGAGTCGGCTGCGGGGAGGATGGATATAACAATAAATAGAGGAGGGGAGGATGAGGCTGAGGATGAGGAGGATGAGGAGGATGACTGGATACATTTCTCAAGATAGGGACTGGTATTATTCTGGACATAGTGAGGTTTGTGGTGTGAGTTGGCAACATAAGAGCAGCTACCTTATTATGCTGCATATTGGGGATATATATGTAGAGACTTGATATAATTCCCTAGCCGGAAAGTTGCTGAGCTTGGGTTGGCAGTAGGGGAGTGATGAAATATTACCTGAACTAGAAGGCCTATGCATACATTTATCTTCACTAAGGTACTAATTTACCAGGAAGTGGGTGGGATGGATGTTGATATTTTGCAAAAGTGTTTAATGGTTCACTCTTACAGTAGGGGTAATCAATTCCGAACTTTGTTCATGCACAAGGTTTTCAAGTGTCACACCTTGGCACTTGGCCAACACCATTATTGGCCAACTTCCATGGTGGCGTCATTTGAAGTTGGAGTAAGTTGCAACTGCAAGATTTGTTGGAAGCATTTGTAAGCGCGAAATATGAACACCACCTCAACCACCAAGATTGTACCGAACACCACACTCAACCACAAATATGCCGAATAGCACAACCCCACGACCATGGACTCGAGAGGAGTTTGAGCAGCTAATTACTTGGATGGAGGATAACCAAGAAGGAATGCAGTCTCAGGGTAATCCATAGATATAGGCATCAAAGATATCAATATCATGCCTACTAGCACTAGTATCATGGGAAAGATACCGGTGGGTAGCAATGATTTCTCGTATTACAAGTAGGTCTTGAATATGATCCTCTTCAATCTCTTCCTCTTCTTCCTCATCTGGTGCCAGTAAATAGAAACATGCTGCAGTCTCAACTGCAGCATCAATATCCTCTAGAATTTGAGCTTTTTCTGATATTCGGGGCATGGATGCGATGTTGTGATAGTTGCGTATGATACAGACCAAACCATGTTGCATCTTGATTTATATTGGGGTCTTATGGCTTGCACTAAAAGCCTTGTGCATGAACAAAGTTCGGAATTGATTACCCTTATCATAGTAGAAGTAATTTGTTGTTACAGTTTTCACCCTACCACGAGACCCTCCGTTTCCTCATGAGGTTATTCATTGATGGGTAATAAAAAACTCCAAGCTATCTTGTGATATCTATTTGACCCCTGTTACAGCTTCAAAGAGCAACTGAAGCAAACTTAATGACCAACCCCCCCCCTTTTCCCTACAGTTCGCTTGTCAAAACTTCTTACGTATACCCCCTTTTCCACATAAAATACAACGTCGCAACTGTCGCCACGACAACACCACCCGCAATGTACAAATTCGTCCTATCAATCGGATCCCCCTCTAACCTCGGATACGCCGTACTGGGCACCAACGCTGCCTCCGCAATCGTAACAAACAACTCGGAAATCGAATTCCACGTCGAGCTCACATGCAATGGCGCAGTCATACCCATTTCTCTAGTGTATACATCAGGCTGCATTTCGTACCTTTGTGTAGTCTTGTCTAGATCTGCCTTTGTCGCAGCATAGACGGCGGGTAATTCGTCTAGTTGAGGGTACCGTTTTCGGAGCTCGACGATGTATGCGAAACTGTCGGGGTCGGAGGAATCATAGGTATAGCAGACGACGTCGCAGGCATTGAGCTTCGCGGAGTTTTCGAGGATGGCGGGTTCGAGTTCACCCAGTTCTTCTAACTGGAGATCGATAGTTAGTGGGACTACGAGTAAGGAAAGAAAAGGGAAAGTTACGATTAGATAGCACTGTTTGCCTCCTTGTAGCTCCACGCTGTTGACAGCAGTTCTTGTTTTTATAGTGGGATGATAGGTCGTATTAAAGATTCTATTAAGAAACGCATCCAAGATACAACTCTATAATCATATTGGTCAGCACCTTGCAGTGGCTGATAACCCTACTATCCTTCTTACCTTTCCACTCCCTGCCGCCCCTAGTACGTAACATAGCACCACGTTCCTCTCCACCCTCCCAGGCCTTCTTCTCCGCTTCCTCGGTTTTGTTACTTTCAAAGCGGCTGTAGTTCCGCCCTTTTCTCGGCTCTCAAACCCTAAGTATGCAAGATACGCCAATGTAGTCTTTGGGTCCACGAACGTCGTCATGCTCCATTGCGCGAGCCATCCTTGTAATGTTATATGCCCTGTTTCGCTCCTAACGGTCGATGAAGGAAAGTTCGACTCCACCCACGACGGGGGCAATCCAGGAGTTGGCGCAAATAGAGCAGTCAGTTCACCCGCGTTCAGACCACCATCATTATCTTTGTCAAAGAGGAGGAATAGGTCAAAAAAATATCGATATCCAATGGGACTAAGCTCGGCTGAAGAATTTGGTGGGACATCAAACCTGAGTCTCAATTAGCAGCGTGCAAAGACGGTGAACTCGACGGTGAAACTCGACATGAACTGGACGATGAGCTCGACATGAACTGGACGGTTCTTACTTTGGATAGAGGAAGCTATCTTTCAGACTTAGGTTATCGGTGTAGTGGAATGTTCGCAGTATTGTCCATACAGTTTCGTGACGTGCTTTTTCGCAAAAGAACTTGTTGAGGATTATAAAGCCTCTCTCGGTAATTCCTTCCTCTGTAGCACACTGTGAATTTGCCTTTCTAATGACGGTTTTCATTTCCTCGAGCTCATGATCGGTCAGGGTTTTATTGAAGCATTTCATCTAACGAGCGAGATTAGAACATAGTCAGGATATCTGCAATTAGAATGTAAATTACCTGAAGATTTTGGATTTCAAGGTCATTTAGGAAACCGTCCTGATCTTTATCACATAGGACTTATAGAACGTCAGTATAGAATGTATACAACTGATGACCGCGTTGACTCTTACAGAATATTCGCTGAAGAGCAGCAATGGCAGCTAGTTTGAGATTCTGTCGAGGGATCATTAGTATAAAGAGGCCACAGAATGCCCAGGGGTGAGGTACCTGCTCTTTGGAGTCATATAACGGTGCAATCGGATACACAACCGCCCTTTGGCAAAGATATACTGTCTATATATGACATTATATTAGAATATAAACACCTAGTAACACTTAGATATCTACCTCAACAACGTTTCTCTTCTCTTTTGCACTTGCCCTGATGCATGAGTCAATCTCCTACATGAACAAAATTAGCTGGATTCCGTTAAATCACACAGCTGTGAGTATGAACCTTGAACTCCATCATTATAGGCATCATCTCCTCTTCCGCCTCAACGTCAGGTGCAAGGTCACTCTTGTTGGCACATAATACAACCGGTAACTATCACATATTAGACCGTTTATAATCACATTCTGTTGCCGTAACGTACATTTACACCTAAACTCCGGAAGAAAGGTAACCTGGAGAAAAAAGTTTAGTAGAGCACTATGCAACCGAGCTCCGGTTCAGTACTGACCAGAATAAAGACACCCTTTCATAGCTCTGGCCGAAGCATGTATCAGCTTTTCACCCCCCATATCCATAATCATCAACTCCGAGAAAGACGAACGAACGTAATGATCAGAATACACCAAACAAATAACATTCGATCGCCGTATCTCCTTCCGCAATGTATTTCGCTCCTGTGGTAGAGCTGCACCCATTGCACAGTCAGCTGCAGCCAAAACTTATTGGTATCCATCCTTAACTAACCAGATGTATCGACAATGGTTGTTGTGATCCCTTCCGGTGCACCAATCGTGATGGGCGGAAGCACTGGCTGTATTTTCCCAGAAACAAAGATATCCTTCACAAACGAGGTAATCAAGCTGGATTTTCCAGTATTTTCATCCCCACAGACAACTATCCTCACGGATTCCGCCATTGAAGAAGCAACCCAGTAGAGGACCAGGAAGCCACCGAGTTGGAGACAGCTGTGGGATAAATGAGATGGGAGTAGTTTGTGTGAGAGTCCGTATGGTACTTGAATTGCTCCTGGCTGTTAGATGTCCTGAACTTATTTCCTTCCAAGTCTATGTTTCTAGTAGTCTTGTGTTGAGAGCTGGTTGTAACAAGTAATTATAATAAGTATAGTGTACATGTAACAAGCGATTCGGCACGTGACGAAGACCCCTGAAAAAGCTACTGTACTTATGCCGGGCTTCTTTATGCATCAATTACACTGCTGCTCTACTGTATGTCTCACTACTGAAGCTGAATGCACTCATGTGCTGTCCCTGGTCGTCGCACCAAAGAAAGGGGAGGTTAACCACACGGAGGTCAATGGCTTTGCCCTTTTGTCCGAAACAAATACAATTCTTTTGCAGCATCGGGGAGATTGTACCTCTAGGAACCTAGGAAGACATACCTAGTCCTCAAATGTGGTAAAAGCAGCGCATTCCAGGCAGGTCGTCGCTGGACCACGTTACTGTTAACCGCTGCAGATCACCACGGACCTGCACGGCATCATTCTAATATCGATTGGCACCCTGCTTGAAGCTCGTCCTTGACTGATAAGTAACATTGGCCACATTCCCCTCGTGGAGGAGACAGAAGCTTTTCACAGACAGCGGCCACACGCCACAGAACCCCAATAACTTGGCTCATATTCAATACCCCTTTTGACGGCTCTACAATTGACTTCCCTACGATTCCTAGCGAATATTCATCACATACCCTCCGAAACTGGGATCCGGCATTTCCCAGCTCAACCGCTTCTCCACCAGGCGTACAATGTTCGTATTTCCACCTCCACCTCCACGGTTGAGTGTCGGTCCATATGCTCCATTGAACCTTCCCGGAGGACAGCCGACCATCGTAGAGACAGCAAATACCCTTAACCATCCTACCGGCCCTGAGTACAGCTTTTCCGTTGGCGAAGGTAAGCATGCATGCATGAAATTCAGCAGAAATTGACTCGAGTTGGTCGTGTGGGAGATCAACTGAGTATCCCCGCCCTGCTTCTGCAGCCGAGGATGATGCATGATGGCTTACTCTGTCTCAGGAACATACACCTTACGGGAGGATATATACTTGGCGACCCCACCTCCACATCCTACAGAAGTACCAGTAATCAATACCAACCCACTTGCAACGACACCGTCACCGCCAACTGCCGGCACTAGGTTATCTGTATTATCACAAAGGAATAGAAACTCTTCCATTCAGCCACTCAAACCAGCATCTGGTAGCAGAGGCGTTGACGGAACGGAGCCACGGGCCTCCGGAGAGACGGAAGGACTCGAAGATGGCCATGGGAGTGACGGTGGTTTGACAGGCTCGGGAAGTGGGGCGTCTCGGAGTATAGATGGACTTGCACGGCCCACCGAAAGATTTGGGGCTGGAAACGCTGCCCTAGCAGCATCTATGAAGGATGCTAAGAAAAGGAAGCCAAAGAATAATATCAACAAAAGCAACAGCTCTTTTATATCCCGCATATTACCACATGAGTACTTCAACACGAGATTGGCTAAGCGGAGCACAGATGAGATGTTCGTATTTGCGAACATCAACAGAGCTTTCAACTGGCTCGATTTGAATCATCCAAAAAAGGTAAGAGCGTGACTTTGAAAAACGTAATTCAAACTCACCGTTTGGTAGCAAGACCCACTTTCAAAGATATGGTTCACCAGGGCACATCCTCTATGCCATGATGTGAACCCTACAACACAGAGTCTCACTCACCTAGATGTGATTATCGGATTTTCAACTGGTGATATTATATGGTTCGACCCAATGAACAACAAGTATGCTAGGATTAATAAAAATGTGTGGAAGTCCGAAGTCCGAAATCCCTCTTTCATTTGACCATACTAATATTAAAAAACGGTTAGGGTCAAATAAAATGCAGTCCAGTCACAGATATCAAGTGGTTACCAGAATCAGAATGCCTATTTCTGGTCTCACATGCAGACGGTTCGATGATTGTTTACGATAAGGACAAAGAAGATGCTACATTTGTCTTAGAAGAGGAGACAGATCCTGAGAAGGAGGCACAGAAAGGACCTAGTCTCACTGTAAAGAAATCAGTGGAATCAAAGAATCAGAAGGCAAATCCCGTGGCCTTCTGGCAGGTATCAAGGCAGCCGATTAATGCATTTGCTTTCTCGCCAGACTGCTCCCATTTGGCGGTCGTATCCGAGGATGGCTGCTTGCGAATAATAGACTATGTCAGAGAGAAGTAGGTCCAACAGCAATCTTATCATCGATAGCTATCTATTATGCTAAATAGGCCCACTAGGCTCCTTGACGTATATCACAGCTACTACGGTGGTCTTTCATGTGTCTGTTGGTCTCCGGATGGAAGATATATCCTAACAGGGGGACAGGACGATCTTGTTAGCATTTGGTCTTTTTCGGATCGAAGAATCGTTGCACGTTGCGAGGGGCATCACTCCTGGGTCACTGGCGTTGCATTTGACCCATGGCGCTGTGATGAGCGGACATACCGCTTCGGGAGTGTTGGTGAAGATACCCACTTGCTATTATGGGACTTCAGTGTTGGGATGCTCCACCGACCTAAGGCAGTACGTACCCTCCTTCCTGCTATCTTTGCTCTTTTAGGAAGAACACTCCGACAGCGGATAATGGTAACGTAATTTATAGGTTTCGCCCCGTAGGGGCAGCACATCCAATCACGGCCCTAGCTTCCCTACAGTGGCTGGTCGTTTGCGAGCCGACAACCAGGCCGGAAGATTGCAGTCTGATGCAAGTCTGGCGGATACCGTGCAGGAATCAAACGAAACGATAGATCACCTTGTGGAACCACGTTCGCGTACCGCCGTTCTGCCTCCAATTATGGTAAGCCCAAACGACCTCACCTAAACTATAACAATTTAACAGGATGATGAACAGTCAAAGACGGTTGACCCGGAGCCGCTAACATCCTTGCTGTTCCGAGAGGACGCAATTATCACTACTTGCTTGGATGGTCAGTGCCTCGGTGATTCTTTGTCTTTTTTTTTTTTGCGCGCGCGAAATCGCGCATTGTAGCAATTTTGCACTGACGCTGGGAAATTTTCTATAGGTCATATCAGGACATGGGATAGACCTAATCTCAATAGCGGTAGCCAGGTGACGGTCTCGGCAACAAGTTAATGCATAATTGGCGTGGACTGACTACCCTATTAATCAATGGGTCCCATTAATCAATCAATAACCTCGCCCGACCGTGGGCCTCGACTGATGATTCTTGGGTGTTACTATTGTATCAAATTTCATAAACGTAATTCTGTCAATGTCAACTATGTCATCGTGACCTTGCCAGGCGGGCCTCCAAGAAAATTACCGAGGATATCAGACTATGGTTCCCTGGTAGAAGTTATATCATCTTTGATATCAAAGTATTTGACAAGCTACAATTCCGGTGGGGGTCCACACCTCATATGGCTGCCAGATTATGGCAATTTTCTAATAACCCCCTCACCTCGCGGGGGCACCCGAAGAAGTTTCATCCAAATCCACCTAATGGATGATGTGGAATCCTGCCCAGAATTGGGATGGCGATCCTTGTCACACTTCATTATTGACAGGGATGATGTTCCCGAAGTTTCCCCTCCTTGCTGTAGCCCGGGCAAATGCTTCCGGAAAATTGTGGCGTACATGCTGGATAACGAGACGAGGCTCAAGAGGGCAAGTGGGTTGAAAACTTTCAGCCCTGTGGTTCTGGAAGGCGTCTCACACTAGACAAACCGAAGACCAATTTGAGCCCGTTTCGCGCAGAAAGGGTCGGGAAAATCCCTAGTTTTCACCACGCGGTTTTCATGCATTCCGTGGCGAGAAGATTAGCTTGGGATCGGTGTTTACCATTTCGCAGTCTTTGTGCTTGATATGCATTAGTCTTGTTGGAATAGTCACTATAACCCTCTTATCACAGCAATTTTCCATTCATTCACCTTCACGTGATTCGCATGAGGCAAATTGTAACTTTTGTGATACTGTTCGGATTGATTTTGAACAGATGTCGTCGGTACCTACTGCCAAACCGGCAGGTCAATCGTTGATATATGATCTGCAGATGCCCGAGACTACTGCTGCAGAAGGTTATTCTGGAAGGTGTTGTCACCACCACAGACTTCTGTTTATTCTCCAAGCTGCAACATATCAGCTTCAATCCGATATCATAGAATTTTTATACGTATCCCGATCTAGCATCAGGTATTCACTCAAGGGTACATAGTACGTACTGTACATACCATATGCAACCAGGATCGTCGGATATCTACGCAACCCAAGTACTGTTGAAGTACAGTACGGTAATTTATTACGGCTACACACGCCGCACCACGCCTGCAATGTACCCGCAATGCACTCCGCGGTGATGGCTCGATGTGATGCAATCTGAAGTAGCAGACTAGGGCGACGCATGCTTTTCTTTTTTTTTGTTTGGGATGCCTATCGCGCAGGCGGGCTAACGCCATCCGAAGATGGGTTGCATATGCAGTGGGGGGTCAAGTTTACTGCACACCAGTCAGGTGGATGTGTACCTACTTGTTCATGCATGTGTATGTGCTGGAACTGTGCTGAAGCCTAGGGCAAATGGGAGTGGCAAACCAGACAAGAGAGAGTGGTTCGATCGATCATATGGGTTTCAAGCTTGGGGTCCTGCGACGCAAGAGGATTGACAACCTTTTTTATGGATCCTGCAGGGCATGAGGGTGCATGCCAGGTAGAATATGGGGGATATGTGCGAACAGCAATCCACATTCTGGCGAGTGAATGGCGAGAATCCGGGCGGCCAGCATGTTCGTAACGTACAAGCTGGTGCTGGTTGCTGGTAGATGGCAGATGGTCGACTCGGAAGATTGGGTTTTCTCAGGGGTGTATCAAGCCCTGACAATTCCGCTGTCAGTGGTGGTGTATTTTTTTTTTTATGCCCTGCATTACTTGTCTCTCATGTTGCTCTTCGTCAAGTATTTATACTTAGCTTCTGGCATGTCCTTCCAGAGCCCTTTGACGAACCTCACCTCCTCTGCTCCTATTCTCTTACGTGGAAGCTGCGAAGAAAAACGTCCGTTACTCATCAGACGTGTAAAATATAAACTGCAAACTCTATCGACGAGCTTACTACGCACCAATAAACCGGCAGCCACATTGACGGGCACTGAATTATCCCAACTTTGACTCCCGATCTCCAAAACCAAAGACCTAAGCCATGCCAATTGGAATGGAGTTCCACCAAGGAAACCGTCACAGTGTGACTTTGCTAGACATTAGGTATGTGGAAAACTTTATCCCATCGTGCATCCGGTGGAACATCTGTCTAACCGCATCTACTTTGCAGACTTGACAACGATGTCGTTATACTCCGTGGCACACCCACTGAAGCAGCCGGCGCAGTCTTACGAGGGTCCGTTACAGTAATTCTAAAGGAGTCTCTCTCAGTCAGGGCAATACGCCTGAAGCTCGTGGCTGTGGAACGGGTGGGGTGGCACGAGTCTGTGAACAGGTCAAGATCAGTAAAACATGAGAAGGTTATATACGAGAAGGATTGGCAGTTTTTGAACTTCGAGCATGACCCTAAGAAATGCTTTGTTTTGGGAGCTGGAAATTACGAGTACCCGTTTGAGCATATCTTTCCGGGAAGTGAGTTTGGTTGCGCAAATATCACCGGTCACATGGAATACTGACGGTTTACAAATAGATGCACCTGAATCTGTGGAGGGGCTTGATAGTGCATATGTTGTATATAGGATGAAGGCAACCATTGAACGACCAACATTCTCACACGATATCCACACAAATAAGGTAAGTGACGGAGAAAGAGCCTCATTGCAGTTGGCCTCTGGCTTACTTGATGATAGCATCTCCGGGTTGTGCGAACTCTATCTCCGGAAGACGAAGCGCTCTCTTCCACCATGGCAGTTGAGAACGTCTGGCCCGAAAAGTGTGAGTATTCCATTAGTGTTCCAGCAAAGGCGTGTGTCTTTGGGACTGTAATACCCTTGAACATTGGGATTGTGCCCCTACTTAAGGGACTCACCATTGGCAAGGTTAGCTGTACATTACGGGAGTTTGACACACTTTCGATGCCAGAGAGAAATTCCAAGAGACAGGATACGAGAACTATCCAGATAACTACACACGAGCATGGATCTTACGAGAATTCGGAGGATGGCTCGGGGAAGTGGGTCATGCACACTAACATCGAGTTGCCAACATCACTGTCAAAGTGTGTTCAGGATTGTGAAGTGGGGCCGATCAAAGTGCGACATAAACTACGAGTTTCCGTCCAGCTCCATAATCCCGATGGCCATACATCGGAGCTGCGCGCTTCTCTACCAGTCCAGCTGTTCATCTCACCAAATCACCTCATGGATGAAGATAACGAAATACATTCTGCCCTATCAACTGACCACTTGCAGGATGTTACTGCCATTCCACCTCGCTATGATGAGCATATGTACGATCGCTTGTGGGATGATATTCCTCACGATTACAACACACCACTTCCCTCAAGTGCAAACACGCCGCTCCCCTCGGGAGCAAATACCCCTGCTCTCCTATCGCGCAATAATTCCTCCGAGAATCTCACCGCAATGGGAGCACTTACTTCGCTTTCCCCTCCCAATTTAGGCCTTACGACAAGACTGGGTCGTTCAAGGTCCGCTGAGCGACTAGGGACTTCGTCAAGTTCCAGCGCCATATCTTTGGACCGACCCTCAGCCGACGATCTGCAAGCGACTTTAGCCGCAGATGAAGATGCACTTGCCGCTTCATCGGCAAGTACAACCGGCCACAATATTGCAATCGACAGCCGTGGTCGAAGGGTTGGGACCAGGAGTGCCGGAAACACAAGGCCAAATTCACCTGATGGCACGAGTCGGGCGAATTCAATGCCCCATCACCACTTCCCAATTCTTCCACATACACAATTGGATGCCCACGCGTTGTCACGAGTTCCGTCATACCGAACAGCGATGAAGCCTCGACCTCAGGATTTGGGAGATGATATCTCCTCGCTACCAAGATACGATGGTGAGGGATTGAGTAGACCCACCACACCACCTCCAGATAGTCCTCCACGGAGCCGAGAGCCATCACCATCAAGGTCCATTGTCGGCAGGATAGGATTCACCCTAAGGAGTGGACATAGCCACTCGCGCTCTACCGGTCACGTTGGAAGGGGTCACCACACTTTTTCCGAGATGGGTTTGAGGATATTGCAGGCGAGGGGGCGATAAACGATACGAAAAAGCACTCTTTCATTAACTGATGTTTATTGAGTTTCTTGGGCGGAGTTTTTTACTTTGGCTATACTTAAACCAACCTAATAATGTGTTATTTCCCATTTCTATGTTTCTTGGGCAATTTCTTTCTTACGTTTTCGCCCTCTGCACATAGTTTTCCTTAGTAATATATGGGACGGGAGTTTTTCCTTTCATTGGCTGGGATATTGTTTTTCTCATAAAGTTCAGCGAGGTCATGCTCATTTTGCAGGATAGACTTTGATTACATTGATCTGACAAGGGCAATAATTGGGATACCATGGATGAAGAATGTTTTAAGAAGACGACAAAGGAATGATATGATGTGGGGGGAGATGTATATGACAGTTGGATGGCTTTTAGGATCAGCAGCTGGGAAGAGAGAGGGAGACGGGTATCGAGGGTACACTTTTTGAAAGCCTAGGAACTTGGGAATATTATTTCCTTTGGGAGATGTTACCTCAGCATCTCAGCTCAACCAAATATATCCATCTTTTTTTTAAAATTAGCTCTTGTTGATTACATACCTGAAAAACTTGATCATTTCATAAAGCTAACTTTGGTTGCAGAGGATTTCTCAGTTGCCGGGCTGTGACAGAATCTAGGCTTCCAAAGTAGGCAGTGAACGGGTAGAATCTTGGCAGGCTCCACGTACCTCAACCAGAATGACTCAGAATGCAACACTCCGATTTCGCCCTACTGTATCGATCCGTCGAGTTTTTTATAGAACTCCGCACAGGTGAGTTGAAAACCGGGGAGTCGGGGCACCTTTGCATGCTTACGCATCACTATAGTACCGGTACTGAGCAACTAGTAAACAGGAAAAGTACAGGCCGACGGCCAAGGTGACCTTAGGAGTTTCCTACCATTGATCAGATCGCTTATCGAACCCAAGATTTGCTTTCTGTTTACATTGTCGATCACGGCGCGAAGCAGGATTAGTCTCGATCGACCCTCGTAGAGCAGGGTAGGGTTGCGAGATGCTCAGTTAAGCTTAGTTTTCTTAGGGTTACTAACCGAGACGGAGCTCGCTACCGGAGTTGGGTCCGATTCTTTGGGTCCGACACATGCTGGAATATTAGAGTGTTGAAATGTTTGGTATCCGGTGGGAGAAGTGCAGGCCAGATTAGGAAAAGTACTATGGAAGCTTGTTTGTAAGTAGACGTCATGATATGGTTGATGCGGTGCCGTGGAATCAAGCTTTTGGAAGGTGGTTTTGTGGGGATATAGAAGTCGGCGACGCCGGGGATCCTTTCTGTTCAGCTCCAGTTTATTATCGATACGAGGGTGGGGGTTGATATACGATATTATAGTACACGTGTACCTGCCTGCGTCGAGGAGGGAATTGAGGATACATTTCGATATTATTGCCGATTGACAGAGTTTCAATTTAACATTCACACAGTACGTATGTACCTCCCAAGTATATGTATCTCCTCGCTTTCACCGGCCCGCTTCGAATCCCACTGCTTCGGGATTCCCTCCGCCACAATCCTTCCCCAATCCATGCGTCTGTTCCGAAGCCCAATCCGTTGATTTCTGCACGTTTAGAGCTAAGGAGACTAAAACCGGGATGGACAGCTGAACAGCAAGGCCCCACATAACTGATTCGGCGTAGATTCAGCTCGTAGCTGCCGACTGATTGGTCCGATCCAAGCAATACTAAGAGTAAATAGCTAAGTTGTAGCTAAGATGACCCTGAAGGAGGCACTGCATTTGGCGGGCCACCACCACGCACAGAGCACCGAAAACACCACCGCGAGTCAAGTGGTATCGCCAGCAAGCGGACACGAAGTCGAGAGAACAGATACTATGTCTAGCACGGAGGCAATTCCAAAGGGGGGCACGCCAGATACGGCGAGTACGCTGGAGCAGAGACTCAAGGCGTGGAAGCATATGGTGGGGAGGTTAGAGGAGTACTTGGAGCAGCATGAGAGCCTGTACAAGACGATGGGGAAGGAGTATGAGAAGGTTGGGAAGGTATGTTGGATTCGTATTCACAAAGCCTCAATTTGGGGATGTGGGGTGCGGGGTGCGGGGGGGTACATGTAATTGACGAACTCTGAGCAGAAAATCGAAGACCCCCTCAAAGAATCGGAAATGTTCACCCAAACCGCCGGAGGCATCTGCTCCCTCTTCGAAAATATGCGCACGAACACAAGCACCCTCGCCGCCTCCCACCAAGAAACTGCAAAAAGCATTAAATCCGGCGTCATCCCGCAACTCGAGCGTCTTCACGCGGAGATCAAAGCCAAAGCTAAAGAGCTCAACCATGGTGCTACAAAGGGTACCAAAGCCGTCATAAGGTCCAGGGAGTCTACGCAAAAGCATATTGATCAGCTTGCGAAGAATGTGGGACGGTTTGATTCGGCAGGTGGTGCCGGAGCGAAGTTGACTGATCCAATGGAGGATCCGTATATTGTCAAAAGAAGGGTGTTGAATAAACTTCACACCCAGGTTGGAGAGGAGAATGCCCAGAGGCAGGATTTGCTTGCGGTGCAGACGGGCTTTCAGGAGTTTGAGGCGCATGTGATCCAGACGGTCCAAGGGGCGTTGAATGCATTTTATCAGGCAGTGGGGGCGCAGGCGGATAGGACCAAGGGATTGTATGGGAATATTATTAGTATGGCGCCCTCTGTCAAGGTGTTACTCTGATGGAATGACGACTTGAAGCTAATATATTCTGCAAATGTAAAGGCACCGCTGCCCGTGTCCCTCTAGACATAGAATGGAATGCATTCGTCCAGAAATACGAAGATGTACTTATTAACCCTGTTACTCCAAACCGAGATATTGCTTCCCTCACATTCCCGAACCAACACCACAGTAGCACCAAGCCGCAGATTGAGGGGTCTCTTCAGCGCAAGGGTAAAATTCTCGGTAGATACAATACTGCATACTATGTTCTCACTTTGTCGAAGTATCTTCATGAATTCGAAAATGCTGATGTAAGTAACGTCACCACTTGCCCTACCCAATCTTGACATACTAACACCCTTTCTCCTAAAAGGAACACAGCATGAAAGATCCCGAACCGCAAATGTCCCTCTACCTCCCGGAATGCAAAATCGGCGCTCTGACAGCTGCCCCCGACGGCAAATTCACCTTGTCCGGGAAAGACGCAAACAAGAACCAGAAATTGACTCGAGAGCATGATTTTGTCTTTAAAGCCTTCACGCACGAAGAAGCAGCAATGTGGTGGGACGCGATTAGTAAGGCGAGTGGAATCAGGACGGCTGAGTTGCCTGCCCCGACCCGAGAGAATAGTCTGGCTACGGCACCACCGCCGTATAAGGAGAAGGAGAAGGAGGAGGAGAAATTGAAGCTTGATATGCAGGCTAACACAAAGGAAGCGGATACGGTGGCAGGGGGGAGTGTCGTGCAGAGCCCCGTTGCGCAGACGCCGGTGACCCCGGAGAAGTAGGGGTTTACTAGGGGTATGTGGGATATGAGGGGAATGAGGGGTCTGGGAATGGGGTTAATGGGTAATTTTTAATCTTGTTGGTTAGTGTTGGTGGAAGGTGGGATAGATGACTAGTGTTGATGATATCAGCTGGGAGAGTAAGCTTTGTGACCAATTGATTTTACGGGCGCTTCTTATGATGAACTTGTCTTTATTACTATCCATAATACTATCCGCCTCTGTTAAACTGTTATGTACTTCGTAGTACTAAGTGCAACGCGTGGGTGAAAGTCTTCACCACTGCATATATGCAGCTCACTACGGAGTAGTGTTTGGGCTAGTAATATTTGAAATACCATTGACTGCTTGAACTTTAGTCTCGAGTTCCGTATAGACGAGGCCAGCTTTATGCAAAGTTTGCAAGTTCCGATACCATGGCCATGCTATCAAAACTCTCATGAAACTGGTTTGGGGCAGAAAAGGCAGAGCTCAGGGTAACAGCATAGCCCGATCATTGCCATGCTTAGTCATTCACATACATAGTATTGCATACTATGCAGCCCCGCGGGCGCCTGGGAAACACAAAGAGTACGGAGTACGAATGTCCATAATTTCCCCCCCCAACTACCTGCCTCCGCAGATCACCAAAACTATCTCTACTGTCCGCAAGGACCAAGACTTCCTTTCCAAGATCATTTGTCTGGTATGTCACACTTCAGATATTCTCGCAAGCCATAAACCCCGCACTCCAAGCTATGGTCATATATGTAGCTATCGAGGGTTAACCTTTGTTTTGGCTTTTGTGGTGCAGCTCCTACGCCCGACCTTCATCCTGGGCCATAGCAGTGCAGGATTAAGCTTAAAATACTCTGATTCTTGACATCTCGTGGCTATGTTTGGCGGCTCAGTATGTACCTCCCAGTCCCTCTGCCGGTGCCTATTTCTCGCTACCTCATACCTGAGGATTGTAGGCCTCTGCTACTATCTTCCTCATGCCTTTGGTTCCCCACCACCGCCCTTGCTTCTGTCGTAGCTTCGCTAGTAACGCAAGCAGGACGAGCCCCTCTATAAGCTTCACCTCCCCTTTCCTCGGCTTCTGTATTTCCGATTGTGGGGAATAGGGGTGGGTGTGGAAGGGAGTGGAAGTGGAAGTGGAAGTGGGAGTGGGGGAGTGGAAGGCGCATTCGCTGATTGAGAGATTGAATTTCAAGAAAAAACCATACACGGCGGTCACGGTCCAGGTGGATAGATTGACGAGTGAAAGTTATGAGGAGAATGAGGTTTCGGGAATCCCAGATTTGATCGAGAGTATTAGGTTGCAGGATTCGGGCCCGAGCGAGGCGAGTAGGGCGATTAGGAAGAAATTGTAAGGATATATATATGATTCTGGGGGTGTGGGGGTGGAGTGGAGAGCTTATATGCGCTGTGGTGTAGGAAGTATGGGAGTGTGCATAGGCAGCTGCGGGCGTTGACGGTTGGTCGCCCTTGTGGAAGGTAAGAAGATAAAGAAGAAGGGGAAGGCTTACGGTGCTCTGTTTGGTATATGTTGTAGATTCTCGACGCTCTCATCGCCAACGCAGGCAAACCCTTCCAACGCAACTTTGCCGACGAGCCGCTCCTCGAGCGCCTCCGCATTGCCGCAACAGACTCCATGTCCGACCACGAAGTCCGCGCAAAATGCAAGATTCTCTTCGCCCAATGGGCCATCAATTACAAAAACACCCAAGGCCTACAATCAATCGCCTCTCTATACCAACAACTCCCCCAACGACGTAGAACCCAGCCGAAACCTAGAGATCCGAGTCCGGATGAAAATGATAGCCCGGCTTCACCCATGACGAGGGGACACCATAGTACCCCCAGTGGCAGCACGAGGACTATTATTGGGAATAGTAATGCCCGCCGCGCAGGGGGATTCGGAGTAACCACCACCATTGAAGCTACAGGCCCAGCATCAATCTCCCCCGCCTCTCGCTACACCAAATCCACCCCATTTAACCTCGAGAAAGAAAAACCCCAACTCATACAATCGCTAGCCTCCGTCTCTATCGCAACCACAAACCTCACAAACTCACTTAAACTCATCAACCGAGAGAAAGAGCGCCCTAGTGAGAATGCCGAGGTGATGAACAAGTTTGAGGCGTGTAAAGAGCTGAGGAGGACGGTGCTTAGGTATATTCAGCTTGTGGAGTCAGAGCAATTTCTGGGGAGTCTGATTCATGCGAATGAGGAGCTGGTGGAGGCGTTGAGTTTGTTTATGAGATTGGATAAGCCAATAGAGGAGGATAGCGATAGCGAGGATGAGTGGAATGGGCCGATTGATAGAAGTGTGACGGAGGGGATGGGGGAGATGAATTTTGGGGGGAAGGGGAAGGGACAAGTGGTTTGGCATGGGGACCATGGGGAGCATGGGGGGCATGGGCAGAGAGGGGAAGAGGAGGGGAGGACGGATGAGGAGGATGATGATCCAGATAATCCGTTTGGGGATGCTAATGAGGTGGAGGATTTTGATAAAGAGGGGGTGACTTGGTGAGTCCCACTTGAAGCTGGGGGAAGGGAGTTTGGTGAATGTTGGTTTGGCAAGGGGGGTTCTGACTTGATGGCGCCTTAGGAAGGTAATCTGAGGAGGTGTGAAAGTTAGAGTAATCACTACTCTCACTCCGGAATCCCGTGATATAATCATCAATACAACCAACAAAATCATTGCGGGTCATGTCATCAATATTATGTTCCTTCTCTACACCTCGATTTTTACTCCATAATTATTCGACAGGGACTTTTTCTTTGGAATCTGATGTACCTATTTGGGATTTTTGTTTGTGATTGTAGCGAAATATGTTTTTTCCGGAGGTTGATGTGCTTGGTACTTTGGGGTGATGCTTTTCTATATATATATCAGGTAGGGATAGGTTGTGTGTGGTGCTAGAATGTATGGTCTTTTTAATGATGCTGCTGGGTGATGTCTGCGTAAACGTCGAATTGTGTTGTGTTGTGCTGGGTTCAGGGTAATGGTGCCTGCTAGGGTTGATATTCGTTTGAGGAGTGAGCCGTGTAATGAATGCGAGGGGTTCGGAGTAGTAAGTGGCATTACCCTGAACTAGCAAGCCTTGGTGCCTTATGAGGGCTGCAAAAATGTATATCCCTGGAAGTAAATAATCGAAGCACAATACTCTCCGACGCCACTGAGTGAATTTTTCTCTCTTTCAAGGGTATATAATATATGAATTAGCTTTATGTGTATATATATATGTTGTATGAAACACAGAGACATAGAAAGAAACATAGGAGACTAGAATGAAGGATGCGGTATGTGGTATGTGGTATGCGTATATTAGTATCTCTGAAACTGCCAGAAGCAAAAACATTCTGAACAATCAAGGAAAAATAACTAGCAGTCATGCAAGGTATCCAAAAATTCAACTCAAGGAAATAGTAAGAAACCCCCCAAAGAAGCCCCCCCAAAAAGGCCCCAAAAAAGCCACCCTCTTAAAAAACAGCGACAAAACTGCACAAAATAAGAAAAAAAGTTAAGATAACCCTTCATCCCAATTAAGCGAAAGCCCTTACTTACTCCACTACCTCTATTTCCGTACTTTCCTCCGCCGAAACCGGCTGCATACTTGTCTTCCTCCTAATATTCTTCCGTTTCGCCTCCTTTTCCTCAATCTTATGCGCCTTCTTCTCCATCTTCTCCATCTTAATCCCCTCCTTCTTCTCCCTCACCACTGTATGCTGATCGTGGCCCCAGCCAAGCTTACTCCACCCCCAGAGACCTAGTCCCACGCCTGCTCCAGCACCAGCAGCATCCTTGCTCCTCCTCTTCGCTTCTAGTCTTTCGCCTTTTTCTTCCTCGAAGGCATGGACAGTGCGCCCGTAGAGTGCGCTTGGGGGGGGTTTTCTCTCTCTTCCTCGGATACGACTCCACTGCCACTACTATTTCGCCGAGCTTCGTTAAGCTGTTGAAGGAAGAGTTGTGTGTGGATTTTGGCTCTTCTTGATTTTGCCTGCTTAAGCTCCCGTGCATACTTCTCATCCCACTCCCCCTTTCCCTCCAGCCACCTCCTGATTGGCTCAGCAGTCAGTATCCCGATCGACGTTGGCGGGCGCAGTAGTGGGGCTGTATATCGGTGCGGCGGTGGAGTCGCCGTAATCGTCGGATGGGGGTCATCGTCTTCTTTTGGGGTAGTTATTGGCGCAGGGGGTATAGGGGGAAGGTCGTAGATGTCTCCCAAGTAGGAGATTCGTTGGCGGATCATGTTTGTGGTTGGGTCGAACGGGGGAAGGGCGGGGGTAGTGTTCATGTGAGCGCGGGGCGTGGTGGTGTAGTCGATATCTTCCTCAGAGGAGGCAGTGGTGGGTGGGTGTATGGACGTGGAACTGAGGGAGCTGTCTTCGGCGGAGGCGGCGATGGAGGTGGTGGGGTCTTTGTCTTTGTTGGCAGAGGAGAGCGCCCAGAGGGAGAAGTGTGCGATGGAGCGGTACATTAGTTTTGCGGGGCGGGTGAAACTTAGTGCTGTTATGAAGAGGTTAGTTGCTAAGATTCTAAACAGTGAAGGCGGGTTCAGGGTAATTGGGGTACCTACTTGGTGTCACGTGACCTAATACAATTCATTAGCTTTACTAATTCAATCATTTACGACTTCGTGTATGCTACTCACAGCAATCATCAAACACCTGTAACATAACCTTTGTCGGCTTGCCGCTCCACTTCCTAATCACCTCCTCATCCCTCTCCCTCTCTTCCTTACTCTTACCCTCCGAATGCACCGGGTTCACAGGAAACTTGGGCGGATTTGCCGCCTTGTGCGCAATATATATCTGCTCATCCATAAGCACTTCACCCCCGCCAACAAGCACCAGAAGCGGGCATAGACCGCCTAAAGAAGGTGTGTTTACAGGGGAAACGAGGGGATGAGCAAGGAGATCGTTAGTGGTGTACATTTGAAGTTGGTCGTGAAGTGGGATAGTAGTGTCACCGACGGTCACGGTAAGGTCGCTGGTGTTTATCGTTGTTTCTACGTTCTTGGACCCAGTTGGAAGTAGACCGCCAGTTGGGGGTGCTGCTGTTGTCGGCCCCCTGGTGTTGGCAGTTGACGAACCGACCTTAGAAGCGCTTATGGTTAAAGCGGCGAGTTCCTCCCTTGTTGGGGGTGGCCAGGCGGCAGAAGGCCGGTGGAGAAAGCCATGTGAGGGCAGATAGTCTTTGGAATTATCTGGATACTGTTGGGTAAGTATATGTAGATGTTGCGAGAGTGAATAATCCGTACCTCCGGTGACACTTGGGAATGAGTGACATAAATCGACCCAGGGACTGATCAAGACAGCCCCTGCAGGCAGCGGCAGACTCTGATCTCTGAGAATGGTCAAAAGAGAGAGCACGAGACCCCCGCCGGCGGAGTCTCCTGCGAAAATGATTCTAGATGCGTCTTGGTCATGGAGTTGGAGGAGGTGTAGGTAGCAGGCGAGGGCGTCATGGATGGCTAGAATGGTGGGGTGTGTTCAGTTCGTTGAGTATCCTTCGACAGTGAGGATGGGAGGGTTATTACCACATGGAAATGGGAACTGCGGGGCAAGTCTGTAGCGGGCTGTTGCTCACGGTCAAATTAGTTCACAGCATAGAGGAGAGGAGCAGCCATTGGAATATATATGATGTAAATATATATTCCGCACATTCCATGGGATACACACGGAGAGACACCCGGAGGGGGAGAGAGAGAGGGAGGGAGGGAGAAGAAGAAGAATAAGAAGAGATAATGGATCTGTATATATATTTTGAAGAATATATCCAGAATGAAAATAATTATCTATGTCAGTACTAAAGAAACAAAAATCAAACCTACGCGCAAAAACTCTCGCATGCAGCTTCCTCGCATGTCTCTGCATCTGATACCTGTGCTCATCCACACTCCCAAAATAGTACGCCCCACCATGGATATACAGCATCGTCTTCAGCTTTTCCTCCGAGTTCTTCCTGCGATGACGATAGTCACTCCTCATCTCAATCCACTCCCCTTGTAGCGGCCGAGTTCTCCACTGCCACCATTTCTGTCCACCGACTTTCTTCAGTGTTTCAGGTCCTAATGTTTCAATGAGATGTGATGCTGCATCGTTGATGCACGTCTCTGGTATCTTTTCATCTTCCGTATGCACCCATGTTGGATGCGGCACGTACTGTGCAGTAAACGCTTGCAGCTGTTCGACAGTGTGGTAGGATGAATAGACAAGGAAACGACGGATAAGAGCGACGCCTTCGTGGTAAGGTAGGTGACTAAACGGAGTATCTACAAGGGGAGTTGGGTTAAGGAACTAAATCACAGCTGTTAGCATACACGGACGTGTATTATGATCGTGAGACAGAGTTGGAAGAAGCTCACGTGGGAGAAGAAGGTAGAAATGACGGTCGGGGTGGTAGCACACGCTACGGAGAGGGTGTTGAACGGCATTTTGGCTAAAGAGCGTGGGGATTCGGTCGGCTGCAGGACGGAGAAGGGATAACATTCTCGAGGTCCGGAGCGCGTTGACGTGGAATTATCCGTTATGTAATCACACGTGTTTGCGTCTCAGGGTAAAGGAGATGCCAGAAATGTGCAACTTTAATCGTTTTCAGTTTTATATAATATGGCCCTCTAACTACGTATTGGTGCACAAGGCCGCCTACCTTGAAATCATATAATCACCAGCTGCGGTGTGTTATCAACTACATCGGTAGTCATAGCCACAGCATAAGGTTTAGCTCATCTCCGTAACCTTTGGTTACCCCTCAGTCCTTCGTCTCTTCAGTTGTGCTAGCCGAACCCACTATCGTTGCCTCAACCACTCCGGGTACCCCTATTATTCCCCACCTCTGAAGCACAGAAAATAGACTTTCTGGGTACCTCTGCACCACTCTGAACCTATGCTGTACACGATGCCCTTCCTTGGCCCTTTTTGTCAAACCCAATTGACCTCAAGATTGCATCAGGTAAAATTGGCCCAAGATTGTGCTGGGGAAAATTACCCCAACCAACCCAGAAGTTACCTAACTACACAGTACTGAGTGCTCTCGGCACAGGGTCTCAACTTGCTCCACTGCCTTCTGTACAGTCTCTAGCTGCAAAGTTTTGCTCCATCAATGCAGCATAGGCCTCGGTAGTCTTTCTGAAACCTCGTTGTACTTTTCCTTAGCGTCTAGGGCAGTGGGATGGGCCTTAACAATTTCCAATGCTTCAGATGTTCTTGCTGATATTCTGGAATTAGGTAGCCAGATCTCTCATTCTGGGGCCGTTGATACAGCTACAGAAAGACTTGTGAGCTTCGAGCTCGAGGGAATCTAGTGCAGTGGTTGCTTGTGAAATCACAGCCTTGGTAACAGGGAATTCAAGAAACTGGGATGTTACATCAGTACTCCAGTACCATTAGCGAGGAGTCCCTCTTGGGGTTTATAGAAGTTCTAAGTAGTGGCATCCTTGAGGTCTGCAAGGATCTCTGGCGAAGGCCAAATGTCGCTGGTAGCTTTTTTTGTCCATTTCTCTGAGAAGATGAATATGTTAGCCAGATTGTTGGATGCTACAGTATACTAACTTTGAGACCTCTGAATATACACATAGGTAAAGGTAGGAAATACGCACCCCCACTTGAATCTAAACCGTTACGACCCGTTAGTTCTAGATCTTTGAGCGTGCCCAGTAAGCTTGTATTGTAGAGCAAACCACCCCATTGAGGTAAGTAAATCAAGACGTGAGAAATGTTGACCACAGTTGGCGTTGGGAAATGTATAGAAATACGTGAGGTTGGAATAAGACAATAGGCGTTCCAACCAACTGATGCCGGCTTGATTTTAGGGTAACGCTATCGCCCTCAGTGCGGGTCAAGTACGATGGTTAATAATATTGAGAAATTCCACAGTACGGCAATTATAAATCCTTCCCAGGCCAAGTCTTTTTGAGCCAGGCGGAGCCAGGTATGGTTCAAGGATGCGCTCCACTTGCTCCTGTCGAAAGCATTTGGACAGCTCCCCCGTAGTCTGGTAGCCTTACTCTCCCTCCTTCTTCTCTCAAGACATATTTCGTTTGCCTCCAGCTTCACTCTTTTCGTTTCCCTACCCTTTTACCACCCAAACTTCCCGTAAGAGCTTGTCTTTGACTATATTAAAGTTACACTCATCCAACCACTCCACTCCTTTTGCCTCGGCACATACATCAACTGCTGCGATATCTTCTCATTCTCCTGTTTCCTTCGGCTTACTCATTGCCTCTACCGGCAGCGTTGACATCTTGTCCGCTAGTACACTATCTACCCCTTTTGACATGGTAAAGTCAGCGTGAACATAGTGAAATCATTCGGAGAATGGCTTGAAGAAGAACAGACGGAGGTAGTGGCAGCAGATCAACCAATTCATCACCGACTCAAGCGGCAAATAAGGGGCAGAACTCCCAGGGACAGTTATAGAAAGGAAGCTGGTACCTAAGACAAGGATTGTAAATAGAGTAGTATCGCTGCGAGGATTGGGCTTTCTATTCCGGTTGATACTTGATCCCCAAAGTGAATGCTATAAATTAACCAGTGGAGGTGAAGCTTTGGCGCTATCAAAATCATTTTATGCAAGTAGCTCCCTGAGGGTAGCGCCCCTGTTTGGTATAGTCAGCGGCCATAAGCCTTCGCCTTTTGACATCTTTACAGCAAAATGCCAACTTTGGGAAAATATAAATTTCCTCAAAACCATGAATAAGTTCACCAGAAGCTGTAAAATTGAGAGTTTATTATGGAATTGAACATCCTGCCATTGGTAATTGAAAAGTGCAGAAGGTGAAAAGACCCCGAAGTTTGAAGAGTGGTTAGAAAGTTCCCTTCCCATACAAATCCGTATGACAGCGCCTTGTACTCAAACCCCGCCAAACTCCTATCACTTCTGTCCGACAAAATACTAGTTGAAGAGTATCTGAATTTATAGCCTTAATAGATCTTATCCACTCCCAAGATACCAGCAGAATTTAGAGCCTTGTTAAATTTTTAGACCTAGAGCCGGTATAGAACTCTACGCACTATGCTGCCTATTATTAATCAACCCCAAGTTGGTTTGTAGCGAATCCAACAACGTTAATGACTAAGCTGGCTGCATTTCATTGAAAGTCGGAAAACCAAAAGAAAAAAGAAAAGAAGGTCGAAAAATGGAAAAGAAGAAAAAAAGACGATGGGAGAGAGGGGACAGGAAAAAAAGAAAAAGGTAAACTGTTAGAACCAAGTCCCACACACCATTGAGCTAGATCCCTCCGTGCTCTCGTGGCCCCTTTCTTGCCTCGGTCCTTCCTCAATTGCAGCCTAGAAGTCCTCCCACTGACTATGCGCTTACAACATTGACAAGTCCCACATTTTCTGAGTGCAGGTGTTTCTAAGTCAAGTTAACCCAGCTATAGCCATTTAAGCTAGCTGGTACAAATTAGAGCAATAATTACTTTTCCTATATCTTGCTACTCACCATTTGGCTTTACTTTAGATGCGCGGGAGCTGATAGAGCCTGGTGATTCAGAATGACACTTAGATAGTGCTCGAACTTTTCACAGCATTGGTAATTTTCATTTTGTTTGATTAAGTGGCATCATTACCAATCAACATATGTACTTTCCAGCTGGCAAAAAATGCAACAACGTAGCCACCCTCCCTCCCTAGAGATAGCTGTCAGAGTCTTCTTTTTTTTCCCCAGTGTGTTTTTAGCACTGCCAGATGGAACGACCTTACCCTGAAATGCAAGCCACTTAAAATAGAGTTTTATCATTAATTATAGATTTATTGTGCAATGGGTATACGAAATGCTGGTACCGTACCAGCGACCCGCGATCAAAATCAAGGACCAACAGGTAGTCTGGTTAGCCTCTCGATATACTACTGTACAAGCCAATATAGGTCCTTCTTAAAAGAAAAAAACTCAGTACTCGTCCTTCCAGAAGGTATGTACAGTATGAACCAATAATATGGGCCGATTGATCATTCGCGCCAACCCGAATGTACGCCCTTGCCCTATCAACAATCTGGGATCAAACAACTTCACTAGCCTAACCAGAGTTCCCAGCCTGCACTATGCAGTGTTTGTTACCCTGAAGTCTAGGCCTCCCGCTGGTCTTCCCTGCATATGGCCGAATGGAGACGCCCCTGACCGAGCCCCTGGCCGAGACTAAAACCAGGCTTGGACTAAGTACCCTTGAGGAGGTGTCGTACGTTTACCTGCCTCCAATATTGAAAGAGCAGTTTGCCTTGCTCTCGTGCCCTGACCGATTTATTCATTTGCTCTACCTTTCTAGGTGAAAATTAAGACAGTATTGTTAAGCATGCCCAAAGAACCAACCGGAGGTAACGAGTCTAATTCAGGTTGGGGTACGTATTCCCTACTTTTAGCCTCAGGCTTCAGTGATTGTATATTAACATATTCATCTGCTCAGGGAAATGGGCACAAAAAGCTATCAGCGACATTTGGCCTTCGCCAGAGACACTTGCCGGCCTCAAGAAACAAGCCGATGCCAGTACTGAGAGCTTCTATAAACTCCAAGAGGAACTCCTCGCTAAGGGTACTGATGTTACATCCGCGTTCCTTGAATTCCCGACTACCAAAGCTGTGATTTCACAAACAACCACTGCACTAAATTCTCTCGAGCTTGAAGCTCACAAGTCTTTCTGTAACTGCATAAACGACCCCAGCATGAAGGTTCTGGCTATCCAATTCCAGACTCTCAATAAGCAAACATCTGAAGCATTGGAAAATGTTAAGGCCCATCCCACTGCCCTAGACGCGAGGGAAAAGTACAATGAGCTTTCGAAAAAGTCTACCGAGGCCTATGCTGCATTGATCAAGCAAAGCCCTGCAGCAAGAGACGCAGTCAACACTGTACAGAAGGCAGTAGAGCAAGTTGACGCCATTTGCAGAAAGCACCCAGTGCTGTGTGGTTTGGTAGCTGCTGGGGTGGTCACGGCAATTTTTCCCGGCATGATCTTGGGGCTAGTTGGATTTGACCAAAAAGGGCCAAGGAAGGGGTCATGGGCAGCATTGGTTCAGAGCACAGTGTACGGTGCAAAGGTGCCCAAAAGCAGCCTTTTTTGGGCACTGCAGAGTTGGGGAATGGTAGGAGTGCCTGGAGACGTTATGGTTAGGATGGTGGGTGGGCCGGTAGTGGCATTGCTGCTGGCACAAATGAAGAGAGATTGGTCCCCGGAAGGCTGTAAAGAAATAATCCAGGGAGTTGGGGAAAGAGCAAAGTTGTGAGACTTGTCATGATGTACGGAAATAATCAGTGGGAGGGCTCCTGGGCTGCAATTGAAGAAAGACCAAGGAGTAAGCCTGAGAGACAGATTGCTTGAAGATTACGAAGATGAACTACCTATTCTACACAATTAGTCTTTGATTCTTGTTGGGGAAAAAAAAGAATCAGAACATCATATAATAAACAAGAGGAAAGAAAATGGCCCATCCAGTCCTGTATAACGAAACCATCTCATAGAAAATGAAAAGGGGGAGGTCTTGCATCGACTTCACAACACATTGTCGTCTACTACTATGCGTGCCATTGCCGCCTCCCGTTCACCCGTCGCTCTTAACAGATTAAACCATTATCCCCATCCTCGCTACCATAATACTTTATCATTGTATTTGTAAATCTCCGCGCCATCATTTTTTGCTTGGGTTTGTAATTGAGGAGGATATACAAAAGGGATACAATTCAAGAGAAATATTTGTCCAGCCCAAAACGGGACAGATGACCGCCCCTTTCGAATGAAATAGCCATAAAAGCATATTGCCATCCACCCGAGTAGAATATTGCAATCAGTCTAGTGTCCGGCGGTCAATAGTTTTTATAACAAAACTGCTCAATTTTGAAAAAGAATACATGGAGGATCAAAGGTAGCAAAGAGGAAGCTCTATCCTTGGGAATTCTTCCAAGAATAACTTATTTCTCTGACAGACTTGCATTGTACAGATATCTACGAGTATGGATGACGTGGTTGTCATGTACAAATTTGAATGATAATGGCATGTATCTAAGTTGTAGTAGTTCTGGACAGTTTTTGAGTAGAGAAGAAAGGGAAATATTAGGTAAAGTACTGTATGTATTCTAGATAATGTCAACATGGTCCTAGAAGCAATAAATAATCGGGGCGTTGACGAATTTCAACGAAAACCCCCAAAAGTGTAGTGGTGTTGCTGTGAAACTGACGACCGTATTAGTCTTCCTGTTTTTGTTTGCGAGACTGGTGCATTATGGTCAAGATGTATAAGAAGTTTAAATTGGGCTCCGACTGCGATCAATGCATTCACACTATTCCCACTAGTTATGTCTCCGCGTGTGCTATACGTGATACCCCAATCAGCTTTCCCAGGCACCTTCAGTTCCCAGAAGTGGTTTTCGTCCCTAGTATTGGGAGCTTCGCTTTAGTAATGAGGGGATTCATCAGCCCTACCAGCCACAATTTTGCCTCGCCTATCATTAAATCGATACGTAGACGTAGACCATGACGACGCTTCGCAAGTTGTATCATAACCTGCTCGCTGAATTTGTTATAATGTTTTTTCTTAAAAAGGAAGAAAAGATAATTGGTATGTACTGTATCTAGCGAAAATAAGTCTTCGAATTCCAGCATCTCTGGTAATCCGTCTTCTTCCGAGAGGCATAAGCATGCGGGAAGCCGTGATTTGCTTTGTTTGTAGCTAGGTGGGGGCCGCTGGGTGCACTGCCAGTGTCAATTCAAAATCTCTAGTGTTTCTTTTCCTATCCTATCCGCGTTTGTCGTCAATTCCTCATGCCAGCCGTGTATTTCAACTGATAGTACGGCTCATGGAGGGGTATTCTGTCGGTGTGGTATGGTCAAACTGGAAGGAGATGATGTGGACTAGTACTTACATACATGTGCTGAAGATCCTGTCGGCAATGTTGCACAAATAATTAATCATGGTACCTACTTAGTTTCCCTGGTGCCTGAAATCTTTGAGTTCAGGGTAACAGCCCTTGACCTATCTGGTCGTGAGGTGATCAATTGATTACAGATTAGATGGTAATTACTTCAGTCCGTATTCAATTACTCCTCTTGTCCTCAAGCTTGGCTCCTCTCAACAGGAAGTAATTTGAGGGGATTGGGGACGTTATAATTTACCCTTGGCATCACAATATGATTTGAGTATACGTCAGCTATGATAGTAGATTGCATATCTATAACCAATAGATTTCCCAGTCATTTAGACTCACAGTGTACTTAGTAATTATTTAAAAAAAAACCCAAATATATAGATGTGATGTATTTGGATGTGGTGGAGTAGATTGCCAAGACTAATCAACCAGCTTCTAGTACAAATGAGGCAGTACCCTCCCATTAAGGAAATTCAATAGACCAAACAAAACTAGTTCTAGTTGCGCTGTCGTACAAGGTATTCGTTGTACAAAAAACCCGAGGGAGAAGCCGTCAAGAGCAGAATGTTTGAATCGCCAAAAGAAAAAGGAGAGAGAGAAGAGAAGAGCTCAAGTGAACATAGCCCATACATGACTTTATATATACAAACAGACATGAAGAAAGCTAAGGCCAAATAGTCCGATGAAATTCCAAATTTGAACGCCATACACCAGAAACACCACATCTTCCGTGCATTTCACCCTATCAGCCTCTTACAGTCACTACCCATGATGCTCATGATGGTGTTCATGGTGGTGGGGTTCATGATGTTCATGATGTTCGTGGTGCCCATGGTTCTCATGGTTCTCCTGGTGCTCCTGGTGCTCCTGGTGCTCCTGGTGCTCCTGGTGCTCCTGGTGCTCCTGGTGCTCGTGATGTCCCTCCCCACCGTCAATCGGCACACCACCCCCCTCCTCAACTTGCTCTTGAGCGACCGGTGCCTCCACCACTACTATTTCCTCTTCCGGCTGTCCCCCCTCTTCCCCATTCTTTTCCGTCGGTACAGCTCCCCTCGTATCTTCAACGGCCACCGTCTCCGGATCCACCCTCTCCCCTTTGATCCTAAGAATCGATCTCAGCCTAGGCGCGAAATCCACAAGTGCAATTCCTAATGGACGTAATTTCTTGAGGAAGGGGATGTCAAGAAGGGCGGAGCGGAGTTTCCTGGGGAGTAATCCTGAAAATGATGGATGTTAGGAAGTTTGGAAGGATGATGGGAGGAGGTGTGAGAAGAACTTACGGAAAATGGCACCGGGAAATACGACTTGCGTTACACCACATATACCCACGGCGACAAGGATAGGATGGCGGGAGACAGCTTGGACTAGGGGTGTGTGACGTGCCATTGTGAGTTGATGAACAAAGTAAGGTGAAATTGGTAACCTCGTGAAAGTCGTATTTTCGCTACTATTTCTGCTGATATCTCTAGGAAGGTGAATACTGCTATCGGCACGTAATATGAACAGTTTGGCTTCTGGAGGATATAATCTTCATCGAGAGCCGTACGAAGTCTTGAACTTATACTTCTCCCCTTCTGCTCCCACCTCTTCTCTCATGATAAACAAGAGGCCCCACGTATGCTTGCTTCTTACTAACATCACTAGAAGAAACCCCTCAGTCAGTCACGATTCAAATTCTTAGCTACATACATGTCTAAATACCTTCACATGTATGCTTGTACCACAAGCACCATGCGTATGTGGTTATAGAGTACGTATAATTCCCGCTCGCCAAAACTATTTTCTAAGGGACTAAGTATTACCCCCACGCTGCATGCTGCACCTCGATCTGCAAATTTGTTTGTTTTGTCACGGACCAGCTATCATGCATGCATATGCAATGCAAGATCTCTAATCGTGCAATCATATAAGTACCTCAGCTGCAGGATAGTGGCGAACGGGTACTTTACCGTTTGTGGGTGTAGCCCTAATTGCAAAGTTGCTTGGTCATGCCTATCCGTGTGAGAATTGAACGGCTTACATCAATATTGTCATCATACATGGTAGATATAGGTTTCTGATCGGGGCTGGTAATTGGGAGAAATGTGGACTCAGCAAAGTGGGGGACGTGAGTGTATAAATTGAGATTTGTGTTTGAATTCAGCAAGACACTTGTGCGATGTGTATGTATGTTGGCAACTGAAGAAACCGCAGCAGGATATATATGTACACTGGTCCCTCGTAGTTGGGGTATATTCTATGGAGAAGGGGGGAAATATACTTAAACAGCGCATTCGATATAAGAATCACCGACACTAATAAGGGTCTAGATCCGAGTACATATAGATAATGATTAGTTGGACGGAGAAGGAGAGGAACTTAAACCAATGTCGAAGTAAGCAAGTCCGTCGCATGGTCTCATCCGAACATTTTTATAATAGCTTGTACTGGTCACTCGAGCTTAGGCCCAGAGTAAGGTAACCAGATAAGCCTACGTGACCGTCGACGAGGGGTATAGATAACTAGACGAGAGTGTAGACAGGTACCTACAAAAATTGGAGTTACTGCTCTAGATAAGTCGATCCTTACGTGCTCCGAATCACCTCCTCAGCCTTTGAAGGGGGGTTACCATCGGCAATCCTCTTACTGAGTGGCATTGATGCTCTAAGTGTTCCAGACCACTATGGGATATATTCACAGTCGTACTGATCTCACCGCTGTTTCGGTTGACGCCAATCTCAGGCTTTCAAACTGCTCCATAAACATGCCATTTATTGCTCGGATTGTGCCTTTGGAAAGAATGCCAAATCATACGAGCGGTGTCTTCCTTGGACAGGCCGGGCTAATCAATTGCGTTGAGGTACGCCACCTACAAAAGGTCTGTAAAGAAATGCAAAGGAGAGGAGTAGAGTTGAAGATTAAAGAGAAAAAAAACATCACGTAGGAAATAAAAGAAAAGAAAGAAGATGCTCATGGAAGTCACAAATGAGGGGAGTATTGCAAAGGAATGAAAATCAGGGAGACAAAGACGCTTGATCGTCAGTTACAATACGAGACAACAACACACAACCCCTCCTGCGACTGGGAAAGGGTTCGAAAGCTTCAACTCCTCGGAGCTCATTCCAATCCTTCGACATGCCCTGTAACCTCTCCGATGTTGTAAGAATCATAGTAGTCCCCTAAGGAGTACCCATCATCCGTGTTGGTAGACGCGACAGACATGGAGTTTTGAGTGGCCTCATTAAATACCTCATGATGAGCGAAATCACAAGTTTCGACAGGATCGAGTGGTCTATTGTGGCTCTCCAAAGCCGAGAGGATGATAGAATTCTCCTTTGTAATTCCGTCACGATCCCCGAGCTGCTCCATGGATTCGTCAGAGACGCGTTGGTTCTGTTGGCATTTATCGACGTTCTTGGCGACGTTACCCTGAAGAATGGTATCCTTCATCGGCAGAAAGATTCTTTCGGTAAGACCTCCAATGACCCTGGAAACGACGGCATCTTCAATTGTCTTGGCTACTTTAGCGATAGCCGCAAGGCGGGCGGGTGATCCGAACGTAAGACACGAAGCTGCTTTACGTTCTGCAGCGTCATTGTTTCCACCAATATTGGTGATACAGCGGCGGATTGAAGCAATTGAAGCCTTTTTAAGGCGATGGAAAACCTCGAGTAGCTTCTTAGTAGCAGTCAGCTGAGACTCGAACTCCGTCTCTTCACTTCTGAGCGCATAGAGTTGATATTCAGGAGTCTGCAGATTCCTCTCTTGGAAGCTGCGGATAAGACGAAGAAGGGCTCGACCTTCTAGATCAGCATTGTAGGCCTAAAGCAATGGGTTAGCACAGGAAACAAACTATTTTTATAATGATATATCCTGAGGAAACTCACAAGGTTTTGGTCCAAATCAGCCCTAGCTTTCCAGACTTTGCTAGCAGCAATTGCACGTTCAACGTTCGTCCCGTCAGAGCAGATGGTATTCCCATCGATGAGCGTTCTATAGCGGATACGCTGGTCGACAGTAACTGCATGTTCGATAATGCACTCTGCAACTATATTCTCGGCAATTACCAATCTCTCAGCAAAGTTATGAACTCGTATGAGTGCCTGTGCCAGACGGTCGAGGGAGTGAGCTGACCTATTGATGCATTTAGCAATTAGCCTGATGTTTTCGTAGCAGAGTATGTAGGATAAATGCAAAGAGCTTACAATGCGACTTCCTGAGGAGTGAACTCCAAATGCACATTGTTTGTTGAGCTATCACCTGAGATTGATTGGTTCTCAAGATTCTCCATTTTGGAATTGATGAAAATAGGAATTCCGTAAACGAGTGTGTTTGGATATCAAAGATGCCTCTAGAATGTGAAGGATTGTCCACTCGAACGCAGCCCTGAGTGTCGTAATGAAACTCAAGATAGCAACGACAAGGTAGGTGCCGTGGGAAGCAAAATGGCGGAGATTAAAATGAAGTAGGGAATATAGCAGACAAAGTATGAGAGACACTGTTTGCAAAAGCAGAACGAAAGGGAAAACGAAGGGAAGTTTTCTGAGGGAACTCTGAGAGTAACTCGAGGATGTAATGTGTGAGAAAGGAAAGGAATGTGAATTAAATATTGTGGATATACTAGGGCTATGGCAACTTTGAACAAAACCCCGAGATTTTTGTGGGACTCAATTTTTCCTGGGATCGTTAGATGTTTTTTTCTAGGGCATCGTGACGGACATCTGCGGAATGTTTCTTTATTTGTGTGGAATCTTCTGTTATCAAACATTAAACACTCCTCCATCGTACACGCATCAGAGAAGTGGTTTCCAGACCTAGAACGACGCCGGAGATTCTAATTGGTAGTCGAACTGTCCATGCCAAAGCTTGAGATTCTGGACAGGCCTGTGGCCACCTCCCCTCTCTATTTGGTTCATATCCACTCTATCTCCTAGCTGCCCACATAGCCATCCCTTTTTTTCATATCCCACTCTTCTGTTAGCATCTAGAGGTCGTCATGAAATGGTAAATATGCAATATCTCGATGTTGTGTTACCCCACCATCCATTGCAACATCCAGCATCCAGGTACCCAAGTTGAATTGGGGAGTTCAGGAGTTTCCTGGAAACCGCAATCCCATCACTCCACTCACTCATCCAACTACTATGGCCTAGATGCAAGACTTCGGCTCCTTTTAACCTTGAGGCGACCTGTAACAGCACAGTATTTCTTTCTCATTATCCAAGGTTGAAGATCGATTTGGCTTCCCGCTGTCAAGTCAGCGAGCATGCGGTGTCTCCTACAGCAGTACCACCCCCTGCAGCTGGATAATCTGTACATTAAGGCTCACGCAAAGTGAAAATAAGATATAACTCCGTGTGCAATGAATGCACAGTCAATATTGTGAATAAAATCAAACCGTGCATTTCATCCTGCTATGATTTCCTGATTTTCCTGTTCCTACATCTGAGCAACTCAGAGTTTTTGAATTCCGTTTATTTTCTTTATATCCATATCCATCATTCCGGGAGGCAGGTTAGGACAGGGGAGAAGTTGAGAAACCGACAGATATTATAGAACATGCAGTGTTAATCCCCCCCTCGATTGGTCCCGAGAGTGGTATCGTGATGAGGGACAAAGATCTAAACGAAGATGGGACAATATGATTGAAGGAAGTATGAACAGGGGCGCTTGGTTTCTACGCCCAGTCGGAGGAATCTTGCTCAGGGCGGAAACATGTTTTGACAGGTCACGTTTTGGCAGGGCTATGAACAGGCTCTTCATTTCATCACTTATGGTGTAAACTAGTCTGGTAAACAGGTCAGCGGCAATCTTACTAGTCTGGTTGGCACGTGCCAACCAGACTACAATCTTACCCGGGATCGAGAAACCCCAATTGGAAGTACTGCTTTCTGTGTCACAGGAATAAAGATCATCCCACACCAGAAGCAAGCTATGTCAACCAATGTCAATAATAGGTCCGGCCTGCGTCACCCTACGCCTGTCGCCAGCTCTCGCCGAGGCAAGATAACCTTATTTCCACTCTCCTGTTTATTATAGACTAGACCGGGATATCGGGACTGTTCACAGTGATAATCGATTTTGAATGTCAATATGTCTTGAAGAGGTGCCAGGCTACCTAAGTTTCTGATGAATAGCCGCATGCATAGAATTCATCACTTTCCCATTGGATTTTCTCATTGGATTTATTTAACCTTGCAACACACGAAACCCAGGGCCAATGATAAAAACACAAATTCAGAAAAACAACATGCAGCGCACCACCTGTATATATATAACAATTGTTTCCTACCAATAAGTGACCCCATCAAGCTTCACACAGAGGCGGGTGGGGGGGGGGAAAACTCATCTCAGCCCCCATTGAACTCCAGACCCAGGCTGTGTATGATTTTGCGGCGAGCGTGGCAAGGGAGAGAAGGTGTCCTGACTCAGAATAGTATGCAGAAGAGACAGGGCAGCAGCTGAATTTTAATATTGGAACGACTTACAAGCCCCCCAGCTGTTGTACAGAAGTGTCTTTTTTTTTCCCTGGGACACCCAACGCTTACAGCTGTATGTTATATGTCCGAGCCTCGGGAATTTCCTGCCGCAGTATAGACTCTATGGGATTGCTGTTGGGGGAACTCCCATGGGAAGTATGTACTGTATGTACCAGGCCATGCAACAAAACTTCGAGCAGCCAAGATATATATTCTTCTGCGGACATTTCTAGTTTAGAGCAACTTCACAATGTATGCGAAGCTCATACCTCTCATCCATTCTCTGTGCACTATCGACAAGCTTCACTGAATCAGTTTCGCACATGGAATAAGAGAGCATTCTGTAGATAGTCTACCCACTGCTCCTGGGTACTTGGTAAGCCTCATGGTGGTATTGGCACTGTTATCAGAACAAAATTTTTGTTCGTACAGAATCCTTGGTGAAAAAGAGTTACGGATCAAAACACCCGCGCTCACATGGAGGGACCTACCTTCTCTGTAAGTTCGGTCCTTTGTTTAAGTTATCAGTAAATAATTGATCATGTTCTGCTGTCCAGCCTGGGTTATTTCTTTCATTGATCTCAGCGATATAAATATGTTCTTACCTCCATGTGCCCCCACTTTCGCACACAAACGCTCGTAAACTCCTGGATCCCCAGCAAGCGGATTCCTCGTATCATCTACTAACTGAAATACCGACATCGCAAGTTACTGAGGGAAAGGGAGTCAGTGACTTCCTGTCACTGTAACTTTCCTCCTCTATTCGCCCTACGTAAATTCACCAATCTCTCGTTTCTGTACCCGGGCGACGGACTTTGATTGATTATATATTCTGTGTATGAAACTCAATCTTTAAGTCTTCTGTGATTGGGATATCGTTTCGTGGTGGGCGGGCCCTCTTTGGCAACCCCATTGCAGGGCGGGTCCCTTAGAATTCTGCGGTTTCCGGGCTTCTTAACACCCTCGTGCTATATTATTGAGGATCATCCAAAGTTCCATCACATTTTCTGACATCCACATGAATGGCTTCTCCCGCAGGACCAGGTCTGGCACTAGTTTTTACCGCCGTAGAATACATCTAGTCAAGCCAGACTAGAATACATCTTGCCTTTAGCTTGAGATATAGAGGTAATTGCATCAAGAAAGACATTTAATCAATCTTCATGGACCTGTGAGTCATGACAAGATAAAGTAGAGTTCCATCTTCTATGATTTGTAGATGCAAATGCAAACAAGGCATTGACATCTTCTAGGCGTATGGTGGCGAGGAGACAGAGCCAGCACGGCCGGGCCAGTAAGAGACAGCAAACGAACCGGCTTACGACAGAGTCCTATTTCTCACAATATTTGAAGTTGGTTGGGTACATGTTTTTAATTACACGGATTTTGTATAGAAAGACAGGGGACGTCTTACCTTTCAATTTTGCTAGTGACTAGTCACAATACGTATTACAAAATTGGAGTGTCAAATAATATTACTCGAGAGAATCTCAGAATATAAAAGATTGTAATAGTTGGAGCAATCGTACAGACCTTGCGCTGCTCTGTCTCTGATAACCAGATACAGCCTCCATTCTCATCACGTGTGTGAGGGTTTAACTTTCCAATAATAAATTCTGCTGATATCCAATTAGACTAGCTGATATCCTAGTCTGGTTGGCACCTGATATCCAGCATGCAACCAGACTAAAAATACAGACTATGAAAACAAGCTAGAAAGGGTAGCTCTTGAACTGGTTTATGTAGATCCCTAGGAAGCTATTTTCCATTTACAGCGCATTTGAGCCGTCAGGCATATTTAACTTGGGTATGAGAACGGCAAATAATTGGCACAGAACTATACAATAATGAGATAGTTGATGGACGACCTTGTTTGCTTCCGGTTTCAGAAATTCGGTTTTATTCTCTAACTTCTCGCAATACCTAGTTCACTTTCACACGGCCACATATGGGAGCGGAAAGTAATATCCGATTCTCAATGACTGTATCATATATTCAAGTTTCGAGCTATGGAAAATTCACTAAACACGTTATCAGGCATGTACTTGTCGAGGTTTGTAATATGTTTCCTTGAAAGGACATAGAGGTCGATCCAAATGGCCGATACGTACTTTAAAATGTAACTTTTTTTCGAACGAGTAACTATTTGCCTTCTTTTACCAATCTCAATTAAACTGAAATTGTATCTATAGGTTTCCCGTACCCATTAATTCATTACTCTAAGGAGCCCGGCTGATGGCTAATCCCATATTTACTCCGTAGGTACTAAGTATACTACAACCGATACATACAAAATCATAACACACATTACCTGAACCCATTTCTTTAGCCTACTCAGCATAGCTCTCCTCAGGGTATGAGTACTACAATAAGCCAACAAACATCAGTTCACCAAAAACTCCTCCTCCTCCCTCCTCTCCCTGTCCCACAACACCTCATCTCCCACCTCCCCTCCCCACAAACTAACACCACACTCCCTCCTCCTTCCCAGAAAGTACCACACCCCCGCCCCCCACCCTGTCATCGCCCCCATCCACCCCCACTCCTGCATCTTAAAGCCACCCAGTAACATCGTCTGCACTGTGATCTGCAAGCCTTCCACTACCAAATTCCCCGTTAGGGGAGATGTAGTCTTGACCAGCATCCAGAACCCCATCATGGTCGTGTATGACGCAAGCCCACCTAGGATTATCATGAGCCAGAACCAGGGGATGTCGAGGATATAGCAGTTTCGTGAAATGGACCCTGCTTCTCCGGAGATGAATACCCAAGGGAGAGTCAGTAGTGCTGAGAGGAAGGTAGTGTAGTGAATGAGATGGTAGTGTGATCGGGGGAGAGAATGCCCATCCCCATGAAACGTCGGGTCAGTAATAAGATTTATCTCATCGACAGTAGTAAAGACGCTTGTCGCTGCAGGATTTCCATTCGGTGAATGGTAAGCAAGGATCTTCTTAAACGTGCTCACTATCACCACCGGTTCCGCCGCTGCAAAAAATGAAGAGCAAATCCCTGCAGCTACACCTTCCCAAGTAAACAACCACGGAGGCTGAATCGAAACCATAACAACAGCAAATGTCATAGTTAGCGTGGAGCTCAGCGTAGTAACACTCAGCGGTGGGTTTTGATTCGCCCAGAAGTACGTGCATAGCACACTTATGGGGATAGTTGCAACCCGAGAAAGCTGCCATATGGGGCGGAGGGTATATGCAAAACTGAGGTTTGCGAGAATGAGTTTCGCGGAGTGGATGACGGCGAGGGGGAGAGTGATGCGGATAAGGCTAGGGGAGAACCCAAAGACGCCGGTGGGGAGAAAGTCTTGGAAGACGGGGGTCGACCAGAAGCTGGGTTTTTTCCCGGGGATGGGGGTGGGTGGAGGAGCAATGAGGTGGGCGAGTCCCAGAGAGAGGAGGGTGAGGGAGAAGGAGCGGGTGAGGGAGGCGGTGAGTAAGAGGAAGAGTTGAAGTACAAGGAGCTCGAGGAGAGTGGTTGCTATTGGGTAAGCGAATCTATGAGAGGCCCAATTAGCAGTTGTCAAATGATACTCATAAAGAGGGAACGTACTTATACACCCCAAACCGTAGAATAATCTGATTCTGAAACACCAGCAGTATCCCACTGCCAACCGTCCACACCACCAAGGCCGTGACTAGACTTATCCACCCTCTTCCCGTATTCCAAAACCACCATCCCAACTTCCCACGTTTAAAGTACGAGCTGAATTTCCCATCCCCCGGGCCACCTCTTCTTCGATATTCACCGCCACCAAAGCCATTACCCCCAACTAAACCCGGATACGGTGACGGCGTTCGTGATAATAATGTATGCTGCTGTCCTTGCTTACTCTTCCAATTCCCCCCCGTCCCATTCCCATCTCCAGAACTCCGACTACTCCCCAGCGGGAGAAACGGAACTGATACAGCCGCCACCCCCTCATCTTCCCATGACTGCCTCGCCATTTCCTTCACAGCCTCCGCCCGTAATCTCTGTCTATCCCGTTCCATCCGGCTGCTATACTCGTCGTCGTTGTCAATATCGTCCACAGTGACCATCGGGGTGACTCTAGCTCTGGAGCTATAGGGAGTATTGCTGTTCGAGCCTCTGCTGTTGGTGGAATTGCTATCCGGAAGGCCTGGGGAGAGGAGTCGATGTGCGGGTTGGAATGTCGAGTGCGAGGAGAATGGTCTGGATTGGCGGTGCATTTGAAATAATGTTTCGGTGCTAACAAGTATTTAATTCATAGATTCGTTCTTCTACTAAGTGTTTAGTGGTTTCTGCCCCTGAAGGAAACTGGTCTCGACGTCATGGTCGCATCGCCGGACTCGACGCGTCATGACAATTGGGCACGTCATGACGGAAGTCCCCAAATCGTCAAGGTCACGTGTGAGTCATGGTTACTCCTGGTTCCTCAGCCGACCGGCGATGGCGTGTTTATTGCTTGCAGGAAGGCGGAGATAGGACAGCCCTGCACGGCTGCTCACCTCCCGATCTGCAAAATGCACTGAGTCAGTGTAGCTGTGTTTCTGGAAGCTCGTAAGATTATCCCGCAGCTCTATTTTGCGCACAATATATTGACTGATGCGACTCAAATCTTCACTCTCTTTTTTTTTTTATCCCCTCCAGTATCCGCGTCAGAGTACAATATCCGCGAGACGCCCGCTCCCGTTACCATCTAGACCCGCTAAAGTAAGAAAAGGAGAAAATAGACAGCCACAACGACATGATGCCCTAATTGCCTGAGATGTAGTTCAAGCCCTATCGCCGATAAACTTGATAGCCTGATAGAGGTCTCCTACCCCTGATCCAATCACCCCATCGCCCAATCTAGAATCTGACTGCCGCATTGGTCTTCACAAACCCTAGATCCACCTTATGCCCCAACAACTCCCTGATATTACTAACCGCATACCTAATCATAGTAGGCCTCTCCAAACTCAAGCCCCACCCATGAACCTTCATGCCCTTTGGCAGCCCCATAGCCTCCAACATTTCGGGCCTGAACATCCCCGAGTTTCCAATCTCAACCCACTTTCCGAGTCCCTTGTGGTATCCAAAGATCTCCATACTAGGCTCGGTGTAGGGGTTATATGCGGGCTTGAAGCGGAGGTCATGGACACCCATTTTAGCGAAAAAAGTTTGCATGAATCCAATGAGATCACCGAGGGTAAGATTGTAATCTGCAATCACCCCCTCGACTTGGTGGAATTCAGCCAAGTGAGTGGCGTCAACGGTCTCGTTACGAAAGACTCTGTCAATGGAAAAATATTTCGCTGTAATATCATGCACGAGCGCAGATAAGCACTGCCGATTTTCTAGAAGAACAGGGGCCGTCGATCATAACGGTGGCAAGGGAGGGGGTAGTAGGGCTGGGTCCATACCTGCTTTGGGGTTCTTTGCCAGCTTGTACAACATGTTGGCCGAGATGGCAGTAGTATGTGTTCGGAGAACCAATCGTAAAGATTCGTCCGCTTTCCAGGGATACCTGTACCCCAAGGATCCATATTTCCCCTTCTCGTGGACTTCCCGCACATTGGACCAGTATTCTGTAAGGGGTTCCCCTGTAGCGTCATCTCGTGGCGGGTCGGCGACGGCAGGGTCAGAGATGTAGAAAGTGTCTTGGAGGTCACGGGCAGGATGTTGTTGGGGGACGAAAAGGGTATCAAAATTCCAGAATCCGGATTCGACAAAGCTGTTAAGGGTAAAAGTTAGCGGTACAACGGTGAAGTTTACTATCCATAATCTCCAATATCAAATTCCTGCTATTAGAGGGTACAAAAAAAAAGGAGATATTTTAGCCCTGTGGCTTACCGACCAATGCAACCAAATGGCCTGAAAAGTGGACAATCACCTGTGCACAATTTCGATATGCCATAGAATCAGAACATATAAAATCCAACCAACTTACCGATTGGTTGGCATCTCCTCGAATCCCATCTCAAAGAAAATCTGCCTGAATTCATGCCTAACCTTCATTAATGGGTGCAACGCCCCGCTGTTGGCTGGGGCACCAAGAGCCTTGAAGTTGTATGGCTTGAAGGTCTTTGATTTCCAGTCTCCAGAGGCCAGTATCTCTGCTGTTAGGTCTGTCTCCTCCTTGATGATTTGTGTGGCGAACTTGGGACCCTTGTTAATCTTGAAAGATATCCGCTTCACCATAGTCACAAGCTTTCGCTTTTTTAGGTCGGTGAGTATGGCAGCATCGGGATGCGTGCGAGTTGATTGGACGATGCGGAGGTTTTCGCGAGTGACATCTTTGATTGATGGGGCCTGGGAGCAAAGTAAAGATCTCAGCGTCTATTGGCATTGCCGTAGCAGCAGATGCTGAGCAAGCAGCGGGTTCGAGGGAGTACTCACAGCCTTTACTAACCTATCCCCGTCCTTCTTGATCCAACCCTCCTTGAACGCCTTTCCCTGACCAACTTTTGCACTGGATGCTCCTACCACCTTGGCCAATTCCGAGATCTTCAGTCCATCAGGGGACTTGCAGACTGCCTCATAAACCTTAGCTTCGTGGCTGCCATCTTTGACAATTCCGGCAGCTTCATCCGTGAGCTCAGCTTCTTCCTTGTCGACTGTCTCATAGGTAATCATCTCTCTTGATGCGAGAGAGTCAAGGGCGGACTTGACATGGAGAGAGTCAACGGTCGGGAATGCCTTGGAAGAGAGGAGGGGTAGAGAGGCCGCAGATGCGACAGCTTCGAGAATATGGGTGGGTAAATCCGACATCTTGGCGGACAGCAAACGATTTCTCAAACGATTTCTGTGTTCAATGGTATCTGGTGCCTACGGTGGTGATATCTCAAGACGTCGGCGGTTGACACTGAGGTGGGGTGTTTATGGCGGGGGTGTTGCTTGTGACTGTAAATCTTCGGCCGCTGATCGCCATGTCGCAAAGCAACCATAATTGCGGACCATGAATCGAAATGTAACATGACTCGCACAAAATACCTGACTTGTAGATTACGGCGTGTATGATTATTCTATATTTACAAAGCTCCATGTTCCAATTCAAGGTCAACATAAAGCGGGAAAAGATACGGACACTATATACAGTGGTGTACTGAAAGAACACTTTTCCAAGCTTTCGCCAGCATAGCGTGTCATTATTCTTTGCAACACAAGAAACAAACTAAAAAAACAAAGTAGAGTAGAGAGACCCTGCCTGCTTCTATCAACAGGGGAGTAAACCGTACACGCAAATCTAAACCTGCTCCAAATAAACAGAGAAACAAAAGGCAAAGAGATGAAAGGAAACCGGTGAGATTATGCATATAAGCGACGATTCCAAAAGCCAAAAGGCCCGAATATGGAAGGATACGATCAGGCATGATGTGTGGTTTGCTAAAACGGTAGTGTATTGCAATCGACGTTCCATGGCTCTGTATGATGGGTCGCAATAATAGATGAACTCCTAGGGAATGATTGAGGCCATTACGCAGCAGCAAAAGCCCCCTGAGGGGTCGGCGATGAACCTTGTGATTGACCATGGCTCTCCGGTATCTAGAGACCATTCACATATCAATACAAAAGTTCATCAATGGAGCGGTAAATGAGGAATAACATACTAATGGTTGTTGAGGGGGCACTTGCGCTGCCATCATCTTTTGAACTCCAATACCCACACCCTCGAAAATTGCTAGGAGGATAGCACAACCAATTGCACCATTCCTTGAGGCTTTAATCCCTCCTCGCATTGCAAGAGAGCCACCGGTGAAGAAACCTGCTATGACTGCTAGACGTCAGCCTTGTGCCTGATTTGAAGCCGGCTGATGTAGGTGCGCCTAGACGTACTGGCGTTCCAAGGATCCTCCTTCTTTCGGATGCCTTTCACGGCACAGTCAAATGTTGAGAATAATCCACCCCATACCCCAAAGTTACCACCCAGTACCGGTGCGCGAGCCTTGATAGCAGTCAATGCACCAATCCGTCGTTCGCCCTATGCTCTCATAAGCTACATGCAATATCTGTGATAGTTCCAGAGAGGGGGGTACCGCTGGAGAGTTCCTAAAACCCTTTATTCCATGCCATATCGCTCCACCGACAGACTGCGTGCTTGTTGTCAGTTTCAAATGCCAGTTTGCTGTTGTAAGGCTAGAGTGAGAAGCTCAGCTTACCCCCATGGCGAAAGCACCACCAAAGTCATTGAGAATAACCCAGGGACAAGGGTCACGAGTATGGTCTTGCATTGTTTACTTCAAGCTGGGAGTGTTCTTTGGCCGGGGGGTGGAGATTGTTGATGGGAGGCTTGATACAAGTATACTTGGCTCAATTCCGAGTTGAAAGGATCTGGGCAATAGGCTGCGTCGGTGTAGGAGGGGAGGGTAGTGTGGCTAAGGGGAGGGGTTTCGGTGGTTTGGTAGCCTGATGCGATGGGGGGTTGTGATGTGGGGAGCCAGATAGATCCAAGAAATTTTAAGCGTTACGCAAAACAATTTTTCTACCAGGCTACTTCCGAGCTGATTGGGCGGGCTGACTACACGCCCACATGGCGGGAGTGCTATGCCACATGTGGTAAAGCTACTTACAGCACTGGTTCCCGGCAGCTACCGGTAGGTACGTGAGTCTGGCGTGGTGCACCTCCAATATCCAATCCCCCTTTCTTTTCGAATTGAGAACCCCATCGATATACCTGGTATCTCCGTTCCAACACAGCCCTCACCGTGCCAAACGTGCTCTAGCAATATTCCTCCTTCCGGCGTAATTACGGCTTGCCCCATGTCATGATCACATATGCTATCAGGTATATCAGGTACATGGGTATCAGTGTGCACCCGAGAGTGGGTGGGATATGATAGAATCCGCTCAAGTAAGGGAATGCAGCCAAACTAGGATACAGCCATGTGCCGGAGATGCCCTTTCCCAGGCAACGAGGCTAAGTACTTCCCTCTCCCTCGTCACTGTCAAACGACACCTTTGGTATGTCGGCGTTGTTGCGTGTTCTGATGCTGTCAGTATGAATGGGATGTCGTGCCCAATCAGGACCCAAAGTAACCCCGGCAAGTACCCAGACTACTCTCTCAACTAGACCATATTAACCATGCGCGGCATGCATTCTCTGCCCTTCTCCATTTCTCCTGGCCATACTAAAGTAAGTATGCAGTAGACCCGTTTGATACCCCTCTCCCCCCCCGCCCCAAGCAGATCATCAGAAAGCGATGCTGCTCCCCCACAACACCTCTGAAGTATATACCCGGGGTGGCGAGGAGAACAGGGATTGGACTGCACACTGATGGGATTGAGCCTAGTCTTCTCGGCCCACGAACATACAACTGCAAACGAGACTCTTCAAGCTCCCAACATAGCACTCTTTCTTTACGGCCTTGCACCAAGTCACCATGACATCCCAGTTTCCCGTTGCGATAGCAGTATGCCCTGTCACTTCGCCCCGCCAATGGCAGGTCCTTGAGCTGTCTCATTTCGCCGTACCTCAAGTAGTGCCAGGATATATACCCAATATGCCATTACTTCCTCTTTCGAACTGTTGTGCTCCCCATCCCCTCCTTCGCTTTGCTTTTTTCCAATCTCATAGATTCTAGCCTTGCCGGTACACTGGCATGCGCTGCGTGTTTTGCTTTTCGGGATGCGTCTGATTTGGCCCACCATCTCTTTTCCGATCCAGATATGCAGATATTGTCCGATGTCTCTTGAGGATCTATCCATTCAAGACATGAAATTGAGCATCATCGGCTCCTAGCTTGAGCCAGTCGCTCTCTGTTTCAAGCCCTCAATGACTATTAGCTACACGTCTCAAGCTTGCATATAATTTCATTGTCAACCTCCATACATTCCGATGCACCTCCAGTAGGTACATGAGCCTCATGAGCCCCTCTTTGGCGGCCCAAATTTAGCCAACACCTTTGCAAAGTACCGTTTATTTTTTTGGTGTTGAAGTTCTTAAAGTTTGTATAACTTTTCGATGGTTGGTCTGTCTCATTGAGTCTTGTGCTTCTTTCATAGGAGGTATAGAAGCCTTGATTCTCGGGAAGCTGGCAGCACGCGACCTCTCGGAGGGAGGCACAATCCATACTCTCAGGTGGATCTGCATTTTCCTAGAACTGACCGTGTTCTGGAGAGGAATTATCACGCGGTATAGTTGTTGCAGGAGAAGTTCACGCCGCCCATCCTTGGTTGTTCCTTCTGTGGATGTCGATGCTTCGTTGAGGAATATTCCAAACTTACAGGGTGGCTACTGATTACGGCTCCCGATGAGAAGTCTCTGCCAGTGGGAGATCACGGTTTCAGTCTTCCAAATCGAGCGGCCCACCGCCCACCCGTGGCAGGCATTCTGCCTCCGGTTTCACCCTGGTAACTTACTAACAATGGGAGGCCACATGGGGGTAGACTGTGTAGGTACTCACATGGTGGTATTCTGATACAGGCACCATCCAGTCATGCAGGACCTTTTTTTTCCAATTTTTCTCACTGGATTCAACTGGAAAAGGGGTGGAAGGGTGATCCGACCTATTACTATGTAGGTGGGAGCTGTATCGAAGACCGCCCAGCTCAAAACTAGGGTGTAGGCACACAGTTAGCACTGTGCACGCCGATTACAGGCCCTGGTTTTTCCTGCGAGGCAAGTCCAGTCCTCTGCTCCGCAACTACAGCCTGGAATAGGGCAGATTAGATTTGCCAACCTACAAGCCCTTTCGATGCCTTACTTGACTTCAATCAGCTCGTCCCTGTTGCACCAAGTTTGCCTTCCAACAGCATTCAAATGAGGCACTCGATCATGGCAACGCTGATCCTATCCACCAATTCAATAAGTTCGAGTCACGTCATAGCAATATTGCAGGGGAACACGGTGGACAAGAGGCAGGGCCTCTGCACGAGAACACAAAACCTGGAACGCCTCGAGGGGAACGCCGCCCAGTGGGAAGAGAGCATAACCACACGAGGGATCTACTATATGCGTGAAAGTAGGCAAGCTTTTGCTCCAGTTTGTCACAACAGCCTGCCTCTTTTGTCGGGATTCGTGAATTCAATTCTGGTTGCTCTAGAAAGGAAGTCCTAAAGGCGAAGTCCTAAAGGCGAAGTCCAAACAGTCATTTTCAACGTCACTCAAGCAGCTGGATGGATAGCCTGCAATGGCTGTCCCGTGCCGGTGTCAGCGCGGCTGTGAACCTCTCCCTACAGGTTTATATCTTTGTGCCCTTTCCTTTCCAGTGTTCTCATTCTTCCTTCTCGCTCCAAGCCCCCAAAGATAGCCTACACAGTCTCATCAGTGCTGAATCTACAACCGCAATTCTATTATATTCCTTACTCGAACCGTCTTTCCGTACCAACTGCCGCTGCCTTTTTGAGTGTATTTCGAACAAACACAAGCTATTGTGGGCACAGGAACTCCTTTTGCGCTCTACCAAACGACACTTTTCGTCATATCAACATCACATTTTCAACATCATGTCATCAAATGATATGTCTCCAGTTCTGGTCCATACCGAAGAAGACTTTATCGAAGTCAAAACTGGAACGAATAAGTGCGATTTCTGCGAGAAGAACCGCTGCGTTGGGAAAGGCAAACCTGCAAGACACATGCGCCGCTGCAATAAATGTAGCAGGCACGTTTGCGAGCCGTGCGCTGAGAAGAGGGGCTGGACACACAGCTTGTCCTGGGCCAGGTAGTCTCCGCAGTACATGGTCCGAATCAATCCTGCTGAGATCTTTGATCCATACTTTATGCTGGGATGGTTCTGGACATTGCTGAAATATTTTGGCGGCTGAAGGGATCGTTTACTGAACAACTTTGCATTCCGGCTTGTACATTTGGAAAGGAGGAAAACCAAAAACCAAAAACCAAAAAAACACGGAATTTTCTTCTTATTTTTGGATTCCTTTACATCTCTTTTCACTAGATTTGTTAACACGAGGTATGTGGATTGGAAGTATTGGGGGCCTCTGTGGCTATTCTGCTGGTAATCGCTTTATGGATACATCTGCTAGCTCCGCTTCAGGGGCTAGGTCTCGGTACCGAGCTTCAACATCATCATCATAGCGGCGAGATCGGCAAATTGACAGTTGGTGTACCTTATTGCGGTGGGGTACATATTGCGGGAACATCAAACGGGCAGGAGTGAGCTGGCAGCGGCCAGGTTAGGACGGGGCGGCTAGCCAGGCACAATACATCATGGTTTCATTTTCTTTCACTTTCATTTTCTTTGGATGGAACACACTATCATGGCCGACGTGAAGGCAGAAAGCTAGATAAAATAGATAGCAAGCTGTCATCATGGGATGTAGGGTGATATCAGGGTAGGGCAGGATGGGGCATGTGGGGCGGTACGGGGAAACGGGCGAGGAATAGGTTAGATGTGGTCATGAACTACAAAAATTGACTCTGTTTCAAAGCGTGGCTGCTAGCCTGATGATCCGCTATTGGGGGGAAGGGAATGGGCCTCAATGCTTTCCAGCCGGCATAGGAGGGCCGCGGACCATCGACCGTAACTTTTTTGGCCCCATCTGATAGCCGGAAGCCCTCTGGAAAAACAGCCGCACGTTGACCACGTTCATGCGGTCGGCTGGCCATGGCCTTCCGCACCGACTTGGAACCAGGCCGATCGAACTGTTTTGTCTCAAGAATGTTCTCGACCCACCACAACGCAGTAACAGACGTCACAAGAAGGCTGCGAGGAAAGCTTGTTCCTGTAGTCGACGCCGCTCCATGTTCTGTACTTGGTGTGCGTGGTCACGTGGCGATAGGCGCCCTATCGCGCATGATATCAGATCGCCAAGCGCACGGGACAATTAGGCTGGAGATGCGAGAACCGATTCGTGCAAGGCTGCTTGGTGGAAGCTGAGATTTCAGCGCCGGTCCCATGCAGTTTGCACCTGGTGATAATATTAGCCCGATTGGCAAATATTGTGCGGCGGCACGTTTTTCTCGCTTGGGGAGTTAACAATTGCCGTTGGATATGCAGTGCAAAGAGATAATCCCGAAGCTCACGTTCCATTACTTTCCGCCACTTCGTCGAGGGACTCCAAGACACCCAGAAGAAGAAGCCCGCCAACTGCGTAGCATGGCATCGTTCTTCCTCGCTCGCGGGGCGGGCCCCCCATCGTCAATATCGTCCACTGCATCACAATGTCTTTCCCGGCGGAGCCTGGCGGTGGGGCGGTTATTGAGCTCGAGTAACATTGGGAGGAGAGGGATTGTTTGTCTACCGGGCTTGGAAAGAGGGCGGGAGATACCCATATTTCGACAGGTTGGACGGCTCTTATCCACCAGAGTACGAGTGAGGAAAAAGTGGAGAAGCGATACCGATAACTGGTCACCACTAGAAAAACTTGCCAACTCAATGGAGAGTCGGTATCGCTCGGGACTAACTTTCGAAGATATCTCCAGGAAGACAGTCCTCGAACCACTTCTCATTGAGCCATCCACCACAGCCACCACTGAAGCTGGAGCCGGAACGAGTGTTAGCACTGGAAACGAAGCCAGTAGCAGGACTGGAGGTAGGGCTGAAGCTGGGGAGCTCAATTCCACTGGCACCACTACTACTGCCCCCCCTCCCTCCACTCCTCCCTTTTCTCCCCTCCATCCCCCTTCTCCACCTCCTCCTCGTTCTGCTACTACTACTGCCCCCCCTCGTTCTGCTACTACTACTGCCCCCCCTCCCTCCACTCCTCCCTTTTCTCCCCTCCATCCGCCTTCTCCACCTCCTCCTCCTTCTGCTACTACTACTGCCCCCCCTCCCTCCACTCCTCCCTTTTCTCCCCTCCATCCCCCTTCTCCTCCTCCTCCTCCTCCTTCTGCTACTACTACTAGTACAGCTGGGGAAGTGGCAACGGGATCAAATGGAAAACAGAAAAAGAGCTGGTTCAGCGAAACCGATGACCAAACTGTAGGCTACTGGCTCCTCGGCTCTGCCGGCCTCGTCTTCGGTATCGTCGTCTTCGGTGGCCTCACTCGACTCACTGAATCTGGCCTCTCTATCACTGAATGGAAACCCGTTACTGGCTCAATCCCACCCTTGAACAAAGCTGACTGGGAAGAGGTATTTGAGAAATACAAGGATTCTCCTGAATACAGGGTCTTGAATCCAAACATGACATTGGATGAGTTCAAGTTTATCTACTACATGGAATGGACGCATCGACTGTGGGGTCGGGTGATTGGCCTAACATTTGCAATCCCCGCAGCGTATTTCATCGCCCGGGGCCGAGTAACTCCTGGAACTGCTGCAAAGCTGGTAGGGATATCAGGGTTCATTGGATTCCAGGGGTTCATTGGGTGGTGGATGGTGAAGTCTGGACTCAAAGACGATTTATTCACTACACCAGGGAACACTGTGCCGAGAGTCAGCCAATACAGGTTAACTGCTCATCTTTGCGCTGCATTCACAGTTTACTTGGCAATGCTATACAACGGGCTTAAAATTCTCCGGAATAACAAATTCATTGCCAACCCTATACTGGCGCAGACAGAATTCAAGATTCTCTGTGATCCAAGACTACGGCCGCTAAGGGGGGTAGTATTAGGGTTGGCGTTGTTGACATTCACAACAGCAATGTCGGGGGGTCTTGTAGCTGGATTAGATGCTGGGCTGATATACAATGATTTCCCAAAGATGGGGACCGGATATAAGCCACCTAATAGCGAACTTTTAAATCAATTTTACGCGAGGGATAAAGAGAACCATAAGGATCTCTGGTGGAGAAATATGCTAGAGAACCCTTCAACGGTACAATTCCAACACAGATGCCTAGCCATGACTACCTTTTCCTCCATTGTTGGATTCTGGCTGTGGGCGAGGTTCGGCAGGGTCAATGGGGCGAAGGTGTGGGGGCTGCTTAATGGGAAAATGAGGATGGGGGTCAATGGGGTTCTGCACCTAGTGATGATTCAGGTGGCGTTGGGGATTAGTACCTTGATCTACATGGTCCCTACTCCGCTCGCTGTGGCGCACCAGGCGGGGAGTTTGGCATTGCTAACGGGGATCATGGTTCTGGGGGTAAGGGTCTCCCCAACCCCGAAGCGGGTTGTGGGGATTGTTGCGGGGGAGATGAATATGTTAATGGGGATGCGGCCTGGGACGGCAGCGGGGTTTATGGGATTGAGGGGGCCGGGAATGGGAATGGGAAATATGGAGAATGTGATTCTAGGCGATGCGGCGATGGCGGCGAAGGAGGGGTTACAGCAGGAAGGGCCGAGGATACAGCGAATTTTTCCTGGTCAGAAGAGTGGAAGGCTGATTGAGAGTGAAAAATCCACTGTGGATCAAAAGCCATTGAAGATTTCGAAGTTCGAGACTAGACCACTGTCCGAAATAGTTGAAGATAAAGTGAAGTGGAAGTGGAAATTTACGCAGGTACCAACTGAGGCTATAAAGCAGTCACGAAGTGCTTCCTCAAAGCATGCCGAGATCACCTTGAAGCCCCCGAAGAAACGATACCAGGCTGAATAAGCGTTGATGCACTTATCTATTGGAGGATATTTGAGTTTCATATCATGCGCGCCGTCAGTACTAGATACTCCATACCTGTCCTGTACCCGTGCCTACCAACCCTCTCCTTTCATGATCAATGTCTGATGCATTCCTTGAGTTATCCTCATATTTTCCTAGTACCTCGGGACGTATTTACTTGTATATAATACATACATTGTATATAGATTCTTTGCTTCTTATTTCTTTTACAATTGATGGCTTCCTGGGGACCCTCCGGGTGTATTATATATCATCTCATTGTTTTTTAGACCAAAAGCAAGTATTGGCAGACTGGCTATCCTGATTTGTTAATAGACGATATCAACAGCTACCCATGTACATAGCAGTCCACGAGTAGGTTCTCGTCTTGGTCATGAATGTTTCCTGTGTGACCTCGATCCTAGATGGCATTCGCTTAGGTCGAAGTTTTCCTGAACTTTCTTCAGTGTGGCCCAATCTCGAAAAGTATGCACTGCAATATGACGAGCTACGCGGAAGGCCGAGTGGATTCAAGGGGGTCAGACAACTTAATCTACTGCCCGCGTCATTTGCAAGAAAATCCAAGGAAGAGAAAAGGAAATGGTGGAAGAACGAGAAAAAAAAAAAAAAAATAAATCCTTCTACTGCATCCAACGCCTCTTGGGCTTCAAACAAATCCGGGTGAGAAATTAGTTTACACTTGAACTTACATCAAATCTCATTTCACTTGTCGTGTATTTTAGTGGAGGAAAATATTTTACTTCATTTGATCACATTTTGAAAAGAAGGCATGTTTACAAGTTACTCTATGTTACCCTGAATTCACTGACAAAGTAGTAAGTGCCCAGACGAAGGTATCACACTTTTTTTTTTGGGGGGGGGGTTTGTCTCAGACCAAGGCTGCCAGTGTGAAAGGGGGGGTGCGTGGGGATTTTCATCTATAGTAAGATATCAATTGTCGCAACCTCATTATTGTCCCAACTGAACTCGCGGAATCCACTTACAGCTTGTCCCCCCCATGTATACATGTATTTCCAGTGCAAGCATCTGGAATATAATTCACGGGACAGTCTGGCGCAATGTAGATATGTATATGAGATTTGCAGCCATTGTGGTAATTCCTCGAGGACTAGCACTGACTCCCATCACTCTATGACCTTCGACAGACGGAAACATACAATGAATCAAACTAATATTAGTCAGTAACTTACTAAAAGCTAAATTAAAATGCGGAACTTATCCATAGTACGCCAACTCCCCTCTTCAGAATCCGCGATATGCATAAATTCTTGCTTTCCGCGTTTGTCCCCCATCCATACCCAGTTCGGAATATGGAGGAGCCTCTCCAAGCCGGAAAATGGCTTGACTCTACCATCTTAGAACCCATTACGTATGAATACCACGGCATATATCGTCTTCGTTCGTGTTTTTATGGTGTCTCACAAAATACTGCCTTGTCGCAAGTTTATGATGTAGGATGTCGATTCCTGCACCAATCCTATCCTGGACCTCCTAGGCCACCTCCCCCCAGTTGTTCCCAATGTCCTCTAGTTACCTTACTTATCATTATTGCCCCAATATTGCCCTAGATGAGTCCGTGGAATCCACATATAGCTTGTCCACTCTCCATTTTGGATGCGGTGAAAATTTATGGGTGCAGAATCATGGGGCAGAGGTGAGCAGTGGCAGCAGCAGTTGGAACGGAGGACATTTATCCAGAAGCGTGGCAGGACGGCAAGGTTGGGAAATGGGAACAAAATAAAGAACCCTCGGCATAGAGAACGTAAATAGATTTAGACACGGGAAGGTTGACCGGGCATGGCATTGGAATTAACAGGAAAGTGGTAATCTCAGGGTAAGTGCGTGGGATTAAGTTTACACACGCTGTAACGGCTGTGAGAGCTGGGCGTTCATCACAGCCCGAGACTACCTCACAATAGTTACCCTAGGCTTCCATGATAATCCAGGAAAACCAGGGCCGCTGTTTTTCAACATTACTTCGGTAGATATAGTAGGACTAACTATGGTGGAACTCTATCTTTCTAGCGCTACATACAAACAACAGAAAGTTAGGAGGCGGGGTATAAAAGGGTAGAATCTTCACTGCTAAACGGACCCCACTACAACCAACCTGCTAGCCATTTCAGCAACTGAGCACCTTGTGTCTTCAAGGGTTTACCAATAGCAATCTCAAGATGCCTTCCTTCCCTAAGATACCCATTGTGGCTTTCATTGTTTGGTCGCCGCAGCACGGGTAGCTCTCCATGCTGGACCTGTGATATTAATGTAAAAGTGCATTCTCTTAGCCCATCTCTCTTCTTTTTCTTCTATTGAAGGAAAAATAGCTTTGAACGCATGTTTGATATGCGGAAATTGCCGATCAACGAATAGTATCCACGACCACCATTACATACCCAACCTACTCCTGGCAGCCTGAGACACCACCACTGCCATCACGACTGCCACTGTAAGAGCCCTGCAGAAATTTATTCCATATTACTACCCCACAGACAACCGCGTTGCCAATCTCGGCTTTGAGGACAACAGCGCCTGGACTCCTGACGAGGATATGACCATCGCCAAGACCATCCCCAGCCAAAACACTATCATGGTGGCAGACTTCTGCAGAGCGTACATTGCAACAAACATTAACTAAACTTCTGTTCCACCACTTATAACTTGAAGACTGAAGATCAGATGTGGTAAATTGGGGGGGGTGCGGCAGTGCATATGTGGAAATAAACCAACTACCTAAAGACAGCTTCGCTATTTGTGGGTCTGTGGATCATTGTAACTAAGTGTGAGGTCGTATGTACCTACGACGGAATCAATAGTGAGGAAGCTTATTGTTGTTTTTGTTCGTGGCCTGGACTCAAGGGGGTTTGTGTAGGATGAGTTTGTGCATCAGGCCGAGAAGGCGTGTTTGATTGGAACTGAAGCAGCAGCTTGCGGTTGTAGGAGATGATTGGCTTAGTGAGGGGTGTTCCAAAAGACTAGGGTCCTGATTCTGTAGCTCCCACATTATAGTTCTAGGTTTTTGAAAATAGAAAATGTGTCCAAATATAACTGCTAAACCCTCATGAGCTCATTGACTCTACTATAAACAGCAATTATCAGTATTATCAAAGATATAAGATGTCTCCTTCCTGCTTTTTTCGCTTTCTCTGCTTTCTCCGCTTTTCATAGAATCTTGAAACTAGTCTTCTGGTCAAAGTAAAAGATCATTTCTCATTTCAGGGTAACTAACCCAATATTTTTGGTGTGCAGACTAGTCCCTTTTTGACGTATGCTAAACTGAATAAGGAAGTCAATGCCTTTCCTGGCGTAGGTAAGTAGTCTAATTATAGTTAGTCTAGTTAGGTATACTCTGTACGTCCCCCTTTTATAAGGCTAATGCCGCCCAGTAATCAATGAATTTGTCCGCTTCTTGGCATGCTGTAAAGACATTGCTTAGTGGCTTGCACAATAAACATCAGTGTTGTAACTAGGTAGGTCGAACCGTGAGTGTAATACTCCAACCTTACAGCAAACTTCGAAGCAGGTGAGTGATACCAAGTCTGGTTACTGAATTCTGGATTAGGGCATCAGGGGTATATTGAACCATTGGTCTTATTAGAGGACACATTTGATCTCCAGCCATGTTCACAAGCACTATTGATGAATATGACGGCCGAGATGGGCCTTCAACAGTAAAGGGAAGATTATCTCTGAATTTCACCATAAGTACAGGAGTATTGACTTCAGTAGCAATAACACCATCGCCTGTGACAAACATAACACAACCTTTAGATCTCAATGACCCTAAGATACCAACAGATGACATGGAATATAGCACAGGCTTCAAGCGCAGGACGTTATGAGTTCGGTCAGGGAGGACAGCTCAACAGAGCTGTTCCTATTCCTTCGAATGAAATTCGTATAAAAGAGTGTTACAGTACCGTAAAAACTGCCGAACAAGACTGCAGTCTATTTTACAGTACGGTGGTTTTGCCAAACACTATATCCGCGTCTTATTCACACATTTGTAAATGCAAACAAAATACGGTAGAAGAGTACCTCCACCAGCGTTACACTGAGCTTCAGTTGCATGCTGGCACTTATGTTGAATAGGGCCTTGAGCTCATAGGCGTTTAGCAGTGTTTTTGCTGTGGGTCCTTGTCGGTTTGGTAGCATGTTGGGCATAGGACCGTGTGCTGGGTGTAGGACCGTGGGTGGGTAAGTGTATGTGTAGGTAGTGGTATACAAACACCGGGAGGTTGATGTTCGGTGCTTATGTACTAGAACATCCTACAGTCAGCAATACCTTTCTTATTCACGATACAACCCCTAGAAAGTGCGTATGGTGCTTGACTTTCTTATACATTATTACTTGTCCAGCAGCTTTTACGGTATTATCATTTACGGGCTTTAAAAAGCTGTAAATCTTACCATCTTAACATAAATCTGTTTACTCTGCCTTACAGAGACAGGTGTTATTATGGTCTTATTACTCGGGCCCACGACCTGTTGCAAAGGCAATGTAAGCAAATGTTCAGTTAAGATACACTTTACCCTGAAAAAGGTCGTTCGTAGGTGAGCCTAAACTGGCGGATAGTGGGAGAGGCCAAGGTGGTTTTTGAAGAGAATACTCTTGGGTAAGAGTATAGTACTTAGTAAATCAGTACTTTATCAATACACCAAATTGAGTAATTATTTAAATTGCCCGCGGCCGGCACAGTGGGTATGCCGCTCGTGGGCAATTCATTAAATCACTGCATTTAGTATATAACGCACTTGAATTAGTAAAAGTATACCCAACTAGAGCTATATCAAATACATACAACTAGGCTATTGGTTGTCCCCCGGGTCGATTGAGTGATCCTCCAGATCAATTGGGGTATCCAGGTCAGCTAGAGTCGAGAGGTTACCGTAGTCATGGTCTGCTAACCCTCTGGTATGACAAAAAAATGAGCATTTCAACTCATTTATAGAGAATCGACAGCAACGACTGGTATAGGACTTTTTTTGTAAATACAAAAGTCATCACTAGAGGTTTTTTTTGTGGGAATCTCCCTCTAGTTCAAGTTATTTAGTTTTCCGCTCCTTAAATGGAAGGTGTACTTGGTGTAGATAGGGTCAACCAAAGACAATCTCAGAGGGGGTTTTGAGTGTTGATAAGTATTTTGTTTAATTAGTACCTAATGTAATACATGGAAGTGCTGTATTCGTTTCCATTTAGTGAGACGAGATTGTATAACTCTATCAAGCCTTTGGACTTGAAGTGTGCGAGGTTTTCCATGTTTTATTTTAATACTCTGAGCTCAAAAATAAATGCTCAACTTCTCCCTTAACTTCTCCAACATTATCAGATCGTAAAATGTTAGATGCTAAATCCATAATGTCATTGCAGATGTCACAGACTCCGACTAATAATATTAGTATCATATTACTTGTACTAATGACTTTAATTTACCATTATATCTTTTAATGTAACAACCACGTACCATATGGTCTTTCATATGACAGAATTTTTATATTGTCCATCAGGCTCATGGAGCATATCAATTAGATCAATTGAACCTGTTCAATGTGTCTATATTTTTTTATAAATTCAAGTGCGTTATGTACTAAAGGCAGTAATTAAATTAATTGCCCGCGGGCGGCATAACTCGGTAATAAATCTGATGGGAGATTTGTATACTAATTATTTTATTTCATTTTATTTTAAAATACTCATTACTCATATGCGGTCCCAGTAAGGGGACCATGTGATATAACTAATTAGATATGCCCGGTAGATCGGATGTGAGACAATAGGTCCAACATAAAATATTGATCTGGGCAGTTGTCGATGCTGAGCACCGTATTCATAGTTTAAAAGCCCAGCTGAGCTCCGGTATTGTGAGATTTATTCATTCCTCAATATCAATACATGCCCTTGGTTTGCTACCAGTGTATTTACCTTTCTACCTTATGTACTACTCTACCATTCATTTTCGTTATGTATGTCCGCAACTCAAGCATCAGGCAATGCGCCAGGCTCAGCTATAGGCTGCCCCCGAGCGCCAGCTAGAGTTCCAGACCTCCAACCTTGGAACCTTTTACCAGTGAAACACAAGAAACCTTTATCAATATCTACGTGATACTCCACTACCACCTTAGCCAATGCTGCTCAGCAGGCATCTACAACAACTCGAGTTTCAGTCTCATGTACTTACAAAAAGTCCTGTGGCAATCGCCGCTGCCGATTCTACAAAAAATGACTTGAAATGTTCCATTTATTGTCATACCAAAGTACTAGCAGATCATGACTATGGCAATCTCTCAGCTCGAACACGAATTGGACTATTAGATAATAACCCAACTGACCTGGAGGGTCACTCGGAGAATGGCCCGGAGGATGTCCCGGAGGATGACCCAATCGGCCCAGAAGTAGGTGCAGCTGTTACACGTCCCACAGCTCCCAGGCCAGCTTCTGGCCGATACTGCCTGCGCCGGGATTAATGGTAGCCTAGTTGTATATTTTTGATATAGGTCTAGTTAGGTATATTGTTATTAACTCAAGTGCGTTATATACTAAATCTGATAATTAAATACATTGCTCGCGAGGGCGTAGTGGGTATGCCGCCCGCGAGTGGCCCAGAACATATGTGTGTGTTCCAGTCATCAAGGCTGTGACATAGACTGTTTTGGGGCGGTCCACAGCTTTATATGATCTTGAATATTAGTATATTCGAGGTTAGAAGATCTAAGAGATGATGTAGCCATAGTGAGGAGCGAAGATGCGAGGTAGTGATGTCCGTATGTATGACCCGTCCTCCACGCGCTAATCTCTACTATGATATCGATTTCACTTGTATAGCCATTGCCCTAAATCCACTCAATCTTCTCACTCTTGATTGCTTGCTGTCTCGGCTTCTTGTTCGTTCACTTAAACCAGCTCGCACAATTCGAGCAAACAATTCTTAATGAAATGACAACCACACAGTGTCGAATGAATCTCAAAACTCGATCGACGATGCCCATAACGATAAACAATCGACTGGTTTCTGGAAAAGGTGATCGACTTCCAAGAACAAGCAGAACTGCTTGCGCAAGTTGAACAGTCAGGATCACCGAACCTAAACGGAATTTGGGGTGCCCTGAATTTACAAGCTTTTACACCTTCCCAAATATTACTCTCGGTACGCCGAATGTCACTTTCCCAACCGGCTTTGTGTGGGATATCAACGCCCCCTCGATCTGCAACTGGAATATCCGCTTTACCTACAGAGCTCCTTTTGCAGGTTCTTTTATTCAGATGGCCCAGAAATGTCGAAAGGTAAATCTCTACTTCTAACTGATTGATTCGGGCTTGCATTTAAAAAATTACTATAAGTATCTCTATATGCGAAAAGGATTAATAATTTCCCAGCGACTGCAACAGATTCATTGATTTCCCAGTCGATTAGACCCCCCTCTAACATTCAAATTTGGTTCAGCTAGAGCAATATAGTCATGATCTGTTGATACTTTCATATGTTAATAAATTAAGCATTTCAGATTATTCTTAAAGTATCCGTGACAACAATTAGAGTAGAAGTTTTCGCAACACCAGTAGTTATAGATGCCTGGTGAACTGTGGTTTACCGAGCAGTTAGAGTATCTAAAATATCAAACTCTAAGCCCATAAGGTCAGTAGTTGGGTAAAGGTTATCGGGTTTAGCAATATCAAACTGCAAAAGTATGAGGTTTGTTGTAGCATGTGCTATTTGATCTCCCACAACGCTGTAAAATACCATCTACCTGTTGTATAATTCTAGGTAGAACCTGCTTCGTTTTGGTTTAAAATCAAGAACTTGGAGTAGCTTAGCAATCTGCATATAAAACAGTACCTGTTATTAAGAAAGTACCGCTTTGCACCTGACCTGGATTTTATAAGCGAGGAATAGCCTGGATTTTTCTAGTATAAAAATCAATCTTGCAACAAGATGTAGACAAAAGTATTATAATTATGATTGCTCCAAATTTCACTGAATTCCACATAGCATATCAATATTCAGCATAAGATGGTCGATATAGCCCCAGCAATAAGGCCTCGTCAATAAGAACCCCCGCGGATAAGAAACTAATTTCCAAATACCCATTGGATAGAGTTGCGGATTTTTAGGGCAGCAGTAAACTCAGTATCCTCTTCCCTATTCCTTCATCATCAGAGATGCAGTGATGAGTTGTTAACATCGCCAGCATGTACTTCACCATCTGAAGGGCTTGAGGTAATTTTTCCGGAATTCTCCCCTGTTCAATGTCTGCCGTCTCCCACTAATCAACAGGAAGGGTATATGATGTGGATAGGGCAGTCAAAATAACTTCTTAGGGTGTTTTTTGAGTGTCGCAGAATGTTTTGTTCGATTGAGATTTACCAAATTGAGGAATTATATTAATTGCCCGCGGCCGATGCCCGCGAGCGGCCCAGAACATATACTGGTAATCTTACAATTCTAACAATCTATACTACAGCTGTAATTGACTACACAGGCCTTAATGTGGGGAGTGCGCGATCTTTTGAGGAAGCCTCTTCTGGTACCTAGGTTGACTTGGAGTAATTCGTTTGCTCAAGAGAATACTGGACATCTGGGTAAACACCTTACCAGCAGTTATGCCCTGGCCCATTTGTGCAGGTGCTAGCTAGGGCGGCAGGTCACCTCCCGCAGCACCCCGTCTACTAACCCCCCTCACATCGAATGGTGTGATGAATGGCCCAGGACTCTGTTTGTAAGTCTGGCACAGACCGGTATCTCTATCATTTGAATCGAACAAATCGGTGGATTTATCAGGGCTTACGTTTGAAAGCATGCTTTGGGGCCTGAAAGCCAGCGAGCATGAGCGAACCAGCTGACAAGCCTAGGCAGTTGGAAAGGGATTAAAAACCCCCGAATGATAGCCAGAACATTGAAGGGGTGTACTGGGCTCGACAGGGCGGTTCTAAAGCCGGGGTCGGTCCTAACGACATCCCAAACTCGATACTTCAGTGCACAGCACTAGGTACTACTTCATGCATAGACCGTCATAACTGTTACAGCTACCTACCGATTGCTTTTGTACCTGTCTCCCCGGACTCCAGGTAGACTGCTCACCGCATAGATAGTCATAACTGTTACGCCTGCCTTATCATCTTCGAGTCCTGATGGAAGATCCTGATAGTCGAATGGCTGTAGTTGGTCGAAAAGTACCTAGGATGAGCCGGGCAAGGGCAGGGGCTGCAGCTCGTCGTAGAAAACCACTCCAGGTCATATTGAAGTGAGCAGTGATGTTTAGCGATAGGCTTAAGGTGCAGACGGGCCATTCAATTTGCGATTAGGTATGAAAATATCATTCCCAAGTACCAGCGGTCATGCACTGGCCATTTGTGCAAGTGCTACTTGGAATGACAAGTCACTCAAAACCTACAGATTATCGAAAGGAGAGCCTACGTTAACTATCCCATTTAGGGGGATAGGGAGATAATAATACGGGAAGGGAACACTGCGAAAACGAAGTAGAGGATCACATTCGAGTGACCAAGATATTGAGTAGAGAGGGAGGCGCTCATCCCAGGAGCCACCTCATGGCCTGATCTCGACCGTCCTATATGGAGACGAGAAAACGAGAATGGAGAGGCATGATATGAGGTGGAAATCATCTTCAGCAACCGCTATCTAAGTCTAAGGTAGAACCGGAGGCAAGCAGGAAAACTCAGAACGGGAGGTCCCTTTAGGGTTTAGAGAAGGACAGATTTCCTTATTTCATATTTCATTCAGCAAGCAGTTTCAGTCAGCAGCTTCAGTTAGCGAGAAACGCCTTTTTTTTTTCCACAACTTCAATTCCTATTATTCCATGTATATAGAACGCGCTGGGCGGCAAAATAAATTGCCTGACCCTGGAATCCACGGGGTGGCTCGTCATATTGTCCCGAACGAACACTAGTTGATATTTTGCACCCCACAAGCCAGGTAGCTTTACTGCTCTGTTGGCTTCCTTGCCGTTAATCCCCATGCTTCCGTGATCTCTTTTTTTTAAGCCTATTTCATGTATGGGGGGTATCATGCATGTCATTGCCGTTAAAAACCTCTGTGCGGGAAAAGCCCTATGCCGTGACAGTAGGAAAAGGTATAATGCATGCCTTCAATCCAACCGTCCACCCAACTTGCCTGCACAAGGGAGGGGAAGGGGGTCCTTTGCTCATTGCGCTTGTTTGAGGTCTTTGTGCTCGTCTATATGGGGTTCTTTTATTCTCTGCAACGCATTATCGGTGTCTCCCCCCATATAGGACTGGACTTTTGGTATAGAATGTTTAGGATGCGGTTCACCTTGTAGGTAGTTCCTGTGACTCCTTCATTCCACTTGTACATGTCATATATTCCATGTGCGCACACATCACAACGATGTGGATCATAGAAGTATTTTCCCTGCAGCCTATATGGATCCATATAGGATTATTTGGAGCAGTATATATGGGTTCACATAGACTCCTTCAGAGAGTTCATATAAAGTTATTCGGAGTAGCAGATATAGGTTCATGTAGGCTCATTCAAAAGTTTTCTTTTTTTTTTGGTAATTTGAAGTGACCTATTATTGTTTTACGCACAAATATACTCCGTATGAATATATATTTTCTGGTGCATTGTGGAATTGCAGGGCCGTTCCGGAATGGTAAATATGTGCACTCTGGGCAGTGTATGAAGGCAAATTGAGTGGAAACAGATTAATACAAACGAAAACTCAAATCTTTTATTTATAAAACTAGTATTAAGAAATGATTATCTACCTACCTGTTGATTCATAGCTAAAATCACAATAGGTAAAAACTGCACCCATCAATTTTAGCCTAATTTAGCTTTTTCCATTTGAATCTTCTGCTTCAGTACAGCATTTGCTTATACAATTAAATCCTTGTATTTGGGGATGGCGTGGACGTTCCCGTATTAAAGAAAATTCATGATATTCAATGATAACAAGTACTTCACCTTTATGCAGAATTCTTGGTACTGTACAAATTGCCTAAAATCCACATCAAAAGAATATTAGCAACTTCGGTACTTTTCTTTAGACTTTAAAGAATAAGCACTAGAATATTGATCTTGAATATGTAAAATCCATTGGTATTCTCTATCTAGATCAGCACGTATATCAATTAGATCAATTTGCACTTGTTCCCAAAGACCGTTTACAACTATTGGTTGTAATGGACTATTGAGTCAATATCAGTGCAGTTTACTAGGGAATTGCAGCACAAAGAGTTAAAATATTCTTGATATGTTATCTTCTTCTTCTTTTTCTTCTTCTTTTTCTTCTTCTTTTTCTTCTTCTTTTCTCTTGTGAAATGGATGCAAAATCTATTGTATTTGTAGCGACTAGTGGGTTGGAAGCTCTATTTTTTTTGGGAAAAAAAACACTTAAGACTAACCAGCCTCGAAGATAGACTAAGAATGTGGAATATACTTGTACCTAAGTGCTCCACCAGTTTATTTTTAATTGTTTATTTCCACCGTAACGAGATTTCATGCACTATATAGCTTGAATACGTAATCAGTTATTGCTTCCGTAAGTGTGGCAATGCTGCATATACAACCTTCACGGGTTGTACTCTGTAATGACAATGCTATTCTCATAGAGTACTGCATTAATAAAGCCGTATGTTGGGATATGTATGTAGGTACTTGCCATGCAGAGTAGATTCACAGGACACATTTACAATCAAGGGGCGTTCCAAACCTAAATAAGCTATTCAGGGTAGGCTGCGGGGCAACAGTGAAGGTATATGATTTATTAGTCTGCGAGGGGTAGTGCAACCAGACTAATGATTTATTACTATATGGCTGATACATATGTGTCATTATAACCAGTCAAGATGCATGTGGTGCATAGATAGGCCGTGCATATGCAAATAGGAGACTTTTGTTCTGCGGATCATGCATACACTAAAAACTCCAATTCACAAGGGAGATGTGCTCTGGGACCACAATAAAAGTTCAACATTTTTGAGGTCTTAGTTTCCTGGAAAAAAAATTGTATCAAAAAGTAGTTGAATAAACAACAGTTTGTTTGAAATAATATTGACACTCTTGTAAGAAAAATGTCGGTTTCATCAATTCTGTCAGTGCAGGAAAGCGGTTACCCTGAACCAAACTATATCCATACTTGTAAATCACTAAACATACCGTTGTTGACCGAGTTGATGTGGGGATGTCCGAGCGCGGTGTGGGGGGAGCCCTTCCGTCTCTCCATCTTTTCTACCTCTTCCCCTCTCCCAATATTGCCCTTACCGCCGTCCCCACCTCCACCATCGTCTGCGGGGGGATGTCGTCACACAAACGACAATTGATCGTAAGCAGCGAGCGGAGCTACGGCGAAAAGCTCGCAACCAGCGACGGCGGGAAAGGCGGAGGAGGGGAGGGAGTTGAGGGAGCTGGGGGTCCCTGGGAGTGAGCGTAAATGGGGTGGGGCTATGGTGGTGGGGATCAAGTAACGTTCAATTTCTATGTAGCGCATGCGAGTCTAGAAAGATACACACCTACCTCATGTAGTTGAAGTTGTTTATTACAATGACGCCGCTCTAGGCGGACTGAAATACTTTCTATTGTATCGCTTTCAGAGGTATAAGAATGCCCTAAGAAAAACAGTAACGAACCGCGGTGCCCATTGGGGAAGAAATCGAACTTATAGATATATGCCACCCGAATCAAATCACAAATCCTGTGGAGAATCCACCCACCAAAAAAAACATGTATAACAACGAGCCAGTACAGATACAGCAAACCCACTATGGCCACATTCCTATTTCGCCTCCCCCACCTTAGCCTTCGCACTCCTCTCCAGGCTCCCCACAACCTTCTGGTTCCTCGTATTTCCCTCCAACAAATTTCTCACGCACAGAATTGCATACTCCTTGATAAACGGATTATCATCATCAACCATACACTGATTAAGCACCGCTGCCAACCCCCCCCTCTCCCTTACTAAATCCTTCACATCATTATTCTTCCAAGACAAATTTGTCAAAAGTAACACGCAGAATTTTTTAATATGTGGCCATGTGAATTCTTCTGGATCGGTTAGGGTGCTGTCTGGGTCGATGGAGGAGGTGCTTGATGCCGATGGGGAGGGAGAGCGGAGTGGTGAGGATGGTTGGGGGGAGTTTCCGGGGTGCTGATCATAGGGGCGCTCAACGAGGTTTTGAGGTGTAGAAGCTGGTTGAGTCGGTTTATTTGTTGATACGGTAGTGTCGGAGGAGGATGGTGGAGAGTGGGGGTAGTGCACCGCTGCTTGTGTCTGTGCTTGAGTCTGTGGTTCGTTGGGTTTAGTTTGGAGGTATCGAGGGATTATACGGTCCATTTCGATAAGGAGACCAACTAGTTCGCCTACAAGGCCACCGGTTTCCTGATCCCCTTGCTGGGGGAATTCTATAAATGAGGATTTGGTGGGGGCACTATCAGAAGCCGTAGCAATAGTGGAGTCGTCTTTAAATTTCATATTTTCAACATCTTCTTTCACACCCTCAAGCATCATTTTCTTGCTTTCCTCGTCCTCTGCAAATACAACCATCATTTCCATAAACTGATATAATCCCTCATAGACACGGTCAAGATCCCATAATGACCATTCAAAATTCTCTCGTTTCATTTCCCCGGATTTGATAGTTCCTTGTTGAAGGATGATACTTCGGATATTAGGTAGAATGTCAGTCCTGAACACATGAATGAAGTAGGCGGAAATACTAGTATCTAGGAGTGGAGGGGCGATTGTCATTCCGTGAGGTTGGGTAGCAATAGCAGTGTCAGTATCAGTGTTGTTTGTCGGTGAAGCCTTTGACTTCTCGGAGAAGATAGAGATGGTTGCGGGTGTAGTTGCAGGAGATGAGGGGAACATGTATTTTGTGGATATTAGAGGCTGATTGTTGAGTCTAAGGGGAATAAGAGTCATGCTAGGAATGATTTTGGAGGGTTTAGGAGGGTCGGCATCGGCGTTGTCTCCTGCTGAGAGTGGAGAGCGGTAGATGGAGACGAGGAGTTTGAGGAGAACGCATTGTGCAGGTGTAATGATGTCTTTGTCGTCCTTAAAGGCCTCGTAGGCGAAGGGTGAGAAGGATGGCTTCTGTTATCGATTGCCTTGAGGATATAATGTCAATTTTACTTTGTGTTTATAATCTATGTGAAGGGGATTTACATCATCTTGTAATAAAAGTCTCTCTCTTCCACCTCCCATGCCCCCAGAAATACCAGCAATTCCCTTAGTAACGCCCTGCCACTTTCCTGAGCTAACAATATGTTACACCTCACACCCTGCATATCCTTGTCAGTCCCGTCGATCGAAGCGATACTGTTCTGCACTATCATTGGTAATGCCTCGATCTCAGTTGGTCCCAGTATCCGTGGGATATCCGTGAGCAAGCCAGGTTTATAGTAGGAGGAGTTGAAAAAGTTAGAGAGGGAGGCAAATCCGCTGTATACACTTCCTGGCAGGGATTTGAGCGGTTCTGGAATTTCGGTAGTTTTTGAAGGCTGCTTTGCAGAGGTCTTGCGGTTGCTTGGGAGCGGGAGAAGGTGTTCAGAGTTGCGATTACTATCTTCTATGGCCAGCTCGTAAAGTTCGTCAGGCTCGTCATCATTAGCCGTGGGTGAGCCGAAGAGGTGCATCCAGAGGTGGAGTTTCCGGGTTTCATTGGAGGCGATCAAGTTGTTGAGGAATTGAAGGGAGGTTATCAACACTCTCTTGTCTGAATATCCCGTATTAGAATCATGCAGTTTCAGCACCAGAGGGTTGTTGCGTACATGCTTGTTTTAATTTCATCTCTTTCTCATGATGGCCTTTTTCTAAGTTCGGACTTATTGGCTTGCTGGCCTTTTCTATACAGATTTCGATCAGTTTCCGGATCTCAGCTTCAAATCCATGTTCTCTGGGAGTGAATCAGTATGTGTATCCAAAAAGCTGCCATGCGACTTACGCGCACAAGTCCTGTGCCTTCTCCTTTGCAACCAATAGATTCCTCCCCAGCGAAGTCAAATCCGCAATCTTCGACAGGAGATGGTGTTTATTTTCAACTAACTGCTCGTTCCCGTTTCGTAATGTTTCTGCTAATGCCCGCCATACTCGAGGTGAGTATCCCAGCACTTCTCTGTCGTATGGAACCCAGCGTAAGCCTATGTCTTCCAAGGCCCTCCCTCAATGCTGCACCAACCTGTCAGCCTTATTCCTCTGACTTTTCCGCACAATTGTCTTCAGCTCCAGGTCCCCTAGCGTCTCTTTTGCTGGGAGTATTATCCCGGGATGTGTGAAACTAGCTTGTGTGCCGAAAAGGACCGTAATGAGGAGATCCCCAAGGAGCTCGGACATCCTGTCGTGTGCCCTAGGGTTGGCCTGAATCCCGATTTGGTGTTGACTGAGTGCGATTCGTTAGGGACCAATGGCACCAATCTGTGCTGGAGAATAGAGCTCTGACGGTGGGTTGGTGGGGTTCCTAAAAGATTCACTCGGGACATCCCGAAGAGAAGTTGGGTTGCGGCTTGGCGTCATGACGTCTTCTTATATATCATATGTAAGTTCTACTAAAATTTCAGGCGGCCCAAAAAGCTGAATCCACTATGTCATTATAGATGCAACAGACTCCCACAAATAATATTAGGATCATACTACTTGTACTAATGAGTTTAACTTACGCGTTTTATCTTCTAATGGAGCAGGATAACACCACTTACTATAACGGTCTTTCATATGACAGATCCATTTATATTGTCCATCAGGCTCATAGGGCATATCAATTCGATCAACTTGAACTCGTTCAATATCTTTATATTCTTCTTTGTTCAAGTGCACTATGTACCAAATGCAGTAATTAAATAAATTGCTCGCGAGGGGCATAGTAGGTATGCCGCCCGCGGGTGGCCCAGAACACACATGTAGATGAGGTTTACAACATATAACAATGCAATGCCCCTAAAATTAACAAGAGTATATCAGCATCATTATGGTCACATCTTCCCTTCACTTTCGAGCTCAATATCGGTAACACGTAGCCTCGCTGGTTGTGATATGTCTATAAGCTTTAGAATCTCGAGCTGATGAAGTAATAGCAAGATACATCCTCGCCTGGAAGAAAAGGGCTAACACGCAGATACTCTCATAGAAAGCTGACACTGGAATAAGAGGAAATCCACACCTATATCCCACGCCTAACCCCGATACACCACAAACAGTGCTCGGAGGTGGAGGTGGAGGTGGAGGTGTATTCCAGTCACAATTCCATGTCATAATCCACGATACCCTCTGATTCATAACCCACTTCCTGATACCAGCCTCCGTTGCATACTAGGTCGATCGTTTGGGGAATAACGGAAGTTATAGAGCAGTACGGGATTTTGTAAACTGACAACCTCCACCTTCGAGCAGAAATATTTGAACGTAACTAACTTCATCAGTTTGAATAATAGCCAGATATAGTCGTATACTGGTGTGGACGACCAGCCACCATGGGCGGTGGTGAGGAGAAATGTGAAATCTATAAGAGTAATGAATAGCGACAGCATTCTGGGCGAAGAAATCAGTATCAACTAACTGTATATTGCAGGACTAAGATACAAAGTTGTTGAGTCGTCATGCACAGCTTTTGGCTATGTATAGTAAGATTTGAAGAAGAATAGCAGCTTTCATACCATGATTACTGTTTCGTTTTGAAAATATCAAAAGGAGTAGACAGTTATATTATCAGAGAAGAATGGGCTTATCTGAACTGGCGCTGAAGGAATCTTCAAAAGAATATAAGACATGTGGAGAAAAGTATGACAGTATACCTTGTATTTCGAAAGTTGGGAACACATCTCAGGGTAAGACCTCAAACTCTCAACTCGATTCAAATAGGATTCAGCGGTGGATTCTTGGTGCCAAGAAAAGTTAGGGGCCCAGTTAGAGAGGGTCTGGTTAACAACCATCTCTTGTTTTGAGAGTTTTCTTTCCTCCCTCCTATCACCTATCCTAACTTATTCACAGGACACTGGAAAGAGGAAGATATCAACAGGGTGGTTGCGGCGGCACATGAGAACTCGTCAGTGTATCAACCCGAAGGAATGGGGTAATGTGGTAATTAGTCTCATACCAAGCCTCTACCGGTAGTCGTTCGCATAGCTTCGCTTTTGCTACTAAGAGGTAATGGGGGGGTAATCTTGGCTTGCTCCCGCTTAATAATGGCAAGAGGTTTGTTCTTCCTTGGGTACAGGATAGAACCCTGTCCACCAACTTCCTACCTACTATACCTCATCATTTTAAGGAAATTGAGAGTATATTTCGTTAGATTGTTACGGCCTTTTATTTTCATGCTACCAAAATGATTCCACTTCAGCCCTGTCAGAGTATGGAAAGCGACACCAAGTTATTGAAACATAATCCCAACATTTCCAACAGACTCAAACCAAAAGGGAAAAGAACAGAAAATAATGAAAACAGCTGCGGCTCTATTATTTCCCTTATGTATCGACATTCATGACCAGCAATAGGGGCTATCAAATATTGTGGTGCAAGGCTCATCTCCAAAAACCTTGCTATACTCTAATTTAAAATTATCCATATCACGATCATCATCGGCAGGTGCAAATAGTTATTTAAAAACCGTTCTAAGCCAACTCGAGAGACACCCTGAGCATCAATACCAGCCTCTACGAGGGTCTGATCGAGACTACAATACCAGTACACGCAGGCTTGAAGTCCTGAAGTCACCTGCATTCGGCGGGGGTGCTGACTGGCAAATTCCTGGGCAGGCCTGCAGACTACCTGGCGACAGACATATTTGTCCTGTAACGAAAGCAGGGCCGGAGAATGTTGGACGCTCAAGCATTGCTGTTATCAAACCGATACAAGGAACATAACTTCTCTGTAATTCACCCCTCGCCCCGCCAAAAAGAAATCAATATAAAGAGGCTTCAGGAATTTGTGGTTTCCGTGTACTCGTATTTCCATCTTGACTACCGAATAGCCAATTCCATGTACAGTTCGGTGGCAAAAAAAATCATACCTGCATAAAATGTATAGAATATCATACTCCTGAACCCATAGAAAATTCTCTAGTATGCAACGTTGGGCCTCTTTATGCAGAGAAGGGGTATGAATTTTTTTAGCCACCTAGCTGTACATTCTTCAGCATCCTCACTTATCTTTCCATGTACGGCCTTGCAAATCCAGTAGAACCATAAAAGTGAAGGCCCTTACGAACTTGTTCTATTTTATACGATGCTATTGGACATAAGAAGTTATCATGAAAACTCCGAGCTCCAACTCCCCATAAGCTTTTTTTTCTAAGAGTACCTCGCCGTGAGCTCCATCTCCCAATTTCGTTGACGGTTACCACTATCAAATTACCGAGGTAAAGCATAAGTTCAGGATAACCAACGAGAGCCAGGAAAATGTAGGGTACACCAGGGGAGATCCTGAATAGGATAATCTGAATACTGTCCAGCCTAGTCCGGTTTGGCCAGTTACGAGATCTGTCTGGTTGACTCTAGTACGTCTCCGAAATATGATGACACTTCACTACAGTAAGATTTAGTACTATTCCTATAGTACATACCATATAAGAGTAGTACCAAGAAGCAAATAAGCAGACAATGCACGACATGATCTTTTTTTTTTCTGGTTAAGGTTTTTGAATGCCTTTTTTGAAAGATCTTCCAACTTTTATTCCCTCCCTCCTACCGCCCTATCCTACTTAACTAGTTTATATCCACATAAACGTATGCCACCAACACAAACACTGTGTAAAACCAACAACATAAAAGATACACAAACGAACACCCCAACACTGGAAGAAAACAAAAATATGTAACCCAGCAAAAAAAAAGGTGAAAGTAAAAAGGAATGATTACTACATAGGAGGAACGACTTACATTGAAAGTATCCAGACCCAAGCAAAGTGAAATAATGTAGGGGGCGGGAAGGGGTAGAGAGGATGTGGGCGCAAAAGGGCGAGAAAGGGTAAAAAGAAAGGAAAGGAAGATATCCGTCCTCCAATATAACCTCCAGAGAAAGCTTCTACACAACCCGAATTCTCTCAAATATTTCATTCGAACCAGACTTTACTCAATTTCCACAATTACTTACCATCCACAAAAATCAACATCCCAGCAACCTAAGATAAATGGAACGCCCCTTGACCCTCCTTAATAGCAACCTTAAGCCTCGAACGCAATACCTCGAGAGAAGAGTAATCTGGAAGCTTAAGGTAGTTCACGCAAGTCATGACACTAGGCAGGTAATCGTCAGAGGTAAGCGGTGGTTCACTTGGCTTGCAAACCACTGTGAATAGAGGAGTGAGAGCTTTGAAGCCTATCGAATGAACGTCAGCACCGCATGTCAAAGGGAGATGGGACGAATCTGACCTCCAATAGGAAGCTTAGGGCTACCAGTCACGAATTGCAAAAACTCTCTGTGCTCAGTAGGTGATAGCTCGCTCATAACCTGCAACAAGTTCCTCACGCTCTTACTGTCCATATTAAACCCGTGATCCGCCCTAATAGAATCCGTTAAGGCTGCGAGGTAGCATTAGTAAATGCCACTCAATTACTATGAGCGACAACTTACTTTCAATAGACCAGTCCTCCTCAATTCTACCAAACAACATAACCAGTTCATCAGGTGTGAAGGCTCTGAGTGCAGTGTAAGGGAACACTTGTGAGAAGCCAGTCTTGAACGCTTCAACTTGTCGCTGAACACCGCTTCCGAGAGTAAGATTAATGACAGTATCCACATATCTGCCTACATTGTAAATTGTAACGGGCAGATTGGCACCATTCTTCTCCAACTCAATATGGGGATATCCGGGTAAAGTAAAGTCAAGAGCCATATCCTCAACCTTCACACCATCGATTTCAATAGCAGCAATTCTCCTCTTTCGTTCAGCGGCACTAAGCATTCTCGTATCATCAACTTTCTTCTTCGCACTCGCAAATCTTCGCAATAGCTTCAATGAGTTCGCCAGGCTCTTGTCAACCGTCTTCACAGCACCTAGAGACGGGACCACGGCCGAATTTCCTTCACCAGTTCGGAAGAAAGTAGGGTTGAACGAAATATCGATAATTCGAGAATCCAACATCGACCGTGCCACAAACTTCCCAAGCATCTTGAACAAATGCAAGACCTTCTTTCCATTCTCTGACTCTGCCATCTGTGCAGTTATTGGAGCCGGGAAAAGACCCTGCTCGCCAAAGGCGTACTCACTGGTGCTTTCGGTATTGTTTTCACGCCATAACTTCAATTTCTTCTTCGAAAACTCGCGAGACACACTAGAGTAGAACTCCAACGTTGGACCCAGACCTGTCCCGACCTCTTCAAAGTATTCCACTTCCAGCACACTTGGCGAAGCTCCATATAGCTCCATGACTTTAATAGCTGATTCGAGTATACGAACACGAGATATCCGGACTTTCTGTCGCTGGAGTCTACCCAAAAATGGCCTGCTATCGTCGCGTCTATCATGTCTGGAGTCGCTTGTTGATTGTGCATTTTGCCACCTTGTCATAGACCTTGAGTAACCAAACGATGTTGACTGGAGGAAGAGGTGTCGAGTCTCAAATGGGAACAGGAAAGGATAAAATCGTGCGAGGTCCTCACTCCAACTTGGAAGGCAAGCACTTGCCACAATCAATGGCTCCTCAAGCTGGCGATTAAGCTTCGCTGTCAGTTTTGTGTTCACAAACTGACTCAATGGCTGTGGTTGGAGTAAGCTAGACTTCTCCTGATCCCCCGCGAAGACATCTTCGAGATTGGCATTCAATGCATGCAGAATGCTCAACAAGTGTAGAATAGAGGATGATACTTTGTTCTTATCCAATGATGCTGGTACACCTGAGGTCATTACAACAGGATCCGGAGTTGGTGACAAAGCACCCTCTGGCTGTGCTGGGCCTGGAGCCCTCCTGAACTTGATTGGATGAACCGACGACCAGACATTGCGGAAATTTGGCTCTCCGTCAGCATCCGTTCGGCTCATCTGTACCGCCCTGTAAATCGTAGTATCGTTCGAGATTACGTGATCCCCAATGGAAAACTCAATGTGCCAGTCCTGGGGTACATTGATTGCCTGGGCATACGACATAGCCTTGGAAGAGGAGGCTGGAGGTGCCGCTGCTGAAGGTCCGCCCGCACGAACTGGAGTATTTTGTTGTGGTGTCGCAACTCGGGTGCCATCTTCTTTTCGTGCGGTAACCTTACCTCCAGTCACTTCCATGTTCACAGGGCTGGTTTCCGCCTCTTGTGGGTCCTCATCCATCTCCCGATCCAAATCATCAAGTACAGCATCCATCTCATCCATGTCATCATCATCCGTCACCGCTCGCTCATCCATGCACTCTAAATGCTCCTGGCCAGATGGTGATTTAGGTGAGGCCTCTTTGGTTGGTGACTTTGGTGTTGCCGATGAGCCTTCAGCAACAGATTTTGATGCCTTTGTTGTTTTCCGCCTAGTTGATGACCTAGTTGACTTGGCTGGGGCTGATGATGTTCCCTCGCCCGCTGCTGTATTGCGAGGGGGGCCCGAGGCGGCCTGTCCCGCGAGATTCGCAGCTGCAGCAAATGCAGCAAATGCAGTCGAAAGACCACCTGCACCACTTCCCCCAGGGAACTTCCTTGAGCTCTTCGGTCGGTCTGAGAGAGTGATTCTAGGGCGCAAGTAGTCGTCCAACGCTTTAAACGTTGCAATGGCATGAATAGATACCATGATATTCCTATACGGACGAGGGATCTCTGAATCCTCATCCGCCACAAGTTTAAGACGGAGCTGTTTCGCCAGCATGGAGGCTGCACTGCTTCTGTTCCCATCGTAGCTATTCTGGTGGACTGTGACAACCTCAAAGTGCTCCGATCGGCTAAGCAGATCCTGCAACTTAGATACTAATATCGAGAATGGAGACTGCTCTGTAGATCCATCTGAAATCAAGAATATCTCCAAGAACGCACGACGGGCCTCAGCATTCTGAGTTTCGCCATTAGTACCTAAAGCCGCAAGAAGAGCATCGACAATATTGGAATTCAGAAGCTCAAAGCTAGAAATTGATGTAAGGGAGTTGTTGCTCTCAAAGTGCTTAATCAAGCGATCAAAAACCCCATAGTAGTCATCGGTGCCCCGCATATCCTCCGCTAACGCCTTCAAATCCTCCAATATATCTCCTGCCTTGTGCTTGATATTACTTGTCTCGTCTTTATCATGAGCTTCCATAAACCTTGCGGCCCTAGTCGCTATCCAGGAATTCATTGCAGTGGTTGGATTGATTGGGAGATGCCGCGACGATGAAGAAGATCTAGAGCTAACAGGGGAGGATGTCAAATGATCTTCGCTGCCATGGGATGCTTCTGAGTTTCTATCATCATTATCTTCGGGAGCCTGCTCATTGATAGCCTGACTTTTCTCTGGCTCTTGCTCCTTCTTTGCCGCTAGCTTCGAAATCTCGGAAATGACACCCTCTCTGTGGAAATGATATCGGTAGATATCTGGCAGCCGGCGGAGCAACAACTCGGAAGCTTGGATTGCAGCAAGAACTAGTGTTGGGTTGTCTTGCTGAGACAAAATTGAAGCGAGATATGAGGCAAAAGCCACATTATTCAAAGCCTCTTCCAGGATATCCGTGTCCAAATTCGAGATCATCTTTAGTTGTGCAGATAGAACCTTTTGTCGAACGTTCAGATTGACGGTGCTCGAATATGCATCTGTTAGAGTCGGAAGTAGAATGATAGCAAATCTCTTCAGCTCAGCCTTGCAACCACCAAGTAGCTCCAATCTCTTCTTATGCGTTTCGTCTGACGAAAGATCTGGAATTCCACTGCTGATGAGCTGCAGAAGTGATGATTGTATATCGTCTAATGATTCATGTCAGCTCAATTGTACTGAGGATAAGAAAAGAGGAACCGTACCGCGAGGCAAATCAGGGAGCAGTTCACAAATAACATTCAATGTCTCGTATACATGCTCTCTCGGCCTGTGAATCAAAGCTTGCATAATTACCACACTGTCATTTCTTGCAGTCACAAGCTCTTCCTCTGATGGCGGAGATACACCAGTCAAAATCTGATAGAGTGTATCGACAATATTCATCTGCAACATATCAACAGCCAACGACGGTGAGTTTTTGGCAGTGTGGGAAAGAACCCGAAGGAACTCCGTATGTATTTTGGGTCCTACAAGGTTAGTTGTTCCTGGCAAGAGCAAGTTGAGGATAGCCTTCAACATCTCTTTTGTGATCAACTGTTCAAGCTGCTCGGCTTTATTGAAGCTTGTGATAATCCTTGATACACAGTAACATCCTTGCTCCAGGACTTTCTGATCACTGCACCCTAAAACGTTCAATAGGATTGGCATAACATCACGAACTGTGGCAAAGTGTTCTGGGTTAAGGTGTCGACAACAATTTGCGGCTGTTGTGACTGCCGTCCTCTGAACATTGGTTGCAAAGAAATCAAGGAACGACAAGCAAGCTGTTAGCCCCCCTTCCCTTACTATTGAACTTGGGTACTCCACTGAGATTTTCTCGAGGGTCTAGAAGAGATTAGTAAAAAGAACAGGAAGACACACAATGCTTCACTTACACTCAACGCTTGCTCAGCTAGATCGATGTACGAAATCTCCAATAACTTTTGGCATAGAACGGGCACAGCCCCGCAAAATACGACATTTGAGACAGCAGCCGGCAATGCTTCCATGATATTGGATATACATCGACATGCGAGAAGCATCATCTCTGGATTCTCCATGCCTGTAGGACTCGGGTCCCGCATAATGCTTACCAATTCCTTGATGAATTGGTCTGGCGAGAAATGCCCCGACAGATTGTCTTCTGTACATATCAACAAAATCTCTGCCAATTGCTGTAAAGCTAACATCTGTATTGTTGGGTCGTCTTTTTGTCGAATTTGACTCAAAATTTCACGCAGCCGCGGTGACAGACCCGAAATCGACACCATTCCATTTGATCTGAAGCCGGGAGCAAATAACCCTCCAGCGCCCAGGTACCGTTCATCGAATCCATCGTCATCGTCATCTCGATCATACTCATCACCATCTTCATCCATGGCATTTTCCGCATCTCTCAATGCTTGCTCCGCCAACTCTTGTTCATGTTCATCGGCCTCCGAACGCTCATCTTCAGGCTTCTCCGTAACGTCGGGCATTGCGGTGTCCGGATCGGGCTGATTGATTCCACTCATTCTGCGGCTACGGCGTGAGGCTGAAGGAGAGGTGGTATCTAGTTAGCAAATATGTCAGTGTGGGTCATGAACTTTTAGCAAATTCATGGAGTATAACCTGTCGTTCTTTGATTTCTAGTGGATCGACGTTTCGACGACCCGGCTGGTTCCGGTTGTGTTTTAGGTTCACGTGCCGACCTATGCAAATATCAGCAATATGTCCCACGCCATCTGTTGATGTTTTCCTACCCTGACCCCGATGTAGTAGCAGCTGCCTTTCCTTTGCGTCTTTTACTTTTTGCTGGTGAGGTTGGTTCCTGGTGTTGTTGGAGTGGCTCTGCCTGGGATTTTGCTCGTTTCCTCCTAGGTGCCGAGTTTGTCGGTGCAGTCTCAGCTGATAGTTGATCTTGACTCTTCCTCTTTTTGGTGGCTCGAGTGGACGAAAGAGTAGTGGTTGGGAGTGGGACAGTGGTAGTGGCAGTGTTGCTGCTGTTTGTAGTGTTGGTCGAGTTGTTGACGTTGCTCTGATCGGACGACAGTCTCGTTGCGGAACGAGTTACTCTAGAAGGAGGCATGAACAGGTATTCGATCCAGAACTGAACTTGATGGTTGTGGAAGAAATCACAGAGGGAGACGTAAAGGTGAGAGGGTTTGTATGGAGGACTAAAATATAGTTTATGTGTGATGGGTGATTGTACGAAAATGAATCGAAGAAATAGGTATAACTACCTGGTGTGGTTCAAAGCGTTTGATGAAGAGCTCGAAGATGAAGTCGTAGATGTTGGCGAATGAGTTGCAGTTGGTGCTAGGGAGCCTTGAGCCGTTGTCAAGTCACAGTTCTGTTTATCTGCCTTGTGAAGTGGAAGCTCCATGCGCTATTCGTACGCCATCCACAACCACAGTGGGAGGGGAAGGTGCTGTAGAAGGAGCTTTGATACAGAAGGGAACGGTGGTGATGTCGACTCGTCGATGGCCTTCGTGAAGTTTCTCCGGACCGAGCGAAACTGGCAGGGAAATTGGCCAAGAGGAGTGGGATACTGCTTCAGTTATGTGTCTTCAAAAGTCTAAAAAACACTTTGTGCACGCGAATTCCCGATTAAGTGTTTTGGTGATACTACGTCAAGATCTTGCAACTTGTTTATCCCTCGAACGAGAGCACCAAAGAGTTCGCTAACGTTATCGATGCCTAGGGGGTGTTAAGGCCTGTTCGCAGAAGGCTGGTCAGTGACTGTCAGCCCGACAACCGTTCAGGGTCTGGGTACGGCAAACGCTGGAAAGAGTGCTCTATCAAGGGAGGGAAACAACAGCAAATCGGCAAATTGCACGCAATAAGGATGACACCGCCGGCAACTGTAAGCAGCAAGTATCGTAGACCATACCTTGGAGTTTTAGTCCGAATACATGCGTGCATGCAGTGCACAGGCAGCACAGGCAGCACAGGGAGCACAGGTAGCACAGGCAGCTGCTGGAACTGATGGATGCTGCAGAGCTATATGTTGGAGAGAGCTTACCTTCCGGGAGCGATGTATGACAGATGTTGGTGGGGTTGAGAATGAACGTCAGAAAGTTGAGGTTTTGTGGTGCAGAGTGAGCTTAATCCCTAGTGACCCACTCGCCCTCGGGTGACTAAGGAGGTTCCGACGTAGTCTGGGTTCCGATATAAACTCGCGCTTGTATCCGTACCACTTGCAAATATGATCATAGCGCTCTGCATACAACCGAGTAGCCTGGCTGCTCTACATACAACCTAATCTGATTGACTGAGGATGTGTTTCTGTCTTCTTTTTGAGGTCCTGCTCTTGGCATGACGTACTGTACAGGTGGTTGCATTTTGATACTATGCAAAGCTTTCTACTTGAGTAGATCTTCTAGCTGTTCTCTCGGTGCCAACCAGACTAGTTTTCTCGCATTCTCACCCATAGTCTGGCTGACATCTGGCTATCCGGATCAGTGTATACTGTACCACCAGACTTAGTCTGGTTGGCACAAGCCTCTCGTAGATCTAGATACCAGACTACCTAGTCTGGTTGGCACAAGCCTCTCGAAAGAGGCAGAACTACCTACCGTATTTTCTGGTTGTTTATGACCCGGCGCTACTGCAAGTTCTCTCATACAAATCCAACGTTCTTGTCCGCACGAGCACTTCGATAGGTCTAGTTGAGTGAAAATCACACCTCTTCACGTTAGATCTTGCTAGCTCCGGGTCATAAAGAACCAGAAAATACGGTATACCAGTACTGAGAACTTCCCCGAGTTCTGCTGACACTTAGCACATGCATCTATTGCATTTAGGTCTTATGCCGCCAAATTAATATCAAATAATCGAGAGGTCGTGCAACCTAGTCTACGTGCAACCATACTAATTCAGGGCCACCACATATCTACGAGGAAGCGTGCAACTACTCTAGTACTGTTCTAGACTACGCCATATAGGCACGAGACTAGCCATATCTTAATCTCGAGACGGCCATATAGCACGTGAGGACAAGCCTCATCCAGATCACGTGATACCACCAGAGAAAGACGCTTGGGCGGCAATCGGCATCGCATTCGAATTTGAATCCCCAATACCTATATTATTATCTTCTACGAGGGTCTGATCGAGACTAATATTATCAGGCTACACAGCAAATCTTTTAGTACAGAAGTACCTGGCTTTGCCCTGATACCGTAGTCTTGACTAGCCAATGGAACATGGAATTATTACCGTCCAACCAGACTAGGTAACCACTACCGGTCCCAAACAAATAAGGCAATCCCGGAATATGGGAGCAGAAAATTTCGCAAAAAGATAACCAGACTACCAAAAGATGGAACGTGTCCCTCAACAACTCTCGGATCATGCTATCTCGATTAGTATAGGCAGGCTTATATAATAGGGCAGGGTATAATAATTCTTCCGACACCCATACAATTCACATATATGAACTTCTATACGCACCTAGGTATGTATGTACATAAATGCATGCAGATTATTACCAGTATTAAGCAACGAAGTGCATCACGATACCCTCAACCTCCCCTTGGAAGGGCGCGGCTCACGATCCTGTCCAAGACAACTAAGTGCCATAATACAATCAAGTGGCTTGGTTCCAAAACAGCATCCTGGGTATTCCCAGCGCCACAAGACGCACTAAGCTGGTATCGATAAGTTCCCGTGGTGCGCAGCGCACGGACTCTGCCCTTCACGATCTTGACCAAGGTTCCCTAATCGGGTAATGACAAGAACATGGGTTTCAGCGTAAAGAGTGCGGGCTAGGACTAGTCTCGTATGAGACTCTGTAACAGTCCAATAAGCTTAGTCTCTATCTGGGATGCATATCAAACGAAGTGAATTAAGGGTTCTCGTCGAACAATCAATCGTATCTTCATCACCGACCCAACTATAAATAATGCACCCCCAAGATAAACATAACATAGGCTAGGACAGAACAAGAATCAAACACTACAAATAAAATAAACAACGACAAATATAAACCCCAAATTCATGATACGAAGTTAGAAAAGGTATCCGGCTTTCTTGGTATAGACCCTCTTCTCCATTTGCAGAGGCCTTATAAAAGGCTACCGGCCATCTTCCGTTGAAATTTCGGATATAAATCGATTTAGTTTATCCCATCTAATGCCGATTCCCGCTAGTTAAATTACGAAAATAAAATAGGTGCCAAGCTTATGGCAAGCGTTCACCAAGCGCAATAACCACCCTAAATTTGAATTGTCAGCTATCCAAAAAGGCTGGGCAACTAAAGGGTACTCACGTCAATAACCAAATCAGAGCCAGTCATGAAAGTTGAAGCATCAGAAGCCAGAAAGACGGCAATGTTGTTTAACTCATCAACATTACCAAGCCTGTTCATGGGGGTTCGAGAACACCATAGCTTCTTCTGGGCTTCCAAAGCAGGTACTCGGTTGAGGGCAGTATCCATATAACCAGGAGAAATAGAGTCTTTTCTGTTAGTATCCCTATCCGTAGGCTGAAAATTTGTTTAGGTGCACTCACTGACGCGAATGTTGTAAGGAGCCCATTCGGCGGCGAGTGATTTTCCAAGTTGAATAACACCAGCCTTAGAGGCATTGTAACAGCTCTGTTGTTGAGGCCAGTTTACAATATGCCCAGACATGGATGCAATGAAGACGATCGATCCGCCAGTCTTCTGTTCAATCATGATCCGGCCAGTGGCTTGTGCGCAAAGGAAGGTTCCGGTAAGGTTGATATCGATAAGCCTTCGAAATTTCTCGACATCGTATGTCTCGGCTGGGATGTTGGAACTATTCCCTTCAGTAATTTATTCGGCAGCCCTAGTGAGGTATACTTACTCTGCGATACCGGCTGAGCAAATCAAAATATCAATTCCCCCAAGGTCACTTGCAATCTGTTCAGGAGGAATTAGCAGCAACTTCCTCAACTGGATTCTCAACAATTTTCGTGGTTTGACATACACTACTGATGACATCAGATACTGCCTGAGCATCACGGACATCAACTTTGTAGAAGGCTGCGGCAACATTGTACTTCTTGTGTAATTCAGCAACGGCAGCGTCTCCGTGGTCTTGAAGAACATCCATGATGGCAATTGCCTTAAGCCCAACCTCGCAGAGAGCTTCCGACATGCAGAAACCCAAACCACGGGCACCACTATAGGCTACTGCATTAGCTTCTTCAAGATCTATTAATGTGAGATGATTCAGTGCCAACCAGACTAGATGATTCAATACTTACCCAGTAACGACTGCTACTTTGCCATCCAAGCAAAACCGACGAAGGGTCGGTGGGAGGGCAATGGAAGCTGTAGCTCCAATACCGACGGGAAGGTTGACAGCTGGGAGTGTATTTGAACCCATTAATTTGTGTGATGTGAAGGTGGTCTATGAGTTTTCAGAAAGGCGGAGGGTTGAACGCGTGCGATAATGAGTGGGAAAAGATAAAGGGAGCCTGGAATGAGGGGAATTAGTGACGGCTTGGAAGAGCGAGGGAGTACAAGCTTTTAAGTACACAGAGGAACCCTTAATGGTGTTTAGTGGTTTCAGGGTCGGATACCGCACGGAAAAGAATTGTGTGCCCAAAGCCTGGAGTCAAGCTTCACTAGAGAGAGAGAGCTGGTACCGGCGTATCTGCTTGGTTGTGTAGGCTTTCTATATCCTTCCTTGGCGAGCTGTCTGCCTCCGAATAGAAATCCAATCCCCCTGTTTTTTTTTTCTGTGACTCGCCCTCTAGTGTGGGATATTTCAGCCTGTTCAACACAAGATACCCTCTAGAAACAAACTTAGTCGTTCTAGAAACGAGTGTCTCTCATCAATACGAAAGGTCTGGCTTGAACTTGCGGGAGTGCCCTGCGGGGGAAGCTCCGGCAGTGCAGTTTAGATGAGGTGTGGGGGGTGTGCTGGGTATTGAGCAGCTTGGGAGGGACGGCAGCGATGGTCGGGGGGTTATTTACCTAGGGTGCTGTTTTTTTTTCTCTCGGTGAAGATGTCGGAGATATTGAACGGTAGCGATGAGGGGAGGAGCTCTCTTAAAAGGTCCTCTACTTCTGCTATTGCTTGGACCACCCGTATTTGATACAACCTCAGGTATTTAGAAAGTGATCACCTGCGAAGGAGGGGCATGGTCTGACCTAGGGAGGGGCAAACTGTACGCAGCATCAAGGGTCCCTTCGCCCCCTTCTCCGGTTTTCCAAGGAAAAGAAAAGGTGATGCTTAGAGGGTGTGCTGCCTTAATTGCTCCAGACCCTCAATTGATAACTATGCAGTACTCTATATTGCCGTCCATCAATAGTCTCATGTCCATCAACGGGGTAGTCAAGTTGATCATCCTGGTGACGTCGATCCCAGGCCGGGGTCACTGCAATCACTCGATGCTGTCTCGCTTGCTTCGGGGGCCAGCGGCGACGATTGCGGAATAGGGTTTTTACAATGGCAAGACAGTAAGTTGCACTGTTGTTGATATTGAAATTTGTGAGATGGAGGTCGACATGGGGTCTGGACGCAGGTACTTTACTTCTCCACAGCACTATTGATAAAGCGACTTTGGCCAGTCAGCTGAGAGATGTGAGCCTGGAGCAGGCAGGAGGGACCCCACACCCCCAACATTCCGCAATTCTTACTAGTGCAGCTGCCGAGAAGTCCGTGCTGGCTTTTGGGAGTGCCGTTTCTTTTTCAACCTCAGGAAACATCCCACGCTCAAATTTTGGAGGCTGGCGGGGACCTTTTTGTTTCACGCTGCTTGCGCTGCCGAAGGCCAGTATCCCTTGCTCCTGTCCGAATGATCGCCGACTTTGGCATGCGCCGTCTTGAATTTATATTCAAGCTATGCCTTTCTCCAGCTAGGGCGCTTCCTCTTTCAACTGACAATATATTCCCAAATTGGGAAGTACCAACGCCGCGGGTTTAGCCTCACGAGTCCGCAGTAGGTGCTGTATCCTCTATGGCCCACATTTATTTTCCTCAATATGCAGTGAGCATTTATATCACTCAAGCACCAGTCGAACTGCCAAAGGCCGACATCTCTCAAGATTGGGCAAAGCGCTCTTGCTGTAGGTACATGAACACCATACTAGTGCCAAGATCATGTCAAGCGCAATTCCAGGGGCCTGGTAGCCAAGAATCAAAACATGAGCTGCAGGGCGTGGATGATAAGGTCATCAACGGCTTCCTCTTTTGGTAATCATGCCATCACATCAGGGATACCTAATCCATTTGTTGGGAAATACCATTCATGAAACTGTAAAAGCGGTCAAAAGAATTCCGTGGGAGGTGCAAGGAAGGAGAGGGGAGCTGCTGGAACAAACACCTTGAGACAAGAAAATATGCACCTGAAAAACACCAATAAAGCTGCGCTGCATACCAAACAACCCCTGAAAAGACTCACAATATAGAAAAAGTGAGCAACAAGACACCAGGGCATCATTCAACAGAGACTGGCAATCGTAATAGTGCGAAATCAGATAGTGGAGGAAGGAAAAGGTACATATTCCACATAAATTCATGTCATAAATCCAATATAGGGACAAGAAATAATAAACCAAATCTCGAAAGTTAATAATGGCAAAGGAAGCACTAGCATGCTCACTCAATGATCTCCCTTTGCTCATGCAGTGTCCACATAATTGCTACGATCTGTTAGTAGCTATTCTAGGTTTTTACGGAGCACGAGCACAGTGTGTACCTTGGAAATATTCCGATTCGCCCTCCTACTGTACCAGTCCACCAATCCTAACGAATCGTGAGCATAAATAAGTTCGAGCAAGAACTATTATGGGGCTCGAGCCTTACATTTTTAGACTCGGTTCGTTTTGTGATCGTGATAATATCACCCTTGAAACCTGGGGATAAGCTAATACTGTCATTATGAAAGATTTGGGAAACCTAAACCTACCTTCTTGAACGAAAGATCTCCCACTTGGTCTCCCTCAAAGGTATACAAGGCAATGGCTTGGTTGAGGCCGAGTGTCGGGGTTCGCGGCGCAGGCTTATTGAACACTGGCTTGGGTGCTGTTGGCCTTGCTGGCGATGGGCCTTTAGTCACGCTCCCCGGGATTGGTCCGTGATCGGAGTATGTTGAGTTAAAGTGCTGTCGTTGGAATTGTTGGCTCGAAGTAACTTCTATTGTGTCGAAGCTAACATCAGGATTGGAACCTCTTGAGACCCGATTACTTCTCGGCTGGGTAATTGTGTTGCTCCGCCGGGGAGCACTGCCGGATATAGACTCTCTGTCATATACATCATCATGCCATGTTGTTGTTCTTGATGGTCCACTGCTACCGTTGCCAAAGCTATTTCTGCGACCTTCACCATATGCTGGGCCGGTACGTCCCTCCCACACGTTCGAGTCTCGGTCCTCATCATAGACAGGCATGTCGTTGTACATGTCCGCAACATTGTGCTGGTCGTAAGATCCACGGAATATCCTTGATCTCAGAATTCGTGTGAGGGCATCAGCAGCAGGAGGTGCAGGGATACTACCCCCAAGCAACTGCGCCGCTGTAACATTTGCATTGTAGAACTTCTTATTCGCGTCCTTTCTCTCCACAATAACCGAGCCTTCCAGCGACACTCCAGCGAAAAGACCCTTTGTTTTGCTTAAGGCCCAGGCTTCGTCAGTCACTAGGTAATTGAGTTGCATGTGGGTGTGGGAATACCTGTAAGAGAAGATCCCTGCAACCGATCTCAAGCTTGCTACTCCACTGGCCTCCGCGTTCCTCCCGATAGGCCCAGCTGCAATGGAGACGTTCCCACCAAGTGTGATGTTTCCGGCCTGTGAAAATGTCTTGACTGCGGCAGCGTCATTCAAGATGAAAACGAAATCTGTGAGTTCTGCCCCAATTTGCCCACCGAACCCCGCACTTAAATGAAATATCAGTAACTGGAGATTGTGGATTTGAGACGTAAAAATTCAGTGTAACATACCCTGCCGTGCCTATAGCTGATGGAGCAGACCAAGACCCATCTGACAAGCGTGCGACCACAAGCCCTGAACCAACCCTAACAGACGCCAGGAAACCGCCTTTGACCACGGTCAGGATTGCCAAACTGTTATATGTCAACTAGAAGCCTAAAGTCTATTACGGAGAGTTGTATGTACCCCTACAGCATAAGGCATTAGATTTGACTTCTGAAGTACTTGAGACAGTGACTGCTACTTACTTTTGCACCTGACAAGATCGATGGTGGGATGACTTTATCCGGCCCAAATGCTTGCTTCGGATTAATGAAAGACGTGAGAATCCTGCTGGCCTAAGTTGTATATGTTGTCGTTAGTGACTAATCAGGAGAAGGATGTGAAGGGGTACCCACTTTCTTACACTCACCTGTGGTTTCACAACGAGAAGTTGTCAGTATTCCACTTATGAGCACTGGGCCTTCGAACAAACCACGGGAAGAGAAGTAGGACATTTATACTTACTATCTAGGCTTGACGGCAAGGGGTTATTGAGCCCAATCCCCATTTGTAATATATACTGGAGTGTAATCTCAGGAAGGAAAATTGGATGATAATACTCAGGAACTATGCGTAAGGTGAACGTTCTGATCTCCTCGTGGAGTTTACTGCAAAAGTCGTGAAGCAAGAGACCAAGGGTAGCTAGTTGGCCCAAAGGGATTCCAGAGAGCAGGAATCTAGAGCTCCAGCTAAGCAACGGTGATATGAGACGATAAATAACGTGTGCTGAACTAGCGAATGGTAGCTGTTGTGCAGATCTAAGTTAGATGATGCGCCTGGGCGAATCCAACGTACACCGACGGTATGGGATTCCCGCACGAAGGTAGCAGTAACTAGTCTGATTTGGCAAAGTTGAGTCAGAAGCAAGCAACGGAAGCGCTACCTGCTTTAAGTAAGTAATTTTCCAAGATCGTTCTACGTAGCATTGGCAAGTGTACATATATACGGATATATTAGTAATGTATCCGTAGTATAATGTACTCCGCGTTTGCATACAAAGAAAGCATCATCGTGACATGGCGTCACGCATGGGAGTAAGTTTATCCACCCAATGAAGCTGCATGTACTCCGTACATTAGGTATGTAGGTAGTTCTGCATGGCCTATCACTTGATCATCATAGCATTAAAACCAAAAATAAACAATCCTTAGCCAGATACAGTTAGGTGGCAATGAATTTGGTACCCCGCATAACAGGGGGCGAGCTTTAAACCTATAATATGTATGCTAAATGTATACTAATGCAGGACTCTAATGCAAGGGTACCAAATTTATTGCCACCTAACTGTATGACATTTATATGTCTGCACTGTGGAAGAGGGAGCACTTATATATATATAGGTACCGGTAGCAGCTGAGTCACCACTTACAGTAGTGGTGGTCAATTTTTAAACTGAGTGATGGTAGCCGCAGTTATGCAATGCCTTGGCATGACGAAACTAGAAATTCTCAGTAACGTATCTTTAGTCAGCTCTATATCAAAACTACATACCACCATAAGATGCCTCGATCTACTCAACGGAGTGTATTACTAGCCAGTGTTATTAAGATAATGGAACAGCTTATACGATTAATTAAGCATGATAGTGGAAAAGATCTTATTGAGCTACTTGAGGAGCTGTGGATGGTCTATAAGGATATACAGTATCAGCACGTCGCTATATCGCCAGTCAAGGAATCAGTGCTGGATGACACATACATCATCATGGAATTGGTGGAATATCAATTTTGGAAACTTGTGTTCGGTAGGTATTTGGCTCTTCGCTAGGTATTTCTTAACAGGTTAAGCTTGGCATGCTGAAAATTTAGTCCCATGCAGCCAAGGCGCCAGATTTTTTAGTTTTATGCATGCGTTTGTGCGTAAATTTAAATTTGAGTACCCCTACTGTGAAGGCCAAGTTGCCAAGGCAGTGCCAAGATGTTGCATAACTGCGGTTACCATCACTCAGTTTAAAAATTGACCACTAGTGGTAGTATGTATAGGTAACGTACATAACATTATTATGCGGAGAGCCATGAATGCAAGGGTGTCAGGGCGTACAGTCTTACAAAAAATCGGCCCACCGAGAGCTATACATACAGTACAACAGTGCAGTCAATTTCATCTACTGTGATCACTTTATGATGCCGAAGAGGCAAGAATCACGACATAAAAAAACCCCTTTGGAGCAGGCACGCCTTGCTGCCTTGAATTTCAATTTTCAGACAGTCAATTCCCTCAAGCTCACCCCAGCCATAACAGAGAAGCACAAGCAAGTTGGCTTAGAAACGTTTGGCTTCATCTCGCAGCCTGCCAAGAGCAGGATCAATACGATAGAACCCGAGTGCGAAGCCGAAGCGAAACCCAAGCCTCTACAGCGGAAAAGACGGAAGGTGGTACTGAGGCCACCAAGGGTCTCATCATCTGTATCAGCTTCATCTAGAACATCTTCACTTTCGCCACCTACACCATCCATAGATACCCATGACAGTGAAATAGCTGAGACCCAATTTGCTCAACCGGACCCCAAATTCGAAGATGAACCTGATTCGACTACAGAGGAAAGGCAGGCGGAGATGAATCCACCAGCAGTATCCTTTCCGTCTCCGATATTAGTGACCTTGAAGCCTGGGCCACTGCAGATGTTACCCCCCCAAACAACACCTAAACAAAGAAAAGTCTTGGAAATCCCCAGTTCACACTCACCCCCGGTAACACCCATATCCCCTTACAGGTCACCTTCTGTCTTCCGGTCCTCCCAAAAATCACCCTCCCACCGCAGGCCACCGCTACAATTCCCCAGAAAATCCCCGAGCAAATGGAGCAAGAGCGGGCTGGTAGCGAGTAGTCAATGGTGGGACAATGAGGAGCTGGGGTTCACCCAGGAATTCACTCAAGGGCTAACGCAAGGAAGGGTATCACTAGAAACGGGCGAGGAGGATGAGGATGAGGATGACTTCTTCAATCAAACATTTCACGCAGGCCGCTTGTTCCAAACCGATAGGGCTCGTGGAAGCTTCAGCCCGCTAGAGGAAACCCAAGCAGCCACCTATAGGACCTCACCACAATTCAAAGCTGAGGGGGGTCTTGATACTCCACATATCCCTTTGTTTGATGAATGGGAGGACAGCCATCAACAAAGAGCAGTAGAAAATATGATACCGGAGTCTCCTCAGTTAAAAGCTAAGAAGATAGCCAATACAGGAAACGCACTGAAAATAAAAACCGAACTACAAGAGGAGGAAGGGGAGATTTTCCCACAGTCCACACAGACACAGAACAGGTGGGAAGTTCAGCATCGTTACCCAAAGGGCACAATTATACCAGAGTCTCCATTAAGTCCATTTCACGAAAGTCGCAAGAAGGTGCACTGGGAGGGTAGTGATAGGACTAGGGCAACATCCACGTTTCCGCAGCCATCGCCGGGGACTCTAGGTGCTCGAAATGTCCCAGAGGAAACCCAGTACGGTGATGTCACACAGGTACAATATGAATGGTGGGACATTCTCTCAGCGGCTGGAGGGGGGGCGGGAGAGGGTAGGCAGGCTTCGAATGGAGAAGAAACTGGAATCCAGGAGGACCAAACAATGAAGAAAGTAGCTATTGCAAAGAAAGAGGAAAGGAAGTTAGGGTATGAGGAGAAAGTACCAAGAGGTGATGATGTAATGCCGACATTGAGCCAGCTCCTGCCAGCGACATTAATGGAGTCTTTCCCAATGCCACCGCCACTTACACAGTGGTCGAGCCAACTGAACTGGACGCCTGGAGGAGATGATAATGATGATGATGATGATGATGATGATGATGAGCTCTAGGGTTTGTGAAATAAGTGTTCCTTCACATTATTATTTTATACTATGTAGTTGACTGGGTTTTCATCAACGGCGTTTAGCTGGATTATCGCGGTCCTGGGCTATTTTGGGTTAACTTAGATTATACTGTATATACATTTCATACTTCATTTTATTACGAGACTTGTTTGAATGATCTACTTCTATAATTTACAATTCCCGCCAAGCTGCAGGTCCTGTGCGGGGAGCTAATAGCTATCTAGGCGACTTCAAGCCAACCGAGGGGCTAGTGCAAGCCAGACTATTCAAGCTATACTTTCAGGTTAACACAAAACTCTCTGGCTCACTTCTATACTTCACAGCTATATAACTCCCGGAGTGACTTGACAATTCCACATTCACTATGAATATCGCAGAGAAAATTGAGACTACATCGAGCTTTGTGCTTGATGCCCCGCCGGGAGAGGTACGTAACTACACAAAGGCTTCAGGGATTAAGGTAGAAAGTGAATTCGAAGTTGACAGGTTGAGATATAGCTTAATGAGGTTCTCGGAGGTCAGTCATTATACTGGGTGAAGAGTGAGGGAAGAAATAGTGTAGACGACAGGAAAGCTGATTGGGACTGTAGATATTAAATCTTTGGTTGCGGACTCGCCCGAGGTGGTGAAGGGGTTGGGGCCAGCGCTGGAGAGGCATAATAAGGAACAGTTGATGGCAGTGAAGTTGCCAGGGTCATCGAAGTCGGTGCGTATTGCAGTCCGAATGCACGATAATACCCTGGCTGTGGACGGTGGAGTGATTGAGGAGATTGGCTAATGAGAGCTTCTGAGCTATGTAGGCCCTGTTAAGCGAGTTTAATTGTCTACCAGATGGAAGATTCTTCGATGTGGAGTGTAGCTTGAGCTGGAGTTATGATCATGTGAAGCAAGTTCGTTACCCGCCCTTGTCAGGAAGGTTGTAGGTGTTCAGGCAGAACTAATAGAGGACGGTGCTTTTTCCAGAAACCGTCAAGTGTTCAATCATACACACTAGAGTCAGAATATGCCGGTTTAATGTACGTCCCTGAATCCGTGGGAAGGGAGTTGTGAGCAGAAACTGACAATGCTGGCGGGTTAGAAAATCACTACTACGAGACCTTGAGAACTACGTAAAAGAACACTACCCCGCCTCTCCTCTCTCCGGCGTCTACCCCTATGAGAACGATTCCTCTATCGCAATCGTAGTCGTAGGGAATAAATACTCCCCATCAAACTTCTGGTACTATGGTTCCTCCGCCCCCAGGGTGCGTTGGCGTCTATTCCTCTATCTAACCCATGTTGTTTGTAGGAACGGCCGATGGCGCTCCACTTACACCTACACACCCTCCACTTCTACACTCACCGGCACAATCAAAGTCGACATCCACTACTACGAAGACGGGAACGTACGTCTCCTGACCAAGAAGGAGATCTCTGAGTCTATGCGTTCGGGAGCAAGTGCAGGGGATATCATCAAGACCATAGCAGGATTAGAGAAGAAGTATCAGGAGGAACTTAATAAGGCATTTGGAGCATTGAGTGAGGGAGCGTTCAAGAGCTTGAGGAGACAGTTGCCAGTTACAAGGCAGAAGATTAATTGGGATAAGATTTTGACTTATAGGGTAAGTTCATCTCTATTACATGATTTACGGGTTTTGTGTATGGTACTGAAGGCTTGGGTGGATATAGCTGGGGCAGGATATTGGTGGTGGGAGAAGTGCGGGAAGGCAGTAATGAGTTGGATTTATACTAGATGGCACTGGTGCTGGTGGAGGTGGAAGTATGAATAATGACCATGATATTGATACAATCCTGAGCAGTGGGAAGACGAAAAAGAGGGGATAAACGTAGCAAAGCATAATACATCCCAAACACATACCACCCATCCACAGGCAGGTAAAAAGCAAACTCCAGGTGTACAAAAACCATCGCTTTGCTTGATGTCTAAGTATCGTACTCCTCACACTTTCAAATGATAAGGACATCCTAACGTAAAACAATATACATTACCCCATCAGCATCTCAGTCCTGCGTATTGGCGTGCGAAGCTGGTATCCTCTATTATAGGACTCTCAGATGTTTCTGTTTCAAAGCCACTGACCATCCACGTAGCCGGGGTCGAAACAACCACTCCTCATGCACCTTAAGCAAGCCACCCCCAAATAAACCATAATATCAACGCTCCTCCAGTTAAAATCGCAGCCAACCTAAAGATCTGCACCCGCGAGGAGTTGTTCGCCATATGTCGCAACCGACCTGCTGAGCCTTTGAAGGAGGCGGATAGGGAGGCAAATGCATCGGTCTAGCCACACACATACAATTAGCCCTGGTGTTTCTATTAGGGATAATAGAGGGGAGTAGAGCGGAGTAGGGGGCAACGTTTTGGTCGAGTAGGCGCTGGTCGCGGGCGTTGTCGTAGATGTCAACGGTGACGCCGCGAAGGGCTGTGAGTTTAGAGGCCAGTTCGTCGAGGCGGGCGTTGTTTTGTCTATGCAAGGGGAGGGAGGTCAGTTGGGTGAATTATGTGGGGGAGAAGATGGGAGGAGACCTTTCGTAGTCGAGGGTGGACATGGTGATGTATGGGTTTATGCGATGCGATGCAATATGGCAAGATTCAATAAGATGGAGTAGTATAGGTGAGGTTTGGTGATCCGGAGTAGCTCTCTGTAATGTAATATCTGCGGGCAGTATACAGTACCCAGGAATGGGCGACGCGAAGTAAAGTGATTCGCGGAGCGTGAGCTTCCGTACTGGTAATCTCGTGACTACCGCATTAAATATAAATTGCCGAAGTGCATAGACCCCTGTTCTCATAGTCGCGTGACATATTGCTGGCGCAGCTACTATGCGCACTGATGTACATCTGTATGTAGATATCTACTCCGTACTTACTGTAATGTATTCTGGGACCAGCTTACATGTATGTACATATAATATGATAGTGGGTACTTACATTTGGTGGCATAAAAATCTTACACTGCATAACATACATAGAATGTCATATGTACATACTCCCTGAACCCCCAATTGGGTCTTTATGTTTATGCAGGGGGTATGATTTTTTGGGGCCACCTAGCTGTATGTAGATAAGTAGGTACTGTATCATCTGAGCGTTCAGGCCGATGCTCTAATATGTCTAAGGACTTTTTTCGAGTTACCCTGAGTTTCCAATTCTCGAACAATAGAGACAATGCCTGGGTAATTAGTCTGGTACTACATATATAGTCTGGCTACACAACCTCTCGTAGTTTCATGAGACTAGTACTGTGGGGATTGGTTTTGAGAACAGGACTGGACATGAGGGTAACTCTGATGGACGGCTATACTTGTAGTATTAAGAATTTTTATTTCAGGGACCACGGAAGTGAGGATAAAGGCTGCTCAATAGCAGGTTTCTCCCGAGGGCCAATGCCTTTGTAACAAGGGTATTTCTATTTAGATGCAAATAATCTAGTGGCCCGCGTAAGAGACCAAAAGGCTAAATAGTGCCTCCCTGAATCCTTCCTTTTTTTTAAAACAAAGACGACACTTACGACCCAAATTCTCACGGTAATCAGGCCGTAGCCTGGTTGCATGAAGGCTACATTCGCAAGCCAGACGCTGCATTCGCACTCCGCCGTGGTTTATGCAGTGCTTGCATTGAAGCATCGTGAACGTAATATCATAATATCGGCGGGCAACACAACATGTATCAAATGAATCCACGAGAGAATACCGAGAGTCTCATACGAGAGCATGCTACACTTAGCCCTGCCCTTTCTCTTTCTTGCCCTAAAATCCGTGGGACTGCTCGCACAAGGTGTTTTGGTTTCCTGTTTCATTTCCCCTCCAATTCACTCATCTTTCACTCATCATCATCATCACCATCACCTTTCTCATCATCACCATCACATTTCCATACAAAACACAACAACTCATCCAACAATCAACCAATCAACCAACCACCATCACCATCCTCATCAGCACCATCAAATTCCCATATAAAACACAACAACCAATCAGACAATCATCATCAACCAGCCAAAGCCAGCAACATCAGCTAGCAAACTAACCAGATAATCAACTAACACAGCCAACAGAGATTTGGTTCAGATATACAAATTTCAGGTATATCAAAGAAATAAAGATTACTACCAGTCATGATGCAGATACTCTTCAGTATGTTCCCTTCATCTTTTTTGCCGGGGAGCTCTTTGTGTGCGTTTGTATGCATGCATCACGGGCTAATGCTTGTGTGCAGTAAACTGTGTGACGGGCAAGAAGGATATGCTGGACTGGACTCCAGCACCATATCATCCCATCCAAGAAGTTCGTCGCATTGTCTCATTCGTAATGGACTTGCCAGTCGAGGATATTGTGGTGTGTGTGCAGAAAAATGAAAATGGAGCTGGTTCTATTCTGGTAAGTTTAGCTACAATACCCCATATTAATCATATATTTGTCGAGGAACTAACTGCATGGTGTTCATCGTGTTATAGGTGCCCTTGACCGTAGGGACATTGAGTGAAAATGGACTTAATGAAGGTTCGTTCATAATTTTCTTTTTTGTACTGGTTACAGCTGCAGGGCCGAGTAACTCTCGAAGACTATCCGCACTTAGCTCTTACCTAGTAATGGTACCAGTGTGCATTGAAAACCAACGCGCTGCATGAGAATGCACTTGTGTGGGTGATGCATGCATGCAAGTGGGAATGCACTTGTGTGGAAGCGAGTGTGAATGCATGCGGATACAACCTTTTGCGGGTGAATGCATGCAAGTAGGGATGGGCTGCATAGTCGCGTATCTCGTAATACACAAGGCCAAGCCCGCTGTGAACGAAAACAAACACGTTACATAAGTGAAGTAGCTGACATGCCCCTCAGATTCGGTTGTCAATGTCTTCTACAAACTATTCACAACCCCTCCCATCTATCCCCCACCACAATCACCTCCCATCGATCCAGTTCTCTTAGAGATGGATAGACAAAGGACCCTAGTGGCCCTACCTCCTACCCCACAAAACCTCCCCACTCCCATGCAGGTGGATTCTCAAGAATCTGGAACACCTGCTACGCAAAACAGGGCTGGCCGTCAAGGAGCCGAGGCTCCACTCCCTTGGGATTTTCAAATCCCATCAACCTTTCCCCCACTCGCATCAGATTCGGAAAGTGACAATGCACCCAACGTCGTTCCCGGCTCACGCGTTTCACGCGTTGCACCAGAACAATCAGCGGACCGGACAACCGACTATGATGATGAGGAACTGCTCATCATCGAATCTCTCGGTGGGAGAGCCTGCCCAGAATGCATCAAATGGCCAAGGAGGCTTTGCAAGCATTGTGGATGCCGTGTTTGCGGCGGAAAAAACGACGAACATCGCACAGCTGTGTGCGACACCTGCGGTGACTACTATCATTACGATTGTTTGGTGCCTCCCTTGGCTGGATTACCGGATGGCGAATGGCATTGTCCAAAGTGCACAAAAGTGCCATCGAAAGGTAAAAAGCGTGCCACCAAACAAAAGATTTGCACCACTGTTGATGCTCACCACTTCGGCCCAATCCCTGGGGTAGAAGTTGGTCAGAGCTTTAGATACAGACTAGGTGCCAGTGAAGCTGGTGTCCATCGTCCTTCCATGGCTGGAATCTCCGGAACCCCTAAAACTGGTTCCCAGTCCATTGTGCTCTCGGGGGGCTATAAGGATGATGTGGATGAAGGAGATTCCTTTGTCTATTCCGGAGCTGGAGGCCGAGTCAACAAGAAGACTGGCGCACGTGTCGCGGAAGTCCAATCGTTCGACCAGACGTTGGACAAGACCAATGCGGCATTGGCCATAACAATGTTCCCTGAGCTCACCGACCCAAGCAAACTGGACAATGCAGGAGCAGAGTCCAGTGACTGGACAAAGTCCAAGCCTGTTCGCGTCATACGAAGCGACAAGATGCGCCATAGCAAGTATGCGCCAAAAGAAGGTTTTAGATACGACGGTATCTATAAACTGGTGCGCTATTGGCCAGAAAAGGGCAAGGACGGGTTTGTGACGTACAAGTACCAGTTCAGGAGGGACGATCCGGCTCCGGCACCATGGACGGAAGAGGGGGAAGCGAGGGTCGAGGAACTCGGCCTGAAGATGGTGTGCCCAGAGGGCAAACAGGGGGATGATGAGGGGGAGGAGGAGGAGGAGGAAAAAAAACCCCCCCCAAAAAAACGTAAACAGGTAAATAAGAACTCCAAAACTTTCGAGCCCGATCCCCGCTTACGAGAATTGATAGGTCTAGACGTGGCGAGCAGGCCAGTCTGGCTGAACGTCCTTTCTCATAGCGCGGACTTAATCGAGTTCATTGAGGAAGTCCTTGGACAATTCACATGCCTGTTTTGTTTCGGATACCCTGGAGACCCTGTGACTTTTGAATGCGGGCATTCGGTTTGCCAAAAGTGCCTGAAGCCAGCATTTTCTACGTTTGGCATCAAATGCCCAACATGTTGGACCACACTCGATGGACTGGAGGAGGGTTGGGACCACCTGGGCGTCAATCTGGAGTTAAAGGCGATTCTGCTATACCTTGATCATACGTATGATGGGGCGCCTCGGGAATACTAGGATGGATGGTTATTACATAGCTGCTTGCTCTGAGAAGTTTTTTCCGGGCTTCTGGCTATATATTATATATTGGCTTTGAATTGAGTTGGGATCGGCTTGTTGATTTTTTTCTGGCTTCCCAGTATATACCAGCTTTGAATTGAGGTTGGGTTTTGGCTTATGACAACAAGTGAGAAATCGTGACTGTATTCTGTATGGTGTTACATGATAGGATCTCGTCTATCTCCACAAATATCCTTCATCTGACAGGCAAAGTATTCCTATGTTTCTTTAGCATGAGCACCCAAAGCCCAAATCCAACAGTTCTGAAACAAGGCGACGTTTATCCGTAACCCTCTTGGTTCATCCACATAACAGATATATACAACCGCTTGTTAACAGGTTATACTTCTTCACCTTTGTATTTTGCGGCTACAATTGCCTAGAATACAATAAGTATTTCAGCTCCGTTGGTAAGCCTATTATGCTCCATATTATGGGTTCCGAACTCCTTCTAAAGACTGGTAACTGTTGGTACAGTATTATGTAGGGTTGGATGTCCCTGATTCCCAGCTTCACGATCTAGAGAGTGTTGCAGCACCTGTCTTCCATTCGTGTCCAATTTGGCTTTCCCTTGTGCACGCTTCACCATTTTATATTTAAGGTGAGTGCCCCGTTTATAAGTCATGGTCAACAGGAGCACTACATGTTTTGTTTAGGTGCGGGCGATGCCAATAATAATATAACTGTTACCCCGAATCCCACAATCCACCCCTCCCAGCCAAGAAACGGCCAGCAGCAGAGAGATCCCACAACCACGCGCTGATCAAGGCTGCAAGTACAGGGCGACAAACTCGGGTATATATGAAACCCAGTTCTCCAGCTGTATCTACCTATATGTCCTCTCGATCTTTTTACCTCGTATCCAGCTCGAGTGGCATATGTGCGATATTGATATCACTTTTGAGCTATAAACTTCCGGTTCGTTTATAATCCACTCATTAACATACTCAAGAAACCGCAATCTTGTGGAAATAAACCGAGATGGCGGAAAAGCCTCCTACGGCTCGCACTCCCCAAACTACTCTCCCCATAATCAACCTCACACCCTTTCTCCCCATTTCTACGTCCCTATACTCTACCCCCCAGGCCCATCTCGTGGCAAAGCTCACCACTGCCGCCGCACTCAATTGTGCCTGCCGTGATGTAGGGTTTTTTTACCTCACTGGCCACGGAATCCCCGAGGAGCAGCGCAGAACAGTTCTCAAGGAAGCAAGGAACTGGTTTGTCAATGCGAGTAAAGAGGAAAAAGAAGCAATAAAGCGGTGGGATATAGGGAAAGGACCAGGGGGAACTGGGGATGGTGCAAGGGGGTACCAGAGGGTGGGGGAAAATGTCACTGGGGGGATGAAGGTGCGTCTCAGCTCAGAATTCCTTCCCACCGTTCACCTGTTCTAACAAACTCTACCAGGACTGGCATGAAGCTATAGACCACTACCGCCCTGTCTCACCCACAGTCCCCCCCTACGCACCAATCCACGGCCCAAACCCTTGGCCATCCCTCCAGACCCACCCTACTTTTAAACCAACATTCGAATCCTACACCGAGTCTTGCCTCTCCCTAGGCCACGCCCTCCTCCGGGCACTGTCCCTCGCCCTCCACCCCTCTCCCCCCAAAGAAGACCTCTTCATAGAGTTTCTACATAACCCATTCTGGGTTATGCGTATCATAGGGTACCCACCACTTTCCTCCTCTCCCGAGAGGGAGGGGGTTAGCTGTGGGGAACATACAGACTACGGCTGCGTCACGCTTCTGCTGGCGGATAATACCCGTGGGGCGTTACAGGTGCGGGATAAAAATGGAGGATGGATAGATGCGGATCCTTTGGAGGGGGCTTATGTAGTTAATATTGGAGATATGCTTGAGCGGTGGACGAATGGACTATGGAAGAGTACGAGACATAGGGTTGTACATGGGAGTGGGAATTACAGAGTTTCAGTACCGTTTTTCTTTGAGCCGGATTGGGTGGCGAGGTGAGTTACCTTTATCCCGGGGATGCAATCTTCTGAGGTCTGGCTAGGGAGACTAAAAGCGCTTTTTTTCGTGTAGGATTAAGCCGCTGCAGTGTTGTCTTGCTCAAACGGGGGGAGTACCGAAGTATGATGAAGTTATGTATGGAGAGCACCTTTTAAGTAAGGTGCTAGGGAATTTTATGACGGTACCTGCACATACTCCATATAGACCGCCTCCCGCCATGGAGCCTGCAGAGCCTGCAAGTGTTGAAGGGGGGAAGAAGGCACTAGCATCAGCAGAGACGGGTGGGATATCATTAATCATAGGATAGGTAAAAACACGTAATTCTTGGGGCTAATATGTAAAAAGGGTAGTATAGTTTTGATTTCTTTGAGATGATAATAGTTTGGGTTATATTCTTGATAAAGGTGCGTCCTGTGTGGCCTTGGTCACTAAATTACCTGAGTAGTCCATTTTAGTTGTGATTTAATTTTCCTGTGTGAAGGCACGGATGTTTGAGATGGAGTTATTGAAGAGGACTCTCTAGCTATTGTGCACATGCTTCATAGTTCTAAGCATAACCTCCTTTCCATCAACCGTCAACTAGTGAACTTGGTCGAGATATTGAGATGTGCACATATAGGAAATGCTACTCTTTAGGGGTAACGCAACATAGCCCAAGTACCTCAAGAAACAATGGACATCACATAACCCATCACCATAGTATTAGATCTAATATATCCGCTGCCTGGGCACTATCTCTTTGAGACACAACCACTAAACCCCCCAACCAAGAAAAAGATATATACACAGAAGAAAAAATGAAAAAGAAAAAATAACAACGCTCCAACCCAATCACTCCTTCCCCCTCTTCTTTAAAAGTAGATTTTTCACCTTTCCCACCAACCCGCTAACTCTGCCCCCCAACTTTGGCACTTCACTCTTCAGCACAAACTTCCTAACCAGGATATTAAACACTGTTCCAAATGCCAGCGCGATAACCGTGCTAGTCAAGATGATGACGTTATATGGCATGGAGAAATCCGGGGTGGGTAGGTATAGAAGTAAACTGGTAGTCCTTAGATACGAAACTACCTTCCTTCCCTCCCTTCCTCCAACCCCCCCAACCACACCCTCGGACTCGAGTATCCCGATAATCGCAGGCGCGATATCAAACCCACGATTCGCGTCGGGTGGATACTCCGTATACCTCAACACGGCCTTTTCAAAATCATACGTCAACAGGACGGTCGAGTTCATCGGTACAGACATCCTAATTTCGAGATGAGTCCCCCGCTTGCGATCGAGTGCGGGGCGGTAGTAAGTTTCTTTAATGAACGCCTCATTTTTTGCTAGCGGGGAGCCCGAGAGGCGTGCGGAGAGCGTGTGGAGGTAGGGTTTCATGAACCAGGGGAGAGATTCTAGATAGACGAATTCGACGGAGTGGGTGAGGGATGGGTTCCGGAGGATTGTTTGTACGCCGCCACGTTCTTGGCCGTAGCCGGTGAAGGAGCGTTCGGCGAAGAGGGCAGGGGGGGTGGAGGGAGAGAGGGTGGGCGGGCGTTGTTTAGGCAGGATCATGTCGAAGTAGCCCTCCCCTGTATTATATTATATTATGTATTAGTATATGATCAGGGGATGGATGGGATGGTTTGGGTAATACCTGGGAGAAGGAAACATCTAAGCTGTGGATCGAATTTCCGTTCCTGGGAGCCGACGGAGAGAAATACAGGGCGGGAGTCGGGGACTTCAAGGCAGACTCGGAGGGCTTCAACGCCTTCTTTGACGCCGAAGGGGCAAGTACCGGTGATGGGGCGGCCGAAGATCTCCGAGAGGGACCAGCCGAGGTCGAAGAGGTTGTCGAGAGGGAAACAGGAGGCATCTTCCGTGAGGTAGGGTTTCGTTTCATCGCAGAGGAGCTGGTCGTGTGGACGGGGCTTGGGGATAGGGGAATCTAGGATCACAAGGAGAATCAATTAGGATAGGTTTAAGGGTATGCAGTGGAGGGTATTGCAGAGCATACCTCTTCTCCTCAACGACCTCTCAATATCAACAACCATATCCACGGCCTGCTCCATTTCTAGTTTGCAATTCCCCCCGTTGTCATCACATACAGGCCTGACATCAATGCTCATGCTTTGCCAATTCGCATCGAAGAGTTTATGGCCGTCGAGCAGTGTTGAAATCCCGACTTTTGCTTTACACGGGAGGAGCTTGAGAAAGGGAGTAAGGTTCTCAGTGCAGACCGGTTCTCTTGGTAATGACCCATGGAGGAGGTGCAGTCGTGATAGCGTAGCGTCTGAATGGTGGCCTGTTGGCTGGAAGCTCAAGACTGGCCTGATCGTGCGCGTAGCATCAATGAAGTTAAGCGAGGCGCAGAATAAGCCAGAGAGAGCATTCGTAAGTGTAGTCCATCGTGCAAATGCCCTACCACCGCCACCGCCGCCGAAAATCAGCATTCTACTCTCAATTGCGCTGTGCAAGGGAACCCTCGTAACTCACTCCTCCTCACCCCCTGCCTCTACCCACGCCCAGACCTCAACCCCCGTTCCTCCTGCGGTCCTTCCCAAGTTCGGCTGTACTCCGTACTCCTCCGCATTCCACCGTCCAAGAGTGAACTTCACATGCAACTCCCTTGCCCAGCTGGCGGTTAGTACCTGCTTCAGCGAGCGAGGGAAGAGAAGCATATGGTCGCCATGATCGAGGGAGCCGTTGGATTTGAAGTTGAAGCTGGCGAGAAGAGAATTGCCCGGCAGAGGGCGAAGGGTGAGATGTTCGTTATAGTCGTGTTCAGAAGGTGCTTGGGATGGGCTAGTTGTACTTGATGCGCTGGATACACTGGTGCTCGTGGAGGCGAAGGGGAGACATAGTGATAGTGTTATGAGGGTGAGGAAGAGCCTGAGCTTTGGTAGGGAACTCAGGAGGTGCATAGTGAAGTTGAATCCGAAGCCGAAATTTGGGGTGTTGAGACCGCTCGAAAGAGGACACATACAGAGCTTGGCCGGCGAGGCATGCGGTGCATAAATTGCAACTACATATTACAACTCTCCAAGTATCGAATTATGCAGCTCATTAACGTATGTAATGTACATTGGCAGAAGACCGTAGTCACATAGGTACTTCTTTACCCCAAACTACATATTCTGCAAGTACGCCAATTGTACGGAAAAACAAATTATTGTTATAATTATATATTAATCACCGAATCTTTACTACTCCTGATGGGGCCGGTTGCTAAGATATTACATTATCAATGAACGTTGTTGTGGTGGTTACCCTGAAGTGTGTGTACTGCTATATATTTATCACAAGTACACGTACTCTACATATGGCATGGGCATACATACATAGATACATACATACATACATAGCTTGGCCAATAGGTTTCCACCTGTTTGAACTCCAGATATTGAGTGCGCTTGGAGATGAGCTCATGGCTCAGAGGCATGCATAATAATCAATTTCCAGCGGAGCTCATGGTGTGTGGTAAGTAGAGTAAGTGGTAGGGTAGTGTGGAAGTGGGGAAGTGGAGAAGGCAATGCATCTTGAGTACATTAGGTACTCGATATGAACACATACTCCGAACCGCCTATCAAAGCCCTGTGTATGTCCGTCAGCTTCACTCCACCAATCCGAAAGGACGAACACCAAGATAATTAAACACTCATCTCAAATAGACCTGCTTATGCATAAGTTTCCATTGAAGCTAATATATTCCATTTCTATCTCATTGATTTATTTACTTTTTTCCCGTCCAGTTCCACCCATCATATCCCACTCCCTCAAGCCCAAGCATCCATGCAATTGCTCCGGTCTCTATAACAGTACATAGCTACTAATATGTTTGCTGTGCGTGCGTATTGGTTTGACGTAAATCCCCCCAGGCCTATCCAGATCCCTGAACTCCGGGCATGAAAATAAAAAAAGCAAAGCAAAGCAAAATAAATAGACAGGATCAACAGATAAACACATACAAGATAACGAGTAGTAAAACGAACGCTTAAGTTGACCCAAAAGAAGTAACCAAGCAATCGCCGGCTGAGTTCCAAATCCCACTTCATACTCGCTGTTGTGATTGGTAGATGCAGAAGTCTTGAGGTATTCTGCCAAAAAAGTGGGTGTGGTAAGAAAAAGTGTACGAGAGGATAAACGCAAGTAACAAGTAACACCGAGAACCATTATTTTTTCTCACATTGACACCTCCCAATCATCATTCGAGATCTGTCGTGCTTTACTCATAAGCCTGCTGCTCTCCCAAAGCCTTGAAATCACTCGGCCTTATCCTCTTTGGCCTTGCATGCCTATGCGGGTTTACCGGTTTCCTGATATATGCACTCTCCTCTTCATTCGGAAACGGTTCTGAGAACACCGTCTTCTGTTGATTGGGAAAATATCCGAACTTCCCATCCGCGCATTGATACCCCACTCCCATCATTCCCCCGCCATAAGGATTAATCATGTAGGCTGATGGGTCCGCATGACCTGCAGCTATCCCATTGCCCATTCCCATATGCCCCCCGGGGCCCATCATCGGCATGCCTCCTCCCCGACTATTCATTCCGCCGTTCATCCCCATAGACCCAGGGCCCATGCCATGCATGTTCCCGCCCATCACTGGTCCCACTCCTCCACCCATTCCCATCCCGCCGGGTCCCATCCCGCCGGGTCCCATGCCAGTATTTATCCCATTGTTCATCATTCCAGCAGCACCCATGTATCCGTTTTGCCCGTTCATACTACCATAGTACCCGTTCATCCCTGCATCGTACTGACCGTACCCACCATTCGCTCCTATGTTTCCATTATACCCACCATGCTGGTAGTGGTTGGTGTGACCATAGTTATTATACATACCTTGTTGCGGCGGCACACCAGAGGGTATAGGCTGAGGCTGAAATTGTTGTTGGGTGGGTATTGGCCTGTTATGTGGCATAATACCTGGCTTCTGAGTGACAAATTGATTGGGATTCTGTTGTACAGCGTTAACTCTCATTGCCTTAGGACCAGAAGGTATCTGCGGTGCTGGTTTGCTCTCACTATCTTCTTCAAATGGTCGTTTCTTGGAGAAAGAAGGTGATTTGCTGTCAGAAATTGAATCCAAAGTAGCAATCTTCTCGGTCTTGGATGGCTGTGTAGGTGGTTGGGATTGTGCTTTAGACCCAAGTACAGGGATAAGAGTAGTGGTAGCACCCGAAGCCTGGAAGGCCTTATTAGGGGCAGGAGTTACGTTTGACGGCGCAGGCGTAGAGGAAGCAGACGTGACCTTAGTAGCCGAAACAGAAATAGCAGCAGGAGCAGTAACACTCGGTGTATCTGTTGTAACAGGGGCAACAGGACCCGCTGGCTTTATTTCTTCCTTAGCCACCTCCTTCTTCAATTCCCCTTTCTCATACGCCTCCACCATTGCCCTTGTCTCAGTATCTACCACAAGCCTATCCAAAAGAATATCTTTGGCTTGACAATTTGGACAGTCAAAATCCGAATCAAATAATAAAGTGTGTATACAGTCTTCACAGTAAACCTTCCCGCAACAAGGCGTTTTGACTGCATCTTTGAAGAGCTTATGATCAACCGTACACTCCAATCCCAGCTCTTGCAATTCCTTGCTCCCTTTTGTCTCTGCCTTAGATGAAGACTTCGCAGCCTTCTGTTGGTATGACTCCCATGATGCCTTATCAGGTTCAGCAACAACATATTCTCCCTCCGCATTGACCATGATTGAACTCGGGGTCTCTCGTTGAGTTGTTGCATCGTCCTCAGTAGCGGTGGGTAGTGCAGGCTTCTCAACTGTCTTAAGGAAGCTCCTAGGGATACCGGTGGTCCTCTTCACACGTGGTCGTCCATCGAACGTAGGGTCTGCGTTTGTTGGGCACCCTTGAATCCAATGTCCTGATTATCTCTTTAGCGATAACTGTACTTTCACCAAGGGTCAGAAATATCATACCTTTCTCACCACATCGATAGCAGATGTATCCTTGAGGGGGTGGGTGAGAGGGTACAGGGCCCGTATTTTTCCTGAACCCACCAGCTTGTGGCCCCCCTCTGTAGATCGGTGTGGCACTGTTGCGATAACTCGGATTAGTACAAATGTATCAAGATATATATACACTACAAAGTGAGATAATGAGGTGTAAATGTAGAATGATCGATTCATTATGTACGTACGTTGCCATGTGCTCCTGAGTCTTATTCCATACTTCACTGTTTGCCTGAAACATTGCAGCAATTCTCTCCTCCTCAGTTTCACCACTAGTCGCTGCAGCCAGTACAGAGATGTCCCCAGATCCATTCATATTTCCTTCATCCCTCTTTATAAAGTGTCCAGGCTTAGAATACGCCTTCTCGGTGCGCTGTGCGTTGGGAGCTGCCGTAGTAGGCATTTTAGAGGAAACATATCTGTGGGCAGTGCCTTTCCCAGGCTTGTTTGGTGGTAATCGTCGTGCAATGATGGAAGTAGACCTAGGTATTACTGTCGTATCGTCGGCGTACTCTAGAGATATATGTCAGAGGCGGCATCATGAAGTAGAAAGTGACTTCCTTACCTTCATTGGTATCCTCATTATAGATATGTAAATTGAAATCACTTCCGTCTCCCAATTTGTGGAGCGTGATGATCTCCCTCTTCAGATCAAAAACTGTTATTCCAGTCCCATCAAACGTCACCCTAGTATGCTCCTTCTGACTCTTAAATTTGAAAAAGACAGACGACGCCATGTTGATGCTGTTTTTCGTTATTTGACTCGTACAGTGTTAGACAATTGACTATCCTCGACCCCACGAGAAAGGACAGGCAAGACACGAGTTAGGAATATAAGGAATCTCGCGCTATATTGTTCTTCCCTTGATGGTTTGTACGGAGAGTATGTATATTGGGTCAGTAATCAGCAATGTAGCCCAACTAACGACACTCCAGACGATGATACAGATCTAAAACACGCGCTCTCTTCGTTTCTTTTTCTCTTTCTTCTCTTAACACAAGTTCTTTTCTTTTCAGAATTTGTAGAAACAATGATTCTTGTTTGGATTCGGGTAGAAATCAACAAACACGGTGAGAGCAAGATGTTTGCTCCTTCCCAACAAGTATCAAAGTCAGGGAAACAGATCAGAAATGAAACGATGATGCACCAAATGAGACTGAATGAAAGTGTAGGTAATGTCTGGAATATAAAGGTATTCAAGTAAAGAAAGATGAGATAGAGACGCTGAGTGGATGCCTCTCCCTAGTACAAAACAGCCTCTCGTGCGACAGGTTGAAACTCCTGGATTCCTCTGAAATAACGGACACGAAACCCGCAGTATATGACAAGATATCCAGACTTTCTCCCAGAAACCAGATTGTGAAGCTTGTTTAAGGTGACTTCACTCAACACTAAAACCTCCTTACAAGAAAACCGCTGGAATGAAAATTAGTTTGTTGAGGGGTGGGCGTTCAAAGTCGTTAGGTAACTGGAATTTCGACAAAGGACTGTTTCGGCGAGTTGCTAATGAAGAGCGTCAGCGTGTTGGATGCACCGATTCGAAGGGTGCTGGCCGTAGAGGGTCGTGTCGTTAGGACGTGATAATAAAGAGGAGAAGAAAGAAAAGAGATTAAGTATGAGGCGGGTTAAGTTGTGGCGGGTTAGGGTTTGGTACTGTAATGGCGCTGGCAACGCTGTACTAGTGCCTTGGCGCCAATTCAACAAACAGCTTTCAATAGATGTTACCAGACTGAAACGCCTGAATTATTCTATTCACCTTGTGCTTCAATGGTTTGACTTATTCATAGCTTAAGCTATGTGATGTACGTAGACGCTGGTAAACGGATTACAATACGGCGTATACCGGCACGAGCACCCAGGCTGTTGTTACGGTTCCAGACTACATCTTACGGGAAGTTAACCGCCTCTTTACAGTAGTCTTTATGAGTTGTGTACAGCTGTAGAAATACATTATAGGGGTACCGGTAACAGCCTTGCATTGAGGTTCAATAATAAGACCGACTGAATTTGGATTCCAATACTACACTAAAATATTAAGTAAGTTATTGTGAACTAAGATATATGAAAATCTGGAAACGCAAATGGGCCGAACCGTACAAAGGGCCTGACACAGATGCCTGTGTGATACCACTTGATAATTCAAATCTAAACATCCATCGATATCAAAGTCCTAAGACTTAGTGTGCAAGCTTGTGCAGAATCTTCTTGAATTTTCCTTCCTGGCGGGACTTCTCGTAGTCATCGGCGTCTACCATATCCAGGTCATTGTACATCTGTGCCTCAATGCTCCCAACATCGTGATGGCGATTTCCCAGCCCCGGGGGGGTTGGGTGCCGGTGATGTTTCCCCTTGGCAATCACGCTCATGTCAAGTTCCTCGCCCGCCCCTCTGAGAGCATCTTTGTGGGGGAGTGTGGTATTGGATAACCTGGGGTAGCCAGATATCTACATTAGAATAAGGTAACATATTAACCTTTTGTTAAATTACTTTCCACTTACTTGCTCAGCGGCTCATGGAACCCTGTGTCCCGGGGCACTGCAGGTGAATTCTCAGGTGCAGATGTCCGGGCGTTGGATGGCCTGTCGTTAGGCTGATGTGCGGTGGTTTGAGGGAGCGAAGCCATGGATACTGTATGGGTACCGGTATATGTGTGCAGACTGAAATATGCTTGTGGTTTACAAGAATTGAGTATTTATTTTCACCCCCCAAAAAAGTCTTGCTTTGTATGTTATCAAGGGTCTCTGCAATATCGGGGATTTCTCCATGTTGCTCTCTTATAACTCCAGACTAAATCAAATCCTCGCCAGAATTCTGGGAATTATGAGTTGGGCAATTTGTGATGTAATTGCTAATCACTATCAAGTAAGACTCAACTGCTGTACCTCGACTACTTAGGTATAGTACCTGTACAGTACCAAGAATCTTGCAAGCCCAAGGCAAATGACGATGGGAGGGACGAGGCAAGAGGGACGAGGCTAGAGGCACACTGCGGCGAAATTAACGAAACGCACCATTTTAGGCCCTCGAGCTCAATAACTGCGGGATACCTACTGGTAATTTCAACAAGGCCTGAAGTTAGAAGGATGCACCATTACCATGCACCACCACAAGACGGTCAGCAAATAAGCCAATATAATATAGCCCACCAGACTAATTCTGTGTCAGGACAATATTCGTTACCTACCTATCATTGCACTGCTGCAAAGGTTTTAACATTTTTTGACAGGCGATTCGTTATGCGCTCTTCGGTCTGCCGGATCCATGTTTGATGGTGGGGACCCATGCAACCTCCTCTAACCCAGATTTTTCCCTAGATATTATGCTCTGGGCATCAGCATTTGAATTCTTGACTTCTGATTCGCAGCGACCACAATTGTTCATGGTTAATATCAAGGCCCGAATCCCGGTATCATGTAAGGTTGGATATGTAGTGTACTGTATGTAGGTAGGCCCTTTAACAAAGAAGTCGCCACCCATTTCACTTTCTCTGCAATCAATGCAGAGCAGACAAGACAAGCAGCAAGCAGACAAGCAGACAAGCAGACAAGCAGACAAGCAGACAAGCAGACAAGCAGACAAGCAGACAAGCAGACAAGCAGATTAGACCTGTCTTCTCTCCAGAGGCAATCGGCCCAAAAAAAGAATAGAAAATAGGTACGCCTACTAGCCGAATGGATCCACCAACCGGAAGCGCAGAAGTGTGGGTCCACGTGCACCCGCCAGACCAACCCATAACCAGAGACCCCATGCCGGCCAGCGATGCAGTAGTCTGGTTCGGATGCAGCCAACGTAGTGGCTGGCGTGACTAGAGCCATACTTAATCCCACCAACACCCCCCCCCCCCCCCCGCCCCGTCTCACACATCACGAACCAACTGTGCCCACCGAACTTCCCCATTGCTCACATAAACAACAGCAATCCCCGTCCCCCCTGCGTGTCCAGACTCATCCTTAACTCTACGTTCTGGCTCAGGAATTTCGCGAAGCGTTCATATACGTTATCTCTTCAGTCTAAAAACCATCGCCGAAGCTGGGTCGATTACTTGGCACAACTTCAACCTCCGATCCCGAACAACCGGCGGCAATTGTCCACCCTTACCGAGTTTTAAAACGATAACAGAGAGTGCCAAGGTCATGGCGGTCACCAGTAGTAAATCGAGTAGTAGTAAGAGTAATCATTTCATGATGCCCACTACCACCATCGAAGCTGCCGTCAGGTTGCCTATTTTGGCCAGCTGCTACTCAACAAATTCCTCTTCAGGGATGCTTCAGAGTTTCCATTACTCTTCAACGAGCGAGGGCGGTATGTTTTACTCAAATCCTCATGTCTCAGATATCCGGGTTTTTGGAAAGAGACCCTTCTGACTGTTTCATAGGGGCCCAGTGGCGTTCCTGAGGTGCCCTCAGGATATCCGAAAAGTCCTCCTTTACCTAGCAGACGTCCCATTTATAGCTCTGCTGGGTTAAAGGAGGCATCGAGAACCATCGCAAAGGAGTGTGAGAGACTCCTTTGTAGAGACATGAAACGAATTTTCCTCGGTGCTGGAGGATCATATTCGAAGAGTGTTTCTGGCTTGATGGGCTCGATAAACAATCGCAATTTTATGACCAATGTTAATCGTAACCAATCATTTACGGAAAAGGGTATGGAGTTTATTGAGGTTTGGGATTACGTCGGAGAAGCATCCTTTCGTGGCTTCATCGCGGAGAAGCAAATTGGAAATGCGACAGAGAAGACTTTGTTCCTTTTCTTCCAGGAACTGGCTGGATTGCCACTGAAAGAGGGGTGAGTTCCTTTGTTATCTACGTTCTTACCGATACAGAATGCTAATAGGGAAACAGTTTGGTCGCTCTTATTGAACTCGCAACTGACTGCTACAACTGCGACCGGCTGGTAATTTGCCTAGATCGACAGACACATGCCTTACGTACGCCCTCTTTTTCTTGTTAGAATGTAATCTGCAGCCCTGCTTACCAATCACTACAGATCAATTGATTCGTGATTTGGGATGGGTCGGCTTCGAACTAATCACCCTGTCACATTGGATTGATGATGGCAGGAACCCAAGAACTGGAAAGGAAGGAACATCTGGTCTCGCCGACACAAGTGATTTTTGGTTGTTTGTCGGAATGGAGTTGTAGTGTTACGTACTCCGTTATTTTTTTATGCTTATAGTCTGTCGCTTCTCGGGGGCGGTGATTATTTTTCATTTCTTACGGACTACCTCTGTGTTGTCGCTTATGATTTCTGGGATTGTATTTGTGCCTTGTGGATTGTGCTACTTTTCTTACATATTGGGACTTTTCCTACGGACAAAAAAAGGGTATCTTCACGGTCGCTCGGCTTTATCCAAGGCATGGGACGGCTGTATGCATGTTATTTCTGAAAATTTGCATGTGGCCATTAAGGATGATGGCCTGGACCTGACTTTGTTGTAATTGAATGCCAAAGTCTTATTGGGAGGGAAATTTGCTCTGCAGTATCAAATGGATTGGTCCCATGACCTGAACTCTCACACTCATGCGCGCCTTGCATCGTGTATACATTCCCTTTAATCTCATTTTCATTACGTGAACCATAAGCATACATACATCTGAAACATCTGTCTGTTTCTCGGAAACCTCACCATTCACCCTTTATGCTCTGTAGGTCTTTTAATGACCCTGGGAAAGTTAAGCAGCCCTAGACTTTCCCTCCAATTCCCTCCAATTCCCCCATTCATATACATGATTCGTGTATCGGCCTCGTGTATCATGAGCCTCAGCTCAGCTCTATAGCTTAACATGCAAAAGACACTACACCAACTACTCCTGCTTATTCCCCATCTGACATATAGTTGTAGAAGCAATATTGTGCATATGCCTAAGCTTGTGAACCACATAATGTCTTCAAACTATCCATGCATGAGATGACGCAGCTATTTCCCCGATCCCTCGACATGGTCACGGTTTAGTGGTTTTGTGCTATGGCATGTACTTGGATCTTAACTTGTCATTGTACTGCCGTCGTGCATTAGTTGTGCATGTTGGCTCCTCCAGCTGCATGAAGGATATCTTCTTCCCCTCGTACTGTATGTACATATGGTTGGTGGCAAAAGCTGGCAATGCTGTTAATGCTAACATGATCCCATTGGCCGTAGTTATGGGATTGTGCAAGCCGGGCTAAGTAGGAATAGGAATTCTTCTTTTAACCTCTCTTTGTAGTTCCGAGCGGCGTGGCAGGGACTTGAGTTACCCTGAACTGCAATATAAACAACGCTAGTGGAGAGTCTTGGCATTAAACACGACGAAACGTAATCGGTCAGCTAAATCTCCCAGCTCCTTTGCATAGCTGCTCTCTCTCTCCTTTGAACCTCCAACCTCAATCATCACAACAAACCCGGCTCCAGCAAACATGCAAGGGTAAGTCGTCAATTCACCAGTTCAAACAAAATGCTGACTCGTTATCCGCAGCTTCAATATGGGCCGGTACGTCCCTCCTGAGCACGAGGGCGTGCTCTCGGGAAACCAGCTTCACAAGAAAAAGCCACCCGGTCAACACGGTTCAACGCTCACCGTCCGCTTCGAAATGCCTTTTAACATTGTCTGCAACCACTGTAAAGGCCACATCGCCCAAGGCGTACGTTTCAACGCCGAGAAAACTAAAGTTGGAAACTACTACAGCACACCGATATGGGCATTCAAAATAAAACATACAACTTGCAGTGGTGTGATTGTAATTCAGACTGATCCTAAGAATACGGCATATGTCGTTACGGAAGGCGGGAAGAAGCAGCATGAAGGGACGGACGAGCCTGTGGCGGTGATTAAGACAAAGAGTGAAGAGGAGGAGGGCGTGATGGGAAAGTTGGAGAAGCAGGCGGAAAATGAGAGGATCAAGAAGGAGTCAGGGACGAGGATTGAGGAGCTGTGGAGACTGCAGGAGAAGCAGTGGGCGGATCCGTATGAACATTCGAAGAAGATGAGGAAGATATTTAGGGTATGTGATTCCCTCCATGATACAGCACTATCTCCTATGCTCTTTTGTATGGGAGGGTTCAACACCCCTTTCACACTACACATACACGTGTGAGAAAGAGCCAATATTTGTTTTCTTCTTTCTCCCCTGCTTTCTTCTCCCCTTGCTTCGCGAGAGCAGAAAATATTATATCATAAATATAATACAATCAGAATACAAATCTTAACTGCTTCTTTCTCGGATATTCCGCGGCTACGGCCCTTCTCCCTGCTTTCTCGCCTGCTTTTCTCCCCGATATGGCGGCTCGGCGGGGAAGGGACGGCAGCATCCAAGTAAATAGGTCTTGATATCACTACATCAACATGCGATGCCCTTCGAGCCGTCCTAAAGGAAGACGGGTAGGGGGACCCAAGCGAGGAAACAGGGGGGAAGTCCCGCCTGAGCCTGCGGAAACCTCTGCATGAAACTCCCATTTTTTATATTATTTTTATAGACTGAAAGAAACCGTCTTCAAACCCAAGCTGCCAATGCAGCTGCCCTTCAAGACAAGCTATCTTTAGGAATCGACCTACTACCTGAAATTGAGGAGGACGCAGCTGCAGCTAAAATGATTGATTTTGGAGAGGCTTCTGCTGGGGAAGATGCGATCGAGGAGAAAGTAAGAGAGGTGCTGGAAGGAAGGGCACTGTTTGATGCAGCACAGGAGCGGAGTAGAGATAAAGAGAAAGAGAGGAGAGAAAGGAGAGAGGAAAGGGAAAGGAGGAAGACGATGACAAAGGCGCAGATTCGCGCGGAGAATGTGAGGCAGAGCTTGGAAAGTAAGCTGAGGAGGAATACGAAGGCTAGGATAGATCCTTTTTGGAGTGGGCTGGCGGCGAGAGGAGGAGGAGCGGGAAGTACGGGGAGTGGTGGGCTTAGGGTGGGGAACGGGGGAAGTAGTCGGAGTGTCAGTCGGGATAGGGATGGGATGACGCCGCCGACAGTGTTGGCGGGGCTGAAGAGGAAGAAGCCAATTGATGAGAAAGGGCGTGACGTAGGTGTCGAGGTCACCCTGAGTTCTACTACCTCTGACACCCATACTATTGCTGAACCTAAGACTATGACCACAACTCTGACGCTTGTTGATTATGGTTCGTCAGATTCAGATTGAGATAGGGGTCTGTGGTCCTTGTTATGCTCTTCTTTGAGATTCTTGATGATTTATGGCAGTGCTTTGTAGCGTCATATACTTGTTTATACGACTGCTTTTATCATGATTACATACTTAACCCAATTCTATATCCATTATTCTCCTGTTATGGCCCCCAGAATGATCAACTTTCTAGTCGGCTTGGTGGAATAAGGCTGCCCTGATCTGAATCTATCCCAGGCAGAAAACCGCTACCGTTAGCTAAGATATAAACCAAACCAAAACACAAACAACTCTCAACAGTGAACATCCTCTACCGAGGGGGTCGTGCCAACCAGACTAGGTGAACATGTATACGTGTAACTAACAACCCACCCCCGACATCGTCTGTCCCCCACTCGACCTGGATTTCTTCCCATCAACCCCTCCACATACCCACCACCAATGTCTCATACCTAAAACCATTATCACCTTCCTGTCACTTAAGCAAACCCAACCCCCTTACCCCCAAATAACAAACAATATACCCTATTATCGATAAGCATCGCTACTATCCTCCCCCCTCCTTCTCCACCTTAGCATCCAAATACCAGTAGTGAACCAAGGCCGATAGTAGACCAAGAAAAACAACAATAAAAAAAAAAGGGGGGGATCATGGCATCCATGTGCATACAGGGTAAGTAGGGATTGATCAAACCACCCCCAACCCAACCCCCATCCGCATCCGCATCCGCACGGAGACAGATAGGGATAATAGAATAAATAGGCGACAAGTGGTGGGGTTGATTGAGAAAAGAAGAGGATGAGGATGGGATATGGGGGTAACTTGGTGAAGGGGACAAGGAAGGTGAGTCAATATAATGCTTTCCGTGGTGTGGGATGGTTACTTATGATCCGGAATAATCGTAGAGTACTTAGGTAGGTGGGGGTTATACGGTGCTTGTGGAGTAGATCCGGGGTTGCCACCACCATCAAGTTCCAGTTTCTCAATCACAAACATAAAAACTAATACAACAAAAAGCAACATATCCTCTAGCAGCCAGAGTATCTTTTGATTTCACGATCCCCAGCTAACATATCTAACACCAATCCCTCCGCCTAGACCTTCATCCAGTAATCCCAATCCACCTCTGTATCCGCGCGGCCTAGCTAAACCCACGCAAGCCAGTGCTTATGTATGTATATGCCCATCGCATGCTCATGATATGCAAACAATTAAAAAGTCATGAAACCTAATGATAAAAGAAGAAAAGCAAAAAAAAAAAAGCAAAAAAAAAAAGCATCCATCCTTTTTATTTCCGGACCACAGAATGTCAAGCAATGATAATGATGCAAAGTCAAATTTAATGTAAACAAAAAAAAAAAGTAAAGGTAATAAAACGCAACTCGACGATCAGACCCTGCAGCATCCGTAACATCCCATCCGGTGGAATCGGTGGAATCAGAACCCTTCCGTTGGAGCCGTAACAAGCAGCTCGACCGGCGTGATGGTGAGATACAGGCATACAAGAATTCCTATCGAATCAAAAGAAAAGATATTAACAAAAAAGTAAAGTTGGTAATAAAAGGACGAAAAAAAGACAACAAGTGATCCGTGGTATGGTAATAAAGTCCCAAGCCAGTTTATGCCCAATTTCAATGCCGTGATATCGAGTTGAGAAAAAGTCGCAATCATTAAGTAAAACAAGCAACCAATAAGTCATCAAAGAAACTAAAAATCCCAGGTAAAAAAAAGCCCAATCCTGCACCAAGCTATCAACATAACCAACCAGCCCTAGCTGATGTCCCGAAAGCCCAAGCAAACACCTGACGGTAACAAGGAAACCACATTTTAAGGCAAAGTAGAATATCAGAAGGAACATGATCCAAAGTTTGATCGTATCCAGAAATATCCCACCCAATTGCCAGATCGCTAAACGCGACAAGAATAAACATGTACATCCGAAAGCGAGTCAAGCAATTGGCCAACTGAGCCACTTACAAGTCTGAGAGCATGCTAAAGTCCTCAGCGCTGGTATCAGGGGCACCTCCAATTTGACGCAATATCTCCTCGGAATCATCGGTTGACACTTGGTATGAGGGGTCGCGCCCCCAGAGTCCTTCGAATATTGTTGCAGGGCACCTTCGTCGACTCTCCACCCACTTGACTTCTTCCATGTCGAGTATGTCTGCTGCTTTTGGCCTCCTTGATGAATCAGGAGCAAGCATCGATTGTACAATGCGTTCCAATCCCCCATCTTCCATGAATTTGGGTGGGTAAACTAGGTCTCCAGGCCTCGGATCATGCAACAGCTTTTTGGATCCACTCTGAGTCCTGTAGAACGCCCTTCGTCGTCTTGGGTAGCTTGGTGATAGCAGGCCTGTGGTAATCTGTTCTGAGTCTGATGATGCATCCGAGGAGAACGACTGACTAGCAGTAATACTAGGGCCATCCAGGATGAGAGTAGATAGAGGCTCTCCCGTTTCATCACGGAATACAAACTCGCCAGAGACACTAGTGCTAAGAATAGGAGCAAGGGAAAAATCACCACTCCTTATACTTTGCCAGACAGGGCCATTTGGAGGGAGACCCTCATTCCCTGCTGCTTCTATTATTGTCAACCCTAAGGCAAATATGTCCACAGGCTTGTCATATCTGTAGCCTTGCTGCATGACCTCAGGGGCAAGATACACCCGGTCACCTTCTCGCTCAATCCCATGTCGTGCCGGCCATCGGGTTGCCATGCCAAAGTCACTTATCTTCAATGTACCTTCGAGTGAGATGAGGACATTGGCTGGTTTGATGTCAAGATGCAAAAAACCACAATCGTGAATATGTTTAATGCCCTTTTAGATTTGTAAGCACTTCATTCAGTAGTAAATCAAAATAAAGAAGTAGTACATACCATGCATATTTCGTTCATAATTTTCCAAACACGGAACTCATCTAATCTTCCCTTGGTTCCATGCTTATCTAGAAATTTGTCTAGGCTTCCGTTCTCGCAATATTCAGTCTGAATGAACAAAAATCTATTTTCCTCCCATTGATCAACGAATTTGATAACGTGATCATGCGTACCAAGCTCCATTAAAATTCTGACTTCTTCAAGCCTTTGGTCCCTGTCCTTCACACCAGTGTAGGGAGTTTTTGATTTCTTGATAGCATAAAACTTTGGAGGTTGTTGCACTGGAGTGCCTGGTGGGGAAGACTGGAATGGAGGAGAAGACACGCGGGGAGATGCCAGCTGCTTATTTAATGCTATGCCGCTCTTGGAGGGTTTGAACAGTCTACCGGGCCTAGACTCTATTGCAAGGTAAACCTGCGAGAACTCCCCATAGCCAATACACCTCACATCATTTTGAAACCTTGTCTTCCATTTCCAATCCGGGCTGATTTGCATAGAAGGGGATGATTCCAACGGTAAATTGTTTGGGGTACGAGGCATCGTTTTAGCAGTGTCTGAATCTGGCAAGTGATTTTTAGCTGGCGTTTGTGGTGCCCGCTGCCTCCGTGCACCAGTTTGTATAGAGAGACAACTTGCATCAGCAAATAAGGTATCCTGATCTTCCTGAGGCTTGGGAGTTTGAATCGACTCCCGAACGCGAGCTCTAGTTGCTCTTCCAGTCCCAATACTATAAGGACTTTGTGGTCTCGCTATATAATTGGATGTCAGCACATGCTCGTTACAGATCTCCATGGCATCTTCTAAAGAACATGCATCATGCAAGGGCAACCCACACTCTCCCTTCCTCTTTGTACCTCCGACATTTCCAAATAGAGGAACCAAATTCGTATTATAGACTGACTTTGTCGGAGTTGATAACACATCGAAGTCTTCGCTCAATGACGAGCTTCCACTACCAAGTGGGGTTGGAGACATGTTATTACTGTGAATGGCTCGAGACTCCCGTTGCCCAAGCAGACTGTTTTTGCTTCCGTCCACTGGGCTCAGGAATTCACCAAAAACAGACCCTGTTTGTTGCATATCGGACATCTTAACTGAGTAAGACGACAGTTTCTTACAAGGGGTTTCTGGTTGATGATGATTTGCAGAATCTGTGCTTAGCCTTCCACGCTTCGGGATGAAACCTGTAGAGTGGAAAGCTGCAGGATCAGGTTTAGCCAACTTATAGTGTGGGGTGACCCATTCCGTCTCTCCAGTAGGTATAGTCTCATTCAAGGACGAACGAGTGGCCGAAGCTGTGTTGTGTGGATGAACTGAAGCACTCGGTAAATTGGTCATGGCGGAGATATTCTTAAGGGAGGCCGTGCGTCGAATCTTCGAAGCTGGATCAGTAGGCGTGGCAAATTCAACTGCTCGGGCTTGTGGTCGAGATTTGACATATGATGGTCGTTCTCTAGGATTAATGACATTCTTTTTTGAGAGGTTCTTCCTTGCTGTGCCAGTCTTTGGAGATGGGGACTTGGGTTCTTGAACTTTTGGAGGCGAGAGACTCGGCCCAGGAAACGGAGAATCACTGGCGTTGAAATTGGCCACTCTTCGTTTCGATGCAGGCGAACCACGCCCACGCTTCACAGGACTCAGTGATCTCCCGTGCTTAACAGGGCTACCTAGACTCCGAAGCGGGCTCCCGCCAGTGCCATTCTCCACACCAATACCAGCTCTGTTCCCTCGTTGCATTGCGTGCCGGACGGTAGGACTCCCAGGGCTTCCTTTGTCGAGACGGCTAATGTTATTGACGTTGTCTGGAGGGGTCACACCAGGAGGTGAGGTATTGAGCTCGCTCGTAGTGGCTAACGAAAGAGGAAATTTGATTGGACTGGTCATCAATGTTTTGCGGCGTAAGGGTGTAATGTTTCGGAGAGCAGGAGACTTTGTAATTTTTACTGCAGGAGAGTTGAATGGGGATGAAACGGTCTGCGGTGACGAGCGAAGCATGAATTTCTTCTTGTGTGGGGATTTAGATCTGGATCTTGTGACCACAGTTGGCCCACCGTGGTGGCGAGGTGGAAATGACGATACCATAGTTGTGGTATGAGGGCTTGGGGCTGGAGACCAGAGAGCAGTTCTATCAGACGCGTAGAAGAAACCACCGATGCCCTACCTGCACCACTGCACTACAACTCCACCCACTGCCTGAGGATTCTTGTAAGCAGGAGTTCAGCCCTCACCATAGAGCAACCTCGTGAACGATATTATTTTCGTTGGAAAACAGGCGTTCTAGATGACGGAAGAGGGGTGGAGGGGTGGAGGGGGGAGGGGGGAGGGGGGAGGGGGGAGGGGGGGAGGGGGGGAGGGGGGGAGGGGATCAAGCAGAGTTAATGTTGCAGACCAACCCGTTGCTTGATCTGTCTAATATATTGCGGACAGGATTTCCACGCGGTGAGTTGCAAGGGATTGTGCCTAGTGCAGCGGGTAGGAGGAGAAACATGTGCAGAATGTGGGGAGGTTGATGGAGACCCCCGTGACCCGCCGAGGTCTAGAAGCAAACGCAGATCGACCCACGCCTGGCGAACGCGTAATGTATGCGCGAGTAGGAATAACAGAAACCACCACCAACCAGACTACACGTAACCAAGGAACTGAAGTAGAGAGTGACCTGTTCTTGTGTTCTTGTGTTCTTGCGTTCGAGTAAGTCCACTCTCGCGTGGCGTTGTACAGGTATATTTTTTAGCACAGTGGCTCAGCCCAACGATCGTAAGCCTAAGCCCTAAAGTAGATGCGCAGGTCGTGAAGCTTAACCGGAGTTCAATTGAGATATGCAATCGGTTTTTTTTTTTAAATTCAAGAAATCCCCATAATAATAGAAGTACCTAGGTACCGTTTGGTAGAAATCGACAGACTGCTTATCCTCCTTTGGCTTGGCGAAGTCGACAAGCGCTGGTGTTGGTCATTAGGATAAGTCTGGCTACGACCAGGAACAACTCAATAACTCCTCTGAGCGTTATAAAACAGCCTGCAACGCAGTGCTTATCCTACTTGACTTCGATGCTGCAGGAGATAATCTGAAGTCTGTCGTAAAGGGCTAAGAGGGGGAGTGTGAAAGTTGAAAACTCACAGGACAATCGCCAACCAGACTATCGCCGTTTTCTATGAAGCCAATAATCCAGAGCTACCTTCTCTTGATTTATACAAAGTGTATAATATGGAATTGGACAAATATTGACGTTGCGATATATTCAGCAGAAATTCGGAAACTATGCGTGTACAGGAATTTTTTTTAGTAAAACAGCAAGCCGTGCCGTGGGAAGATAGCAAAGTGACTGGGTAGTTAGCCATCAACGTGTGTGGTTGATCGCTTTATTATTAGGGGTAGTCAATTGTTATTTGCTCTGATGGTTATGTCAATAACGAAGCGCCTTGGCAGAGCTAAAATCCCAAAAACAATTGACCACCCCCACCCAGCGCTCAATTAAATCTTCAGTTAAGCCTGCTTAGTAATATCGAAATCAACTTCTCTCAGCAAACATCGAAATCACTCCCTCAGCTTCAAATTATCAACATGCCACGACTCACTCAGCGGAGAGTGTTGTTGAACAACATTTGGGGGGTTATAGAGCGCCTCATACAGGTGCTGAAGCAGTCGTTCTACATCTTTCTTCACCCAATTTCGAACCCGATTGGCTTTTGGTTTTTCCGATGTCATTGATGTGTAGTGCGATGTTGGATGGTATTGGATGTGGGTAGGTAGCTTGGCATGGTTTTAGGGTGTTATGGCTTTTCCATTAGCTCGTCAAGGGACTCTTTTGTCCCTTGACCATCAAGCATTCCATAAAAATTTTCATAACGCCTTTGGCCAATCAGAGGTGCCAAGGCTCTTGCCAAGGCGCTTCGTTATTGACATAACCATCAAAGCAAATAACAATTGACTACCCCTATTTTCTACTTACCCTTTTCTTAACCAGACTAGGTATCTAGGTACTTTTTTTTCTAACGTTAAGTGGACCCAAAAAGAGAAAGCTTCTTGTACCTATATGGAGGAATGTAGTCTCGGCAACGACTAGTCTGGTTGGCACTACAGCCTCATCGTCTAATCCAGGCAGAGTTACAGGGACACGAAGTCAAACTATTTATATCTGAAATCTCTGTACCTAAGTACTTTGTTATTATTCTTCGTTAGGGAATTCCAGAAGCAGATGTCTTGTAGTGCATTGTGATCTTCAGATACATAGCATGATCTTCGACAGCATAGTACTCCGTACCAGAGATTGGTTGATTACCAATGGGGCTGCTGGTGTCATATCTAATTTAATTAACTTTTTTTAATTTTTTATTTCAGTTGATCAATTATTTGAAATTCCAGATTCCAAACTCTATCTCTCAATGTCTCCGCTCTAGAAACGTGGGTTTTTATATCATATGTTAATAAATTAACCTGGCATGTATCTGCCGGAATCCTGAAGCGTACCTGACGCTATGACTACCTTGATTGCTGCGGCGCCCAATGAACTGTGGCTATCAATGTATGTCTCACCCTTTTCACAACCTCACGCAAAGCAAAATGTAATGATGGAGCCGAGGGACGGCCAGAACGGCACACGGAGGGGAAACACATCCCAAAGTGGCCATGGTTTTACAACCAAGAATCAAGGAAATGTGTAGGATATATTTTCGCACACGATGGCTCTGCAAGAGAGTCATGTCCTGGCAAGATGATGTCTCGGAGTCGCTTGGCAGGGCAGAGTCTCAAGAGAATTTCCTTTTCTGGCAAGAAATTGGGACGGCCCGTCGGAAGGTCTTGAAGATTCTCGAACTCGAGAGCCCTGCCGGCTTGTGATACAATTTGCGAGCGTCCGCAAACGGCCGACATAAACGCTGTCTTCGGTCAGGTAGGTACCGGCACTTACTACTGTAGGTACTGTAAAGTACATATTCCATAGTGAATTGCATGTATCGAGTGTACTTGATTCTCTGGTTTGTATTTATCGACAACGGTCCTCGGTAACTCTAGGGCGGAGGCGGAGGGTGCGTTCCCGAGGGCGAACTCTTCGGGCAATTCAGAAGGCAATCTACATAGAGCAGTCCAGGGTGTTCCCTACATGATCATCTGGAGTAATATTCGATGGCTAGATATCATAAGTAGTCGTCTGCCAGTGGATAGCGAATCGCAGGCAAGTTCAGATTGCTCAGAATTTCTTTTGGTGAACGGCACGCAAGGGCCAGGCCTTCCTGCCCCTCCCATGACGCCCCCCCCCTACCGAACTTCTTTGCGAAAGCCAATTGCAATGCATCATCTGCAGCGTAATTATGGCGATTGCTTCTTTCCAGCCGAGTCCACCTCCTGGCATAAGTAACTGGCAGCCAGCAGCTAGCAACGGTTTCAAGTCTGAAAGTACGAGTACAGCGTGTGCAGGCCGCACGCAATGAGCCAGTGGGCAGCTTCGCCTGGAATTGAGCGGACAGTAGCGAGGGAAACGCTCGCGTATGACGAGCTGCTTTGTTTTGTGTATGGGTGATTTACCCTTGGTGTTTCCTACCCTGCCCCGGGTTCCATAAATTATAAGGGTGGTACCGTACCGGTAGTAGCTACAACACACTTTCTTTTCGCCGAGTCACTGCTGCCAGCTCACCACCAACCAACCTTACATCCTCACCATTCTCAAAGCACCCTGTCCCCCAACGCACAAGGGAAAAAAATAAAATAAAAATTAAGAGTCGATATACAAACAGGCCGAGCGAAACGAATCAGCTTCACCCAGCTTCCGCGATATACCCATACTGCAATACTCATACCGAATTATCTGCTTGGCTCGACCCTGCTCACTATACCCGGCATCTCATGCACTCGCTTTAAGCAATCAAGCAGACACAGCTGCAACCATCTTCCTCAGCTGCCCTGATTTGTCGGCCACACATAATATCAGACACCAGGAAAGGGCCATCACCCCCCCAGCTCTGCCATCTCACCAACGCACACGCTTCTTGACGTCTGGTTCCTCCCATCACACCCCCCCCGGCTTCGACACTCATTCACACACACCTGCTTCTCCCCCAACGAAACGAAACAGCCGAACGTGTTCAAGTCGGAAAACCTTCGTCCACTTGTTCTGCAGTTACTCGACGTACACAACAGGGAAAAGAATTTCACAAATAAGCATACTATCGACAAGTGCTAACCTTATTCAGTCCGACCCTCCCTACGGATTGGATTGGCCTTTTTGTAAGGGGGCAGCAGGCCTGTAGGTCAGGAAGACGCACACCAAGCATTTCGAACTTTGGGAAATTCTAGCTGCCACGACGAAATTAGGGTTTCGCTGTCGGTGGCTGCACTGTGGATGAAAGCGGTTTTGAACCCGTCCCAGTACAATGCCATCGTCTCGTGTGGACAGTAGTGATATTGGTGGGGAAGATCCTCTTCGGCATCTGAGCAAAGGCAACTCTTCGACTGAAAGGATCCAAGCTCAGTTCAAGAACTACAAGTTTAACACGCGAGAAGAGTCACCGTCGCCCAACAGAAGAGGAGGAAGCCCAATAACCAATAACATGAGTGCTCCTCAGAGAACAACACAAAGCCATAGGAGGAAGACCGTGCGGTCTACGATATCCTCGAGGGAATCTTCACCTAGCCGACCTAATCTATCAGCTGCAGCAAGGGGATCGCAGTTGCTGAACAGTACAACATTGTCACAGCAGGCATCCGAGGGGCTTCTATCTCCCAGGTTTAACCGGCCATCATCTACCACTCCCCAGTGGCCTAATTCTCCACGCCTTGGTGCAGGCCAAAAAACCTCGCAGCGATCCCCCGCTTTGTCTCCTCGCAAGACAACTGAGCAAGTTGCCCCCCCCACTCTTGCAGCATCCGCACTCCAGCTTCGTGTGGAAACAGTTAGTAAGAACATCAACAGTGACGATACAGACCTTGAATTGCCACCACCAGGGATGCGGACCCCACGAGCTAACAGCAGTCCAGCCCTGGAGACCGTAGTGGAGAGTAGCCTACCAAGTACACCCGCTATTGGAACTTCTAGAGTTCTCGCACAAAAGGTGGCAGCCGTGGAAGCTACAAGGAATCAGGAAAATCCCCAAGGCAGGATACTAGAGGCCACCGATGGAGAGACCACTGGTGGAGAGTCAACAACGCCTACAGTTCCTCGATCCAGAGTCTCCACCTTCGGATCCAATGCTGAGTCTGAATCCGAGTCAGGATTTGCAAGTGAAGATCGATTTGGGTATAATAACCCTTCAAGGGATGCCTCTTCGACGGGGCCTTCACGGGTGTTTACAAGAAGACCAACCTTGGTGAATACCTTACAAATGAATCCTGACACTTCAAGGAACATGACTGTTGAAACAGAAACAGTGACTTCAATGATACAGCTCGGTGGAGGGCCGGGTAGTGTTAATCCCAGCATTCGGCCGAAAAAGAGCTCAGATACCATAAGGGCACCACGCAAAGAGAAAAAGAAGAGACCAACGACAATAGCCAATCCAAATCGTAAGCTTTCGAAACTGAATATCCATTTGGGCCATGTATTGACACGTTAAAGCAGCATCGACGAAAGCAGAATTCTTTGGAGCCCGGGTTGCTGCCGCTGTGCATGAGGCAAATTCGTCCGACTCGGATGAAACTTTTGTGTATGAATCAAATCCTCCTGATCAGAGGCCAACTGCCAAATTTCATTCTCGAACACCAAGTACTTCTTCAGTACATGGGACCATACATGGAGGACCAGATCCCCGAGTACGAAATTTCTCAGTGGATCAACCTGGACCATCAGTGATTAGGAATAAAATGCATAAGTTTGGTGGAAAGAGTGATACGGCTAGTCTTTATGGTGGCGATGATAATAATGGCAATGGAAATGGATACGGCACAGTTGGAGGTCCAGCTGGATCATCGCGGAACGACTATGGCGGATCTCGAAATGATACAACTTCTAGGAATTCTAATCATGGTCACCGGTCAATATTACCCGACGACTCCCCCTTTGCTGCAGAACCAAGAACGTCGCCTCAAGCCTTGAGGAACCCTGGGATGTCTCATATTGGCTCCAAATCTCTTACTGGACAGTCGACAAGGACTCACATAAGGAGTGGTCGAAACGGGATGAACGGCGGGGGGTGTATGGGGATGGAGCAGGATCAAAGAGGAACAGTCGAACTTTCGAGAGAGATAGGCGTTATGGGACTGCAGAAGAGGGAGACGATGAGCGAGTTCCTTTGTTGCATCCAGCGCCACGGCATGAGAGAGATAGAAATACCCGAAATAGACATCGGCGACCGATGAGCGCCTCCTTGCGACAGCTTGAGCATAACGAGCTTAGGCGTCGAGGTTGGATAGGCAGGTGTGCTGGTTGCATTATCGCGGTGGTGACTATCATCCTGGTGATTACAGGAACAGTTGGGTTTATGTTTGCAACATCGAAGCCTTTAGAAGATGTCAAGGTTCTTAACATGACGGATGTTCTTGTGTCACAACAGGAGATCATGCTTGACTTGGTTGTGCAAGCAATGAATCCGAATATGATTGCGGTGACAGTGCAATCTATGGACGTTAACCTGTTTGCAAAAAGTGCATGGGTTAGGGATGATAAAGATAAGAGCCCGAGTGATGAAGACCCGGGTGAAGGCGACGGTAAGCCCAAAAAACCTACCACAGATACACCAGCTCAAACCGAGCAATTCCCTTTGTTGGATTCTACAGAGAATGAAATACCGAGACCCCGCGCCCCGCCATCGGGCAGTACGAAACATCTTCAAGAAAGAGCGGCATTGGCAGGGCTTGGAGACTGGTTTCCTGGAGGAGGGAGAAAGGGAGTCGATGAGGGGACTGATCCTGACCCGCACGTCCCTGACAAGGAAGATAAGCAGACAATGTTGTTGGGTAGGATTATGGCGTTTGATTCTGCACTCAACTTTGATGCCAGTCCGTTACAGCACTATCCGTCTATATCGAAGGGGTCGATGAGGTTGGGTAAACCATGGAATAAGACGGAGAAAGGGGCGATTGAAAGATGGGAGAGGGTAGTCTCACATCCGTTTGAGTTGATTATGAGGGGTGTGTTAAGGTATCAGACGCCATTGAGTGGGAGGTGGAGGACGGCGAGTATTGGGGCAAGTGTAAAGGTGAATCCAGCGGATGATAATTTGGAAGTGCCGATTGAGCTACCGGTGGATGAGTAGGTGAAGGGGGTGACAGAGATAGAGGAGGAAGTGGTGGCGTGTGTGGTGATGCTGTGTGATGTGGTGTAATATGGTGACTGGGTGACTGGGTGTCTTTTGTTACGTTGTGCGAGAATGTATGATTCATTCGTGCGGGCGTTTGATGGCTGGTTGGGATGGGAGCAGAGCTAGGCGGGTGCTGAAAGAACTTACCTACCTACCTTCCGCATATCGTGCTTGTTGGGAGGGAAGGGGGATAGGACTTGTATCTTGCCTGCTGCTGCTACAATTCTTTATAACTGCTGCTTGTCTTGCTACGTGGAGCAGAGGGGAGATGCTGATACTGACACATTATCTGATTACTTTCCAAGTTGTTGCTGTTATTACTACTACTACTGATGCTACTACTACAAAGTATTGTTTGACTACCTTTTACTGCTGATTTGGTTTCTAGACTGGAATGTGTGTTTTTGTAGTTTCTTATTTTATTTTCATGTTTTTTTATGTTTTTTATGGCTTGATTTTAAATTTGGGGTGTACTATGAGGCTTTTGATATTGGGATACTTATTAAGGTTCTGGGATCGCTGGTAGTGATGGAGTTTTTTCTTTTACTTTATTTATTTCTAGTGTTTTACGTGATTGCATCTTTGTGGTGGATGATTTTCCATGTTTTCTTCTATTCTTGTAAAGGGATGTTTGTCTTTTTGGAGGAGGGAGTTTCTTTTTTTTTTTCTTTCTTTTTTCTTTTAGTTTGCTTACAGGTTTGATGACGGTCTACGTATACTTGATGTTTTGATTGATTGGATTTGAACTGCTACATAGGTGGTGGTGATAGATGACAACAGTACCTTCCCTCCCCCCCTTGCATACATGTGCAGATGGGGTAGGGACAGGGAGGACCAAAAAAAAAAAAAAAAAAAAACCCAAACTCCAAAACCCCCAAAATACCCCCAACCCCCCAAAATCATATAAGATGAAACTGAGAAATATATATTTATGATCCCCGGGAGAGATGGGCGTGAGGGTGTGTGGGTGTTTACTTGGGGTGGGGGGAGTTATTCTGATATCTCACAGGTTCACATTTTCACTGGGCTGTGAACTAGGTTGTGCTCGGTGTTGGGGTGATAGATGGTTAGTAAGAGTAGGTAATTGTAGGGCAAAAGGTTGTCGGGCCACACGTTACCGGCTGGCTACTTTGGATTACCCTCAACTTGAACTGGGCTTCGGCGCAAGGACTAATGACAACGTGATTGGCTGGTGGGTGTAATAGAATATCATTATTTTTTTCCCCTTTTTTTCCGCTATAGGTGAATTATGTGTTTTTCCTTCTTGGAATGCAAATAATTGTAACAGAGCTTAAAAGAATATGCTGCACAGCACGCATAAACACACTCAACTACCCACCACCCACCCCCTTCCCCTACTACTAACATTTTCGCCCACTACCTCTTTTCTCCGGCTTTCATTCATCTCTCTGCTCCACACGCCCCCACCTCTACAACCTCCCCATCAACGGTGGCAGCCAAAACGGATAACCCCCATTCTTGACCTTGAACACTGCCATCAAAAAGCTAAACAGCATCAAGAGCACCGCACTCCACACTGCGACCGCGACGCCCTGCCTCTTTGGTTCTCTCGTCCTGGGGATCTTCATGCCCAGCGCAATTGTGCCAAAACTCAAAAACGCATACACCAATCCGATGATCTGGCTTTCCGCTGCGAATTGCGTGCTAAAGCCCCCGGCGATATAAATCGCCGCGCCCGTCTTTGGGTTGTGCCCCACGTAGGGTGTATGTCGGATGTGGTTGAACATGTGGCCTGAGATGAAGACTAGGATGCTGATCAGGGAGACGGCGGCCCAGAGCGTGGGGTGCGTGAGGAGGGGAAGAAGGTGGGGAAGTGCGAGGGTGAGAAAGATGGCGAGGAAGGCGAGGGTGGAGATGAAGAGGAGGGGCTTGGTGTAGTCGACGGGACGGTGGACAGGGAGGGTGAAGGGGGCGTTCTGGCTGACGAAGTGCGAGACGGAGTCGGCTTGGCGTTGCACGGGGAGGAATTCGTAGCGCAGGGGCTCGGGGGAGGTGTTGGGTTTGGATGTGGGGCCGTAGGTCGCGGGGAAGAGGTAGAGGACGGGGGCGGAGGTTAGGCCGAGCTGTATGCGTGGGCGTGGTTAGTAAGAGTGTATATTAACTGGGCATGAGGGTAAGTAACCTTCTGGAAAGTCTGCCTCCCGTTGCTAAAATCCAGATTGGCAAAAAAGAAGCCATTCGAGTCTTTGTGTTTCTTCAGCCAGCTGGTTGCCAGCAGCTCGAACTCGGGCTGGAATTCCTTGCACAAGTGGCAGCCGAAGCGCGAGTCGAGGGCCGTGAGGAGGACCAGGGCGGTGTAGTTTCGCGGGGCGGAGGTCAGGTCCCCGAAGGACTTGTCGGTGAGGGAGATGGGGCCGGGGCCGGACCTGGCGGAGCTGGTCGCAAGGCTTGTCAGGCGCTGGAGTTTTGTTTCCTTCTGGGGGGTGCTGCTGGCTGCCGCGGCGTGGGCGAAGGGGATAATGGCGAGGAGGGCGAGGAGAGGGGCGAGGAGCCGCATTGTGCCTGTTGGGGGGGGCGGTTGTTTTGTTTCTGCGGGTGAAGCTGTTTTGGAATGGAGACGTTGAGCATCTCCGTCAGCATCTCGGCTTTACGACGCGGCGAGCTGGAGTTGAGGCCAACTGGTCGCAACGATGAGTAAGCGGCCAAGAGTTCGCGGCTTTGTTTGTTTTCGTCGCTGGTGAGGCGGAGCTGTGCTGCCCTCGCAATCGCATCCCCTCCAGACCCCCCACACCAAACACAGACAGCCAGTCTTGGGTCTCCCCCCAGCCCTCCCATCCCCATCCCATCATGGACCCTGACCCCGAGTCCGACCATGATCTCGATGCCGTACCTCCCCCCCACCTCCTCCACGACCCCTTTCTCCCGCCAGAGACTAACACTTCCCCATCCCCGCCACAGCTCAGCCGGAAACTCACCCTCGCAAACCTCCGCCTGCAGTACGCCGCTCTCGTAGCGCAGTGCACCGACCTCGACAGCACCGACACCATCCGGCAGCTGCACATCAAGCACGTCGTGCACCAAGACACGCTCCTCACCACGCAGCTCACCCAGTCCACACAGACTGCCGAGCTTCTTCGCGACGCACTTGACCGAATCGCGTTTCTCGAGAGTACATCGGATCAAGGAAGCACAGACTCTCAGCGGCTCTCGACCGAGCTGGGGACTGCGAATGAGCTAGTTAAGAAGCTTGAGGGGAAGCTTAAAGAGCTGGAGAAGGAGCTCCAAGATAGTGAGCGTGCGTTGAAAGGGGAGCGGGAGAAGGTCAAGTGCCAGGCGGAGAAGGGCGGGAAGTTGAAGGAGGACCTGCGGGAGGAGCAGCAGCGTTTAAAGGATGCACAGGAGCAGCTAGGAGAAGTCAACGGGAAATTAAGGGGTGCGAACGAGCAGGTGAAGGAGCAAGAGGCGGAGCTCGGGAAGGTAAAATATGTAGGCGGGAAAGAAGGGAAAGAGCTAGTAGAGCTTCGAGAGGAGAATGGATCGTTGAAGAGTGAACTTGGGAAATTGAAGCGTGAGAAGCAAATGTTGCAGGTACGATTACTATATATATTCCCCCAGGATGCCGTGGTAGTGGTAGTGGTAGTGTTTTTTTTTGGGGGGGGAGGAGAGGCTGATTTGTTTTAATTTTGGGCAGAGCGAGAATACATCACTCTGCGACGTATCAACAAAAGCGAATAACCTCCTCGCCGACAAGATTGCCCTCTCTCACCAAGTAAGTCACTTGAATACTGAGCTCGACTCGCTTCGGAGCATCTCGGAGACGTCAAAAACCCATTTAGCGGAGAAACTCGACCTCAAGCAGCGGCTCACTACGATGGAATTCGAGCTTGCGAATTGTAAGAATATCATTAATCGCCTTAAAGAAAATATCTCTATCCTCTCCACTACGGAATCTCGGTTACGGAAGGAGCTCGCTGAAGCAAAGACAACCATTGGGAACGAGATCAAGGCGCGGGAGAAGGTTGAGCAGGAGGGGGCGAAGGCTAGGGAGGAGTGGGAGGCGAGGGAGAAGTCTTTCAAAGCGAAAGTGGAGAATGGAAGGAAGGCCATTAGGGAGTTGAAGGAAGCAGGGGAGCAGAAGGGAGGTGGGAAGCGGAAGGCCGGGGCAGCACAGCTCACGATGGAGGATTTGGAGGCGACCGTAAAGAAGCCCAGGACAAAGGGGCCCAAGCCGAGTGTGAGCGAGTTTTCAATGACGCCCTTTTTTAAGAAGGCGGGGCAGGCCCCTGCGTTTATGAAGGGGAAGAAGGCGCCGGGGAATGAGACGGTGGGGGAGGGCGACAGCAGCGGGGAGGTAGAGGATGAGATTGAGGAGGTGGAGAATGACGTTGAGATAGCGGAAGAGGTAGAGGCCCCACAGAAGGGTGAGGGTCATGTAGAGGATGCAATGCCGGAGATTGTGGAGGAAGCAGAGAAGGTGAAATCGCAACCAAAAACGAAACAGACACGGAGGAAGAAAGCTTCCGGCACTACCACCGACATCCTCAATAACGATACACACAATACACCAACATCTGCCCCTGACCCCGCTGCCGCCCCTAAGAAGAAGAAACGCCTAACGGCCAAAGAAAAGAAGTCCGCCGCCGCTGCCGAAACAGCAGCAGCAGCAGCGAGACTCATGCCCGTTGCGATCCCCACCTCCCAACCAACAAAACTCCTGCTCGCCAGCGCAAACAACAAGAAACAACCACCCCCACCCTCCTCCTCCTCCGCAGGCGAGTTCAAGAAGGATAGAGTCCCATCGACATCCCGCACCACCTCCGTCTCCGCACATCCCACCACCAACGGCCCCGCAACCACAACAGCAAACTCCTCCACCATCCTTGATGAAGCATTTGAGGAGCATCTCGAGGACGTCATCGGTGGGGTTAAATCCGTCCCATTGACTTCTGCTCTCCCACCTCCCTTATCCCCCCCCCCCCACTCCCACCCCCACCTCAACCGGCATCGCCACCTCCACCTAATCCTCCGGTGAATGCGGGGAAAAAGGGAAAGAAACAGGGAACGTTGAAGTTAGCAAGAAGCCTTTTTGAAGATGCGGATGGAACTGGGAGCTTGGACTTTGATTTGGAGAGGGTGCCGGTGTTGGGTGTTGGGAGGGCCGGCGCGGCGGGGGAGATGTTGAGGAGGGAGATTAGTCCGAAGAAGAAGAGGCCGAAGGGCGTGGGTGTTAGGGTTGGAGTGGGGAAAAGAGCTGTGAAGTTGTGAAGGGTGCGGGGGTTAGCAGTAGGAGGGTTGGGGGTGGGGATTGGATTAGATGAAATTGGGTTGTAATTTCTTTTCTTCTCTTTTCCTGGGTTCCTGGGTTTGGTTGGCCGACCCGCTTTGTGGGTTTAATTTTTGTCTAGCATCAATTTTTTCTAAATTTTTTTTTGGGAGGCGAGGGACTGTAATTTGTTCAGGGTAAGCTCGTACTATCATGTTCATGTCATATGTCTGTCTAGTCGCAAAAAAAGAGAGACAATAATTAAACCACCGGGTCTGGGCACGAGACTACGCTTGGGCGATTCCAATCCCAAATCCATTTTAATTTACTTTTTGAAATATATACATACACTAACTACATACATGAGGAAAGCACAGATTCTCCTCTGTAATTTTTTTATTTTATTTTAATTTATTTTTAATTTTTTTTACCTTTGTACTCTACATACTCTACATACTGTACCACTCTTCTCAATCCAACCTATTTCACACTATCTTATACACAAGATCCTGACCTATCACAGGAGAGAAAAGGAAAGAAATTAATCCTTACCAACTCCACGTCCCTCGCTGCCGGTCCTAACCAAGCCATAGAATTAAAAAAAAAAAGGGTGAGAAGCCTAAAATCATAAGAATAAGGAGCAAAGGAGCAAGAGGATGGGAATGAAGGAATGGGGATGAGGGAATGAAGGAATGGGGATGAAGGAATGGGGAGAAGAGGGGGCCAATAAACGAGTATCAAAAAAAAAGGAGGCAGAGAGAAAACCCTCAAAAAGCAACACCACCACGCCCGCACATCGACGATAAGCTAGCAAACAAATGAATAAACAAGCCAGCCAAGAAAAAAGGAAGTAGAAAAAGAAAAATATTAACTATACAACCTCCCCCTTAAAAAAAAACCCTTCCCTAACTCCCCAACTTACTACATACCCACAGCCAAACAGTCATCCAACAGCCCCCTCAACTCCCTCCTCTCGTCAGCCCCCGCTCCCGCCCACTCCATTCCCACTCCCATCCCCATTCCCATCCCCATCCCCATACCCCTCCCCACCCCCATACCCACTCCAATACCCATCCCACCCGCCTGCGGATGGGGTGGATAAAACTCCCACCCATTAATAATCTCATTAATATCCACATCTGGGCCCACAGGCAGCTGCCCTGGCGCACCCAATCTCCCTCCCACTACCCACCCCCCTGCATCTGGCCCCCACGGTTCAAACCCATCATTCCACAGGAACCCCTCCTCCCCCGCGTGCTGCGCCTCCTGCTGTACTGGCTGGCTTACAATCTGTGCATTACCCAATACTGGAGACGGCGGAGGCCTCTGCTCCACCCCCGCAGCAAATGCATCAAGCATGCTGGCATGTTTCTCCTGGGCGGTAGATTTGCGCTTTGCAAAATTCGGCTGGTTTCGGCCCCGATCGCGGGGTAGTGCGGGAGGCGGCATGCCACCAAATTCAGCGGCGACGTAGTAATCCTCTGGGCGCTCCCATCCGCCAGCCATGATGCGGTTGAGGCTGAGGGGGAGCTGGCTGAGGAAGCTATCACCTAGGGTGAACGATAGGCGAAGGTCGTTCATGCAGAGGACCTTTCGTTCACCTGCTAACTCCGGTGGGGGAAAATTATGGGGCTGGTTGGGGCGGTGGTTAGGTCTTCCGTTGGCGAGTTTTTGTCGTTTTCTTTTCCGGGATGGAGAGGTGTTGTTTGGGTTGTTCATGGTGTTTATGGATCCGTTGAGATTCAACGTTATACCTGACTCAAACCCAAATACCCCACTCCCTTGTTCCTCCAGCATTTTCTCCATCTTTCTCTTGAATCCATCAGTTTTTATGGTTGTAGTGCGATTACACCTCACCCTACTGATCACACTACTCAGCACCTCCTTCACAAACACTTCCGCTGCCACATTCATAAACTGCGCCGTAGCCTCCCCCACACCCCCCACTACCCCCTCCTCATAACAAATCGGCAACATCCTCATCCTAATGCCATCCAAATCCGGAAACTCCCCACTCTCGCACGCCAAGGGCATAGAATAGCGGGACTTAATTTCCGCCTCCCAATTCGTCTTATTATTTAGTGCATTCGGCGTCGCACTCTGCGGCGGGATCTCGGGGTCCGGGATTTTAATCTGCTTAGCTTGGTGGTAGGATAGGAGAAGGGACGGGAGGATGTCTTCGGGGTTGAGGGACTCAGGGACTTCTTTTATCCTTCGGCGGTCTCTTCTCGCGAGGGACATGACTTCGGTTTTGAGTCTTGCTTCGACACGGGAGTCGCCAGAGTCGGTGGGATTGGAGAGTCCGCCCCGGAGGCCGCGGGAGAGGGTGGTTGAGGCGCGGTTGGTGGCGAGAACGTACGGCGCGATTTCGTGAGGGGGGGCGTCCCGAGAGGTGGCGTTTGTGAGGATGCCCATGAGGAGTTGGTTGTGCTGACGTTGTTTGGGGCCGGTGATGATGGGATCGATGGCGGTGGAGAGTTCTTGTCGGTTTATTCTGCCTAATGATTTGGGTATGATTGTTTTGTGGTCAGATTTTTGCGTTACGGCGAGGCGGGGGTATGTCTCAATTGAAAGAGGTATATATATGTGCGTATATACAAGTGTAGTACTCACCTAAGACGTATGAGGAGAGAGCTTCCTTGTACCGAAGCCATTGCTCGAGGGTAAGCCCGGCGCGGAGGCCTTCATATATAGGTTCTAAATCTACCCGCGGGGGTGCTGTTCCAACCCCCCCTCCTCCGCCACTGGCGTCGGGAGGTTTTTTGTTGGATGCATTATTGCTGCTGTTGACGGATGTGGATGATGAAGATGTGTTTGGGAGTGTGAGTGATGTGGAAGTTGATACTCCATTGGTAAGTGTAGCAGAAGAGTGGGACGAGTCTGGGGACATGGCTGCTGATTAGGGTATGACTCGTTAAAGTGTGAGAGTGAGTTGTGGCGATTACGGTACGGAGATTGAATGGTGTGCTGTCGGTAACTGTAGAACAGGAGTTGTAGTGGTAGGTGAACTTGAAAGTGAATCGCACGAACAAATAAACAACAACTCTGGATTGGGTTTTTTTCAATGGCCAGTTGTTTCCCCCGCGGAGAGCCTAAGCCTCGTCTTCTTTTTTTTAATATTGGAAGAACCAGTCCACTTCTTCCACCCGTGATTCGTTCTGTATCCGGCTGTGACCACAGCCGGCTCAAATTCTCGCAAGGAGGCAATCCGCAAGGCCGTTGTCTACAGCTCAAGCTTCTCTTGCTTCTACTCGCCCTGCTCGTTTTCCCGTCGTTCCTATGACGTCCTTTTTCCTCCAGACCCCGAATTTCCTTCCAGATGCCTTCAAATCCTCCCAAACCCTAATACATACGCAAATCTCCTCAGCCTGTATTGGTCACTCCGTTTTGCCTCTAGGACCTCTGTAGATGTAGCTGTAGATGTAGTGGCGGCGTGGCCGTTCCGAGTCGTCGGTACTGCTGCCCCTGCTTGTCGCACGCCGCAGCACCTATGCACGCCGGCTCGAGTCGCAATGTAGCTGTACGGAGATAGTTGGGCTGCTGAGAAGCCTGAGAATTGTTGTGTCCTGATGCTCGAGTAAAACGTGTTGCCGTTGATGCTCGTCGCTTTGGGGGGGACCGGTTGGGGTTTGGTGGATGCGTGAGGCTCTGTAGGCATGGGTATGACTAAGTACCGGCCGGGGGGGGCGCCAAGATAGTTGAGGGTAACACCGGGCGGGTCGATTGGAGCGTGTACGAACGGTATATTCAGGACTAATCAAAAATCAATGTAATTTGATTCCAATAAAGACTATGTATTGTACTATTATAATAAGTAGCCAGTGTTCCAGCTCTTGTGCCGCAAGCAAGACATGGCGCAGGAAAAGCAGAAGGCTGAATCAATTATATCAATTATAGGATGATGAAGCAAAATCTTTGCTATGTGTCTTCTCCTGAGTCTCCTGAGGATATGACATTACATGCTCTACTGAAGGGCGATCATTCATGACTGCAACTTTGTATATTCTCAGTGGTAGGTTCAGTGTCTGTTTTGGTAGTGCTTTTGTTCAACGATGCCCACTCCTCGAATGTGATACGAGACTGCAATACTCACTGGGAAAAGGTGGTTGGCTGCTGAATTCGGTGGCCTGGTTAGAAACTGAACGTAATGTACGTACATCATTTGTATATAATCTTGCAGTTTACAGTCGTCATCCCACAGGCTGGTAGCTGAGCTGCCCGTCAACTCTATGCTCTAGACTACTTATAGCTCAGTGCTCATACGTAGGTGCCTGCCTCTGATGATCGCGCAAAGCCACCCCACGCGCTCCATCCACAGGCTTCCCCGAGAAGCCGTTAAGCATATACAATATGTACAGTGATACAGTAACTATAGTGTCTACAGTATCTACAGTATCTACAGTATGTACTCGTACATCTAAGTATCTAAGTAGGAAGTCTGGACCTCGAACGCGCAGCAGGGGCAGCATTGGAGATAGGTATCCGTTATTCAGGGTTCCTTGTCTTTCGCTGATCTTGGCATTGTTTGTAACATAACTAACTGCCCGGGTATCTTGCTCACTTGACCCATCCCAGTCCGATTTATATTTAAGAAGTTCCTGGCCCATGGCATGGTGATTCTGCCTCTAGTTACTAGATACCAATTTTTCATTTCTTGTGTTGAAGTTCTGCCGTCTTTATAGCGGGTTTTTATACCAGTTGCTGCTTGCGAGATGCCGCCGTCCGGGCCAGGGCGCGGTTTCTTTAAACCGGTTCGTACACTTTTGGGTGCTAAGGCTCGGTGCTGGTGTATGTGTTTATATCCAAGGGCTAACGCTTAGATGCAGCCGAGAAAAACATCTGTGATTGTCCCGTTTACCGCAGAGAGGGTACATGTGGGGGATTATGGTGGTACGGGGAGAAACTTGACGCTGAGGATACCTTCGTTTGTACACCCAGATGCATCCGTAACTCATTGCCGAATATCAGCTAACTGGAGCTTTATACTTAGTGGTCTCGCTGCAGTAGAAGCACAGAGCCCAGCAAATGATACGTCGCCGTTGCTGGGTCGGAGTTATGCGAGTTATGCGCCATCGGAGATAGGTGGGATTCAGCGGGAGGGTGATGAGGATGATAATGAAAGGAGATGGGGGCAGAAGTGGGTACGGAAGAAGTTGGAGATGGTGAAGGAGGTATTGGGGAGTAAGAATACGAAGATGATTACGAAGTGCACGATTGCGTATTTTTTAGGGAGTTTGGCTACGTACGTGTGATATATCCCGTGTTGAGCAAGAGGGGAGGGTCGGGGGAGGTTTGTACGAGGAATTGAGGATAGACACTGAGAGTGCGGTCCGCGGTAGGTTTGTGGATCCAATTGCGGCGATGTTGGGGAAGAGTGATGGGAAGCATATGGTTAGTTATCTTTTCCGGTCTTGAATTTGGGGGAAGGGAAGTTGAAGGGGGGTGAGATTTATAACATACAGAGCTAACGTGTGTACATGAGTTCAGGCAGCGACTATTGCTGGTAAGGAGTAACCTGAACTCGGCTTGCGCTCAGCAATCTATAGCTATTAACATTTTTCGTGATGAAGTCTACTTTCACCCAGGTATACATTGCTTCTCCAGTCTTAGTCGCGTGCGTCATACTTACATTCAGACAGCTCGAACACAAGGGAGTATGTTCCAAGCCATCATGTATGCATTTGTGGTATTATTCTATAGCACTTTTATTTCAGTTGCGAGGTTAGATACATGACACATGCCTGTCCTCTTCTTTCATCAAGCTAACGTTCCCGCGCAGCATGTACACCGCGGCATTCTTTGGCAAAATTCAGATGCTAGAGTTAGGCAAGTCGATATTCTTCCATGACAAGACCACGTCGAAGGCTGACTAGCTTCCAATAGGGCATGCGGTTATTCTCATCGTATTTTGTGGTGGGGGCCTTGGCTTTATTGGATGGGTGAAGCAGGCGATGGCTAGTCCGACCGTTGGTACATCGTGCTCGCTTGCGGCTATATCATGCATTACTATTTTGACGAGAGAAGGTGCACATAATAATTCTCTGCAGAATAATTCTCGTATCGTGTAGCTGACATGGGTTGGGCCAGGCTCTATTCAGGCGGGTAAGTTCTCGTGGTCGAAAATAGAGCAGGTTACGACTATTTTGTTTATGGCGATTACAGCGTGTACTGCTGTTGCGTTGATTTTATGGCCTAGCTCTGCTGTGGATGAGCTTCGGTATTATTATCTTTCCAGAGATTAGAAGACGCGTAAGAGTATACTCGGGCTAATATCTAAGCAGTAATTCGATGGTCAAATCTACGGATTCATTCTCCACCTTGGTAAGGTTTCTGCATCTTATCAATATGGATTAATAAATACTTATGCTATATAGCTGTCAATCATAACTAAGAGTTTCTTGACCGGGTCGGAGGATATGTTACTCCATTCGACCTATCTCGAAGCATGCAAGGATCACAGATTAGTATTCACTTCCATGAGCAAGCAACTCATAGAGGCAAAATATGAACATTACGTCAAGGGTACTGAGAAGCAATACCGCCTGGAAAGCAAGCTCGTCGACTGCATGCAGGTTCGTAATATCCCTCTCGTTCTAAAAAATCTCATCAGAAACTACTTGGGTATGTTCAAAATAAAGCTGACCATTACCACATGGATGATTACGATTAGAAACTGGCTCAGCATATTGGTGGATTGCAGTCCGCATCCAAGTCTCAAATGAAGCTTCTTCGAGAACAGCCGAATGTATTTAATCCATATCATCCTATTCCTACACCGTTCTCTGGGGCAGGATCGGGTCCTTCAACAATTTTCACCCCCCCCAATTTCCATCCACTGCCAATGTTTGCTTCGAATACTACTTCTATGCCATCTACGGAACCAGCAAATATCGACTTTATGACTGCGAGATTTCATGAGCAGCCAGAAACCCCCGTGGGTATCTTTGAGGAGTTTATATTCCACCTAGGACCTCCGATGGTACGTTTAAGAGCCTGTAAAGTCATCAGCTCGCTGTGGCAGCCTGAGGTTACTAACGTGGACCTAGAAATCCCTTGTCTACACCCTCCAAATCATGTTAGACAACCTTCCTTCTAGCCGCGGCGCTGACCTCACAATTGCCGTCAACCCACGGTTTAGAGAATCCTTGGTTAAAGCAACTGATCTATACTACGAGGCCCGTGTAGAAGCTTTGAATAACCTGTACAAGAACCTGCGGAGTATCACGGTATCCAACGATCAGAAACAAGAATGGGCTGCGGATGTGGAAGAGGTAGCTGGGTGCTGTGGGTATTTCAGTTACTGTCTGCATGCGTTCTCACAGGAGATGGCTGTGTTCTTGGATATCTTACAGCAGATGGAGCATTACCAGAATCATAAGACGAGGAGCTGGGACTGGTTGAAGGTTTGGAGACGGTTTGGAATTGCTGGAGGAAAGTTTGCGAGGAGGGATAGTGAAGGTACTATACTTGTTTACAATTTTGGGGATCTTGTACGGTTATCTGACGATATTATCTCGGCAGATGCTATTCCCCAGGCGAAGCTCCCGGATATGCTTAAACCTCTAACTTATACTAAGACACTTCCAAATATGGTACAAGATCAGCCGGTGCCGTTTTCATACCGCGTCTGGAAGGCGTTGAAGGTGTTTAGGCGGGACGATGTCAAGTTTGGGATCAAGGTTGGAGGCGGAGCAGCGATTTATGTAGGTATTTCGGCGCAAGAGTTCAGGGTAAACATGCTTACGGCGGTTACAGGCTTTGCCGGCTTTTCTTGAATCAACCAGACCTATATTCTCGTATGTCCCTCAGTGACCCTGTTTTGATTTTGATAGGTACTGATTCTCTATTGGTTATAGTGACTGGAGAGGAGAATGGGGACTAGTGTCCTACATGATTGGTAGGTTTCTCTAGCTAAGAATTTGCGAATTACTATCTCTTACCTTTAAGTAGTCATGTCCATGACCATTGGCCAAACTAACAGCTCTGGTTTCATTCGGTAAGCCCCATCCCCCCACTTCTCCGCCCTATAAGTACTGACTTCAGGAACCTCCAGTGTCCTCGGTACAATCATTGGTGCGGCTCTTGCCGTCCTAGCGTATGTAACCATTTTACCTTCTGCGATTCAGCACACAAAGTACCTTATGCTGAATCTAGTTTTTATTTAAATCTAGGTGGATTTTATTCCCTAAGGATCCATATGCCTTGTCACTTTTCGGTTGCGTTATCGCGATGCCTTGCTTCCATATCATTCTGAATTGGAAGCAGAATACATTTGGAAGGTTTATTATTTTGACCTATAATCTTTCGTGTCTTTATGCATATTCGCTGTCAATGAAGGTTGACGACGATGACGATGATGAGGTGCACCCCCTTCCCCTTAAAAATTCCAAGAAATAAAAACAGGGGATTTGACAGTTTTATTTCTTCAACTGTAGGGCGGAACCAAACCCATGATAACGAAAATCGCCTTCCATCGATTCGTCTCCGTCGTCGCCGGCGTTGCCTGGGGGATCTTTATAAACCGGTACATCTGGCCCATCTCCGCGCGGAGCAAACTCCGGAAAGGCTTCAGCGTGCTATGGTTCCGGATGGCTTTGATTTGGAAGCGCGATCCTCTCCTCTCCACCATGCCCCTCCCCTACAACACCAACTCTGCCTCCTCCTCCTCCCACGACCCCAAGAAATATATGTCCATAACCGAAGAACGCGCCCTCCAACGCGCGCTTCTCCGGCTGTCGTCCCTCACGAAACAAGCCCCATCCGAATACCGCCTCAAAGGCCCCTTCCCCACCTCCGCCTACACAAAGCTCATCACCGCAAACCAAAACATCCTTGACGCCTGCCACGGAATGTCCACATTCATCGCCAGCGATCCCTTGGCGTCAGATAGGGAGAAGGATATTCTTGAATTTACAACCAATGAGCGCGCTGACTGCTGTGCGAGGATAAGCCATTTGTTTTATATCCTCGCCAGTAGTATCAGACTGGGCTTTCCCCTGCCTGATACGCTGCCGAGGCTGGAGGGCGCAAGAGACCGTTTGTTGGCGAGACTCTGGGAGTATAGACGCGAGAAGGTCCGCGGCGAGGAGGGCAGGTGGGAGGAGGAGTTTCAGGGGGTCTATGCCTATGTGCTTGTGCTGGGGAGGATTGCAGAGGGGTTGAGCGAGTGTGTGGCGGTGTTGAATGGGTTGTATGGGGTGCTTGACGAGGAGATGTTGGAAATTTAACTTCGGCGAGGTGGGAGAGGGGGTGGATTAAGAACTATCGTAATTGACTTTTCTCTTCTTGTGTGTATTGGGTGATGGATGGTGAAAGATGATGGATGAGGTTGCCATAGATATTTCCTTGTTTTCAAGACTTTCATACCTGAGTTAGGTGATTAGCATGTATAGAAATCTTTACTACCATTGCGTTACATAATTCAACAAAAAAAAAAAAAAAAAAAGGAATGCAGTAAGACCCGAGTGCAGCTAGGTAGGCAATATCCATCTGTACAGCCCAATTCTTCACAACTGAGCACCTATGCCTTCTTACCCATCTACTGCAGCCCAAAGTTTACAGCGGTCGTTTTGTTTTTGCCCCCCCAAAAAAACATAAAAAAAAAAAAAAAAAGAAAAGGCCAATCAGCACAAAAGTTCCCTTCGTTTACTTCCATCTTTTCACGGTATATGTAAACCCGAAACTAAACAAAGATTCGTGGGCTCGGGGGATAAACTAATCAACCAACTTAAAGAAGGGGAAAAGGGCTACATACATCAAACAAAACAAGCCAGCAATGGTTATATGTAGTCTATATTAACTGGCCCAGCTTCCTTTTTTTTTTTTTAAAAAAAACACCTCACATGATCAATTGGCCCTACTTTTGTTAATCATGATCGATAATGTATGCTTATTTTCTTTGTATTATTAGCATTTTCCCTAGGAAGGTTGGTAATAATAACTACGATGTGTCTGTAGTAGGACCGCCCGACGCTCCATAAGTAAAAATCGTGTACATTGCTCGTTGACCTAGCTTCGGGACTACGATACATTCACATAATCATTATTCTTCGCAGTAAGAGGGGCTAGAGGCTTAGTGATAAAATCATCAAATTATCAATTGAAACAATCAATTTTCCACTATAAAATTACAACAGGCAAGCCAACTTGCACCACCTCGACCTCACACATCCGCAAATCCTCCACATTACAATTCCACTATCTCTCTCCCTCGATAATTGAAGCAAATCAAGGAACTCAAAATCATCTCGACCGTACTACCCACTTACCTACCTTTCCCCACCCTACTCCACATAGTGGTCACCGCCTACCTCCCCCCTTTCCCCGCCGTCACCAACCCATACCTCTCGACGTTCCTCTCTTCCTTAACCCTCGCCACCCCGCCACTCCCGCCTTTACAATAACATCCTGCCCTAGCCGGATCATCCTTATACCACTCCCCCTCCTCCTCGACCCCCATCACCGGGCCCTCTTCCCCCTCCAAAGTTCGCAATCTCATATACCTCCGATTTGGGATCTAGCCCCCAGTCCTTGAGATTGCTCTTATCGCTGCGGTTGCTAAGAGCTGACGAACTGCGACCGCCGAGATTGACGGAGCGGTGGAAGGGTCCTTCTTCAGGGTCGGCTTCGTACGTGGGGGGAGGATGTTGTGGAGGATGGAGTATTGTGCGGTAGAGGTAGTGGCGGAAAGCCTGGTATATTCCCGATCTTTGATGGCGTAGTGTGCTGCTGAGGTAGCTAATCCGTTTCGTGACTCTTGTTCTTCTACCTTGCGATATTTCTTCTCGGGAGATTCAGCTGTGAGGGAGATATATCTTGGCGGGGTAGAGCTTGCGCGTTTCAACTCTGCCGTACCTGGTGTGTTGTGCCCCTCAATAGGAGGAGCTATATATTCCCGCATACCCCAACGGACGTCTTTGTCAATTGGCGTATCTGAAAGTACCCGATCGCGGCCAGCTGCACCAGCAGCAGTAGGAAGAGCAGTATTCCCTTGCATATCCTCCCTCCACTGCCTATCCCCCCCAGTTCCCATTGTGCGAGTGGAAGTATGGTACCCACTAGGTCCCTCGGTCACATAAATATCATCCTTAGAGCGACCATGGACTAGGTTATTTTCTGGCGATGGAGGTGGAGGAACGCTACACATCGCTCCTTTCGACATATAATCATCTTGATATGATCTCGAACGAACATCCCTCATTCCCTGTTCTGCTGCGGTTTGAACTCGTCCCAATGGCTCAGTAGTCGCCACCGAGCTGCGGTAGAGCCCTTCATCGGATAAACGCCTGCTGGGCGCTGGGCGGTCAACGCCCTGTCTGCTCGTGAATATGGAGCCGGGCTCCTCCACACTGGTGTCATCTATGGCCATGGATTCTCGGATAGCTTGTTGGTCTTGGATAACGCCGTCTCGAGTCACTGTTAGCGTCTCCCGTTGAGGGCCATTAGAAACGCGAGGTTCATCTTGGAAGTCTGTAGTATGTTTAGGTCCATAGCCTTCGCGAGTAGCATCACGCAGGAATAATGCATAGCGCTCAGATGCATCAACTATTGAACGCTGGGGGACAGCAGGAGCGGTGGTTGGGGGCGGAGGAGGTGGAGCCTTTGTCCGCCTGTCAACATCGTACCCACCACCACCGCTATCGGAGTGTCCCTTGATTTCAACAGGAGCTTCTTCATGTCGCTTAAAATCCTCAGAGGTCTCCCTATCTTCTAGTGAATCCTTCAAGATACGCCCTTCTCTGCGTTCAGCAATAGCGCTGCTGATTTTGTCCTGCCTTCTTACAGTATCCTCATGCTTCATGGCACTTTCCTGGGTAGTATAAGCTGGACCTGAATCGACTACTGCGGCCTCCGTAGCTCTCTCATCTCTGGCTATATTATTGTTTTGCTGAAATAAATTTGGATCTCGAGAGGGCTCCACATCCGTTCGTCGACTGTCAATATGCTGGGGTGCAGCAGCTCGCCATTGTCTCAGATGCTCAAAGACAGGCGCCTCCCCTTTGACTATTGATTTGAGGCGCTCTCTGAACGGCATTCTTCATTAATGGAATCTTGAATACACACTTTGTAAGATTGGAACAAGCTGGGGAAGTTTTGGGTGAACTGAAGAAAGAAACATAGGGTATCCAGAGATGGGTATCCAGAGATGGGTATCATATCAAGCCATCGCTGACCTGTTCTAGAGAAATAGATATCATCATGACGAATTGGTATCCAGCAATGGCACTAGCGAATATAAAGCCTCAACCTAGTACGGTAAGGCCATCAGTCTCAAGCCTTTGGCTGTTGATAGCTCCGGATCCAACGGCGAAATGCTTTAGTTGGAGAGAGTAAGTAGGCCGTCTTCCAGAATGCTTCAAAGTAAGCATTTGCATCTGCAGAGTTCAGTATGGCCAGGGGCCCCTCCATGCCACAAGATTGGATTTCCAGCCGGGATTATGAGCAGCTGCACGGTAGCTGGCAGGAGCGACTCTGGTTCTTACACCTCTTATGAGTGACAATGCCGAAAAAGCCGTATCAGATGCATAATCAATCAATGTAGCCAAGGAAGTGGAGTATTGTTGGGGTATAGTGGGGTTCCGAGAGATACCCTACAAAAAAATGTAACGGGGCAATGCTCGGCCAGTTGATGCTGCGAAGAGAAGACCAGCGTGATCATGGCTTAACCATTGCTTTTGCTCCACCATTACCCTCAACTCTTCCCGTAGCCATAATCTGAAGTGTATTCAGTGATTCATGCGTCATACGCACTTTCATTAGAAGTCTATCGTCTGGACTGTATCAAAGACACTGTTCGGCACGTCTAGGGCCTGGTATTACAGTACTTTGTTTGCCACCCATCCCCCTTCCACTTGCTCCAGTGAAATCTGCAAAGGTCTGGCTCGATTTGAGGGCGAGAACAGCTCGCTATCGTGGTTTGGGAACACCTGTGAGTATCGTCCGTATCGTTGTTCAGTTGAGGCTCATTGTTTGGGTGTTTATTGAGTCTCTTGGCGTTCAAAAAAAAAAAAAAAAAAAAAAAAACCACTCAACGTTTCTGACCAGGCTTCACGGGAACATGATCAGAAACGTGAGCCAATCGGTCATCGCATGCCCTTTTCCCTACCGCGAGACGACGACACGAAAGATCAGACAGTTTGCAGCGGTGATCACAATCCGAGCCAGCCAAAGACCCCTGTCCTGGCCAGCATCACCACCGGTAACGTTACAACCCACAGACAGCTTGTTAGGCAGTGTTCACAGCCCACCGAAGCAGCAAGACGTTGGAGAAAGCGAGATTGAGACACACGGAGCTCCCTCACCAGCATTGAGCGACCAAAGTACCTATCGAGTTGCCAACTGCTGCAGAGAATAGACGCAATACAGGGCGACCCTTGCATTGGATGACCGTATCCTGCAGACAAGCAATAATTGCAGTGACCCTTTCTTTGTGTTCTTCAGACCCGTTGGAGCTTAGCATTCAAGTCCTCACTTTTCACAAGCTTGGATATACCACCGATACATATACAACACCAACCTGGGAGAATGAGCCTGGACCGGAAGGCAGCCGCCAGGGACACTGCGACACCGCATTCCCCAAATGTGAGTCCATTCTTGCATCCGGCGCACCCAAGGAATGTCCACTAAAATCCAGCCCGGAAGCAGGTCCATCAAACTAACACAACAGAAGGCCCCCAGGCCCTATTAACACCTTTACAGTCTTTCCGGCTATGGATATCACAGCCTGTCACCGCATCGTTCATTTCCGGGGGAGTTGCTGGTGCCGTGTCCAGAACGGTTGTTAGTCCTCTGGAAAGGCTGAAAATCCTACTTCAGGTTCAAGGTCCACAGAATCAGACGTACAATGGCGTTATACCTGCATTGAAGAAGATGTGGACCGAGGAGGGTTTCAAGGGCCTCATGAGGTAGATTTTTCATGGCTGGTTGTAGAATTTATGCTAACATCAGGTTCACAGGGGAAATGGAACCAATTGTATACGAATTGTACCTTACTCTGCAGTACAATTCTCGGCCTACACGATATATAAAAAGGTACACTACGATTGCGGATTGAGCTTGAGAACTTGAAGTACTGATGGATTGAAATTAGGTACTTTTACCGGAAGGGGTAAATGACTTGGGAACACTCCGCAGATTAGCTGCCGGTGCAATGGCGGGAGTGACTTCTGTTGGTGAGTGAACAATTGCTGCTCCTTACATTGCGCACCTGTCCAATGTGCTGATTGCGGTGCACAGTTGCAACATACCCTCTAGATATTGTACGAACCAGGTTATCCATCCAATCTGCATCCTTTTCCACTTTAAAAAAGGAAGCAAAACTACCTGGCATGTTTGCAACAATGAGGAACATGTATAAAACCGAAGGTGGTGCAATAGCCCTCTACCGAGGACTGGGACCCACGCTTGCGGGCGTTGCACCGTGAGCAGCCTTTCAACGGTATAGTTGACTATATATCATACTCATGATTTACAGATACGTCGGAATTAACTTTGCAACTTACGAAGCAATGCGGAAAGCCGTAACCCCCGAAGGACAAGCAAATCCTACCACCTTAGGGAAACTTCTTGCCGGAGCTGTCTCAGGAGCTGTTGCTCAATCATTCACATACCCCTTTGACGTCCTCCGAAGGAGATTCCAGGTCAACACCATGTCAGGTTTGGGATATCAATATAAGGGCTTCTTTGATGCTATCCGAATGATTGTCAAAAAAGAGGGAGCAAGAGGGCTCTACAAAGGGATACTGCCTAATCTGTTGAAGGTTGCTCCAAGTATAGGGAGCAGCTTCGCCAGTTATGAGCTCACAAGGGACTTCTTGGTAGGTTTTGCTCCAAAGGAAGGGGCGGGATTATAGACATATAATATGGCATATACCAATTTGCGAGAAGAAAGAATTCAATAAAATTCAATTTCAGGCTCGGTAACCCATCCTCCCATTCCAGAAATACAGGAATTAAAGCCCTTTCCTTCCTTTGTTTTCTTTCCCTGGGGCTTTTCTTCCATTGACTGCTTGTGTACATCTTTAATTTCACTTTCCTCTCTTTTTTAGTATTCCCATCATATACTTTATTTGTAATCCGGATATCATCGCTTTTGTGCCATTGGGTAGCAATCCTTTGCATATTTTTCTTTTATGTTAGGTATTTCCTTCAGTTTAGACCGATTTATGTACAGTTTTCCTAATATCAGGGTTGGTCATATGCTTCACGTATGTTGCTTTTTTTCCCCTTAACTAGAGGAATAGAACAAGCCTCGACCTGTGATGGAATGAGAGATGACTCTTCCCGTAGAAATACAAAAGTATCATACTAAGTAACTATAGCCGGTAATACATCATGCGCCACGCCCTGCATATTACCCTCCGCTTCCACCCCGCCTTGCCAATATTGAATATTCTAAGTACTGGTACTTAGCAAGTGTAGTAGTGCAGGGAGATAAGTTTGCGACCATCCCATTCAACCCAGTGCCAAGACAACAACTGCCCTATCAGGTAAGTAAGTTATTCTTCATGAAAAATCTTTAGTCTGGTTTCTTTGTTCGAATCCTCTCATATATCGTGCCAACCAGACTACTTATAGGTATTGATATATAATGTGTAATATACCGGTATATCTGCTCTCTACTCGAGACTAATTGAGACTAATACTGTATCTGCTACTAACTAAGTGCTTACCGACTCTCACACGTCCGCTCAACACCAAACATCATGACAACCCCAAACAAGTATAAACAGCCCCTTACCCTGAGGCTTTCCCAAGCAAACCTTGCGTTTAGAATTGTTTTGTGTCAGTATCATATCCGGATATCCGCCTCAATTGTCAAAGCTAGCATCGAACGAGGAACTTTACATACTGGTACACTTTTTAGATATGGACAACTACGTTCTTAGGCCTTCCTCTTGAAGGGACAAGGTGAACACATATTAACATTGAGAAATAACCATCGACATATCTTGAATGAATGTGACCGCCAGTTATAATGGGCAGAAGTCGGTTTAATAACCCCAAACCAAGTTCTCAGGCTGTAATCACCAGACACGCGACTGAGTTTGATATCAAGGAGGGGCACTCGCCCACTCAGCGGACTCAATATTCTTGTAGAACCACATGACGGGTAAAGACCAGAATAGACCCGAGCGGGTAAATCGCAATGGTGTTGATGATTTCTCGCACTATAACTCTAGGTATCAATGGGAGTGGGAGTCAGTCAGTCTTCGGGAATCCCAATCTATGTAGTTCAAACCTATGTAGCTCCAGCCTATGTACCTCATGGGAAAAGCAAAGTATGTGGAGTTGCAGGGCTGGAAGTCCGGGTGGTGGAAGTTGGAAGCTCCAGAAAAAAAATTGTACCATAGGGCTCTCGTGTATACTGTCACTTCAACTATTGCCCCCACCTTGCCCCACCCCAAATAATATTAATACAACATGTATGAAACTGCGCAAGTTCAGTCGGGCGGGGGCTTGCTTATACTGTCTCGTGATCAGCCAGTGCTTTTGAGTATGATCTGTAGTCTGGTTGATATTCTGTAAGTGGTTTCTGTCCTGATCACCTGGATCGCTACAGACCCTGTCATAAGGTACATCGATTCGAGCTGCTGCAGGCAACCCATCTCCCTCCGAAGTTGATCTCATCGAGCTCATCTGCTTCCATCATTTCACCCAGATTACTTTGTTTTCCCTCCCGCGTTCATCAGCAAACAAAAACCGAGAAAAGTCCGTGATCGCTCAAATCTAAGTAAGTACTTATCATTGTGTCTGAGAGGTGGGCCTAAGCTGTCTGGGTACTTTGAGAGGGGAATGAATTAGGCTCACTGCTTTGCTGCTACCAGAGCTTCAAACAAACCGCCATTACTTTACTTTAGGCTCCAATCAAAACAAACTTACCTCTTCCTCAAGCATATTCACATTCCTCCTGCAGTCGTATCTATCTATCTGCAGATAAAGAACAAAAACAGAATACCAGATCTCGGAATACACACACACAATCTCCCGCTATTTCCCCGCTTACAGCCCTCCTAAAAGCTACTCTAGCGGCCTAAATTTCTACTCATGAAATACGACTCCTTCTACTCCTTCGTGGAGCTGGGCTTCTACTCTGCCCTTGCATCGCACAAGATCGACTATGACAAGCTCGACGACTCTGCGCGCAAGTTATTGGGGCTCTACTCGCCGGCGAAGGTAAACTGTGCCAGGGATGGGAGTAGGTTGGAGATTGCCCCGAATGCGTTGGTGGCGGATGAGTAGGTTAACCCAACTGTTCTGCATCTTGAAGCAGCTTGGCTGATTGATTCTGGGGTGGGCAGTATACCTAGACATATGGGTATGTGTAGGGCTGAGGGGATCATAAAGAACGTTAACACAATTGAGGAATTCAGGAATGCAGACAGGTCTGGCATGGTGAATCGGTGTGCACAAACGGTATCTTCCTCTTATGTTGTAGGGCTGAGAACCATAAAGCTGATTCTGGTGATTTAGATCTGGGATGCGACTCTCGATGGAACGATCTACTCCTGCCCTTCACTACTAACCTCATTTGTTGTCATCTCCTTCGCCGACTTGAAGAAATACAAATTCCACTACCATTTCGCCTTTCCAGCACTACAGTCTTCACCAAGCTGGGATATCGAGCCAGGTCAAGCCATAGAGAGGCTTACTCCAGAGCAAAGCTCAACTCTATACGAGAAACTATCTACTTGGAGATACTCCGTTGATACTCGGCAGCATGGGTTTTTCCTTATCAAGCGAATCAAGGAAGAGCTAAATGAGCTTGAAGCAGGATGGAGAGTTGGGGCACTAGGGGATTACGAGCTGGGTTTTTTCGAGGATAAACCTGATGAGACGATTATCGAGCGGCTGGTGGGTTTCACAGATCCTAGTACCGAGACGGAGAACCCGGGCTGGCCGTTAAGAAATCTGTTGGTTTTGGTGAGGAAGAGGTGGGGATTGAATAAGGTAAGGGTATTGTGCTATAAGGAGACCCAGGCGACGAGGGATATGCCTAGGAGTTTTATTTTGCCGTTGAGGGTGGTAGGAGATGTGGATGGGGTGGATGGCACTGGTGCCATAGCAGCGATAAGTCAGTTGTCTATTAGTGGTGCGTGAGGATTACATGCGCTTTGAGAAATATGGGTTTGCTAATGAGAAAAGAAACGTTACCGAAAGTTGCTTCGGGTTGGGAGAGGAACGATGAGGGCAAATTGGCCACGAAAGTTGCAAATCTGGGACAGACCATGGACCCGTTGAAGTGAGTGCTGGGATATCATCCGATGTCTTACGCTAATCGCGGTAATCATGCAGATTAGCAGAGACGCAGGTGGACCTGAACAACAAATTAATGAAATGGCGAATTGCACCAGATTTAGACCTCGACAAACTCAAGAACACAAAATGTCTACTTCTGGGTGCAGGTACTTTGGGCAGCTACGTCTCCCGTATATTGCAAGGTTGGGGTGTACGCAGGATTACATTCATCGACAATGGAACCGTATCATACTCTAATCCTGTCCGGCAACCGCTCTTCACACACAAAGATTGTATCGGGGGACAAACGCACAAAGCCACCAGAGCAGCTGCTGCTCTGAAAGAAATAAATCCCAATGTAGATGCCCAAGGATATGTGATGTCTGTGCCTATGGCAGGGCACCCTATTCGTGACGAAGCGAACACAAAGGCAGATTTTGAGAAGCTACAGGAGTTGTTTCAGGCACATGATGCAATTTTCTTATTGATGGATACCAGGGAGAGTAGGTGGTTGCCTACAGTGATGGGGAAAGCTATGGGGAAGATTGTACTGAATGCAGCCTTGGGGTTTGATACGTATGTGGTGATGAGGCATGGAGTGAAGCCGGTTAATGGAACGAGTAAGGAGGCGGAGGAGTTGGGGTGTTATTTTTGTAATGACGTGGTGGCTCCAGCAGACGTAAGCATTGTGGAGAAGAGGGTCCTTTGAATGGGTTTGCTGACTTTTGCTGGACAGTCTTTGCGAGATCAAACTCTGGATCAGCAATGTACCGTTACGAGGCCAGAGATTGCACCTCTTGCATCTGGCAGACTCCTTGCGTTGTTCGCCTCTGTCGTCCAACATCCTCTCGGGTAAGCCAGCCTAAGCCAATGTGTCTTAATGATGTATTACTAACATTTCAATGGTAGCCCTGCTGCCCCAGCTCCAGCAAGCCAGGACGCAGACCGCGGCTCTCACCCGTTAGGAATCGTTCCACACACAGTCCGCGAATTTTTAGCTTCATTCCAGCAGATGGTCATCAAGGGAAGTGCATATGAGTGCTGCTCCGCATGCTCTACGGGGATTGTTGAGGCCTATAGGAGTAGTGGCTGGGATTTCGTTAAGAGGGCATTGAATGAGAAGGGATATGTGGAGGAAGTGAGTGGATTGAAGGAGGTGCAGAGGATGGCGGAGGAGATGGAGGAGGATTTAGAGTGGGATGAGGGGGGGGAGGGGGAGTTGTTGTGAGTGGGCTAGAGGCCGTGTGATCTGAAGATGCAGGGAAGGGTCAAAGGGGATGGGGGGTGTCGGGTTGTGGGCATACCCTCTGATGCCGGTTTGGGTCTTTTATTTCTAGATGTGTTGGTTGCGGGGAATGCTATATGTAGTTTGGTTTTGGATTACGATCGCCTGTTTATTATTGTTTTACTTCTCATTGTGTGCTTCCTGCGTTGGTGTTTAGGAGTATGTTCTTCTAGATTTTCATGCTGCAAGTTCTGTCAAGTGGTGAATGCGGTGATTGTCCTATATTGTTTGGGTTCATGGTAGGCCATTAGGTACTTTACGAACGATGGTGCTTACTTGGTACTGTAGTAGTTGGCCAGTGGATCAGTACACATTGTTGCCTTGGAGGTAGTCTATGCATATGGATGGTACAATGCTCCGGGCGTAGAGCACTCGAGCCGTTGGGGAGATGGCATGAGGTTTGGCCGAGAGTTTGATCATCGAGAGTTTGATCATCGAGAGTTTGATCGGCGAGAGTTTGATCGGCGAGAGTTCGATCTCATACACTTCAGGGTAAGAGCAGCCAGCCAGCCATATCAAGGCAGCCACTTGCCCACCAGACTCTGCATCAATATCTGTATGTGTAGGTATAGCAAGCCCAGCACGCACGCGAATGGACTTTTGGGCGGCTTCCTTCAGCTGGTGCCCGCTGTTTCCCCCCCCCAAAAAAAAAAAAGAGTGGAGGACTTCTCTCGATGTGGCCCTCTCCCCCTTATCGATAAGCCCCTGCAGCCGCGAGCTTTGGTATATTTTTGTCTGTCTTGTTCTCCAATGTAAACTTCCATCTTAAACCCCCCCCCCCCCGGTGCTCCGGTTCACAAGCAACACGAGCACTGTTTACACGCCACGATGCGGCGAACAAATAACAACTCAAACAATGCCACGTCCATTGAGGAGTCGCCTTACAATGTCGAGTCAGTGAGTTTCGCTTGCCCTGTGTTCCTCACTCTCCCGCCTGGAGATGGGATGTAGCCCTCCCCCACAAAAACCCCCAATCTTGGATCGTGGAGTGGTGGACTGAACATGCTCCCAAAAAGATCCTCCTCGCCCCCTCTGACACAGACTATCTTGACCAACTCATAACCGCCATCACCGATGCCAGCCTCAACTCTCGCAATGACCTCCTCCTCGATCAGCTCACAACCTTCTCCGACGACCGCGAAGCCGAAATTGAGCGCATGTGCAACAACAACCACCAGGACTTCGTGTCGAGCGTAAACCAGCTTCTCTCCGTGCGCAAAGGCACCTACGATCTAACGTCCGAAATCCTCCGGCTGAACCAAACCATCCAGGCCTCTACGGAGAAACTGGTCGAGCAAAAAAAAGCCCTAGTAGAGAGTCGAGATGTCCGCGCCAACATCGACGAAGCTGGCCGTGGGCTCCGCATGTGTCTAGAAGTGCTGCGACTAGCAAATAAAGTCAAAGAACTGCTTGCTGCAAAATCCCACTATCCGGCGCTGAGGACGCTGGATGAGTTGCAGAATGTGCATTTAAAAGAGGTACTGCAGTTCAGCGTCGCGGAGTATATTAGGAGGAGTGTCCCTACCATGCAGAGGATGATTAAGGATGCGGTCATGAGTGATTTGAATGCGTGGCTGTATAGGATACGAGAGACCAGTCAGCTTCTCGGGCAGGTGGCGTTTGATCAAACTGAGCTTCGGCGGAGACGGCAGAGAGAACGCGGGGAAAGGCAGCCGTGGCTGAGGGGCTTCAAGCTCAATTCCGCGATTGAGCTTGTCCTGGACGAACGTGATGGCGCGGAGTGGTCAGTTTTTGAGAACGAGCATGTTAAGGTGGATTTTGAGCCGTTGTTTGAGTGTCTACATATCTACGATGCGTTGGGAGAGCGGGAAGAGTTTAGGGCTATTTATGCAGATACAAGACAGCAGCAGAAGGATTTGTTGCTGAATGGGGTACAGACGTTGGATCTGTCTGGGGGGGAGAATGGAGAGGGGGATATTAGGAATTTGGCGGGGCTGTTGGAGCAGATTGCTGGATTTTCGATTTTGGAAAGGGAGACGGTGAGAAGAACGGGCGGGTTTCGGAGTGAGGGCGAGGTGGAGAAACTGTGGGATAGTATGGTGAAGAAGGCCGTGGGATTGATGGGCCCAGCTGTCAGTGCGGTGCAGGGAGCGGATTTGTTGTTGAAGGTGAAGAATATTTTGGCGTTGTTTATTCAGACAATGGATGTGAGTACAATACAAATACAATACCTCCTCGAAGACGAAGACAGTGGTGAGATATGGAGACGGTCACTAATTTTTCGTTTTGCAGACCTGGGAATACAACACTGCTGTCCTAGATGAATTCCTCCTCACCCTGTTCAACAAGTACTCTGAGCTCCTCAAATCCTCCTTCACGGCCGAATTCAAGGAAATCGTCTCCACCGACGACTACATGCCCATGGCCATCGCCTCCCTCGAAGAATATGACAACGTCGTCTCCATCTCCTGGTACAAACCCGACCGGGACCGCTCCGAAATCCAATTCCCGTGCGTCTTCCCCTTCAGCAAAATGTACCCCCTCTGCTGTCTCGACATCCGCAACTTTTTAAACAAGTACTACATCTTCTCAGATGAGTACTTCCAGCAACAAAGCATCATTGACTCCTCAGTCAAAGACTCCCTAGACGAGTTATTATGCAACCAAGTCTGTCGGAGTCTAGTGGAGAGGCTGGAGAGTAAATATCTAGGCCAGATTGTCCAGATTTTGATCAACCTCGAGCACTTTGAATTCGTGTGCGGCGAGCTCGAGAAGCTACTAGGTATGAAAATGAAGGGCGGGTCTGCCGCCGCCGCATCCAACCTCACGGACCCACTAGCCGAGCAGCCCAAAGTCGCTCTTCGAGCTACCCCGTCGTTCCAAACCGAGAAAAAGACGGCCGAAAAGCGGATCTTCGAGCTGGTGAATAGCAAGATTGACGATCTTGTCGAAACAGCAGAGTACAACTGGTCCGCGAAAACCCCCTCGCCAAACCCCTCCCTATACTTGCAGGAGATGACGAGGTTCTTAAGCAATATCATGAACTCGACGCTGCTGGGCCTGCCGAGGGATATCAAGGGCTTGATTTACTTTGATGCGCTGTCGCATCTGGCGTCGGAGATCCTGCGGCTGCCGCTTGCGGATGAGGTGAAGAGTATCTCGCCCGCGGTCATCACGGATCTAGATACGGATGTGTGCTTCTTACAGGGGTTCGTGGATGCGCTACCCGCTGGAGGAGGGGCGGGAGTCGTGGGCGGCGTGTTTGAGGAGTTGAGGCAGACGGTGGATTTACTGGTGAAGGTGGCCAAGGAGGGTGAAGGCGCGGCAGAGGAGTTTTATGATGTGGGCGTTAGGATGAGGAAGTATGCAGCGGTGAGTGCCTTGAGTGGGCCGGTATTGGTGGAGAAGGTGGTTATTGGGAAGGCGAAAAGTGAGGAGGTGGGTAAGGGCGGGGCAAGAGGGAGTGGGGAGGGGAGTGGGGGTGGAGGTGGAGGTGGAGGGTTTGGAGGGGTGGGGGGGATTAAGGGTATGGCGGGGAAAGTGGGTTGGGGGAAAGGGAGGGATCGAGATTGAGTAGGTGCGTTGTGACGGGCTGGAGAGGGATTGGGGGGAGGAATTGTATTGGTAATGATGGAGTGTATTGGTAATATGGTGGAGGCGGCGGAGGTTGTGCTGATAGTTCGTAGATGTTATATAAATTGAGAATATACCAAGTAGTATTCGGGTATCGTTCAGCGCATTTCCATACATATACCACGGAACCCTTTAACTTGTATTCTCCAACCCCACTGTTCCTTTTTTTCCCAACCTTCTTAGAATATTCCGCACACTATAAATAACAAATAAATATATACATGACCCCAAACTAGCTACTAAACTAGGTTATATAGAGCCTTTTGTTTTTTTACCTCTAGAAACAATACTTGCAGCCCATTGGGTGAACTTTGTATGGACTTTTTTGGGGGGCTGGTTCGATAAACGAATGATATGCTTATGCTAAGAGTGATGAACAGGTGTGGGCTCGAGATGATAACCAAAGTCGGGATAGAGCCTCGTGCTAACTAACAACAATTACGACCGCTGACTCTGTAACACAAAAAAAAAAGAACAGAAAAGAAAATCCCAATACAAATTTTGTACAATATAAAAGTCCTGTACTTACCTCCCTCCCTACACACCAGCATTCATATACACTCAACTGGTCAATACCCCCCAACCTTCTATACCTCTACCTATACCCACCCTTCGTCCCCAACTTCGAACTACTATAAAAGTTCTCTTCTATCTTCTTGAGCAACTCTGGATGCTTGTGCGTACTCGGCAAGAGGCCTATACCCACCGCTCTGCGAATCGCCTTTGCGATTTTGCGCTGATTTACGCCGCGGAGGCCCGTTTCAGAGCGGTGCTTGATGCGGCCCATTTCGGTTGTGTATTCGGAGAGGAGGTTGAAGTTCTATCCCCACCCACCAACCCGTGGTAAAAAAGTTAGCCTTCCCCCCAAGAAATTGTTATAGGTAGTCCTCGGGGGCTGACCTTGTATTCTTTGAGTGGATTCATAGCAAGAGTGTCAAAGGCATCTTTGAACGGGGCGCGGCGTCTGCGTGCCTTTCTGAAGGATTCGAAACTAAGGTCTTTGGGGGTGTAGATCTCGCCGTGGCGGAATCGGCGCTGGCTGCGGTAGAGGTCTTCGATGTCGCCGTCGGTGAGGGGGGTGGTGCTTGAGCCTGTGGGGAGGTTTGAAGTGGGGTTGCTAGGGCGAGGGGTGGAAGAGAAGTTCTGGTTGGTGTAGGTTTGGGCGAGGTAAGCCGGGGGTAGGGGTTGTTGAGCGTAGGAGGGTTGTTGGGGCGGGTAGGAGGGCTGGTTGTAGGTAGATTGCTGCGGATAGGGTTGCTGGCTGTAGGGCGCCTGTTGGCTGGAAGATTGCTGGTCATAGTATGGTTGCTGCTGCTGATGACCTGGCGATGATGGTGGAGTGTTCGATCCAGCATCAGCATATTTCACCAGCGTCTCCTGCAGGAAGGCGGACATGCGGGCTGTGGAGCGAGGGCGGGGGAGGTCAATTGGCGAGTTTGAAGTTGTGTTATTATTGTCATTGTAGTTGCTGGGGGTAGTTGAGAATGCGAATGCGCGGGGGTGGATGGATGTGCAATTGGGGTTGAGACGTATTCCCCCGTGGAGGCCTAAGAGAGACTGGAGAAGGTGTATTCGGGGAGGCATGGCTGTTTGTGAATGGTTGGGGTTGTGGTTGAGGTTTGGGAGTGGTGCTGGGCGAACTTTTCGAATTGTGCATAGGATATTGCACAGGGATCGCAGTGATACGGTACCGGTACTACTGTGCCACATGTGACTACATATTCTGCTGCATGTATGCATTGCATATCGCTCTAACCTAGTTGGGTATAAAGTGGCGGGGAGATTGTGTCAACCAGACTACGGTGTCACATGAGGTTCATACCGTAGTAGTACAAGCACAGTTTAAAAAGGTGCAACTAACCTGCACAAAAAAATTCCCAAAATGTGGGTTACACTGGTGGAATAAATAAATGTATGCAAAGAGAAAAAAATAACCCCAGATCCCAAAAAAATACGTCGTCGATACTTAGGTCGTGTTATAATGTTGGCAACCTCGGAGGTGGAGGATTATGCTGCTTCAAGTGTGCCGCCGAATTGCGGAATAAACTCTGCCATATAAATCTGCATTGATTGCCATTCCGTTAGCACCAGGTGGTGAAGAAAATAAACGGCGTGAAGAATGGGGGAAATACGCTTCACTCAACAATAATTCAATTTCCTTCTCGCCCCAACTCTGCGTAGGTAAAGCCTGCAAGAACATCATCACCTCCTACAACCCCCAGTTAGCATATTAAATCGCGGGAGTGATTTCGCCCCACCTACTTGGAAATCCATCTTCACTAGCTGCTCCGACCATTTGACTAGAAACGCCACACAAACATACAAATGAAACTCCGAGAACCCAGCCTGCCCCTCTGCCATATACGTATCCCACATTCGAATTATATTCTTGACGCTAACTTCCCGCATCAGCATGCAATTCATCCATCGGAAACTAAACTGGATGAACTCCACCCCCTGATCGGTAAGATGCTTGACAAGAGGTTGATCTATCCGTGAGACAAGGTCCCGCAGTGCCGCAACTTGTCGTGTTATTCCTGGTTGTGCGAATATGTAGTTATCCTGGATCCCATCAAGGAGCTTTGTCAGGCACCAGAATGAATCCGCTTCAACGACATCAAGAACTTCCTTCGGTAAGGATACTGGGTCGAATTGTTCCACATCTCCATCTGTACACATGACTTAGTATTGTTTCCTATCAATCTGGGCCCCAATATTCCCCGTACCTATATATGCCGAGAGGAAAACTTGAAAAAAAGGAGTGACAAGGTCATTAATCCCTTGTACATACCCACTGGCAGGATGCCGGATAGCCCAGACGAATAGTATCCGCTCTAGGCATCTTTGGGTAGTTTCAAAGCCGTATAGGGGTAGATGTGGGTTCGTCCGGGGAACATCAATGCTGATTTGGTGCCATATTGTCTGATCCAAACCTTGGGTACCTCTAGAGAAAGCTTGCTTCACGCCATCAATGAACTCCTTCCTCTTACGTTCCAAAGTGCTGACACGTCTGTCCGAATTTGCTGGCAGGTATCCCAATAGCAGCTGCCACGACATCGGGCGGAGCTCCTCCGGAATGCCGTTCCAGGCCAATTTCCGTAGTTCTGCCAGATCGACTGTAGAAGACTGTAAGATTTTTTTGAACTTATTGATCCGCGATATCCGAGCATTAAGACGTTCTATCTCGGCCTCTGTGTGGGTATCTGGGGACAATGTAGGGTGGTAAATCATATGAAGGGAATTTGCCGGATCTACGCTTTTGACACGACAACGGTTAGTGATGAAAGTAATGATGGGCTCTAGAATAAAGCTCTAACCTCTGACCAAGCCTTCAAACTGTGGCTTCAAACCATTGGTATCTCGCCTCCGGGGGGTAGGGTAAACTGGTGTCTGTGATCTTGATCCTCCAGCTCCGGAGCCAAGCTTGGAGCCGACTGGTGGTTTGTACTCTATGCTCTTGGGAAATTTGGACTTCTTGGAGCCAAGTATGCCATCACCAGCATCCCCTAAATCCACATCCCAATCATCATCTGTCTGAGATATAAACTCTACGAAATTGGAGGTTTTTAATGAGCTATTGGAGCCAGGTGTGGTAAGTCCTTGGGGGGGGTTTTGGGACGAGATATTGACCTGTCAAGGAGCATGTCAGGAGCCAGCCGTAAGGGTTGGGGATGAAGGCCTGTTACATCGACTCAAACTTGAGCATGTCCGCGTGAGAGTAAGCCGCCCCCACTACTTTCGACCGATCCTGGCTCCTACTCCGTTTGGTCAGCAAGTAACATATAGCTGAAGAATAGAGTAACCTGCGTTGATTTATCCCTCTTTGATGAACTTGAATTCACAGACCTTCCCCGCCAAAATGGTGAAGCTGAACTGATTAGATTGACGTATTAGAACAAACGGCGAACCGCATAGCATTGAAGCTTCAAAAGTAGAGACAAAGACAATGCACGTACTCAGAACGGTCTGGAATGGAAAACATCTCGGTTAGTTGGCCGCGGGGAATGTTTGCAGAAACTGCCGGATGTAGTGGGAACATGCCTACTTGAACCATCTCCTGTTGCTTCTTCCCGCCGATCATGTTGGAGCCTTCCTTCCCTGCCGAGAGCTTATAGTATCTATCGTAGCGAAGCCCTCTATCTCCTTGCGTGGTGGTATAGTCTGAGTTGTTTGTAGGAGCAATTAAATATACCGGTGCCGGAGCTATATCAAGGGAAGGCCCGACGATGAGTACAGTGGGACCCCGCCAATTGCTAGGATGTAGTACCAGGTGATTCGACGACGTGGTACTTGGACTGAAATTTTGTAGAATGCACGAAAGGAGTCGATTAAAAAACTGTCACCAAATTCATAAGGAACCAAATGTACCTGAGACCTGAGACCTTGAACGGCCCTCTATGAGCTCCGTCGAGTCCAATCGTTAACACACTGCAGGCTAAAGAAATGCTGTGATGCTGCGCATCTGCTTTGGAGGCTCCTAAAGAGAGGAAGAGTTGCTGGCTAAACCTTCTGGCTGCCTGGGAGCTCGCTCTAGGAAATAGAGCTCATGAAAGAACCACCATACATACTTGTAAGAAGGCTCGCTGACCATGACGTTTCAAGCATATGCCAGTGCCAAGATATCGCCGCCCTTGTCCCGCAGGAAGCCAAGCCGCATATCTGGTCGCAACAGGAAGCTGCCGCTTTAACTGAAGCAATACTTGGAGACCTCTTCTCCATCCCGTCCTTACTTCCATCATCGTTCATTTTCACCCTTGTGCTTTGACATACAGTATTTGTATCCATAGGTTGCTTTTTCTCTACCTCTCATTCTTCTTCCCTCAATCATCAAGAGCTGTAGAAGCTCACAAGGAACTTAGGGGGCTCGCAGGAGGATTGACGAAGAGGACCTACCAGCAGCGCGTACAAAAGCTGGCAATACAGCAGTACTTAACTGTAACCTGCGATCAACTCACACTGATTAGAATTATCAACAACAAACAAACTGCCCCAGATAACTAACGACAGCTCCAATAGATAAATAGCCAATGATGGAGGCTGACGAGATGATGGACGATGACCTCTTTGCAGACCTGTGCGTCGATCTCGCCTCACTTGTGTTTGTTTACTGTTCAGCTAACTGTTACCCTAGATATGGTGATGAGGAGCCTAAGAAACAAGTTTCTAACACTACAAAATTATCAGCCGCGGCGAATGGCACTGCGACCACCTCAGCACAGCCTACTGCACCATCCGTCTCCATTGCTTCTAGTATCAAGAGAAGTGAGAAGGCCTCAGACCTACGCTCAACCTCGGGTGTTCCAACAACGGCTGCACCCCAGGCCCATACCCCATCTAATGAGAATAACGGACAGGATAAGGTGGATGAGGATAGCTATCAAGGATGGGATTCGCAGCAGAATAAGGGTGATGCAAGCAATGGGGGTAATAATGACTATCAAGGATATGGTGGCTATGAGCAAGAAGGCGATGGATATGGGGATTATTCAGGAGGTGGTAGTGGAAATATGGTGGACGTAGGCGGTAGTACCGCTATTAAAGAGGATGGGTGCGTATATAATTTGCTTGCAACTCTCCACGCTTTGAAAACATCCCTTTTGTATTTGAGTTCTACATACCTGAACATGTGTTTATCACTACCGACATCACTATTGAAGCGAGAGGAGGAGTTAGAGTTGGAATGGCATTGGTATAAGATGCTGGACTGGCGGGGTGGCGGTTGCTGGGATGTATGGGAAAAGTACATATTCAGCCTATCAACAAGACGAGGGACTTCTACCGCTATTCTATCGCTACTATCAATACTTCCACTACCTTAGATGAGATTGACTGGAGGGTTGGCAGAAGCTTCTTCCGCTGCCACTTGGTTTATCAGCAATAGCTCGATAGAAAATTGCTATATACTCTGCGGAGAAGAAGGGTGGATAGTTAATATACTGCCATAGCTCTGCTAGTGCCACTATCTACTCCCTTGGAGGAGAAATTGGGAAGAAATACCTCCTTCTATATACAAAAGAACTAGTTCGGCTGGAATCCAGGATTTTGGTGAAACTGAGTACCACTCAGAGCTCAACCCCCTAAACCGTGGGCAGAGCTGTGGCTTAAACAACCATTCGCTCCCCCAAGTCGCCATGCGCACACATCAACGGGGATCATATCGAAATTAGGGGAACCAATGGCCATACTCCTCTCGCTTCATCTGTCACTTACCCTGATACGCTCGCTTTCTTGCAATTCTCCATTATCTCTCGTTTTTACATATATCTACATATAAAAGTTGAAATAAGTTAACAAGATCCATTGTGCTCGGATAATACAGGAAGATGTTTATTGGTGGGCTCAATTGGGAAACGACAGACGGTATGCTGCGATTCCATCCGGTGGATTACTGCAAATTGAATTCTATAAGCCATAAACCCTGCTCCTGTTTTCGGTGTCATGTATCACTGGTGACCCACTTTGAGACTGTAACTGACAAATCTTGGCTGGGTATAGAATCTCTGAAGAACTACTTCTCGCAGTTCGGCGAGGTCACAGAATGTACTGTTATGAGAGATGGTACTACTGGGCGAAGCAGGGGATTTGGGTTTTTGACATTCAAGGATCCAAAGACTGTGAACATTGTGATGGTAAAGGAGCATTACTTGGACCAAAAGATTGTATGTGGTATACTTATGCGCCGGTAGCATGAAAGCTCCTTGACCGATGAAACTGACGCTTCCATCAATGCAGATTGATCCCAAGCGTGCCATTCCACGAGATGAGCAAGAAAAGACAAGTAAGATTTTTGTGGGCGGAGTTTCCCAGGAAGCAACAGAAACGGATTTCCGTGAATACTTCATGCAATTCGGTCGGGTCCTTGACGCTACCCTTATGATGGATAAAGACACAGGCAGACCTAGGGGATTCGGATTTGTTACCTTCGATAGTGAGGGCGCGGTGGAGAATGCGTTGAATCACCCCAATTTGGAGATTATGGGAAAGGCAGTAGGTTTTATTTCTTGGGTGACTCGTCTGATTATTTTTTGTAATGTTGCTGATTTTGTTACTTCAATATAGATTGAGGTCAAGAAAGCCCAGCCCCGCGGAAACCCACGTGACCGCAATGCTACCGCAGGCCACTTTGATGAACGGGACGATTCTCGCAGTGGATTTAATAGAACTGACCGCCGTGGATTTGACCGTGATGGTGGTGCACCCGGGGGACCTGGTGGTCCAGGATATGGGCAACAAGGACCTAATAGTGGTGTAGTCGCCGGACAACCGGGATCAGCGATCTACAATGGAATGAGTCCCGCGATGATGGCTCAGTACTGGTCGAGTATGCAGCGTTACATGGCGGTAATCATGCAGCAGCAGGCAGCAGGACGAGGGAGGGGGATGCCAGGCGCACCTACGCCAGCCATCAACCCAATGATGGTGAACCCATCAATGATGAATCCACAGATGATGCAACAAATGCAATTAGCACAGCAGGCACAGGGCCAGATGCCACCAAATGTCGCGGCTATGGGAGCCATGGGTATGAACGCCATGGCTGGTATGGGAGCACAAGGTATGGGTATGAACGGGCCACAAGGCCCACAACAACAGCAACACCAACAAGGCCCTCAGGGGCCTTATGGTGGCCCGCAAGGTGGTCCTCAGAGTGGGTATGGCCAGGGTGGTTATGGCCAACAGCATGAAGGTGGGTACGACCATTCCCAGCAACAGCAACATAGCGGCCACCCACATGGAAACATTGGCCACGGCATGCCCCTGGACCCCCGATACCAACGACAGGCAAAAGAATACCAATCTCACCATCAGCGGGACTTTAACCCGCAGCAGCAGGGGCCGTCGAGCTGGGAAGGTATGTATGACGACGTCCCGCCTCAACAGGGTCCCCCGCAGCACCAGCATCATCAAAACATGAATAATGGTAGATTCCCTTCACATCCTCATCCTCACTCATCCACTCCCGCCCAGCCCCAAGCACATGCACATCATTCCCAGGGAATTAGATCACCCAACAATGGCCCAGCTCAACTAATGCGCCCTCCCAACCACAATCTAGCACATAACCAAAATCAACATCAACACCAACACCAGAGCCAGCAGAATCGTATGCCTCCCGCTGGGCCCTCATATAACCCCTCTAGCTCCTCTGGGTCTACCCCCCAGCCCACCTCGGGTCCGCCACCAAATGCGCCTACTGGGCCGCGTAATGCTCGTAACCCAGCCGGCCCAGCCTCTTTCCGCGGTCCAGGCGCAAGAGGGGTCGCAGGACCAGGAATGCAAGGGGGAGGTGGTATGGGTCCTATACGTGGTCCCGGCGGATTCTCACGTGGGGCGGCGGTCGGGGGATTACAGCAAGGTCCTGGGGGTGTAGGTGGGCATGGCTACCATCCGTATGCGAGGAATAGCGGGAATCAGGCCGGCGGTGGTGGAGGCGAGAGGGGGGCTTACTAGCGTTAATCTTCTTCTTTTGATCCATTAGAGCGCGGAACTTGATGGATAGGAACGGGTTGTTGGATGCGTTACTACCAGAGCATTCAGGTTGAGGGTGCATACGTCAGTTTTTCTTTTCTGAAACTGAATTTCACTTGATTTAATGGATTGCTCATTTCATTGTTATGTGTGTTTGTTCTGTCTGCTTAGCTCTCTTCTAGCTGATTCCATGTATAATCTTCTTTTTCCTTTCTCTTTCCAACTTCTTTGTATCAGGGGAGATTGATTAAGGACTGGTTTAATGGCATGGGGAAATTGATCAAAACTCTGCTTAGTTTCAAGTCATATTATTACATTCACGCAGGACATGTCTTCATTCATTCAAGTGGTATTTAGGCAGTGGGAGGGGTGTTTTTATTCCATTACGCACGGTCTGTTGCAAAGAGTACTAGTCATAGTGTACTATATGCTTAAGAGATGAAATATCTTTCCCTGCGTGCACTTATGTTGTGGCTGTACTGAATGTTGTTCAGAATAGTCTCAATGTGCTGTTGTTTTACTCTTATAGTCGAGTGACTATCAAAACAACCAAAATTTCTATTTATCGATGCACATGCACTAAGAATCGACCTGATTATATTCATTCATTCCTATTTAAGCTATGCAAGATACAATGATGCTATCAGAAATCCGACAGTGATTGGCCCCAATGTAGTATTGGTACCATACTGTACTATCCGGTGTATAAGAGACTAAACCCTCTTAAAAAAGTAGATATATGCAAACCTAGTGCCCAGTGTTAGTTACCATAGGAAGGGACTATTTAGACACTTACTTCTTCATCTCATCGACATCAACAGCCTTCACAACCTTCTCATCATTAAAAAGGACCCATGCGTCTTGATCGTCAGTGTTAAGATGCTTGCGGACGAATGCAACGTAGTGGCTATTCAGGGCAACGGTAAGTATCCATTCTTACTTTGTGCGCACGAAGGAAGGTGTCAAATCCTACCCAGAGTGTATGGATCCACCCTTATGGCACACAATGCTATCCAGCTGGAACCTGGCAGGTAGCTCAGTGCTCCCTGGAATCACAGCTTCTGTCGCCTTCTTCGCAGCGGCGCCAGCCCCAATTTCCTCCACTTCACCCATATCACCCGGATGACTAAACAGCCACTCTACTGCCCTCTCCATATTAACTCCAGTCTCCTTCAATGCCTTCTTTGCCTGTGCAGTAGTGAAACCCATAGCGCTCAATAACTCAAGAGACTCAGGGTCTATTGCTGCTGATGCGCCCTTGGATTCACCTTCAAGCTCCAAAGGCACATCGATATCGGCGTCGTCCATATGAGCAAAAATCCAATTCATAGCAGAATCTGCATCTGCATTGCCAGTATTGTACAAAGCCTTCACGCAGCGGGCTTCAGGAAAACCCATTTCTTGCAGTATTTGCATGGAAGAAGCGTTTGGAACAAACTTAGATTGTGAGGATCCTTCGGCAGCATCCTCAGGGAGCTCTTCCTCGCTCGGCTGGAGACCCTTTGACATATAGTCGTCCAGTGAGAACGGAGCATCTTCCACAACGACAGGAATGTCTAAATGTATTAGGATACGTTGAGAAATTTCGGTGCACTCCACTTACCAAGTTTAGTTGGTACCCAGTTAATAACCTCGAAACGTCGGGCGTTTACAGAAAGGACTCCTGGAAAAGTCTTGAACTTAGAACATCTAAAGATTTGTCAGTGGCAGATTTACTGCAATGGAAGACCAGATTCCATACTTCTTAGCACCGTCCCTAGTACCGCATGCTTTACATGCGTATTCAATGAACTCGTCACTAGTGAAAATATCCAGGCACTCCTTTATCGTTACCGACTCAAAGGCGTCTTTCTTTGCTCCAACCTCCGCCCCTCTCTCTATATCAGCCTCCATATCTACACTAGTTCCCTTGATTCTCCGAACTGGAACTGGCACAGATATGTTATCCTGTATGTCGGTTCTATAGCTGACCTTCTTGCAGGACAAGCATTGTAGTCGCTGTTCCATGGCAAACTTGAAGGCAGAGACGGGGTCGTCTAATGGTGCATGTTGAGAGCGAGTGATGATCTTGAAAAGGTGCAATAGAAGTTCAAAGGCATCTTGTTGACGCATTGTGGAAAATTCTCCATGTCCTTTTCCAATCAGCTCCTTTAACATAGCCGGAGCAAGACCCCTCTGATGTGGAATATCTGCAGAACCATGGCTTGCCATGACATCCGAATCAGCTTTAGAATAGCGGCCAGATAATAAACCATCTGCAATCTTCCGGAGTTGGATTTCGAGGTCTTCTGCAGGGTTGAGACTGTTGGCAGGCCTGTCCTGAATAGCCTCGTAGTACCTACTTTGTTAGCAACTATTATATAGAAAATATATTAGCGATACATACCTCCTCCGGAATATAGGCAATGTGAAAAGGCATTGTAGAATTGAATTTAAGTAGCAAGAGTTCCCGAGATTTTTCAGCCCTGTTAGCCCAGCACCAAAAACCGGCTTTAGCTCTTTCCCGTCCTCCGTGGTCATATTAAAATCCCATTTGAGGTTTTGTTCGATTTGCATCTCTGTTAAGCTCTTTTCAGTCTTCTCACGCTCCGCAATATTGATGCCCCAGTAAGCCAGGTGTGTAGCAAGCTCTGGGTCAACTCTCTCATCGTTACATGCATAACAGTAGATATCAGCTGTGCCTTCTGGAGTAATACTTCCAAGCTTCACCGCTACTGGGTGATTGAACGCATCGAAATGGGCTAATGCATGTCCATTTCCACCAATACCTCCAAATTGTGCACGGCCGCACCCAAGATTTCCACATTGCAGGCAGAGCCACAGGTTTTCCTTGAGGTCACAAGATGCACAGTGGGCAAGGCCTACCTAATAGTCAGCTCCTATGCAAGGCAGAACATATAGGTGAGCGTACTTTGTGCCTGTAGCTGCTTAGGCACATCCTGCTCCAAACACAGCGTGTGGCCACAGGGAGTGAGCTCCTGCTCCCAGGCCTTGACTTCTGTCTGTCTCGCCGATGTCATTGCTGCCATGATACCATCAACCACTTTCGAAACCTTGGTTGATAGACTCTGGTCAGCCCGAAATCCTTAGCCCTTTACCATGAAGCTATAAACTCACAATCTTCTCTGTCATATCCACCTCCTCATCACAAGAATAACAAATGACTGTCTTCCCAATGTCATATTTATCGGCTTCTGTCTCGGCTTTGATTGACAGCTTTGACATTTTTTGTGGAGGCTCGTCTCTCTGGACAGTACGGTTAGATTCCGTCCTGTTTTCAACTGATATTTCATGCTCACCTCAGCCTTTGGCTTCCTCGTTCGGCGGATATTGAGGGCCAATGGATGCTGCGTGAGCTGGTAATGTGACCTCCCATGGTTCTGTTCTCCAGTGCATCCGCCATTGTAACAGGACAAGCAAACATTTAAGCCAGTTGGGTCATCCTAAATATATCCATTAGCCGGAGCATGTTGGGGAAGGTTGGCCAGCTTACAATGCTATCGAAGCATTGGGTGCAGTCCTCTCGATGAACACTGCTCCGCGGGCCCGGAGGTTGGAGCTCTAGATTTCAGTGAGTTCAAAGCTCATCTAACTAGGGAGGATATAACAAACGAGCTTGCTGTACATGTGGACAGCCCATATTTGTCATGGTTCGAATTCGACTTGCACTAAATGGCTGATGAGTCTCGAGGCTAGGACGACGGTAAGACAGGTATTTTGTGAAACAATAAGCTCCTGGTATAACTTTATAAAGGATCCGGGTGGAGGGGCATTGTATGCGGCTCCGCCAAGGCTGGGTTTAGGTTTATAGAACAAGACAGCATTTATACTATGCAGTAATATGGGTTGCAATTACCCTCAGCTCTTGACACAGCTAAATTATAAATGTCAAAAAACAGCAAAATCACGTATTTCCGACCGAACCTCAGTCCAAAAATTTCGTACATAAATGAAATTGCTGTGCATATAAGTACTAGTAGCAACAGATCCCGCTAGTTTCCTTATGCTATTCATGCAACTGAGCAAACTTGTCAATGGGCTACTAGCCAGTTAAGCATTTGGTCATGAGCCCAAACTTGAGCTTGCTTAATTGCCTCCACTTCTGCTGGCTTACATCCCACACTCCGGTTTTCATGCCCGAGGACAGCGAAACCTGGAATTCAACTGTCAGCTATCTTAAATGTGCGTAGGGAATTGCCTGACATATGAACTAACTTTGAACTCACCATGCGGTACCCCTCGGTACAACTTGAACTCATTGGGGACTTTCAAATCCTCAAGGTATCTCCGCCCATTGTCACGCACTTCGTCAGGAAAAAATGGATCGCCCTCTGACCTTCCAGTTAGCCAGTAAACTAATTGATACGTCTTACAATGTAAGTCCCTCACCAACGCAGGCAAAGGAGACTGGCTGCCTGACTTCCTTGATATCCTTCAGGGTTACCAGTGTGCCTGAGCCAATACTCTGTAAGTTCTTTCAATATTCGATACAGTCAAATCCCGGCGTACCATGAGCTAAAGCCCCTGCTTTGATGTCATCCGTGGCTGCCAGTTTCAGGACGTACTTCCCACCAAAGCAATAACCAATTGTGTAAACACCATTTGCAGCGTTTTCGGGATAAGCCTCTTTAATGGCCTTCACAACCTTTTCAACAATTGGCATCGTCTTTTCTTCAGTATGCCGTGCCAGCCACAATTCTTGGTACTGTTAGTCGGCTCGCACAATGGAAGCGTTCTCCTTACAAATCATAAAGGTGGTCATCTTAGGTCTTTCAATAAGTGGCAGCTTACCAATTTCTTTCTTACTGAACGCAGGCGTGCTTGGTACAGGATCACCTAGTTGAATATGGGTGAGCTCTCGGACAGACTCAGAATGCATGAAGAAACATGTATTGGTGGTAGAAGTTGCGAGTAGAACCATACCATGAAATCTGATAGGTTTGTTAGCGATGAGTTCATCCAAATAGAAAGGAATACGGCTAACAGATCGGGCATAACAACTAGAAAGCCCTCGCTAGCAAATTTGTCTGCATGTGCTTGATTCATGGGACTAGGGATGCCAGCGCCATTACAGAGGAAAATTAGGATTCTCGCCATATTAAGATCAACAGGCTTTGAGATGTAACACTATCGTACAGTTAACTTGATTATTTTCCACATTAGGAGATACAATGCATCACTCACCTCAATACCATCTAACCGGATTATTTCCTAAAAATTTAGTGTATTAGTCTTTGAATACTTTGATCATAGAAGCCTTGAACGTACACCAGTCGGCTGGATCGATGGATCTTCACTCAGCCGTTAGCAGGAAGGTCTCGCACTTAATATTCTCAAAGTCATTTCATGATTACTAGAGTGATGATACCCAAAGGTGAATTGCTAGTGCAGTGATCTCCCATTCTAGGAGCTAGAGATTCAGTGTATGGTGGAGGATCTATTTCAGACATCTTTCTTGATATTTGACAGATATATAAGGGTAGTTGCCAGTCACTCCCGGTAGTGGTTTCAATGGCAAATGTCAAATGAATATGTAATGCTCAGTTGGTTTCTCGAATTTAGGCAGCAGTGCCGAGATTTCTCACTTCTCGAACTTATAAGATGCATGCACATGGCACGGGTTACCTAGATGTGACTAATATCACCAAGACTTTTCGGAAAACGCGTTCCATACACCACTTTACGCGACTCCAAGTTCAAGTCTCTATATACTTTAAGGTTCAACGCCTGAGCTCTACTCTCCAGCGATCTCGAACTTGATACCATGGACCCAACCTCTGTCATTTCGATAGGTACCTTACGAAATGTGTTCACTAGTGACGCTGGCCAGGTCCTGCCTCCGATAGTTGTTCAGTGCCTTCAAACAAGGACACTTGTATGACTTCACACAAGCCAAAATCAAGGAGCATTCGCTAACTGATATATCTCTAGAGTCCATCACCACAAGCCCAAGAACGATTCCGTGTGGTCCTTAGTGATACAGTTCACTTCGTACAGTGTATGCTTGCGAGCCGTAAGTCGAGCCTACTTTATATCACGAAATTAGATCCACATCTAACATGATCACAAAAGAAAATAACCATCTTATCAAGCATGGGGATTTAGTGAAGGGCTCTATTATTAGGCTGACATCGTACCAGACGAACCAAATTAAAGAGAGGAGGTTTGTATCCACTCTCCCGCGATTATTTTAGCGCACTAACACCACTAGGGTACTTATTGTGATTGAGTTGGAGGTTCTGAAGGAATATGGAATTCATGATAAGATTGGGCAGCCAGATTCACTCGAGAAGGCCCTCGACAAAAGCCAGAACTCTGGAGAGTTACAACGGAATCCCTATCCCTCACCCACAGCAACCACGGCGACCCCTGAGGCGGCAACAGCTCCAGCATTTTATGGAGGTAAGCCCTCAGCACTACCAGCGCCGCAAAGGGGTCAGCAGTTGTATGTCCCGATTTCCTCCAGGGATAGCCCCAAGGTGCTAATTTGGTCTCTATAGCGGCGAGAGCAAACGGCCTGTCGTCAGCAGGGCTAATGCAAATGCTCACATAATACCCATAGAGGGTTTGTCTCCCTACCAGAATAAATGGACTATCAAGGCCCGGGTGAGTCTTAAATCTGATATTAAGACATGGAAGAATACACGTGGTGAAGGGAAGGTATTCACCGTTCACTTCTTGGATGAAACCGGAGAAATCAGAGCTTCCGGATTCAACGAGCAATGCGATGCACTTTATGAAGTTCTACAAGAAGGCCAGGTGTATTATGTCTCAAAGGCCCGGGTCTCTTTTGCCAAAAAGCAATTCTCGAGTCTCAGTAACGATTATGAGATTACATTTGAGCCTCAAACGGAGGTTGAGAAGGTTAGTACATCTAGGTTAAGATAAATACTTATATATCACTAAAATTTATGTAGTGTGAGGATCAGAGTGATGTCCCCCAGTTGAGATTCACTTTTGTACCTTTTGCAGAGCTCGCAAAAGTCGAGAAAGACGCGCAGGTCGATGTTATTGGTATTTTGAGGGATTCTGGAGATGTGGCTGAGATAACGTCGAAGACGACACACAAAGAATACCGGAAACGCGACATCACGCTCGCTGATACATCAGGTTTCGATGTTCGAATGACTTTATGGGGTGCAGCCGCGCAGAACTTCGATGCACCTCTGGAGTCGGTCATCGCTTTCAAGGGTGTGAAAGTTAGTGATTTTGGAGGCCGCTCTCTGAGCATGGGCATGAGCTCATCCATGACATTGGAACCAGATATCGACGAGGCATACAAGCTCAAAGGCTGGTTCGACGCTACTGGTCGCAATGAGACATTCCAATCTCACCAAGCTCTCTCAGGAATGGGGCAAGCCGGTGGGCGGGTGGAGGTTTATAAAACCTTGGAACAAGTAGTTTCTGAGGGCCTGGGACACAACGAAGAGAAACCTGACTACTATAGTACAAAGGCAACGATTGTTTATCTCAAGCAGGATGGTGTATCTTATCCAGCTTGCATGTCAGAAAAATGCAACAAGAAAGTGGTGGAAAACAATCCCGGGGAGTGGAGATGTGAGAACTGTGATAAGACATGGCCGAAACCACAGTACAGGTAAGTGAGGCCCCCGTCTTGAATTGTAGGCTCATGGCTAACGTGAAGCAGATATGTAATCACTATGTCGGTAAATGACGCCTTTAGCCAGGGATGGCTGAGTTGTTTCGATGATGTCGGCAAAATGATTATGGGGATGACTGCGGATGAGCTAGAAGCACTTCGGGTATGAAACAAGCTAAAACCCCCATCGGCTTCACTCACTAGGCTAAATATCCTATTGTTATTTTAGGGAGGCGAAGAGAAGACCAATGATTACCTCGCAGCCTTCGCTGAAGCTGTCGGTAAAACGTACATATTCAGGTGCAGGGCGAAGATGGATAGCTACGGTGAGCAACAAAGAGTGAGGAATCAAGTTGTTAGTGCTTCACCACCAAACTGGTCTATGGAGTGCACCAAGTTGGTAAGTCTACTAGTCTTATGTTCCCAAATATACATCCTTTCACAGAAAACTAATGTGATAAACAGATGGAGACTATAAGACTTTACTCACAAGATTAAAGATTGGGTTGTAAATTGTTGTGCTGAATATAAAACTGGACTCGGCCTGAAGTTTGGTAGTTGATATATCAGCTCTCGTTCTATTTATCGCCACGTGACTTCATCAAAACATTCTGAATTGTAATTCTTGGCGTGTTTCAGGGTTTGCCCTATATGTCTAGGCTTATCATTGATTTTGTGTGTGCGTGCTTACTTAGGTCGCGAAATACTTGTAATTCAACCCCAGGTAGCAGTATCATCACTCAGTCGACACCATCATATACTAACTGACACCGCCAGCAGCAATAATGGGTATACACAATCTCGCCGATGCCATGTCAATATGGGGAGAAATGTCTAATTCGGGATATGTGAAGGTATCGATCTGAAACACAAGAAGCCGACTCATCACCGCAAGGAGGTACGTTCAACGAGCAGCACTTGGGGAAGGGGGATTATTCGGCTCTGGAGATATGGCGGAGGTCCAGATTTTAGGAGGGAACAGCAGCTAATGAGGTGGCTCTGGATAGGCCAAGTCCGACAACCCTTACCTCAAGGTGTTGGTCAAGGTCTACAGGTTTCTTGCCAGTATGTCTTCAATCAATTTAACGGAACCTAATATTATATCACTGAGCGAGCCACTAATAAAATTTTGCCGACAGGGAGAACCGACTCCGACTTTAACAAGGTGGTCCTCCGCCGTCTTTTCATGTCCAAAATCAACCGCCCACCAGTCTCAATTTCCAGGATCCTCAAGAATGTCGGCCATGAGCAGGCCTCCAAGCTCGACAAGACCGTCGTTATTGTTGGAACTGTCACCGATGATAACCGCACCTTGACCATCCCCAAGCTCTCCGTTGCTGCATTGAGGTTTACCGCGTCCGCCCGTGCCCGAATTGTTGCTGCCGGTGGTGAGGCTATCACTCTCGACCAGCTCGCCTTGAGGGCACCAACTGGTGCCAACACTGTCTTGTTGAGGGGACCCAAGAACGCCCGTGAGGCGGTTAAGCACTTTGGTTTCGGGCCACACTCTGGAAAGAAGCCGTACGTCGCCTTGTCTTCTGGTGGGATTTTATGGAATTTGGTATGGAGGAGTTCGTCCTGACATTTTAAGCTTCTTCACAGATATGTCGCCTCAAAAGGAAGGAAGTTCGAGAGGGCCCGTGGCCGTCGCCGAAGCAAGGGTTTCAAGGTGTAACACACCAACGATTGTCATGAAAATCAAAACAACAATTCTTCATCTCAGTCACACGTTCTCTGTCACAAAAGTTTCGAGGCGGAGGAAGGATGTTTACGCAAGTTTAAACGGGCAGTCATCATCCAATTGTCACTGGTCACTTGGTTTCGGATACACGGTGTTTTGCGCTTTTCTGCTGTCTCTTTTCTTCGCCCTGGTCTAGCATAGGATGGGAAGGCTGTGGGAGAACAGGGCTGAGATGTTAAATGGAATGGGAATCTTTTTTCTTTGTTTACCTGGTCGTTATTCTTTTTTTTCCTGTGCTATAAACCACAAGCCACAATGAGGATATGGTGTTCTTGCTTTCCAAACCTAAAAACGAGATACAGTTAATCAATTGGGACCTTTCTTTATAACATGAACAAATATCTAGACTTTAGCTGCAAAGATGTGTAATTCTGCCTACGAGAGGCTTGTGCCAACCAGACTAAGCAACGCCATGTGCCTCACGGACTCGAAGTAGACTACCGTATCTCCGGTTATTCCGTGTCAGGACAAATAGGCCTTCTAATGTACTAATTTTATAGACATAGCCACCTCAACCATGACAGGAACCAGAGATGGATCCCTCCAGAACACTTCTCTCCTCCGCGCGTCAGCTGAGGGTGTCAAATTCCTCGTGCTCCTCCAAATCTCATCCCGTCTCCTCACCTTCGTTGTCAACCAGGTCCTCCTGCGGTATCTGTCGCCGGAACTCCTTGGAATATCTGTCCAATTCGAGCTGTACATGATTACAATCTTATACTTCTCACGGGAATCACTCAGGACGGCAGTACAGAGATATGGGATCAGTAGTGATTCTAGTCCTATTCCCAACAAGGTCAATGACGAGAAAATCTATGAGCCAGAAGGGGTGATAGAGGGAACACCTGCGGCTCAGTCACAGACGGTTGTGAACTTAGCATATATACCCATACCCCTGGGGATACTTTTTGCGGCCATCATTGCCCCGTATTACGTCAAGGCATTTGTGTCGAGTGACACGGTGTCTCACCCGTATTTTTACGAATCAGTATCACTTTATACGGTAGCTACGCTGTTGGAGCTCTTCAGTGAGCCAGGCTTTGCCTTGGCTCAGCAGATGTTACTATACAAGCTCCGTGCTGGAGCCGAGTCCGCTGCTGCCCTTACGAGGTGTATCTTGACGTGTAGCCTAACGATTTACGGTGTGAGTGCTGGTCTTGGTGGAGATAGCGGGCTTGGGCCTCTTCCATTCGCTCTGGGTCAATTGGGCTATGCCATAGTTTTGACTGCAATCTACATAGGACAGTGTTGGAGTATAGCTCACAGGGAAGCATTTAGCTTAGGCTTAAGAAAGATAGCAAGCAATGAGAGCAGCTATTATATGAGCTTTTTCTACAAGCCCCTTTCCGGTCTTGCGTTCTCTATGTGGATGCAAGCAGCGATCAAGCATGTCCTGACACAGGGAGACTCGCTCCTCATTGCATGGCTTGCTACTACGCACGATCAGGGGATTTATTCATTGGCATCGAATTACGGCTCCTTGGTAGCTCGTATATTGTTCCAACCTTTGGAAGAGTCCTCCAGGAATTTATTTGCAAAGCTGTTGTCCCAAACGTGGGGCAACGATGACAACAGCAAATCTAACTCCGACTCTCTGCGATCAGTAGTCACAATACTACAAAATATTCTTCGCCTCTATAGCCTTCTCTCTACCTTCTTCTTCTCTGTCGGACCGCCTTTGGCACCTCTCCTCCTTTCCCTTGTCGCCGGTTCACGGTGGTCGAACTCGGCAGCGGGTTCTGTCCTCTCGTCATTTTGCTACTATATACCACTTCTCGCAGTTAATGGCATCACAGAGGCATTTGTGCAATCTGTAGCGTCACCAAAGCAGCTTCAGCAACAGTCTTTATGGATGTTTGGATTTTCTGTGGGCTTTTGCCTGGCGGGATATGTTTTCTTACAGGAATTAGGATGGGGTGCACAAGGGTTGGTTTGGGCGAATGCGGTCAATATGGTATTGAGAATTGTATGGAGCTGGTGGTTTATTGGGGGGTATTTCAGAAGGAATGGCGTGCAGCCAATGTCTGTAAAAACGTTTTTACCAGATTGGAGACTGATGGGAACGGCAGCTGTGGTGGGTGGAATACTCAGGAGGATGCAGGGACTGGATAGATTGAGCTTATCAGTCATTGGCAAGGTAGGGTCATTGGGATTCTTGTTGATTGCGGTTTGGTAAGTGCCACTCCTTTTGCCATCGAAGGTAAATCACTAATGGAGTAACAGCGCTGCTACTGAGTACAGTTATTTCGTGGAGTGTTATCGGATGGTAAGGTCTGGCCGCAGCGTGGTTGATGCCTCTCCAAAGAAGAATTCCGATGAAAAGAAATAGAACTTTCCTTTTGCCTCTAGTTTTAAGCATGAGGTTGAGAAACTGTTCGTGTGAGCGGATGATCTTGCTTGTCATCCATTTTCAGGAACATAATCTTTGATTACCCGTCAGAGCTGGGGATTCTGGAATTGAGCCATTGCATTCGTTAATTGATAGAGCTGGCTGTGTGAAAGGGCTTAAACTGAGCGCCCTTAGCAAGCAGTGTTACCCTGAACGCCGATTTTTATTGCCCTATTGTAGTACCTAGTCATTCTAGTTCCAGAGTACTCCTTCTTCCCCCTACTTCTTCTCCTCACTATTGATAGGCTTCTTACTCTTCAGTACTTCTTCACTTTTTTCTCTCTAGGCTTCTCTTCTCCTTCCCCCCCACCTCCTCCTCTTTCTCTTCCTCTTCCTCTTCCTCTTCCTCCTCCTCTTCTTTCATTTGCACCTCTTCCTCTTCTTCTGTTTTAGCGTTTTCTTTCACTTCAGCGCTCCACTCAGCACTCTCCTTTTTCACACCCCCCAAAGCCGGCATCACAACTTCTGTTCCAGATTCCTTTGATAACGCTGCATAAAGTTGGGGTAATATAGCCATCATAGCATTGAATTGCTCCACAGAAAGTGATATACCCTATGGAAGTAATCAGTGAGTGAAATACCTAGCGACGGAATAACTACCTTCTTCCCCGGTAGCATGTGCCCATCTTTCTCGTAATGCTCCCGGATACTAACCAACACGGAGCCGCTGTACTTTGATAGGGTGACCCGGCGGTGTCGTCCTCCGAGCTATTTAGCCAAATGATTCAGTTATTGTCTAGATCTTTTTAGTATGCTGGGAAGCAAACCTCCCAATACGGATTCCCTTCATTGTCAACTTGCTTCTTGGTATCGGGTTGTTTTGGCGGGCTTGTCATTGTGGTTTTGTAATCTTGGGCGGTTTTTGTGCGCTTGGTTTGCAGGCCAGCGTCTGTGGGATCATCATTGATGAAATCATCATCCCTTCTAGCCTTGGTGGCGCCTTTGCGTGGAGGCATTATGTTTGAGGCCTGGGGTGACAAGTATGAAACGAATAAAGGTTGTGTATGTGTTGTGTAATAACGTAATAGATGGGGTTGCGGGGCGGATGGGGTTGCGAGGCACCTTGACCTCAAGACAAGACGACGCGACAACGAGATAATGGAAAATTTGTAACTCATTCTGAACGATAGGTCACCTATCTAGTAACTTGTAAGTTCATTAGGACAAAGCGCCTCGCAACCTCTCTACAAGAGGTTGTGCAACCAGACTACTTACGCAACCCCATCCATTACGTAAGTTAAGTTCTAAGATTGGTTGCTGAAATGGAATGGAACACGGAAGCAGCGCTAGCCAGAATGAGTTAATCACGTTCCGGAGTTCAAAGCTCAGGGTAACTTGCTTTCAGATCTCACATACATCAAAGCAATTCTGCAAGATTACACTTTAAAGCCATTGTCATTCTCACTCTTACCGGTACCTGTCAGTCGCACTACAGACATTTACTAATACACATTGCAGTAGACCGTGAAACACAACATTCATCACTCCCAGCAGCAATTCGATGAGAGCTTAGAAATAGGTCTAAGTGCGTATACCATACCTCAGGCTTTGTAATTATGCTCCAGCTAAACAAATGGAGACATCCATCGTTAAACTAGTCAGGGGAATATCACAGCAGAAGCTCACTTAAGTAAGATCCTGTCAACTGGTTGGGTGTGGTCTTATCTCTGGGATCTTAGTAGATCATACGCTAGCTAGCTTAGTCATATGGTCATCTTGGACCGTATGTAGTTGCTGATTATGTAGGTAGTTAGAGAATACACACCTCTACCACATCACATTGGGAAATGCTGCAGTTGGCAACAGAAGTAAAATGCAACTTCGACTCATATATACTTACTTACTAGTCTGGCTAGCACTAGCCTCTCGTAGCTTACTTACATCTTGTCATGCTATGAGAGGCGGTTAGGCGGGGCTGTTGTGCCAACCAGAACTAGAGACGCCGGAACCAATTAAGCAATCAGAATTGAGTTTAACGTTTGAGGGTAATTCATCCACGAGGGCTTGGCATTGCTGGGTCGTTTTGCCAAGACTTTAAGGTTGAAGCCCGGGGAAAACCATCCCCACAAACACCAATCCACTCAAAGCGTAAGGTCATGGCGGCCACGGATCATGATGCCTTGTCCCTCGAGGAGACCGAGTTACTTGCACTGACCAGTTCTTCTATCATCAAGCGAATCACAGAATTGGACTCTCTCAACGCAAAGATACGAAATGAAGGTCTGAACCCTCCCCTGCCGAAGGACATCTCCCATATTGCGTATTGCGATACAATTCTGATATATAACCTACAGAGGTCACTCCTGACCAACTACTATTCCATCTCCGCCTCCTATTTTCTACCCACCCTTATTATCCCGACCGTCCCTCCAGAAAAGCTGTCAGGGCTTGTCTTCGATCGCTATATGAATCAAAATTCCGAGAACCCACCCTCAAGCGTATGATCACTGTCATCAAGGCTGAGTCAACAAAATTAGGGATTTCTCCAGCCAGTGCCTTCGTGCTGCTGGAATGGACTGGGGATATCTTCGTCCAGATCACAAAGTCTCTTGAGGAGTTCAATACAAATTCTGGGGACTTGATAGTCGCCACTACCAATTTGTTGGATTTATGTTTGGGGTCACCACATGGGAAGCAGGCAATGAAAGATCAGGCATTGGTTGTTACTAGGAGGGCTTTGCGAAATGCGTTCAAGGGAGAGCACCATGAACAGATTATCAAGTCAATGGTGGAGAAGTTGACGGCTAGGGGCGCTACACCAACGGCGAAGAACGCGTTGCTATTGGGAGTCATTTCTGGGGTTTCTTCAAGGCTAGAGCAGCCAAAGAAAGTATTGGAAGGCCTGAAGAAGGAAATATATGCATTCTATGTCCAGGAAATTATTGGCTCTAAGACCTTGGTCTCACCAGTTATTGCCAATGCATTGTATGACTTTTTCTCGGCGTTTACGACTGCGGAGGAATTCACGACAGAGGTTGCAGCCCCGTTGGAGAAGGCCTTGCTTAGGTCTCCGGAGGTTGTTCTAAATGACATTGTTACACCTTTAACTGCTTCACTCTCGAACGATATAGATCTGTCTGGGCCGTTGAAGGACAAGCTGTTGAAACAGCTGTTGAACTGTCTCAAGTCTACGAATTCTGCCATTCGAACTGGAGCTATTTCCGCATTCAACGCTGCTATAGCTCAGTGCCACGATCAGGTTGGAATTGAAAAGATTGCAGACGAGATTTTGAGTCCACTAATGGGTGGGAAGGTCACTGCTCCCGACCAAAGGGTCCTCTATGCCCAAATGCTCTCTGCAGTGCCCACATCAGAGCCTTTAGCGAAGAAGGTCCCTACTGGGCTTGCACTTGTGATCGTGAAGGAGCCAAATGAAGTTGCACTTACAGCAGAGGCTACAGTTCTGGTGAAATACCTGGGTGCCGCCCTTCAACTTGGTCTTGCCCAAGAGAAGGCTGTTGTAGAGGCTATCCAAAAGGGGATCGCAGACAAGCGACCAACAGTCAAGAGGATGTGGATGCTAAAGGTAGGGGATTTGCTTTGGGCTATCGATAAAACCAAACCTGTGGCCTCTTCCGAGAATACACAAAACTTATACGCGGCCCTTATTCCTGCCATGGTTGATACATGGAACGAAATAAATAATAACTCCCTTGCAGCAGCGCAATCCGGTTTGGTAACAGCAGCTTATGTCTTCGTTGCTCTTGTTTTAGCTTGCTTCTCTCAATGGACTAACCCTAAAGTGCAAGAGAGTTTGAAGATGGCCGATTGTTTAAATAAATGTCTAGTTACGGAGCCAAAGCCGTCCTTCCTTCTCAATCTTAAGGTGTACTCTAAGCTGGCCACTGAAGAGGACTTTTTATGGAACGTCCGAGCACTAAGGGCAACTGCGAGTCATGTCGAATATGAGAAGCCATATGGAGATGATTGGGCATACGCCTTCCTTTACACCATTTGCGCACATAATACTACGCACAAAGCTAGAAGTGGAGCGGTAGCAGCGCTAGAAGATGCATACCTCCAGCGCCCAGAGACCATCGGTAAAATCATCCTCAACGGAATCTGGCAGTGGCTGAGAAGACTTGAGGACGAGCGCAACAAGGATCTTACACCTGCAATGGCAAAGACTGGTGGAAAGTTCTTGAAGCTGGCAGTTCATGCTGTATCTCTGCCAGTACCTGGTAATGACGATTTCGTGAAAAGGCAGCTAGTCAATCTTGCTGTAGTAACACACAATGAGCTCCTGGGACTTGGACCAAATGGGGGCTGGATTGCTATATGTCAACGATCGAAGGTAGATCCTGGGGAGTTGGTGAGAGAGAGGGCAGGAAGCTTTATTCAGGAAATTAAATTCTATACGGCTCTTAGTGGAAAATCAAAATATATCAGGAATGCAGCCCTGAAATCTTGCGCCACCCTCGCTTTCATTGCTCCAGAGACCTTTACACCCCTCCTTGTGTCTATCTTCCAAACCGACCTCAATCCTAACCTTCTCAAGGACATTGGGGAGAATGAAGTCAAGATATGGAAAACTCCGGAGGGAGAATTATTTTTTGATCCTTTATCTACCAATAAGGGACAGGCACCTGCCCTGAAGAGCAATTCTAAGGACTATGACACTCTTAAATGGGAGGCTGAGCTTCGGGCACAGCTTGAGAAAAAGAAGGGCCAGTTTCAAAAAAAGTTGACAGCAGATGAGCAAGCGAAAATTAAAGGGCAACATGCTAAGGAGTCGGCTGTCAGAAGCAAGATTGAGGACTTCAGCATGAAATTGAAGAGAGGAGTGGGCATCATAAAAGCACTGGCCGAAGGAAATCTTACAGGTGTTGAGGTCTGGATGACACCGGCACTTAAATCCCTTCTTGGGGTTTTGATAGCTGGAGGGTCAATACTGGTGGGACCAGAAGGAGTTACTGCCTACTTAGCTTGTGCGGAACACGTCTCATATAGGCTGGGTGCGCTGAGGAAGTTTGTGGGTGTGGCCGTACTGAGAGGCTTAGAAGTTGATGGAATACCTGAGGAGTTGAAAGAAGAACCGCTTGCGGACCTCACCACAAGGTTGCTGTACCGATTGCGATTCACTGCTGAACAAAGACAATTTGATACCACCAGTTTATCATTCCTCCTAACATTCATCCTTCAAGTCTTAAAGAATGGAGGCCTCGGGTCAAATGATGCAGAGAGGACTGATGAACAGATTGTTCTTGCTCTGGAATTCCTAACGTACCATACTCAAGCATGTTAGTAAACTACCAATACACTCTCAGCCATGCTACTAGCTAACATGCTCTTTAGGTGCCGATACGGCTATTGATCGAGGGGAGATTCTCCAAACACTCATTTACTCCATGCAGAAGTATTCCCACTATAAACTCATCAAAGACTGCCTCATAGACCTTTGCAGATGTATCGCAGACACAATATCACATGATGAGTTGAACATTCTTATAAAGGGAGTAATTGCTCCGGAGGTTTCTGTGAGAACGGCCATCCTACAGGCCATTGAAGCAGAATTGGATCTTGACGATCTTAACTACTCCGATGAGATCTGGATTGCTTGCCATGACGATGTTGAAGAAAATGTCGACTTGGCGAAGACGATATGGGAAACTAATGATCTCGAGCTTGGCGAGGAAGCTCCTGGGAAGATGATTCCTTATCTCCAGTCATATGACCGACAACTCCGAAGTGCAGCAGCTCGCGCTTTGGCAGAGGCTGTAGCCAACAGTCCGAAGACCTTTTCGAATATCCTACAAACGCTCAAGGACCTATATCGAGAGAAAGCTAAACCAATTCTACCACAGTACGATGAATATGGTATGCTTAAGAAGGTTGATATGCGGGATCCTTGGGAAGCTAGGAGTGGTATTGCTGCTGCTCTGAAAGAACTTGCGGCGGTCTTTGCTCCACAAGAGTTGGTTGGCTTCGCTGAATTCTTGCTCAAGGACAAGGTTCTTGGAGATAAGGTCGCCGCTGTCAGAGATGACATGTTGGAGGCAGCAACGGCGGTTGTAACCAAGCATGGCAAGGTGAAATTAGAGGAGTTGATGAAAGTATTCGAGCAGAGCTTGGAAGCTCCCGATGACGGAACAGAGGCCACAGACAGGATTAACGAAGCAGTCATTATTCTCTACGGGGCTATGGGTCAGCATCTGAAGGCTGGTGATAAAAGGATACCCGGGGTGGTCAACAAGTTACTTCAAGCCCTCAGCACTCCTAGTGAAACTGTTCAGTATGCTGTTGCGGAGTGCTTGCCACCGCTTATCAAGACCTCGAAAGACAAAACTCCAGAATATATTCAGGAGATGCTTGACCAATTATTCCAAGGAAAGGGCTTTGCGAAGAGGAGAGGAGCTGCCTATGGTCTTGCTGGTATTGTCAAGGGCAAAGGTATTGGTGCCTTGAAAGAGTACAGGATCATGAACAGCCTGAAGTCCGCTATCGAGAACAAGAAAGAGCCCAATGCTCGACAGGGGGCCCTCTTTGCCTATGAGTTGCTTTCTTTGATACTTGGGCAAATTTTCGAGCCTTATGTCCTCCAGATTGTCCCTCTTCTATTACAATGTTTCGGAGATACTGTGGTCGATGTCCGAGAGGCTTGTGGAGATGCTGCTAAAGTTTGTTTCTCAAACTTGAGTTCTTATGGTGTGAAAGTCATCCTACCTACACTTCTCGAGGGTTTGGACGAGCAGCAGTGGAGAAGTAAAAAGGGTGCTTGTGACATGTTGGGAAACATGGCATATCTCAGCCCTCACCAGCTTGCTATCAGCTTGCCTGAGATTATTCCTCCCCTGACCAATGTATTGAACGACAGTCACAAAGAGGTCAGGGCTGCTGCAAATAAGGCTCTTCAGAAGTTCGGAGAGGTTATCAGCAACCCTGAGATCAAGGGATTGGTGAGCATCTTGTTGAAGGCATTGAGTGATCCTACCAAGTACACAGACGAGGCACTTGATCGATTGATGAAGGTGCAATTTGTACACTACTTGGATTCACCTTCATTGGCACTGGTATCCCGTATCTTGGAGAGAGGCCTAGGTGACCGGTCTGCTACCAAGAGAAACGCTTCCCAGATTATTGGCTCACTAGCGCATCTCACAGAAAAGAAAGACCTCATGGTTCATATTCCAGTTTTGGTTACAGGTCTTAAGCTCGCAATCGTGGACCCCGTACCAGCCACCAGAGCAACCGCTTCCAAGGCTCTTGGTACGTTGGTCGAGAAGCTTGGAGAGGACTCTCTACCGGATATCATTCCGGGTTTGATGAATACATTAAAGTCCGATACTGGAGCCGGAGACAGACTGGGCTCTGCCCAGGCTCTATCCGAAGTGCTTTCCAGTCTTGGTACGCAACGCTTCGAGGAGACTCTACCGTCAATCTTGCAGAACGCTACTAGTGCAAAGCCGGCTGTCAGAGAAGGGTTTATGTCCTTGTTCATCTACCTGCCTGCGTGCTTTGGAAACAGCTTCAGTGTTTATCTCAACAGGATTATCCCACCTATTTTATCCTCTCTTGCAGATGATATTGAGTCTATCAGAGATGTGGCCCTGAGAGCAGGTCGCCTCCTTGTCAAGAACTTTGCTACAAGGGCTATTGACCTTTTGTTGCCAGAGCTCGAACGAGGTTTGGCAGACTCGAACCACAGGATTCGTCTCAGCTCCGTGGAGCTTGTGGGAGATCTGCTCTTTAACTTGACTGGTATCAGTGGTAAGCAAGATGAGGAAGAGGAGGAGGCCAGTGGAGAAGTCTCTAACTCATTGTTGGAGGTCCTTGGAAGAGAGAAGAGGGATAAGGTGTTGTCTGCGCTTTACATCTGCAGATGTGATACTTCTGGTCAAGTCCGCTTAGCTGCTGTCAGCGTCTGGAAGGCTTTGGTATCTAGCCCAAAGACTTTGAAGGAGTTGATTCCTACGTTGACTCAATTGATAATCAGACGCTTGGCCAGTCCAAATATTGAGCAGAGAGCTATTGCTGGACAGGCTCTTGGAGAGCTTATCAGGAAGGCCGGAGAAGGGGTCATGTCGGCCCTTCTTCCTACATTGGAAGAGGGACTACAAACCTCAACAGACAAGGACTCCAAACAGGGTATCTGCGTTGCCTTACGGGAGCTCATTTCTTCGACCCCTGTCGAAGCTCTGGAAGAGTATGAGAAAACTCTGGTACAGGTTGTCCGAACGGCTCTCGTCGATGCAGATGATGATGTCAGAGAAGCTGCAGCAGAAGCATTTGATGCTCTACAGAAGGTCATAGGGAAGAAAGCAGTGGATCACGTTATGCCGTATCTCCTCAATCTCCTCAGATCACCTGAGGACGCAGACAATGCACTCGCAGCACTTTTAACGTTGCTCACGGAGCCCTCACGTGCTAACAGCATCCTCCCCAACCTCATTCCTACTTTGCTCACTCCACCAGTAACAACCTTCAATGCCCGTGCTCTTGCATCGTTGGCTAAGGTGGCTGGGTCAAGTCTTAACCGCCGTCTACCCAGCATTCTCAATGCATTGATGGATGGTATTATTGGTTGCAAAGACAAAGAACTCCTTTCTGAGCTCGAAAGCTCTTTCGATGCCGTTCTGCAATCTGTTGATGAGTATGATGGGTAGGGGCGCCACATATCCCATATCAGGCCTCAATTTATTGACTGGTTATCTAGGTTGAATGCTGTCATGGCTCATATGCTTACTTTGATTAAGGTTAGTTGAGCCTTAATTGCAAAATATTTATCTTTCCTGCTGACGCAAACAGCATGATGATCACCACAAACGTGCAGCTACATGTCTGCACATGGCGGTCTTCTTCCAGCAATCCGAATTAGATTACTCACGCTATACTCAAGACTTCATTCGAGTACTACTGTTGCTCTTTGCTGACCGAGACCCAATTGTTGTCAAGAATGCGTGGAACGCCCTCAATGAACTCACAAAGAAGCTCAAGAAGGAAGAGATGGAAACATTGGTTCCTTCCACACGGCAAGTTTTGCAGTCGGTTGGTGTTGCCGGTCACAATCTCGCTGGTTTTGCACTTCCGAAGGGTATCAACGCAGTGTTACCAATCTTCCTTCAAGGTCTCATGTATGGTACGACGGAACAACGAACACAGTCCGCTTTAGCTATATCTGATATTATCGACCGCACCAGTGGAGAGTCACTCCGGCCGTTTGTGACCCAGATAACCGGACCGCTGATCCGTGTAGTCTCGGAAAGATCCGTGGAAGTCAAAGGCAAGCATATTTCTCGCCATTGTTTGATTGAAGGAGAGACTAGGCTGACACAACCGCTGGCCTCTTGTAGCTGCCATCTTACTCACCCTCAACTCTTTGCTGCAAAAGATCCCAACATACCTCAAACCTTTCCTGCCACAATTACAGAGAACGTTTGCAAAGTCATTGGCTGATACCTCCAGTGATTTGTTGAGAACACGGGCTGCTAAGGCATTGGGAACCCTGATTACATTGACACCAAGAATTGACCCGCTGATATCAGGTACGACTACTATATTTGACTTTTGTATGCAGACATTGAAGCTACATGAATTTGCTAACAGCTGACGGTATCTCAATTCAGAATTGGTGACTGGTGCACGAACCCCTGATGCTGGCGTCAAGAGTGCTATGCTTAAGGCCCTCTATGAGGTAGTCAGTAAGGCAGGAGCCAATATGGGAGATGCTTCTAAAGCTTCCACCCTAGGCCTTATTGAGGAAGATTTGGAGGAAGACGATGGTAAAATAATCCCATCATGTACAATGACGCAGAAAACAGGCAAATATCACTAACGATTTATTATGTAGATGAGATGATTATAGCTGGGGCACGCCTACTCGGAGCCCTTGTCAAATATTTGTCTCTAGATGAGGCTTCGAGGACCTTAAAGTGAGTGTTCCTCTCTACTTTTATAATAGCATAATAGACGCAGTAATATCTCACAAATGGCAATTTGTAGGGCTCGAGCTCTAAACCCGTCTTACACGAGGGCCTCGGTGCTGGGACTCAATTCTACCATTCTCGAATCCCCGAAGATGCTAGTGGAACTATTCACCGAAGAAACTCCAAACTACATAGCACAAGGGATCAAACATAAGAGCGTATGGCAATCCCGTTCCTTCGCTTTTAGAGTCTAATGTCAGCTGATGAATGTCTCTAGCCCTTTGTATCAGACAATATGGTTCTCGCGGCCGGGAAATACCTCATCTCCGAAGAGATTCCAAACAAAAACTTTGAGATTGTCAAGACGATTCTAGAGTCAATCTCTGGTGCAATAAAAGCACCTATTAGTGGGTCTGTCGATACAAAGAGGTTGGCCCTCGTGGTCGTCCGAACTGTCAGTCGGATGCATTTTGAGGTAAGTTTATCGGAACTTTCATTTCCATTGGTGACCCAATAGACTGCTTTCTCGGCACCGTACATTTACCTAGTTTGATTTATATGCAACGTGGGGTGATACATACTTTTAATCTCATAGAAATTCCATTGTGAATTGCAAGATACAGGTTTTTTATTCCCTTCTCCTAGGACAGGCTTGCTGACTAGTTCGGGGAATAACAACAGCTTATGAGGCCACATTTACAACTCCTTGCGCCAGCAGTGTTTTCAGTAGTAAGAGATATGGTTATCCCTGTAAAACTTGCTGCTGAGCAAGCTTTCCTTGCGCTGTTTCAGGTGGTCAGTAGCGGCGACACGCTTTTTGAGGTATGCCACTTTTTTTTCAACGTTTTTGTTTAGTCGCGGTGAGGTCACTTGTCAGAGCGGGTTATTTGTGGACGGGTGGACAAGACACATACGTACCTGCTTTCCTGAAGCCAAATAGCTCCCCCCGCTCATCTCTATTTTCCTCACTCATCCCACACATCCTACCTTGCTTCTAGTGTACTTCATTCTCCGAGATCTCACATTTACATTGCCTTGCCTATGCTGCACATTGCCGTACATCAAAAACTCTAAATATGCCCACCATCTTATACCCAATGTCTAATTTTACTCTATGATAGAAGATGGGAACTCAATTGCACCAAGGGTATGAAAGGCAACAGCTAACGTGTTTCAACGCCTATTTATAGAAATATATACCCACTGTCGAAGGCCCACAGAAACGCTCCATGCAGGAGTATTTCAGGAGGATAGTTACGAAGCTTGCTGCTGCGCATAAGGATAGGGCAGAGGCCGGTGGGGCGGCAGTGGGGCTGCAGAGTGATGAGGATGAAGATGTAAGGGAGATATTGAGTGTGGGGAAGGTGGAGTTGGAGGGATGGGTGGAGGATGATTAGGGTACCCTACAAAATGTCTCTACATATGTACTATGCTGATAGATTGATCTGAGAGGTGATTAATTCCGTTTATTTGATCTGGTAGGATTTGTTGCCGAAACAAACTAACAATTTAGATGGGCCGTGTGTATGCGCTGCGAGGGAGGGGTATGGGCTAGCATAGTCAATTTCCTTTTTATTCTGTTTTTTTTTTTTCCTTTTGATCATTACCTCTTTTCCATTATGTTTGATATTTTCTCCCTGGCATATTCTGCAAAGCATTTTTCCTTTTGCAAGGTACTCTACATGGTACTCGAGATGAGGAGGATGAGGAGAGCATGAAAGATATCGGCAGATCTCTATGCTAATGCAGCATCCTCCATAAAAAGACTGATTATCCATGTTAGTAGGATAAAACTTCAAGATTAGGGCAACAAATCAAAAGGTTTGTTTGTAATTTTCTCACAGGGTATATAGAGTGGGTACAGATTTTCCTCTGTTCCGCACAATGCCAGTACGGTGAAAGATAATATTCCGCAAAAAAAGCCAAAAAGCAAGAAAAACCCCAGCCTAGATACTATTATCCGTTTCATACCTTGATCGGCGAAGCCTGGTAGACAAGAGAAGAAGCAAGTAGGCAAGGCGGTAACTGGAAAGGCAGTAGAAGCGGGTCAACAGAGTAGGCACACTCTCTTGTTGATAATGTAGGGTATAAGTTGCCTGGGTAAAATTATTGTGAACCAAAGTGGTAACTCGGGAGGTTCCGGTCCTCCTCCTCCTGTCGAAATATCATACCATTGAACCCAATTAACAAATTACTTCGGAGCAATTCAATGGATCTTATTCCTTCGTTATGGATGACTAGTCTGAAACTTTCGTATAAACTCTGGAGGCGGTGGTGTAATCGACTTTTTTTATTGTCTCCATAATTACTTTATCTGTGTTTTCCGTGTTAGCAGTAGGTGCAGGTGGAGCCTTTGCAAAACCCTTGATGTTCCGCTGCGATTGGCTGTGCATGTTTATCACAGCGTAATTTGCCTCCGAGAGACGTTTCCCAGCCTTTACGGAATCTAGGGCCCTAATAGTAATTTCGTGAATCCCCCCAATTATCAGCCTTTTGGACGCCCGCAGCCATGGTTATTGAAGGAATCACCATGGTCTTAGCTGATGTTTCGAATGATTACAAATTCTCTCACTACTCTAAAAGAGACGGCATATAGACCCATGTTCCAAGACCCGCAAAAGAAACAAAAGTGAAGAAAACAAACAAATTGAGGGGTACGAGATAGATTAGAGGAGTGTGTATCCGTCTGCAAGGGATTTTTGGGACTCACCACTGCACTGAGACAAATTTTATAGACTTCCCATTTTTCAGCTCTTTCTGTAGCTTCCCCGCAGCTAGGCCGCCCCCGGCCCCGCCGGCAGAGCTAGGTTTCCCCAGAATCACGTGTGTTACGGATCTACGAGCGAGCATGGTTGCGATGGAGGCACCATGGGTGCAGAGAAGGCGTTTGAGAACGAGGTCAGAGATGGCCGGGGCTGTTGTGCCATTGACGTAGATTGTGCAGTTGGTGAAGACCTTTGTTGCTGTAGTAGTGGGCGTAGGCTTGTTCAGTGCGGGTGCAGTGCTGGTTGCGGTGGAGCTAATGGTGTGTGTGTGCGCAGGGCCTGTGTGTGTGCACAAGGATATGGCTTCGTTGGTGGGGTCCTGCTGCTGAGGCGGGTCGGATGTACCAGCTTGTGTAGTGACCGGTTCCGTGACACTAGGGTTTCCTTCTCCTAATTTGGGCTTCCCTGGAGCGTGTGGGGATTTAAGTGCCGTCGAGGCAACTGTAATGCTACCGGTAGCTGTAACTGTAACCATGGTCTCAGGAGTAATCCCGAGTTTGAAGAGTGAATGAGGATGATCTTGGAATTGCTGTTGAAGCTTTGAGGAGCGAGATTTACGCCATGAGGTTGGTTTGGATACACCACTCCCAACCTGATGGCCCGTAGATCTAAACGTTACAAAAGTATCAGCTATATTTAAAACAGTTAATTACAATATCCAAAACCCTCCAAATGAAGAAGTAATTGAACATCAAGACGAGAGGAACAATTCTGATAAACTCGAACGTACATCGAATTATAAATGTCGATAGTCTGTTGGCGGGGCCTAAGCAGAGGTTTCTTCGCGGGTGGAGGCATAGTTAGTTCGTAGTGACGGCTGCGGCTTCGACGACTTTATTCAATGGACCTGTAGAGGAACGGAGATCAAGGATGGGTCCCCTGCAGCTCCTGGTCTTGGTTAAGATTGTTATGAGATGGCACCACAACACAAAGGCAGCATTCAACGGGTTCACGGTTTTTATCTGTTGCGGGTGGACGTGTTGCATGAATACTTGACCAGCGAAAGACGCGAGGAAATCTCGTAATCACGTGCAGCCAAGGCTGTGACTCAGCACATATTCGGTGTATTCCCAGCAGAACGCTCTATGCACTCTAATATCCCCTAATCCTAGTCCCCCACGAGACTACTCCTACTTTGATTTATGGTACGTCTAGCTGCGCGTAGTCTGGTTAGCTGCGCGTAAAGATACTACATACATACATACCATTTATATATGCACGTTATCGTGTGGAAGTCAATTATGCCTGCTCCATTACCTACCTATGTACTCCTACTCGACTGCTGTACTTTACACCTCACCAGCATGCTATGAATAGCACAAGGCAGAAGCAATATGTACCTCATACTAAGTAATAAGTCTACTCGGTTTGTTTCTCCAGTACAACCTGATTTATCTAGCTATGGAACTTCCCCCTTTTTTGGTTCCTGCGTACTTTATTAAAATACTTGGTTTACATTAGCTTCCCATGGAATTACAGACAAGCAGACTGCACCATGAGCTGCTGCAGCTCCGGGCCGACCTTAACGTTCCCTGGATCTATAGAGGCAAGAAGACTACTGTTCTGCACTATGCCATTCAGCTTTGTGGCGCTATGAGTGCTCCTCTCAATCACACTTTGCCCTTCTCAACCACAGGTGGGTATGAGCTAAGCAGAGACTTTGCTCCAAAGTACTTGGTATACCCCAGTTTGGTGTGGTAAGAAGAGACGTAAAACTCCAACAAGGTCAATTTATGGAGTCGCTTCCACCTTGCAAGGTTTGATGCATGATGCTCAGCAAGACATACATAACCGAATCGCACCACTGGCGTATTTTCAAAACAAGGTGTGGCAGGGGATCAATTTGTTTCATGTTCGTTATATTCACAAAATGTTGTGGCAATAGTAACGTTCCACAGATAGGCATGCTTTACTTTCTCCCACTGGTCTTATGTGTACTAGTTATGTGCAGACCTTCATTGGCTAAATCAAGTGGGCATTTAGCCAGGGAGTCTCCGTATACATCCGAGCCAACTCGGTAGTTGAGAAATCATCCTCAATGTAATGCATAAGGTCTATTGATATGAAAAGTGGTGAAGATTTACCACGTCAGACAAATACCGTATTCCGAATTTCAATATGTGCCATTGGTTAGTTGATCACCCCTCCACCCGGGCGTTAATGTAGCTTCAAAGTTTTGCTGCATTTGGTGCCTTCCCCGCGATGGCTGTGGCGCATGCGTGAGCTGGGAGGCGAAGCGGCACATGAGGAGAAAAGGGCTCAAACGCCCCACCCAGAAGTGGGCGCTACCAGACAAAGTTCATCTGACCCTTTGGGGTCAACTCTCCAAGTTCCTTCCCCGCTCTCCCACTAGTCTCTAGAAGGAATGGATGGGCGAGAGGTAGTGCATCAATACCACCATTGGCATTAACTGTTTGGATATTACACTGTACACTATTCAAGGCGTTTATTAGGTGGAGTTCATACTATACTGGAGAGATCCATTCGGGATCCGATTACCTTCTGTTATGAACACTGAATAGGACGACACCCGGGTTTCTTGTCCAATGGACGTGGCGATTATTGATTGGAAGATCACTGGTTTAAAACCTGTTTTACGTTTTTGATGAGCGCTCTTCTGGCGGGTGCGTACCTGTGGAAGGGCATGATTTGTAGATCTGATGGCCATCAAAAATACTAGCATAGCAAAGGAAAACGTACGATCTTCTGCGAAAGATTTATTCCTTCGCAGCTTCCAACGTGCGCGGCACTGTGAGTTTATGTCCACTGGAAATGGGTCGCTTTGATTTCGCACAAAGATGGGATTCTGAGGATAAACCGATGAGTGACATCAGCCAAATATCGGACAGTCACCGAAGTTGAACCAGTCGAACCGGAATCGCTGACACTCACGCCCGGCTGTGAATAGGCAAGCAAAGTTGGTGCGGCTGACGTTACTGTACAACCGGAACGGTCGAAATTGTTGATTGGAGGAAGTCACCATTTGATCGCCTGAATGCTGGGAGTAGGGTTATGTCTTTCAATTGATGCGTTGGCAAAGTTGCAAGGATTCTATTCCAGAAAAGGCAACACCAACCTCTGGAATTCCATACCTGGAAGCGAAAGAGAAACTAAGGATCTCATCAAATCAACACCGGCAATTGCCTTTCATATGCGTTCCTATGAATAAAATCGTGAAAATCATCCGAAATGAGTCTAAAGGGCGCGGGAAGGACCTGCTCATGGACTAAATTTCACCTTTAACCAACATTCCCGAGAGCTCATCGATTTTGGGTGCGAGACTTTCCTAGCTTCTACCTCTGGATAAAAAACGCAAGGGTCACAAACAATCCGTCAAGGATTGTGCTTGTCAACAGGCATGTCTCACCCAGATTGAACTATGTTCTGTGATTGGCCATTCTTCCTTCCCGCCGCGCATCCTGCTTGCAGGTGCATCATGCAAGCAGTTAATATGCAAAGTGTGACGCAAAATGCAGCCTCGCCGCAGGGACCGTGCATGATACGTGTTTATGGTCATCGCCAATCAATAATGCAGGAAAGACTAAACTTGACAGGATCAACACAGATCTTATCAAGAGGCAAAGAGAGACACCAGCACGAGGTAGGTATGGGATCCTGCTGAACTGATCGTGGGTATGGATACATACACATAAAGAACGTGTGTTTAGACTCTAAATTACATCGTGTGGGGTTTGAAAGAACGAACTTAATAGAAATACATAAGTAAAAGAAAGATGTGACCAACTATCATCGGGAACATGAGCGGCGCTAGGTATTACAGCCGATAATTGAGGATTCTAATACTTACCTAATGACAATTGGAACCTGTGACAGGGCCACGGCCAGGAAGCGAGAACTGTCGGCGTACTCTTTACTCAAGGCAGGAATCTCCGTTGCCGAATATGCGTTTCGTTCGTGATGGATTGAAAAGAAGAGATGAAGGGCGGTCTCAGACGGTGTTAGGCAAGCTGGTGGATGAGCGAAAACTGCCTAGTGTGGTAGGGTGCAACTTCTCCAGCAGACAAGGAGTCGTTTGGAATAAATCCTATGCGCAGGCGGATCCGGGAGAGCTACGCGAATGTGCGTCCGTTGAAGCATGATTTCGCACGTTTGCGTGCGTCGTTTGCTGGGGCCCACTGTCAGTGTTTCCGAACTACCTATCGAATCTGCTCGCTAGGACCTTCAGAGCCGCGTGTTTGGGCCGAAGACACTGGACGTCGGGCAGATGTACGCTGCAATGTCGATAATGAAAGACAGCATATCCTCGATAAGCATCTTGATGCTCCACATGACGCCGAGGCACCTACCCCAGGCCACTGCATCTTCTGTGCTCATACTGCCCAGCTCCACAAGCCTGAGACGTCCACCTGAAACTACTAGCACATTTTCTTTTGTGGGTAGAGAAACTTCAACTATTTCCTCTCTTCCTGATGTCCTAAACCACTTTAACAGTTTACCATGTTCAGCATTGCGACAATCCTTTGCAATTGCCAGGGGTAGTAATACGGGAAGGCGAGCGATTAATTGGTGTGGAACAATCGCAACTTCCTCCTAGCGCTGATACCGGTAGTCGCACAATCGTAATTCGCAGTCCTAGCTCAGTGTTATCTTAAGTTTCTCTTTCAACAATTTGAGGTTTTGATTGACGGAAGAGCCCCGAGATCAGCAACATGAATAAAGATGAGCTTCTCTGGAGTGAGGAACACGAGATGTATTATACTTCCGAGTAATACCTATGCCCTCTGCACAAGTAATCTGGTTGGCATGACCCTTCCAGTGGAGTAGTCTGGTTGCACTACCCCGGGGTAGTGCAACCAGACTACCAGTGGAGGCTGCACAAGTCGTTTAGGCCCTTAGTTTCAGTATGTCTGACAGAACTTGCCGTAGTACCGGGCATCTCTCTGCATATGCAAAGAGAATGTGTGCATGTGCATAACCGTAATCTGCCTTTTGCCTCTGTATCTAGGGGTTACCTCATCCAACGCTTTAGGTATTTTCCGATCACAGGTAACGAGAAACGGACGATTTTTTTTTTTCTTGGGGGAATTCTCCTGGTTAGCATTTACTTTTTTATTAGGCGCTATGCTCGGCACGAGAGTGGCCATACTCTGGCTTTGTGGATGAGTAGTTTCTGCTGGCCTGATGGGGACGGAGGGGAGAGAGTACGAATACCTAGACACTTGACTGTCGTTCTCGCGCAGCTGTCAATTGCCCCCATTATTCTATGTGTCGATGCTATGAAATGGCACACTCTGACTTTCTGGGACAGCTATTGGCTGTTCGGAGTGGTTTGTGGTTAGTGTCGATGGAGCCTTTCGGCCATTGCACTTTCGGTTTCGCCTCTCATTCGCTACTGGCGACTACCTCGCATCTTGGACGAGTGTTTTTTCTTTACTTTTCTTACCATTCCGCCCCCCTTCGCAATTTATTTTTAAACCGCGCTCCCTGTTTCCTTGCCAGCGCAGACACCACCACTTCGATTTCACACGAGAAAAAATGTGAAGCGACGCTAAGCTGGCTGGATATGGACTAGCGATTCGTGTGCAACTCCCAAACCTCCTTGCCTGATGGCAGCACGCTATTTCTCTTCACTATCATCGTACAGGCACTTGGGATTGCCCTTTGAGCAGCCTGCATACCCAGGAATTGGGCAAGCGAAGAAGAGAAGGTAGAGACGTAATTAAGAAAATAGATTTGAATTGTTGAACAGAAAACATTACGCCCGTACCGGTAATTGAGGTCCAACATCATATACCTTCAGGAATTTGCTCTGGTCTCCTCCACCAGCCCACGGCTCGGCCAACCAACAAGCCAGCCGGAAACTGACCAATCCCCCGCCCCCTCCAACCTCCCGTCCAGCGCTGCGCTGGCCTTGTGGTATCGTTGTAAGATCGTATCGGAAGTCTTGACGGACAGAACCCCCCCCTCCATAGAGAATTGGGTGCCGGTCAACAGAGTGCCAGTGTGCCGTGAGTTGAGGAAAGGCAGAGCCAGATACTCGGGGCGAGGAGCAAGGTCACCCGTCTTTTGCTATAGTGCCAGAAGCTAGAGGACCAGAAGATGTAGATTCTCGTCGGCCGGCCTGCCTCTCTGCGCTCCATATTCCATTGGAACTCTTAATGCCGCCCGCCCACCCCCGTGGTCAACGGTGACGACCGACAGCACCTCCACACATCCACCGCTGCTCCCCATCCCCAGCGATTGCCCTTCCCTCAACCCCTGGCTGCTTGAAAAATCCATAGCCCGCCTCTGGTCTTTTTCCTGCCTCCTCCTTTTCTTCCCTCCCACTCCCACCCCCCCCTCCTTCTCGTCGCCCCAACCCTCAAGGCACATCCGACCACAGTGCTCGCCTGCTGCTTGATTGCTGCTGCTTTGTGCACTACTCCCTGCAAGTCCTCCCCCGTCCCGCAGCGAACTCGTAAAAGTCTACATTCAGTCGCCTTTCCCTCTTCAACCTCGTTCAACCTCTCTCACCTTCCTCATCTACGTCTCTCTCCGTCACAGGATTTCCCACTCCCTCCTGCCTAATTTCCCTTCGTCGGCCAATCCGCCATCGCTCCCCTCCCGACACGCACCACCCTCCGGCTTTCGTTTGTCATTCCCACCAACACCTCTAGAATTCAATAGAGTGAAAACTCTACGCACAGGCATTAGCTCCCACAAGAACCTTACCTAGCCTGTCGTACAACTATCAATCAGTGCAATAAAAGTGATCCCGTTGAAAGTGACTGTCTTTATAGATCAGTCACTCTGGTGCTTGAGCTTTTCATTGTGAGAATAGAGAAAGGGTAAAGTGACAGAATTCTGTTCTGAACGAAGCCGAAACGAAGGATACGAATAGTAAGGGCTGCCCTCCCGCAGCAATTGCAGAGGTGACTTGCTTACCGCTGTCTTTTGCCAGCAGTTTAACGAATTTGATACGACCGCAAACGACCCCCTCCCTCCCCTCCCTTACAAGATATCAGACTACACAGCAGCATCTAGTGAAGACAAGCCTTTCCTTTCTCATCACTCTTACGATCCAACTTTCAGCCAACCCTCCGGCAGATACTCTACTGCTGGATGAGAAGTTATCTGAAAAGCAAAAGAAAAGAAAGGAAAAAAAAAGTCGCATTGAGTTCACTTCTATTCTAACCTTGCGCATCGGATTATCTCCCACTGCGCACATACCTACCTAGTTAGAGCTTACCCACCCACACTCCTTCAGCTATTGTCTATTGTCGACTCGAGCTGCCTGGATTTTGCTTTCTCTTGAATCTTGCACTTCGTTGGATCTTGCAGCAGGGTACACTACATACTTCTCATACCCTTCTTCAGTCGACCGACATCTAGTTTCTTTAGTTTGCAACTACTTTTGTGCTGCTATACATCGTACATTCTGCCCGCCTGCCTGCACTGAATACCCGCATCAGCATACCGGCATCTGGCGTCGTTGCTATCCTTCTCTACCAAGTGCTTGTCAAATATCATTGAGCAAAGACCCTCTGGAGGCTATACATCCTGTCGGATCTTCACCTCCATCAGTCCGCCTTGTTATTTTTGTTTCATCTTCTAGCAGAGGGCTTGGATATCCAACAGTTGCAGTTCAATTACCTTCGCGATAATACTCACGCAGGGAAGTGATTGAGGAGTTTCATTTCGTAAGAACGAAACGAACAGAGAGAAATCTGAGCCAGCAATTGTCCGTGATACGACAACGCGTTGTGAAAAGCGATTTCTCCAGCCGTCTGATCATCGTTCTATTGTTCACCAGTTTTGTTTCAACGGATACCAATTTCTCAAAGTTGATTCCCCCACCATTCTGAATTCGGCACGAACTGAGACTTTCTTGATTGCAACTATCTCGACCAGCAAACATCCCCTCTCAGACTATTCAGGTCCGCTGTAGTCTAATAAGCCCACCTTTTTAAGACTCTACCCCACCTACTTTCCAAACTGGAGCTCCCGTCACTTTCCCAGGTTCAGACCCGACCTATCGAGCTCGGATTTGGTGGTAACAACTATAGCAATTATAGTTCTCACTACACCCCCCAGCCGTCGCAGGTGCCACGCCTTCAGACAAACATTATGTCTTCGGACAAACCACCCTCACTCCCAATTCCTACACCTCCAGCAAATTCCACATCCTCTTCGCCTCGCACCGGGGGTTCTTCCATCTTGAACGGAACCGCACCCAACCCCGGAACAAGAATTGGTGTACAGAACTCAACGAAAGTCAAAACTGATCTCGGCCAATCGTCAAATCCCAACTCAGCTATGCAGTCTTCCTCGCACGTACTACCACACCCAAATATGTCTTCGCAGCCACATAATCAATATTCCTCCTCTCCCCATAACTCGAACCCCACTGGACAGTATGGGTATGGCAGTGACTATGGCAACCATAGCTATGCCGTCGGTGTTCCATTAGATTTCCCTAGTCAGCATCATCTGTCTCAACCTCAACAGCCTTCTCCTCAGACAGCAACTTCCGGCAACAATCTCTCTCACTATCAGCCCCACCCCTCACATATGCAGCCCTATCCCACTCCCCATGGCCATCAGCCATACCCATTCCACTTTCCACAAAGCAATGGTGTTTCATCGCCATCCGGTCAACAGGGAATGCCAATGCCAGGCCAGATGGGTATACTGCCACTTCCTGCCACTTCTGGAATGACTCCTGCTCCATCTCCCCTCACTTCTGTTCCTCCTTCTGGTCCACAAACCAGTCCGCAAGGCGGAGGCCCAGGTGGCTTTAATGGTCAGCATTCATTTGACACAACCGGGCAAGTTGCCCCTCAGGGAATGAAGCCAAGGGTGACCGCTACGCTCTGGGAAGATGAAGGAAGTCTCTGCTTTCAGGTTGAAGCTAAGGGCGTATGTGTCGCTCGTCGTGAAGGTTTGTTCCCTCCACCATCCTATTGAATCCGCGGCGATATTTTGTCTTTAACTCACATGGTTGGGATCAGATAACCATATGATTAATGGGACCAAATTGTTGAACGTTGCCGGAATGACCAGAGGAAGGCGTGATGGGATACTCAAGAGTGAGAAGGTTCGACATGTTGTAAAGATTGGGCCCATGCATCTCAAGGGAGTTTGGTAAGTTAACTTATTTAGCTCTTGTTGTGGCTTATGAGCGATACCTTTGTTGCTTTGCATAGTTAAGTAAGCTTGCAGCATGGCAACGTATCAAAAGCTTGTTCTTTACCGCATCTATCCATAATATGCACAACCGATGCTCATTCACTAATGCGAACGAATATGGATTAGGATTCCGTTTGAGAGGGCTCTGGACTTTGCAAACAAGGAGAAGATCACAGAGTTACTCTATCCCCTGTTTGTACACAACATTGGGGCACTTCTATACCATCCTACCAACACCAGCCGGACAAATGCGGTGATGGCTGCCCACAATCGTAAAACTTTTGACAATAGCCAGCCTCCAATGCGGAGAGATTCTCAACTTCTTCCGTCGTCCCAGCATCCACTTTCTCACGGAATGAGCCCACTTGGGCATCTTCCCTCTCATTCGAACTTGGCGCCACATCCTCAGATGCGCCCAGAAATGTCACGGGCAGTTAGCTATCCTATTCCAACACCGCCCTCCAGTGCCTCAAGCCTTAACATGAATGGATCCGACAACTTTCACTGGAACCAACCAAACATGATGCCTAACTCAGGATCTGCGCCATTGGCCATTGATACTGTCATCAATTCTTCTCGGTCCATGCCGACAACTCCCGCAACCACACCCCCAGGTAATAATCTCCAACAGCTTCAGCAGTATAGTGCGTCAAGCAACTTCAATGAGGCACGCTCCTCACCTCTATATGCTTCACAGGGCCAGAGCATGCCCCAGAGCACCGTCTCTCAATCAGGCGGCATGACCCGATTTTGTCCTCCATTGCCCCAGTCAGGCTATAACATGAGCCAGCCACGTGATAATATGCCTCCACCCACCTCCCGTGGACCAAATGCCTCAAGACCTTCTTCCAGTCAAAACAATGCTGATGGCCAAGTCAAGGATGAAAGTGGAATTGAGGAGCAACAAGGTGGTCTTGAAGAGGATGAAGGAGACAATCAGGAGGAGGAAGCGGACCATGAACCCGAGCATGAGTACGATTCCAATGTCAATCAGTACAGTGGAGTGAACAATAGAGGATATTTCCCGCCTGGCGATACGCCTCACCTTTCCCCAGATATGACGGGTAGTCCTAATCATCAGGGCCCAGGAACGCCTAACCGTTCTTTATACTCCACTCCTAATGTTGGTGTTTCTCGCAATTTGGACAATGGTGGGTCGACTCCTCGAACTGCCGCTGGCGGTCAGACGTGGGTACCGCAAAGTAGTGGTTATTCAACTCCTCCTCGCGGAGCACCCAATACTAGCGGAGTTCGAGCCCCACCTCCCCAGAGGAACATCTACAGCAGCATCATCAGCGACGGCGCAGATCGTTCAGTGGAAGCAACGAATGGGAGCACTTCCGAGAGTTACGGACAACATGGAATGGGTGTTCCAGTTACTCCAAACCAGACGCAAACTTTCGGAAACATGAATGGATCAAACAAGCGCATTCGTGAGATGGATGATCAAGAAGCTCATGGCTCAAGACCTTCCAGCAGGGGTGATGAAGATAGAGGTGCTGGTGACGAAATGGGGCTCAAAAGGAGGAAAACCATCAGTAATGGCTCTGGTCATCCAGCTCCTGCAGCTAACATGGCTACCTCCAATTTCGAGAATAGAGATGCTGCTGCGCGAACAACGCAGCTGAATCGTGCCCGCTCGACTACTGCCAATCCCCGACGGGGGGGAAGATGAGCTATAGGTAGTTTAATACAAAGCATTCATCATCTTCGTATGGTTTGGAGGCGCCTTGGATTTTCTTTCTAACGGATTTTACGACAATTTCACTTCTGTATCTGGGGTTTTACAGAGAAATATAAAAGAATCTCTTTTATTGTCACGGCCGTCGAATCTCATAACTAGGTTTAGGAATAATAAGTCACAATGGATTCCACTTGATTCGAAGTTTCACTATTGTCGTTCTTTAGCGACTTTTATTCCTACCTGTGGGGTTATTCGCTGCTGGGATTCCTGATTTCTCGATTACCATTGTGTTATGTCGTCAAAATCTTCTTTCATTTTCATTTCTATTTCATATTCTCATTGAATGAACGACCTGCTGTTTTATCGCGAAAACCAATCCATAGGACTGGATACGAAGTGACGCAGCGATTTTTTCCTTCTCAATGCATGGCTGGCTTGCAGCAGCGATTGAATCGGATTTGTTAGGCATTCTTTTTGTATGGCGGCTCCAGTGTATTCCACATCAAGCTATTATGAAACCCGTCCATTCAGGACCTACATTCTTTATTAACGAATCTTTCGCCATTATTACTATTGGGATACTCTAGTGTGTTCCTGGTTATTTCTTCCCATTGGTTCTGTATCTCTTTTCTTTTCTCGGGAGCCAACGCATGCATGCGGCTTCCAACTCATTCTTCTTGCTGTTAGCCAACAACATCAACTACCCTTCAGCACTTTGCTTGTGACGGCCGTAACGAAACGATCTATCTATATCATTGAAGTTGGTTTTTTTTCTCTTTTATGTTGGCTGTTATATCTGATGTTTTGACGCTTTTGTGATCTCTCTGCGTTGGAACCTAAAAGGAATGTCTTGGGAATGATAGTGTTTTATGTTTTCCTTTTTTCCTGCTTGCCATAAAAATATGGGAGTGATATGTCTAAGATCAAAGGGATTACATCGGGTTGGGGGAGTTGGGACTGATATTGATTGATGTGACATCGTTCATAACTTCTGGGTAGTGTGGGAAAAAAATTTTTAAAAAAAATGGCGCTGGCGGTTATGGTGAGGTGGGCTAACTGGACAGGATCATCGTCTTGGCTGGGAGATACGGGAACGGGCACAAGCGGCGGAGACACGGGAGCATTGGCATGGCATCGGCGGAATGGGATCGGGGCCAACAGAGGTGGAGTTTGATGGTGGAAGGTCACTGAGGGTACATGGGCCGGCTATCTTTCTTACTTTGATATGATTTCCTGAATACAACGTACTGTCCTGAATACTACCTACTCCGATACGTGGTCCAGGTATATACCGCATCATTACCCTTTGTTCTACAAGATATACATTTGCGTATTCGAGCACGGCATGAAAGAGTCACTGATCGAGTACGCTCTTTTATGAAGAGGGAATTGAACTAGAAGCGACTCTGAGCCATGCAGTACGAAAAAAAAAAAAAGCAACACCAAAATATGGAATGACCCCACGACATGATATATTGACGTATACTCGAGCTCCGGAAGATTACGTATGTTATGAATCATGTGGGATATAATTAATAGCAAAGTAGGTTAACAACGCAGTCGAAAACGCATGAACAGCGAACGTAATCTGGGGTTTCAACCCAGGGGTTACCGGATAGCCAATAGGCATATCATACCTCCCTGTTGCATAACCAATATGTGTAAATACAACGTTGTCAGGTAGCGGACCAATGATGGTACAGTAGGGTGATCCTTTGTATAATGGTGAGCAATATGTCTCAGGAATAATTACATTGGTGCCAGGGTACGTAGACGGCGGGTAGATACGGTAGTTATATATGACGAGAAGATCTGGAGAGAGAGGTATGTAGATCTTTGAGCCTCAGAGTCATGACCATTGTAGAGCTCAACGTACCGTAATCATGTGAGAGAAGAAGCTATTAAAAAGAGGGCTGAAGCCAGAAGTCGTCTCTACCAAGAGGGGCAATCGACCAATCGGGAAGTCAACCCAAAAGCGGTAGTCGAGGTCAGCCCCACATCCTATCTATGCCAAACGAAAAAGTAAAAAATTTGATGAGAAGAGTGAGGTTCGAACTCACGCGGTTTCCCACTACGGATTTGGGTACTAAATACCTAAACGTAGCGCCTTAACCACTCGGCCATCTTCCCTTTTAATATAAAATTATCCAAGCGTGCTGAATATATATAGTCAATTTTTTACTAGTCACCTGACATATCCTGAGTCTCCAAAAAAAAAACCTGCTAAGCATAGGCGGCAACCAAACCTCTATACATCACCGCATCACCGTTAACCGGCCATCTAACATCTGCAACCCCCAGCAGCCGGTCCAGACAGCCACGCATATGCGCGCAAGCGGGAAGTAAGAGCCGGAAAGAAATGATGCAACAAGTCAGATAAGAATTTGAAAAAGCTTCGATGATCTTACATGGCACATTACATAGCACATCTTTACATGGTACATGATTACATGCATTGAAAACGGTTAACGGTAGAACGTTTAAACGGCTGCCCTACATGATGTGATGGGCGGAAATGCAATGCACATGCTGATCTTGGAAAAGAACGAAAAGAAAGATTAGTTGTAGTTTGTAAGTATGGGGTTGTTATGTGGATCATGGATATGAAATTTGGGGGGGGGGGGGGGGGGCGAGATGTGCGTGTGTATAGGGTATATGTGTGGTGTGTGTGTGTGTGGTGTGTGTGTGTGTAACCTTGAGGTAGACAGACAGTGGGACGTTAGACGAATCACGCCATGGGGTGAGATGAGAATTTGGGTCTGATTCCATTTATTTGGGTTTTCTTGCTAAATGGAACTTAGAGTAGATAGAGTATAACAGAATGTGCTGGCATTATTTTCTATTACAAATCACAGGTGTTTTACTCTTATGTGAGATTCCGTCCGCTCGTGGGCTTGTTTTCCCCCGTTCAGGCGCAAACATATCTATCTGCCCCGAGCTTGGGCCCTGAAAGCGAGTGGTGTGGCTCTATGGTGGGGCACGGAGGAAGTACGGAATTGAATTTATCGGGGTGTGGAACAGGGACTGGTAAAGAACTCCGGGTGGTGAGGTAGTTTCAACATTCATAGCTGTGCCGTAGTTTGCCCCCCAGTGGTTGCGGTGGCGTGATAGAAGAAATAAGGGGGATAGCCGTGATGGGTTGTAAGCTTCAACTTCGGAAAAGCCCCCTTGGCTTGCCTCCCTTCTCCCCTCTGTTTATCATTTCGTGACTGTTAATCAATATCGTATAGAGTATATTATAGTTACCGTTCCCGGTAGGGAGGAGGAGATCGCTAGCCTAGAGATGGCAATAGGAGCCGGAGATCGTGGAACCTTCCATTGCCCACCATTCCCACCTAAATTGGCCACGATCATGGCAGCTTTCGCATGGCCTTGCTTGTTTATTCCTTCGGCGGGGGGGCGTGGGTTGTCTTGCCTGTACCCTGCCATGGGAAAGTAGAGGCCGATTATAGGATTCTAGATTGTTCGGAGGGGGGCCGAGGATTGTGAATATGTAGCTATCCGTGAAATAATGAGCTATATTTGAGATCAATGAGGTATATTCGCAGGTATGAGAGGATTTGTGATACGTGAGAATAATGGAAGGTTCCATGTAACAAGGTATGTGTACTTAGTAGGATGATGGGGGAGTCCTCAAGAGGGGCTCCTCTGAGTTCGTGGACTTGAGGGTAATTTTGTATAGAAATCAGGTGTCCATTTTTTGGTGTAGATGGTATAGTGGATACAGATTTATGCAAAAACGTTCTTCTTTCAGTCAACCACACAGATGATCTTGCCCATGGTAGCATTGCTTTCCATCATCTTGTGGGCTTCCTTGATCTGATAAGAGGTGTGGGAATCAGTGAATATTCAAAGTCACAAATGTGATATTGGGGCTCACGTCTTTCCAGCTGAATACCTTCTCGATATACAGCTTCATCTTCTTCTCCCTGATCGCATCCAATGCAAGCTCCATAAACTTATCCCTTAACAGGCCCTGATACTCTGGGTCCCTACTTCTCAACGTACTCCCCTCAATCCTTAACCTCTTAAACAAAATTGGCGCAATATTCACCTCTTTACAAACACCCCCACTCAACAGCGCCAACAACACAATCCTCCCATCCATTCCCGCAGAATTGATATTCTTCTGGAAATGAGACTGGCCCGGGAAATCAATAATTAAATCAACCCCCTTATCCTCCGTTAGGTAGAGAACTTCCTTTGAGAAGTCTGTCTCCCGGTAGTTAATTCCGTGGCTTGCGCCTAATGTCTTTGTACAGAAATCAAGTTTAGCTTTGGAAGAGGAGGTGGCGAAGATTATAGATTCGGGAGAATGGTGTCGGATGAGTTGAATAGCTGCGATACCGACTCCAGAGGCTTGATTGGGGTTAGTCACACTACTAGTATCACGTACTCTATACGTAGTAGACGGGTATCGGTGGTGCTTGATATGAAGGAAGAATTACACACCTGCGGCGTGAATCATGACCTGAAGCTAAACTTAGTAGGGGTATTCTGGCAATGAGAGGTAGAATAGTTCTGGTGGAGATGCAGGTAAATGGAGGTGGCTTACGCTTTGACCCTTCTTGAACCCTCCCACGACAAATAGAGCTTGGATTGCAGTGATCCAGACCTAGGTATGAGGTTACCCTCATATCTTTGTAGTCTGCGTTGCATAATGCAGTGCATGCCAACATACCTCTGGAACACCTGCGGCCTCTTCAAATGTGAGTTCTGTAGGCTTGTGAATGCACATCTTTGTTGAGACAGATATGTACTCTGCATATGCACCTGTGATTACCCATGGTTTCATTAACATCTAGTCTGTAGGATATGCGATTTGGCATATACGTACGTACCACCGTACGCAAGCCCGAAGACTTCATCATCCTCTTTGAAGCCTTCGACCTCAGGTGACAGTTTCTCCACGATCCCAGAGAACTCTACTCCGAGGGTCTTGGGCGCTTGGGGGGGAAGAGGGTAGCGGCCTTCACGTTGGAGGAGGTCCATACGGTTTAACCCGAAGGCCTAAGTAAGACAAAGCTCAGCAGGAGTCTCATCAATCTAGCTAGGGTATCAATCTGGTATTATTGCTAGAATGAGATGTTAAGTTCAAATGTTTTTCATGTACTAGTCCCACTCTCATGAAAGCTCATGGTCATGGCGCAAACGTGGATCGGGATATAGAAATTCCACAGAGTGAAGCGATCCTTTAGCATCAGGTAAAATGAGTTCTTCCCACCTTAACCTTCACCAAAATATCTCCACTTTTCAGCTTAGGTATTGGAGCATTCTCATCGAAGAAGAGAGCATCCACTGGGCCCTTCCCATTCTCGATATCTATGCTTTATTAGCAGGCGATATTAGGTAGAAATAAATGTGTTAACTGACCTACAGCTCTCATGGTTACGGCACTCAACAAATTCAAATAAGCCTATCGAGTATGGTTACTTCAATTCTATGTTCCCTATATGTGGTATATGGTTGATATAACGCAATTTCAAGGTACTTGGGACGGTTCTTAGGAATCAATTGGTAAACGGTCTAACTGATTTCACCCCTGCGGCCGCACATACCCCGCTATATATCCCGGCTCGGCTTCGGTACTATATCACGTGGTATACCTGCAATACTTAGACTCCAGGGAATATAAAGTGCTATATCTACAAAATAATGAATTGAAAGGGAAACAAACTAGAGGATTCACACCCAAACACCTTAATCTGAGTATTTGATCTTCTTAGCAGTCCTGTGAATACCTGTTAGCACGAGGCTGTACAGGATACAATGAAAGATGGCTTACCCAGCATTTTCCGTATCCTTGAAAAATGCACCATAAACACTATGTTCCTTTTTCTTGACAGTAGTACCGAATTTCAGGAGAGCCTCCGGCACAGGCTGCCCGGCCGCCTTGAGAATGTTCACCAAAGCACCAGAATGAGTTTTGTCATGCTCTGTGAAGAGAGTGACGGCCTTTCCAGTTTCACCAGCTCTTCCCGTTCGTCCAATTCTGTGGACATAGTCCTCAATGGTCAGTGGGAAAGTAACGTTGATGACAAGTTTGACCTTCGGTATATCGAGACCACGAGCCGCGACATCAGTGGCAATCAATATAGGGCATTTGCCGTCTTTGAAAGATTGTAATGCTTGTGTTCGCTGCCCTTGGTTGAGATCTCCATGGATAGAAGCAACTCTGTATCCTTTCTGTTGCAAGAAGTTCTCAACACGCACGGCCTCCTTCTTGTATAAACAAAATACAAGAATTCTGTCAGCTTCGCTGTTTGCAGACTGGTGCCCCCTTATGAGCTCGTTCAGGCGTCTCTCCTTAGAAAAGTGGTCAACAACCTCAACCTGCTGGGCGATGCGGACGTTTGCTCGAAGGTCTCCGGTTGGGTTGTCTCCAATGGTGAAGTGAACAGGAGTCTTCATGAACGTAGCAGCGAGATCACGAACAGATTGGGGCCAGGTTGCAGTGAACTATTTGAACTGTGTAAGCAAAATTATACATAGCATTATGGATTATTGGAGCAATGCATACCATGAGCGTTTGGCGCCCAACAGGTGAGGTAGCCCCAATGATCTTTTTAATGTCCTCCTCGAAACCTACAGCCAGGGCATAGTCGTTAGCAATTTGCAGAGGCAAGTGGAAACGAGACAAACATACCCTTGTCCAACATGCGGTCAGCTTCATCAAGTACCATGTAATCCACCTTGTTCAAATCTGCTGCACCTTCCTGAATCAAATCGTTCAATCGCCCTGGTGTAGCAACTACAATCGTCGCCTTCTTTAACAGCCTCCTCTGCTCATCTTTTGGTACACCGCCGTATACACAAACAGCAGTCAAACCATCATCCCTGGCCATCTTGTCTAGATGCTCATGGCTTTGCATAGCCAACTCTCGAGTGGGTGAAACCACAAGAACCTTCACGCCCTTCCTCTCCTTTGCCGGAAGTGCTAGAATACGGCGGATGGCCGGAACACCAAATGCAAGGGTTTTTCCAGACCCAGTTTCCGCAACTCCAATACAGTCCCGCCCTGCAAGAAGGTAAGGCCACACTGCTGCTTGAATTGGAGTAGGTGCCGCGAATCCGGAAGTAAAGTTGAGAAAGGATTTTTGCTGAGTCTCATCTTCAATTGGCAGGTAGGGGAATTTGGTGAACGGTCTAAGCTGGGGTGCCTTCAGAGGGTCTGTTGAGGATATGAAATTCTTTTTGAGATACTCGTCGATTGTGAGCTGGGGTACTGCGGACAATTCTGGGTGCTCTGTGTAGGTTCCCGAGGACGTGGCAGCGGTAGAAGACCCAGAAGCTTTGTCAGATGATCCATTTGTTGATGTAGTATTATTCTCTACGGACTTTTTGACAGCCTTCTTTGCAACCTTAGAGGCCTTCCGCTCTTCCTTTGACAATTTCTTCGGCTCTTCGTTTTCATCTGCAGGCTTACTCTCCTCAACAGCTTCCTCTCCTTCGGCCGCTTTCTTCCCGGTTTTCTCCCTTTTCTCCTTTTCATCCTTTTTCTCCTTTTTCGTCTTCTTTCCCTTCTTCTCCTTCCGCTCCCTTTTCTTTTCTTCCTTGGCCTTCTTGTACTTCTCCCCCCTTTCCCTCTTAGCCTCCTCCTCCTCCTCAAGCTCTACCTGCGCATCGCCGGTAAGCCCAACCTTCTCTTTCTTCTCCCTTTTCTCCTTTTTCTCCTTCTTTTTCTTTTTTGCAACTATTTCCGCAACTCCGTTGGACAGTGGCTCGACTTCCACTTCGTCAATTGTTCGTTTCGCCATTTTTGTTGCGGTATACTTGATCTGCTGTCTTGCTCGCTAAGCAAATATTTTTTGGAGTTGAAAAACCCGCCAAGATTTACAAGCTTAGTCAGTTGTAACTAACGTTGTTTTTAAATTTGGACAAATTAATGTATGTCTCATTGCATCTTAACCCATGCGTAATGAGATAAGGGCAGGCAAAAATTTCCTTCCATTGGTCTTGCCACCGGCCCCCCTCGGTGTACCTGTTGATCTTCTGAATTTGAAGGTGCAGCGAGACGGGGTGGCGAGCTATGAAACTTACACGACCTTAACTCCACTTTCAACGAAACATCGCGGGGGGGACTTCGTATGCTGATTTGCGTGCTACCTATGTAGGCTTCGACTTGATATTCAAGAGTCCATTCCTGGGCGACAAGCTTGCAATTGTTACTGAGGCTGGCTTTATTACCTTGTTCATACATACTATATTCCAAATCCGTGCAGGCATGACGCAGAGATGGTACCTCACATGAACATGCTCCAATCTGCCTTTCTTTCGATAGGTTTTGGGAATCTCCAAATTGGGCTGCTGGCGCCCACCAGGAGCAGAAATGATGGACCTAACCAGACTAGGACCTACCTAGCTTGTTTGGGTACACATGTCAAACCGGACTATCATGCTAAGGTAGTTGCAATTGCTTGCCCCTTGCGTGAAACAGAGGAGTTAGTGTTAGTTCGTACGGGGTACCTATGTACCGGTACCTACATACCTACACAGGTACCTACCTACACAGGTAGTACCTACCTAGGTACACTCGTTGTACCGGTAGTCTATGTGCAGTGCCGCCAGCCTAATGACAGGCAGAAAGGGGCGCTCAGGGAGGTCGCCCCGGCCATGATGATGCATGGTAATATGTATGTAGGTAGGTAGGTAGGTAGGTAGGTAGGTAGGTAGGCCTACAGCAGCTCGGCTCTGGGCGAGCTCTCATCATGGGGTACCCGTATTTCTCGCCCGCCGGAGAACCACACCTGGGCCGGGTGAAGCCCCCTTACGTTCCATATCCATAGACTGGGGAGTATGTTCTCCCTCCGAGCCGAACAAGCTCAAGTACCTGGTAGCCCCTCACATTTCTTCCCCCCTTACGGCGCCAGCTTCTCCTATCACAGGGTCGCATCTAGTTCAACTGGTGCATGGTCCCAGGCAGCTTGGTGCCGATTATTGTCATCTCGTGTCTCCTCCTCTTTGCGCCCAATCGATTTATTTTGTCATTCACATACTTTCAGACCACCTCTTGTCTCCTACCAGCAGAACACGCCCCAATACTCACTCTCCCGTTCATTCATGTCGAAGAGTGTCACTGTAGCTACCCTCGAAAGCGCCAATTCCACTATTGCGACACATCAAGCGAAGAATATCTCTGTGTGCGGGACAGGGGCGCAAGTCAAATCGTGCTCTCCTGCTGCCGTACTTGAGGCGTCCCCCCCCCTCAATACGAATAGTCTCTGTTGCCTGTTACTTTCGGGGAAATTCAATTGATCTGTAGATACTGGTGGGTTGTACAGGTGTACGGCAACATCACGCCCCAGTCAAAAGAGCTTCAGTCCAGCAGAGAACGAAAGCATCGGAAGGCCCCAAGCGACGCGCTCACCACTCGTTTTCGTGTTCAGCTTCTGGCAGCGGCTGCCTCAATCATTCATTCCCTCCCCCCAAGCGGCAGAGTTCATAGGCAGTTTCCCATTTGTTTCTCCACCCCCGTCCAGTTTAATTGTTTCAATCAGAGATTAGCCTCATTTTCTATAAGGGCGTTGGTGTCTGGTCGGGATGTTTGGAGCAAGTACGGCCGCCCTCTCCCATCCTCTCCCCCAGCCTTCTGAGCCACTTGCTCCAGTGTCTTCTTCTGGGAAAGGTGGGGTATTTCTCTTCTCTACCCAACCGGCCCCGGCACTAGCGGTAGACAGCAGTGGTAGTAGCACAATAAGGGGTACTCCAGAGGGCAGAAAGCTTAACCGGTGGTCCGGATCTGCATCCAGCCTTTCACGGAGCAACAGCGACTCCAGCACTCTTTCCAAAGTCCGCGCTTCACACGCTCATTCAGTGTCCGTGCCTCACATTGTCACCACACACCCGGGAGGATCTAACCAGGGACCTCGAACTCAGACCTCACCGTCCCCTGCTATCGAATCTAGCAATGCCAGAGTAAATGATGATAAGGCTTCAACTGCGACACAGCACATAACACCCCCTCCAATTCAACCGTCAAGACCACCACCACCGCCGCCCCCTGAGAGACCAAAAGTACAACATAGGCAGTTGTCCGTACCACACAAAACGAGGCAACACAGGTCCTCGTCTCAACGAGCCATGCTGTCCTCCGCACTACAAAAGGCGAACACGGCAGTTCTACTTGACAATGCTGGCAATATTGAAGGCGCGATGGAGGCGTATAGGGATGCCTGTACCCTGCTGCAGCAAGCGATGTCAAGGGCTGAGCTTGAAGGAGACAGGGCGCAGCTGCAGTCAATTGTAAGCACTTTAACTGAACCCTTAATAAATTATACATCCTTGTTGCATCACCCTGAGATCAATATGGTGGTGGTGACTGACATATATATAGCATGATACGTACATAAATCGCATTGACCAACTGAGGGCCATGTTCCCCAGGACGGGCTCCAACGAGAAAGAGCTTCCGGCAAGACCACTAACCCAAGAATTTATTGATGAGATAGACAGCATACGGGAAGAAGATGAACAGCAGTATTATGAGGATCAATACTACATTGAAGAGGAGGAACTGAATATGTATCAAACAGAGTCATTAGACAAAACAGCCACCCAGCAGAGATACTTACGAAAGGCAGTAGTGCCACCTAGGCGAGATTCACTCTTCACTGGTGCATCTTACTCTGAGAACAAGCTCTATAGGAACGATATGCCACCGCCGCTACTTGTGAAACTATCTTCGTCAAGGCTGAACCCACCATCGCCTATTGCAGAGAATTTCGGTGGAGATGATATATTCGAGAGGGATACAGAGAGTCGACAGTCAATAGACAAGGAATCCTTCAGGTTCAGTATTTCTAGGGATCAACTTCGACGATCTACATCTACTGGTTCAGCATCATCTAGGGTTTCATCACAAAGGCATTCGTCAATTCATGGGCATTCACGAGGGGGGAGTGAGGTGTCAACTTCGTGGCTCAACACAATTGATGAATCTGGTGGTTCTGTATCTGGAGATTCTATAGAGGGAGGAGAGTGGGGAAGGAGGCCTGGTTTTGCCTCTGAACTTGATGCTGCGGTAGAAGCAGCATATGATGACGACGATGAGTTCGATTTGGGAGCATATGGAGACGATGAGGAGGCGGTGATGAAATGTTCGGATAGGCTTGTGCCGGTTTCGTCGAATGAAGGTCCAGGAGCTGTGTTGGAGAGGGCAAAAGAAAGAGATAGGCGAGTGGAGCGCGACATGCATTTTGAGATTGAGCAAGATGAGGAAAGAAGGAAACGACTAAGGGAAAAAATTATGGACACCGATATGGGTTTCTACGATGATGATGATGATGAAGGGGAAATGCTGCTGGAGGATGTAACTCGGGATTACTCGCTTGATGACTTCGAATTTGATTTACAGTCAAAAACCTCGTTATCAAGGGATGCTCGTGAATCTTCCTCAAGTAGCATGTCTGCATCAACTTGGGTTAGCTCTGTGGCTTCAAAGAAGAGTTCACTCATGTCTCATGTGTACACTTCCGGCACAGCACTCCAGTCAGTAGCAGAGTTGCCGCCTTCTCGACCTCCTTCTGTTCCACCACCGCCACCGCCACTGAGTGCGCTGCCCTCACCACCACAGCTACCAATCAAACCATCGCTCGAGAATAGTTCAAATTTACCATTGGTGGCGTCCACTCCACCGCCAACCTCCCCTCCGAGGACCCTACCACCACCACCTCCAGGCCCACCAGGAAGTTCTTCCTGTAAGGGGCTCCACAGTCCCTCAAGCTTGAGCGCAATGGGGCCTGGGGTGAGAATGCGAAGACTATCTGGCCTGGCCGCTGGTCCATTGATGATAGAAACTACTGCCCCTGCATTGGCAATAACGACACAAGATATCCCTGAGTCATTGATTGCAAGTCCTTCGTCTATACTGCCATTCGACACACCAGCACTACCTCCTCCCAATGCCACGGATGAAGAACTGATACAAGAAGAGCTTGACGCATTACATCCTACCGCCTCATCACCCACGCCTTCGATGTCACAAGATCCACCGCCTCCAGTTCCACTGAAAACGAGTGGTACGGTCAGGCCTTTTCCAGCATCTCCGCTCCCAGGGGCCGAAAATGCTGGTTTCAGCCTGATGCCGCATCCATTATCTGGGCTTCCACAAGAGGCCGTGACACCACGCCCTGGATCCCCTGCCCGTTTTGCCAGTAAGATGGCAAACTTGCCTGGCCTAAGGCAAATCAACTCATCTTCTAGCCTGAAAAACCTAAATAAAGTATCGTCACCGGAGATGGAAACTACTTCGCCCATAACACCAGGGATCGGTGGTTTCTTTGGATCAACTGGAAGCACAACTAACCTAAGACTCGTCAAGACACTGCAAACCCAGATGAGTACTCCTCCAACTCCTGGTGGAATGGTACCCATGACCCTGGGATTTGCCTTCTCGCCTGCTTCAGGATTGGCACCAGGGGGCCTTTTCTTATTTGACAGCAAACTTCACTCACCTACGACTCCTGGTAGCCCAAGCTCCTTGATCCCAAACCCTCCAGTACCACTGGAACCATGCCCAACAGAGCCTTTGTCAAGACCCTTCTGGCTAATGAGATGCCTATTTCAATCAATTGCTCACACAAGAGGTGGATATATATCCGCCCGGCTTTTCGTTCCAAAGGATGTTTGGCTGCAGAAGGGTGTCAAGATCAAAGCCGTAGATGACAAGATATCTGCTTGCGACCTAGTATCAGCTGCACTTGCTAAGCTTACCATCATTCAAAGCGGTGAGCCGGATTTGAATGCCATATATGAAGAAATGCAAGCTCTCGAAGGGTTGCTCGACCGTGTACAAACGATGCTTAGTAAGAAGCTTGGGAATGAAGTTGGTGCAGCTGGAGCTACAGCATTATATGGAAGCGGGTCAAATGGTGACGGTGGTGGAATGGAATCTGGAAAGGCTAGTGTGGGAAAGAGCTACCTGTCGTGGAGGAAGTTAAGGTCGAAGAACTCGAATACTGCCCTCGCTTCGTCATTTGGACCCGAGCCTGGCTTTGACACACCCAGTCTACCAATGGCCACACCCCGGACGGGGTCTGACTCTCAGAAGCCACCGGAGAGGAACTTAAAGTCTGTTTCATTCACTGGCCCGAATTCGGCCTATATCGCAGCCCTGGCGAGGGTATTTGACGCTGCTCAAGTTCTAGGTAAGCTCGTGAACCTCAATGGACCATATGAATTGCTAATATGTGATATAGACCGACTTCCACCCATAGACTCGGGGAAGCTGTCACGAAAGGCCCAAGTTGGCCTGGAGCTCAGCCAAAGACACGCGGCTGAGTTCTTTGGGTTGTATATATGCCGATTTGTGTTGGCGGATGTGACGATATTATTGGATAAGTTTTTGAAGAAAGGGACGGAATGGGTTGGGAGTTGAGAGGTGGTTGGTTGCTGTGTTAGGAATCCATGACTCTATAATGAGTGTGGTGGAGAGGGGGTAGTCTGTTCAGTTTTATTGCCATGCTTTGCTCCTAATACCCATGCCTCTATGCTCGCTTCTTTGCTTCTTTGTCTATACTTTTTTTGACTATTGGGATACTTCGTCTTTTACTACTTGTTACTACGCGCACCCGCTCATTGGTTTTTGTTGTGTATTTTGATAAATGTGGAATAGGCGAAAGCTGGTAGATCTCTCTTATTTTTGCTTTTATTTTTGGCCATTGGGGTTATTTTTGCTAAACTTTTCCCGAGCTCTTTGACTGTGTAGTGCTTATGCACTATCACTTCTTTATACACGCTATATGTAGTACGTTTCTTCATCATTTTCTCATTCATCATCAGCATTATATCATCTATCATCCTGCTCAGGTCTCCTATTGACAACGGAGGTCGTGGATGCTTCGCCTTTTTCATTTTGAATGGTGCGCTCCGGCTGTACTATATAGATAGATGTTGGGGTAGTACTGGTATAGTAGTGGGAGGCAGTATGTATATGCATATGTGTGGGGAAATACTGAAGGGGATATTGACTCTGGAGATCAATATAAAATACTCGTGTCTGGTTTTGATGGCTGGTATTTCATGATGGGAGAGAAAAAAGTTCAAGTTGTTATTGTAGTCAATCAATTTAACCTTTGGGACTTGCACAAGAAACTTTTTTTTGCTGATATATTGACTACTTAACTTGTTCTTAAGTACCTAATTCGTCTCCTGCGTCGCCACCCTCCCCGCTACACTCCCCCCTCTCCACGCAAACGTCGGATCCCTCTCCCTCTCCACCCCATGTTCCATCATCGCCCTTTCCTCTGGCACGCCCCATCCTCCTCCCCCGGGGGTATTAATAATGATCCTCTCCCCCGGCCCCATCTTTGCCGTATTCTTCCCACCCAGATTAATAACCCTCACCCCTCCCTCCGCAGCCTCGTCCTTCCTCATCCAGATGTTAACCCCACATTCTGCGTCTTGTCCTCCATTGAGCCCATATGGATGGAAAACCCTTCGCTCACTCAAAATTGAGACCTGCACTGGGATTCTAAATTCAATATCTCGGCTAACACCATCACCACCCCTAAACTTGCCTGCTCCACCGGATCCTTCCCTGATAGAGAATTCTCGAAGGATAACAGGGTATCGACGCTCAAAGACCTCTGCATCGGTGATTCGAGTATTAGTCATGTGGGTATGTACTCCACTTGTCCCATTCCAACCTTCTCCAGCTCCGGACCCACCGGCAATCGTCTCATAGTATCCGAATCCAGGAATATGTTTCTTTGTTTCAGGATCGTATCCTCCATAGCCAAAGGTTAGGTTATTACAGTCACCTTGACTCGCTGCACAGGCTGAGAATGCTCGGAGGATTACATCTGTGATACGTTGGGATGTAAGCACATTTCCGCCCACGACGGCGGCTTTTGCGGATGGGGAGAGGAAGGAGTGGGGGGGGATGATGACGTGGATGGGGTTGAGACAGCCCTGGTTTAGGGGGATGTCGGTATGGATGAGTGCACGGAGACAATAGATTATAGCGGAGTAGGTCACAGCTTGGGGGGCGTTGAGGTTGCCTTTTTATAGGTTAGTTTACGTGCTGGTTTAAGTTGGAATGTGACACTCACCATACATCTCGGGTCCAGTCCCCGAAAAGTCGAAGACAGCTTCTCCTTTCTCCTTATCGATCTCAACCTTCAAGCAGATAGCGCTTCCATCATCCATGTAATCCTTCGCCTCTAAAACCTTCCCTTCAAATTTCTCGCTAACCTGCCTCAGCAAGTTCCGCACACTTTGCTCGGCGTTACCCTGAATACTTCTCATATAAAATTGTACCACATCTTCTGTGTAATCCTCCACTAGCCCATTGATGAGATTAATACCCTTTTGATTTGCAGCAGCTTGCGCTTTGAGATCATTAATATTATCTCCTAGACATCTAGTTCCGCTACACCCAGGGTATTGTGCAGGTTTATCTCGCAGAAGCTCGGTGATCCTTTCTTCGTTGAATTTACCTTTAGATATTAATTTCTCGGACTCGATAGCAGCACCTTCTTCGAAGAGTTCGCGGGAGTGGGGCGGCATGGAGCCGGGGAGAATACCGCCAATGTCCGCATGGTGAGCTCGGGAGGCGACATAGAAAATAATCTTCTCACCAGAGAAGGCAGGCGTTATGACGGTGATATCTTATTTATCGATTTAGTCTAGAGATATCTTTTTCTATAGGGAAAGTAGAGTGACATACCTGGAAGATGTGTCCCTCCAAATTCGGGATGGTTGGATACAATAACATCACCATGCTTAAGCTTACCTTCCCAGATCTTGGCCTGTGTACGTACGCAGGTGGACATACTACCAAGATGAACCGGAAGATGGGGGGCTATCTTCTGTAAATAAACTTCTAATACCTTAGGGAATCAGAAATCTTACCATTTGCAACAAGCCCTCCATCTGAATCAAACAGAGCACAAGAGTAATCAAGCCTCTCTTTGACGTTTGTCGACACACTAGTCTTCTGAAGGGCTCTGCCCATTTGTTCTGCAATAGCCATGAAACGATGGGCGAAAATACTCAATATTATTGGGTCGACTTTACCCGTGCTAGGCTGTTTTCCTATATGTCCCTCGCCTCCTAGGTTGATAATGACATGGGTTTCTATAATCAATGCGGAAGACTCTGGCGTAACGACTATGGTCTGTGTTCCATCGGCAATAATTGCAGGTCCTTGGATCTTGTCTCCAACCTTCAAGTTTGGCAACTTGTAGATTGGAGTTGGTCTCTTGCCACCTTCGAAGTAGACCTCTTTTATAGAATGCTTTCCTGACTCGTCAACCGGAGTGCATTTGATTTCTCTCAGCTGCTGGTCCACAGTTTTGCTCTGGCTTCTCATGCTTTTACCAATCCCACGTACACGGACATCGTCAATGATTATATCTCTATCAGGGAGAGTGAACCCAAATTCCTGTTCATGTTGTTTAATGAATGCTTTCCCGAATGCCCATTGCTCGCCATCAAATTCCTTTGGATCTGGGTTCACAATCATCAGAGCTGATTCGGTGCCCCGGTATCTCATGTTTAAGTATAGCTCATGTACAATCTCCGAGTCTCCAAAGCCTTGGTCCCGGAGAGCAGAACTTGCCTTTTCTTGCAGCTGGTTGAGCCTGTTGGCCAAATTTGATTTCTCAGCTTCCGAGAAGACGGCGGAACTAGGTTCCTGGACTTCTTGGACAACGTCCGCCAATGCCATTCCGTAAGCGGATAAGACTGAAGAATATCTATGAATTAGGACCTGCTTGACACCCAATGATTCTGCGATTGCTACAGCATGTTGGCCTCCAGCTCCACCAAAGGAGGCTAGACGATGCTGGGAGGTATCATATCCCTTTGCTTCTGTTAGGGAGCGGATAGGACGGGTCATAGATTCGTTTGCAATTTCAATAAAACCATATGCAATCTCTTCTGGGGACATTTCTTTCCTACCATCAGCTTTGAGCTCCTCATTTATTTGACCAGCAAGTTCAATGAAGCCTTTCTTGCTTGCTTCGTGATCCAGTGGCTCATTTTCATTCTTCCCAAATATATGGGGGAAGAACTCTGGAAGTAGCCTTCCAAGGAATAAATTGGCATCGGTGACGGTGAGTGGTCCCCCTTTGCGGTAACACACAGGTCCCGGGTGAGCTCCGGCGGACTCTGGCCCAACCACAAACAGCCCATTCTTCCAGAAGAGCCTGGACCCTCCTCCAGCAGCCACAGTGTTGATATCCAATTGAGGGGACTGGATAGTGACTCCCGCGGTTGTAGTTTCGAAAACATGTTCATACCGCCCAGAGCCATAGCGGGAAACATCAGTGCTGGTTCCACCCATATCAAATCCAATGACCGGAATATTTGTTTCAGGATCGTAAGATGTCAAGGAATAACCCACTACACCTCCAGCCGGGCCAGAGAGGATCGCTCGAAGGCCAGAAAATTGCCCAACATCAACCAAACCTCCATCACTCTGCATAAATTCACACCTTGCAGACCTTTCCTCACTATTCCTTTTGATGCTCTCAACTCCCAAGCCACCTTTGAACCCCTTCTGGAAGCCTGAGACATATCGCTTGATTTCCGGGGTAAGATATGCATCTGCGGTTGCGCTGGTAGCTCTCGGCACAAGCTTGATCATGGGCATCAGTTTCGAACTGAGACTAATATGTGAAAATCCAATTTCCTCCCCAACTTTCCCAACAAGAGCTTCATGCTCGGGGTATGTGTACGAGTGCATGAGAGCTACTGCTATGGAGCGGAAGCCTTTCTCGTAAAGTTCCTTCAAGCTTTCACGGACTTGAGATTCCTCGGGTCTCTTCAAAACACGGACTGCTTCTCCAGATAGACCTTTAATAAGGTTTTCATCCTTTGCTTCCTCGACATCGGTGGTGGCTCTCTCTGGATTTTCTGCAAAGTCTTCCAGAGTCACCCTCTCATCAATCTCGATAACCTCTTGGTATAAAACCTCGGGCTTTCGAATGGCCAGGTCAAAGATTTTGGGGCGGGATTGATTGCCTATAACTAGACAGTCCCGAAAACCCTTAGTCGTTATCAACGCACACTTCTCTCCCTTTCGTTCGAGCAGTGCATTCGTGGCCACCGTCGTTCCCATACGAATCGATTCTAGTAGCCGCCAAAACTAAAATGTAAGCCACCAGAATCTATGATCATATATTTTAGGTCTCACCAAACCTATTTGTGAAGTGTCAAGCGGTTCACCCCTGGAGATCTCCTTTCCTGTGAACCTTTCCAACAAACGTCTAATCCCTTCGAGGGGAGCATCATCGTAATTTGATGGATCGATGGAGAGCAACTTGATAAGCACATCATCCTCAAGCTTTCCCGTGCCTGGGTTACCCACACAGTCTGTAAAGGTTCCACCCCGCTGATATTAAAGGTTCGTTAGATAGTCATCAACAAGAGTAAGAAGCCTCGTATAATTTTATACGTACATCTATTGCAATTCTGATCCCTTTTGCCATACTGTAAAATCTCGTCAACTACTTCTTGCTTATATATATCAAAGAGCTTAAGAAACTCTGGAAGCAACGACGGTAACCTGGATTCTTAAATTCATAACTGCACTTTTAAGGCAACAGATCAGTAATGTCATAGTGTGGGGTTGTAGTACAATCGGCCTTATGACTGTTCCGTGACCGACCTTGGTTATGATGTCTTGGCAACATAATACGCAGGGAAGCTTCCCCAGGATCTGCTAACGTGCAAGCTAGACTCCCACATCAGAAGAAGGTAAAAGACTATCTCCCTCATCACATACACACGCTCTACGATAAGAGACTCAATTCTGACCTTCTGGAGTTATTGACTGGAATAGGGAACCCACTTATCTCAGTCATGGACAAAATACTCGATTCACTCATCTCTCTTTCTTCCAAACAAGTCCCAAATGATGTTTACGACCGGCAAATGGGCAGCGTCATTCAGGCTTTAAACAAGATTAGTGCTAATCAGATGGTATCGAGTGGAGGCGTCCAGTTGTTGGATGTTTTCAGCCCATCAGAGCAAAGTGTCGGTTACCTTTACATCTTGTGAGTTCTAATTACTTCTCACATTATAGTAATGGAAGCTAAAGAACAATCAACTGGGGTGGCAGTGATGGCTAACTTGTCATTGTTAACGAGTAGACTGGCAAATATTCGACTTAGGGCAATAGAACCGAACGAGATCTGGAAACGAACAAGCAACTTTTTGGAGAATTACGAGCCTAAACAAATAGGCTATGTACTAGAACAGTTCAGGGCTTTGGTGGCAGAGTTTATTACTGAGGCTGCAAAGGTGTGTGATTGCTTCACTGTCGAGAGTACTGTCTGATGTGCGGCGCATAACTAAGATTTCGACGGATAGCCTCTGCTGGTTGTACGGCCTCTCAAAAAAGCTATCCTCCGCTCCACTAAACCCACACGATACAGCTTTCTCCACACTTGCTTCGCTCAGAAATGCCTGGAGGCTAAATGCTATCGTGATGCTGTTGCTATCCTCGACATGAACTTGACAGAGCTACCTTCGAAGAAAGAAGCAAAAGATATCGGCTATCAGGACGTAGTGGCGTATTTCCTATACGGTGGGATGGTCTATATAGGTTTAAAGAATTGGAGGCGAGCTATGGATTATCTCACTTACGTACGTTGGAGAGCTTGTATGCTTTGTATTGTGTTTCTGACAAGAATATTTCAAATAGGCTGCTGCATACCCAGGCAATGCCTGCTCCGCCTATCAATTAGAGGCCTACAAGAAGTACCTACTTGTTGGGCTCTTGCTGGAAGGAAAGGTAATTCCACCATTATGGCCTTAGTTACTAGCGTAACTAGCTCACATTAAATAGCCAGTGAATATACCGTCCGCAACTAGCCAGAACACTCTTCGATCATATCGAACACTAGGAAAACCTTATGAGGTATTTACCTTAGCGTTTAAAACTGGGGATGCTGAAGCACTCCGAAAGCAAGCTGCAATCTGCATGCCTATGTTTGAAGAAGACGGCAATGCGGGACTTGCAACACAGTGCATGGAGGCATTCAGGAGATTCCAAATAGCTGGCCTTACCCATACGTATGTCACATTAAGCGTGAAAGAGATCGCAAGAAGGAACCTGGAGACATTGGGGCGTGGCGGTGGGCAAGAAGAAACTGAGCGATATATACTGGGAATGATTGAACGAGATGAAATACGTGCATCTCTACTGCATGACAGCCCCAGCTTACCGAACCCGGGCTGTATACTACACTTCCACAGTAACCCACAATCTGAAAAGAAAAATCTAAGAGCGTTGGAGGAGCAAATTATGCGTACAGTTTTCATAACCAACCAAGCAAAGGAGATGGAGAAGAAACTGGGGCTCAGCAAGGAGTACATAAACTTCCTCAATAAGTTGGGCAAGTCTGGCAGTAGCGTTGCGCCTGGTGGAGGTAACATTGGTGATGCAGACGCTATGGACACCGGGGATATGTTTGACTACCTCACACGCGGCTCGACGGGCTACAGCTTTGACGACTTTGGAGACGAAGATATCATGCACCAGGATTCATTTGATGACGAATGATATTTCCAGTATGTTTGCTTTATTATTACATTATCTGCAAAAGGATGGATGGGAGTTCTTTATTTGCATTGGTGTTGTGTTTTGTTATCCAGCCTGTCACATGTAGCTTTAACGCCCTTGAATAACTCAATGGCACATTACTCAGCTATGTACATTACTCAGCTGATCTCGTGCCGACTTGAATGTTGGTTACACATGACAGCAATAAGGCTTCATTGGCCGATTACGTAATTAGTGCGAGCTCGGGGGTTTTTCTTCCCAGCTGTCCCAGCAGCATCCTTCTTCTACACCTCTAGCCTCCACCGTAACGCAAACATCACCAAATCGACTCAGCGGCGGTCCCCAATCCTTCACCAACCCAGTCGAGAGACCACATCTCTTCTATACTCACATCTAAGCCTTCATTATGTCTCGTGGTGGAACTACTCTCTATGTACGGTACCGTGCAAGACTCTTTGCTGTAGCTGCTTTTACTGATACGACAACATCGTGCTAGGTCACTGGGTTTTCCCATGGCACAAGAGCCAGAGATCTTGCTTACGAATTTGAGAGGTACTGAACTACAGTCATTCAGCTCGAGCGGTCATCATCGTCGTCGTCCTCGTCGTTACCTTACCCCCATCGCACTTCGCCTGTAGAGCCGTTTTTGTCAAACTCCGTCCCTCCTGTCATACCCATCACACGTTCGTTCGTTCATTCGCTCGTCCTCGATTCGAAACCGAACCGAAACATTTCCGCAATTCAATCGTTCCCCCTCTAAAACATGTCTATCCATACCCGTTTTCGTCACGTTCAACTGGCCAAACAACACGCACCGTGGTCGTCAGTCATTCGATCTAACGTGCATCTCTCAATTGTCCTAAACAGGTATGGTCGATTAGTCCGTTGTGATATTCCGGCGCCTCGAACGGCTGCTTCACGTCTGTAAGTATCAATCCTACTAAGTAAGACTATATGGAGCTCAATCTTGACACTGACGGCGTCATCCCCTTCGAGAAAAAGTTTTGCTTTTGTGGAGTATGAGAGTCGCCGTGATGCTGATGATGCTTACTACGAAATGCATGGTCGTCGCATTGGACGCGACGATGTTTTGAAAATTGAGGTATGCATTGTTCCATTCATTCCCTTCACTGAGATGACGTCACGTGTTTCAGGCTGTACTAAAATTCCTCTTCATGTAGTGGGCCAGAACACCTCCATCCGCTAGCTGGAGGTTTGACAGTGGAAGAGATGCTCCTCGTGGACGGAGGGGTGGTTCCCCCCGACGCAGCGCACGCTCGGTTAGTCGTGACCGTTGCAGTCCTCGTGTTGGCAGAGATAAGCGAGATCGCCCAAGCGAGCGTTCTAGAAGTCCAGCCAAACGTGACGACGATGAGGTTGCATCTCGAGGCGGAAGGGATGAAGAGATGTCTGGAAGGAGTCCTAATGGACATGCCAACGGAGATGAACACAGAAAAGGTATGTACTATAACATTTTTGATTAAAATTTGGAATGTGTTGTAACAAACTTGCTAACACGATCCCCAGATTCCCCACCGCTTCACGATGACCTGGACACTGCCGCGGATTTGGCCGAATAGGAACAGCCATCCAAGAAAAATGTCGTTCAGCAGCTTGAGGCTTGGAAGGTCGACCCTATCTGGTGAACCACACTCGGAGGAGACACATTGGCCATTAGTGGCAATAGGGTGATTTTCGTCAATATATCTTGCTACCATTACCCCTTCTGCGTACATCTCGTATGCAGCTGCCAAATGAAACCCGTCCCTTTACCTTTGTCTTCTAGTACTTATGTTTTTCAATCTTTGTCGTTTTGTATTCAGTCCTCCCATAATTTTTCCCTTTTACTTTGTGTGCTTGCTTTTGAATTGGTCTGCTCGGTGGCAGACATAGAGGGTAAAACTAAGTCGTGCTTTGGTCGGCAGCGTTTCACCTATGTTTATTCAAGGTTTTTCAGTGTCAAGTCAAAAGCGAGCGAATGCGGATCGAGTTTGAGCGTACGATTACAAACCCAAACCACCTTCTCTATCTGGCGTCGGTCGTCATCATCGTCGTCATTCGAGTTCCTTTTCCCTTTCCGTCGTCATCGCGTCATCATCCTCCTCCTGTTTACCTGCAACTAAAAATTCTACTACTGTTGTACCCTCCTACCTTAACGTTCTCGAATACCGGCAGTCTTGCAAACCTTCAGCCCCCTTTTATCGACAGCGTTGAAGCTGGTTTCAATCAAAAGGTGAAGAATCCTTTCTTACATGATGTTGGGGTCAGTTGTCTTGTGGTTGTAGTATGGGTGACACAGGCAGGATTGGATCGGGTGGGAGGAATGAAGTTTTTCTAATTGGGCATACCGGGAATATGACTAGTATTTCGTTGCTTTAGGGTAGGGACTGTTTCAACTTAAAACGTGCGTACATAGCTGCCACGTAGCTGCTGTAGCTCTAGTAGATATTTATCTCAAGCAAAAGGAAAAAACATTTAGAGCTGAAGACACGAATGGAGGTGCTTTGAAGTGATTAGTGACGTGCTGAAGTTCCTTTGGAGGAATGGTGCTCTGCTCGTCCACAACTCAGGGTAACATTCCTCGCTTGGTGACGCAGCCTCCTAGCTTGAAGACGCGTAGCCGGCCCCCGCACTGCAAAAGTTCGCAAGCGGCAAAAAGTAGCCATATTCTCGGACGTTATATTCAATTACCCAATCATTCACGGAGAGCTCGCAGGCGGGTAGCTAAGGTATATATTACCGTTATCCATCACTCACAGTATTTGCTAACTTAATTCCAATGCTGGAGTTTTAGAGGTCGGTCTAGTCGACGTCTTGCCAGTCCAATTGACGTAGTGGAGGTGTGCTCGAGCTTTTCCCCACGAGTCCCGGCACCGGCGGTCAGTGGGTGGGCATCCAGGTTCAGAAAATTACCCGGCTTATATACATAATTGAGGATGCGGCCTTTTACGGCACAGCGACTATGGCTGCTCCAGCAGAGGGCGGTGATACTACAGGAGTCTGGAATAGGGATTGGATCTAGCTATGAAGGAGGTGGAAACAAGCTGAACCATACAAACCATACATCCTCACAGCGAAGTCTTCATACCAAAACTACAGCCTTCCCCTCCCTACCATCAAGTTTGGTTGTTCCAGCATACCTCGCCCCAGTACTCTCTTCTCCACCCAGGGGAGGAGTTCGTAACCCTTCAATACAGCAAAAACGCAACGGTGCCTTTTACCGCCCGACCCGGTTTGTGAAACCCCAAGAGGAGATAGTTGCGCAAGGCGGGCCTACCCCTAGGCATACCGCCACCCACTTCGATATCAGCGATCCATCCATTCGTCCTTGTTTGCACACATCACGTTTAACGAAGATCCCAAAGTCAGTCCCTGGCTTTGACGTTATGGCTCAGCTGGTTGTGTACCTTGATGATCATATTGGGAATTGCCCCACCCCGGAGGCTCTAATTGCGGCGTATCATGTGCTTCTGGACGACTATCTAGAGACCAAGGATGGAGTGACATGGCCGAAAGCTGAGAGAGAATTGCTGGAAGAGCATGCATATGTGCTGATGAGGACATACGAGTATTTATGTGAGCTGAAGTTGAAAGACGAAGCGGAAACACAAGCTTCTACGCTTCCCACTTCTAGTATACCTACTTCAATGAGAAAAAAGGCTCAGGCTTCACCATTATACCTTCAGACTGTGCGGAATACCATAGGCGTCTTGCAAATGACCAATTCCTCAAACAATTCATCGGAATATTTCTATCGCCTCCTATTTGCGGATCTTATGGCAAGGGAAGGCATGCCTATATCTTCCCTGCGCTCCGCATTACAAGCTACGGCTTTGACAGATACTCCGTCTACGTATGAATCGGACCTTGCAAAGTTAATATTTCAAGATATTATATGTCGCCCTGGGTATGAGCCGTTAACGAGTGACTACTTACTTATCTCCCGGATAATAAACAATAGAAATGCCAGTACATCCACCGGAAGCGATGAGCCTCTGACTATATGCTCTACGGCATGGGAAAAGTACGGAGAGCATGCAGTAACAAAGGAGGTGTGGGAGGAAGTCCTCCGTGGGTACACGCTTAGGGGTGATGAAGAAGGTTTCGACCGGGCATGGGACAAAATTCTTAATCTCTACAGTGTCAGACCCGATGCTAGTATGTGGCACCAACGAGTTGCTGTTCACTGTACTGTGCGTGATGGACTTGATGCAGCAAGAATGTGGTGGCACAAGTTACGTTTTGAGCCTGGGTCCCCAGAACCAATGCTTGATACCTATGAGCTTCTATTGCAGTTTTATTCTCGGCGATGGAAAACTCGAATGGCTAATGATTTGTTGTGGAGTATGATGACTGTCTTTGAACTACGGCCTCCAGACCCAGGGTCCCCTATTGATATCGTGGGGATGCAGAAGTGGTGGGCCACGATTGCGAGTTGGGCGAGTACAATTGGCGTGGGAATGGAAGCGGAAGTACATGCTGGTGTAAAGAGCGTTGAGTTTGTCTTTGAAAATATGGAGAAACTACACAAGAAAGATGAGAAGAAATGGGTGCCGCTGCCTGATGCGGTGATTCTGGGCGAAGTCGTTGAGAGACTTCTTTCTCGGGACAAACCGTACGCGGAAGATGTCCTAAATCTCGCAGAAAAGTGGAACATCAAGCTCGATAGGAAACTACTAAGTTTGAAAACTCAGATTCTTGTGCAGAAAGAAGATTGGAACGGAGCATGGCAGTCCTACGAGGATATGAAAATCCACCCTATCCCGGAAAATGACAATGCAATCGAGTTGAGAAAACTTATTCGCGGATTAGCTGGTATTGCGACAGGACTCTATGACCCGGCCGCGGACGCAAAAAACAGGCAAACTGGAGAGGGTTGCCAATCCCAAAGGGCTGGTGGGAGACATGTGAAGTTGAACTGGGGTCGTGCTCATGATCCTCCCCTGTCAAAACCACCACAAATCCCAACAGAGCTATCAAAGATTAATTATCTTCTCAGTGACCTGTACGACCGCCATTTGGCTCTCGACTCGAACACCTTGTCATCACTAATTGTATACCATCTCTCTACAAATACTCTCTCTTCACTACCCCCCTTGCTGGACAGCACGATATACACTCTTCCTGCGTCAACTCTTCATCGATTAACAGTTCTCTTCCTCACGCATATCAGGTCTCCTCGGACATCTCTCTTATCTGCCTGGGACACATACCTCCTCCTATACACACACTTCCCTCCCACGCAGATCTCTCCTCCAATCAGAATGAGTCTAATGCAAACATTCTTCTCCATCAACCGAAGTGACATGGCAATAACCATCCTAACTCACGCGCCCCCACCCATCTCCTTACCAATGTTCATCACCGCCCTCGACGGGCTCGCTCAAACCCGGGACGTCGAAAACCTCCAACTAGTCCATGACCTCTGCAACCTTTCCTCAGCGATCCCATCCCCGGCCCCAACATCTATCCTCAACGCCCTCATGAATGCATATTCTCATTGTGGACTATACGAAAGAGCAATGAAGTTCTGGGGGACTATAAAGAGATCGAGAGCGGGACCGGATTATACCAGTATCAGTATTGTCATTGATATGTGTGGGCGAAAACCAGGTTGGCTTGGTGAGGCGAAACAGATTTGGGGGACCTTGAAATTGTTCAAGATTGAACCGAATTCGAATAATTGGGCAAGTTATGTGGAAGCGCATGCGAGGCATGGGCTGTATAGTGATGCGTGGGATATTGTCAAAGGCATGGAAGTGGAGGGGGGAGGGAGGCCGGACGAGAAGGTGTAAGTATATCTTGCCTCCTTGCAGAGTAGGGGATGAACTGTGGGAATGATGGTGTGAGCGAGGCTAAAATGTGCTCATCTTTTTCATCTTTGTGTAGGTTATCAACACTATACAACTGCACACCCCGCGATCGTCGGAAGGACATCGATGCCTGGGCTTCACAAAACTATCCCGATGTATGGCATCCATATAGAGCCCGCGACTTAGATAGGTTACTAGAGAGAAAGGAGAGGCAGGAGCGGACGTGGTTTTTTGACCACGAAAAAGTGGAACGGAGAAAAGCGGCAGAGAAGCTAGGAACTGTTCTGACTGCATCTCGATAACAGACGAATATAAATAAAGAGTCCATGGGCCCGAGTAATTGTTCTATAATATATATTAGAAGTAAATACTGTATTTAAGTTGTATATAAGGGAAAGGTTTTCTCAAGAAGGGAGGCTTTTTTATTTGAATATAGAATTTGTTGGTTATACCCTCTATAGAATTATATGTAATAGAAAAAAAATAATTGGAGTCGAAAGGGACTCGAACTTAGATGCTAGCAACACCTCGTTTCGATCGAGGGCCCTCCGGGTTATGAGCCCGGCGCGCTTCCGCTGCGCCATGTTGCTTGGATAATAGTCTTGCTCGTATTAGGTATATATTACTATTTGAGGCCGGAATTACAGTGTCTTATATTGACCAGACTATACTAACCAGACTAAGACTATATGTACCTGCTCAACCTGCATGCAAACGACCCCTTCTAACCCTTCTATTTGTGAATTATACTCGTCTCACCTGTACTTTTAAGGTAGAAAAAAAGAGGTATAGTACACATGTTGAATTGACATGAGGTAATTAGAAGTATATTATAACTTTGGTGGACATCTTTCTTGTGAGCTCTGCTGATCTCCCCCTCGCCCAACTTTCACAGGTAGTTGCTTATTGGCACTATTAGGGGTATTTCCTGTGACAAAACTTTCGTGCTGCATCTTAATCTTGGGTCTAGATTGACTCCATACAGCTATATTGTATCATATTTAGCTATAGGCAGTCCGTGGGCACAAATGAGAAGCTATAGAAGGAACCAGGTGAAGCAAGTACATAGGTACCCGTCAATGCTGAGCCTCTGGGTTTAAGGGGGGACATGTGTATCTAATGGGAGCTAGTTTTATTTTGAGGTCTGGATACCCAACAGTGATACTTAGCCTCGAAATTCTCTCTCCAACTTCAACCTGTCTTGTAATCAGACCTAGATTCATGGAAAAGTCATAGAAAGAATGAAATTCCAGTCTGGCTGATGAAATTCCATATGTTCAAAGGGTTGGACTTGGTCCATATATTAGTTTTTCCTGGAATATTGGCTACCCTCAACTCCAATAGCCCTCCCGTCACGTGCCTACGGTAGATGCCAAGCTTACCTCAACCAGCCAATCTCAGTTTATATCAACGGCGGCGATAACGTCAGATCCAGCTCCCTCCATCCAGACCTCACCATCTCCCAAAATGGCATTCCGGTTACCTATGCGTCTGATGCTCCAGGGAGTTCGCGGCGCGGCGACTCGGGTCGGTGGTGGATACAGAGCTGTGACATATGCGCCACAGGGAGCAGGACGGGAATTCTCTTCTGCGGCTGTTGGGGGAAGGAGGAGTGACTCTTTAGCTGTCGTATGTCTCTCTATTCCTTCACCTCCCCAATCTGGTGTTTTGCGCCGATGAGCTGCTGTTCTGACCTGAGCTGAACCTCAGCACCGAGATACCCCCACCAACAACCCTTCAATCCCTTTCAAATTCACACCCCAGAACGAGAAACTCATTACCGCCATTCTCAGTCGATATCCCCCGCAATACAAAAAAGCCGCCGTGATGCCGATTCTTGACCTTGGGCAACGCCAGCACGGATTCTGCTCCATCTCCGTTATGAATGAGGTAGCTCGGATTCTTGAAATGCCCCCAATGAGGGTCTACGAGGTAGCGACGTTCTATACCATGTACAACCGGTCTCCCGTAGGAAAATTCCATGTCCAGGTTTGCACGACTAGCCCGTGTTTATTATGCGGAAGTGATGCGGTGATGAAGCGGTGACGGAGACGACGGGGTTGAACCCAGGGGAGAGTGATCAAGAGGGGATTTTTACTGTGTCGGAGGTGGAGTGTTTGGGGGCGTGTGTGAATGGTAAGCCTTTCAGTTGGGGAAGGGATGGGGTTAGAATGGGGGCTAATTGGGGGGGAATATTGGTAGGACCAATGATTCAAATCAACGACGACTACTACGAAGACTTAAATGCCAATACTACAAAGGACTTACTAGAGGCATTGCGACAAGCAGCTAGGGATAAGTCAGGCAAGGCTGAGATTCCCCCACCAGGACCCATGAGTGGACGGCGGAGCTGTGAGCCTGCGAAGGAGTTGACGACTTTGACTAGCCCAATGTGGGGCCCGGAGGTGACGAGACCAGATTTGTAAACAAAATGGAACAAATTTGTAGTGTGGATATCGAAGGGTGTGAATTATGTAGATACGATTGATAGATTGTGCACGGCAGAGGGGAGGAGGGTTAGTAGGATCTGGGTACGTCCGATTCTACGGACATTGGCTACCGCTGAACTCGGGCTCTTTTTCTTTTTTTTTATGTTGATAATAAGGGATCCAATGCGCAAAACCAGCAAAAATCAGAATCATTTGTCTTTATGTCATCCAAATGCACAAAAGATTAAATGCTTCGCCAGATAAGTAAAATATAAAAAACCAAAGATTTCTAGAAATTCACGCTCCTAAATACCCTCCCCCTCACTCTTTCCTTCTTCACAAGCACCTCCATCAATGGACCCACCCACCCGCTTTCTCCTCCACCGGGTATATGCGGGTTCTTATGGGGGGCGATGACGACGAGGTATGCACTGTGCCTGGAGAGCTCGTAGAGGAGGGAGAAGAGCTCCGAAGGGGGGCAGAGGTGGAGAGCGAAAGAGATGATGGTCAGGTCAATGTAGAGAGAGGGTGGGTCGCCGGTAGGAAGAGGAACTCCTGGTGCAGCGGAAAGGAGGGTGTCGAGGCCTTGAAAGGGGATATCCCGGAAGGAGAACGAATGGCAGGGGATATAGAGGTTGGGTGGGGAAGCCGAGGGGGGAAGTGTTGATGGTGTAGAACATAATATTGATGATAATTGTGTTGGTGATGGTTCTAATTGTGTTTGTGCTACAGTCACCGCCGTCGTTGGTTCTGTAGGTATTGGTGATGATCCTATAAGTTTTGATAATGTATCACCACGCACAGAAAGCGGTGTCTCTTTCTGGCCCATAGCTGCTTCAGTCTGCTCCCCATCACCGCTACCAACCCCCTTCCCCGCAACTTCTACATTAGCTTCATACCCCCTAGCTCCATCCTGTATTCCTTCACTTTTTCGAAATCCATTAACCCTCTCCTCATACAACTCATTCGTAAACGGATCGCTCGCATAAACTCTCAACCCCAACTTCCTTCTCTTCATCTTTCCCTTCTCGTCCTCCCCCTGTCCACCTCCCGTCTCGCCCTCACTACCACACCAAAGCAGCTCAGGCATTACCCTCCCCACCCATTCCCTCACCGCAACTGTCGCCTCGCCTCCCCCAGCCGCACAATCAAACACCGTCAATTCCGCCGCCTCCCCCTTCTCATCCTCCTGTACGTCTAGTAAGGGTATCTCAACCCGCTCCCCAGTATCTTTCTCAATCACAACTTCATTGAGATTGTATGTTACCGGTAGTATAGATCTAGGAGGAAGGATGAGGTGATTGAGGATTGCGTGGATGCATTTCACGACGCCGGGAAAGTGCGGGTTTCGGTAAGTGTGCGAGTTCGCGGTGTAGTATGTGGAGACACCTTGGGTGGTGTAGGCTCTGCGGAAGCCGCCGGGGGGCATAATTGAAGGTCGAGGGTGATGGGTTAGGAAGAAGTCTGTCATGCCAAGTAGGGAAGTGGTGAGGCGAGGAAATGTTGAGCTGGTAAGTGAATTTGGATAATTGTAGTCTGGCCAGAGAACTCATACTAAGTGAGATCGTTCAGGGTAACTGGAAGTCATGAAATAAGTTAGTACGACATTTGCCTTTATTTAATACTAAACTTATTAAAAATCACAAATCCGCAATCCCTTTAGGGTTTAAACTAAGGCCATCTAAAGCTCCCAAATTCTATAATATAACAGCTTATATACAAACAAGGCTATGTGTAGATGCCTGAAAAGTTGGGGATACATCATGTTAGCATACAAATTTGTATACAATAAAAACTAATATAGCAACCGGCTTTATGTAGAAATCCTCTTCACAACCATAATTCCAGGTTTGCAAGGAAGTTACTGCTGAAATTGCTAGTCGGGCGGAGGCTAATGACACGGAAATATATGTACCTATACACAACAGAAAAAGTAGTTACAGTGTGTACCCAGGCCTAGGAGCCGATGCATACTTAAATATGTCTCCCAGGCCAATAGAAATTCAATCCCAATGCACTCCTCCATATCTAGCATCAAACAAATCACACAATATATATACAATCTTCACAGCTCTTTGTAAACCAAAATCCCTAATCCTCCAGAAGATTCAATACTAGTTTCTGGCCACTGACTTGATTCTGTCTCAGCAAATCCAGTCCCGTCTCTATATCTGTTAGTCACCCAGGCAAGCTGCGTTATCGGCAGTGGTTTTTAAATTTCCTCGATGCGATCAGCGAGGTAGCTAACTCCGCAAAACTTTGGCCAAAGTCCCTCACATATGGGTTCACCTCTCTTAGCTCAGGGCCAAACCAGAAGGGCTAAAGAGTAAGGAGTTCTATACACTCGTGGTTATTTGGGAACATAAGGATCATACATTGCACATACAACTGTAAACCACCATGCATGTGATCCAATATCTTGCCTCACACTCGAAAATCGCATCGGGTTTATGTATGAATTCCACTCCCTCTCCCCAGGCCCCAGCCTTAAAAGATATGGACATCTGCCCAGAACGACTACTACTTTAGGTAAGTACTGATACTCTAAGTAAGTAAGTAATGGGGCCCAGACTTAGTAAGCTCTGGGCTGCAGCTCGTGATCATGACAGGGGGAGAACCAGACTACAGGGGAGGGATGACAAAACTACCCAATGTTAACATCGGGAAAAAAGTTGGCCCGCTGGTCATGCGATGCATCGATGGGTGCTTTAGGCCAATAAACCCTGCTGGAGAATATATTTAGGGACTGCAGCTATCGTGGGGGTTCCTTAGAAGCCAGGGCCAGATAGACTATTGCGTTGCAATTGTAATAATTGCTACATGAGGATGAGGAGAAATTCCATGGTAATGGCCTCGGTAAGCAAGTTCGTGGGGAAAGCAGTGCAAGGGCATCTGGATTCAGTCAGACAGTGGGGAGCGAAAATTTCATGTGTATTTTCGTACTTTGCATGACCACACTGGGCACACAAAGCTTTGTACCGGCAGTGCAATAACTTCGGCATCGGCTAATAAGTAAGCAACGCCCTGAATTTAGCAAGCTGTTTCATTTCTCTGCGCAGTTCAGCACGAAATTCTTGTGAATTGAAATTAGATTCTCGCCTTCATGACCATTGCTGGTTCCTGCAATCCGGATGAAGACACATCTTACAGAATAAGGCTATATATTCTTGGGAGATGCAGCTAACAGATGTCCATGGCCATAGCATTACCCTCAACGCACTACCTCAACTAACATGAAACATTCCACCAACTAAATTACCCAGCTAAAATAAGGTGATTTTGCCTTCCCAGAAAATCATCAGCAGCCCAGGGCTCATGTCATGCAGTCAGTATCACAATAAACAAGGATCCTTGAGTAGTTACTCAGCTTTTATGTACTATGTAGGGGATCACATCAAAACTTGGTTCATGCACAAGGCCTTCAGGTGTCACACCTTGGTACTTGGCTGTCGCCCTCATTGGCCAACTCCGTAGTGGCGTCACTTCAAGTTCCTGTTCCCTGATTTGTCTGGTTCCAAGCTCCAAGTTCCTACATTGCTGAACACAAATATGAATATGTCGAACACCCAGATCACGGACATGCCAAACCGCAAACACCCAACTATGGCCAATACTACAACCCCACGACCATGGACTCGCGGCGAGGTTGAGAAACTCATTTCCTGGATGGAGGAGAATCACGAACAACTACGAGGCAAGCAAATTGCATGGCACAAGGAAGTTAAGGAGCAATCATTTGCACTTGAAGAGCACATTACGGTGAAAAAAATCTCTGAAAAAATAGGGAATATGAAGAAAGCTTGGAAAGGTGCCAGAGCAATGCAAATACGCTCAGGGTGGGGAGTTAGGTATGAAGATAATGAGCAGTCCATTAATGAACTACTAGAGCGGAGATGCCCTTTCTTCTGGCGTTTGGAGGAATTATGGGGGTCACGTCCGAATATATCCGTTATTCTCCATACAGAGTCTATAGCCTCTCCAATACCAGCACCTTCTCAGCCAGTTTCTCAAAGGCCATCCGAGCCAGTGCCCCAAATACTGTTCGAGCCAGTGCCAGCATCCGAGCCAGCATCCGAATCATCCTCTAGAAGAGGCTCACCAGCTCTGCATGCAACCCCAGCACCCCTGCTCCCACCAAAACGCTCAGGGAAGCGGGATCTCAATGGAGTATTAAAGCGAGCCTTTGAAGAAAAGCAAGCTGCACAACTAGAGCTAAGCTTAAAGAGAATCAAAGCGGAAAATGAAGCAAAGGTGGAGATTGCTCGAATTCAGGCAGATGCGCAAGTTAAACAGATGGAAATATTTGCTAGAATGACGAGGGATATGCTTGCTGCTAGTCGAGGCGGATTTGGAGGTGGATCTGGAGGGTTTGGAGGTGGATCTGGAGGCGAGTTTGGAGGTGGATCTGGAGGCGGAGATGGAAGTGGAGATCAGTCTTGAGCTTGTTGTAAGGTTACAAGGTTGCAGAGCTCATTTCGACGTGTAATTCCTGCTTTTTTGGCCTCTGCATTTGATTCTTGTTCTCTCATGAATATCTCTTATGGCTGCTTCTTAATAACCATACCGGTGTGGCGGGGTTTCGGTTTCCTGGGGCCTTACTGTTACTCTCAAGTCCTGTGTCAGCAGAACCTTATTCGTATATAGAACTAGACCACTGCTCTCGTTCTTGTTTTGCTTCCTTTCCTCTCTATCCAACTAACAACCGAGTTCCTTCGCCCTTGCCCTTGCCGGCTCTAAGTCAACAGTAGCTCGACCCGACATTAGAGGGCTAGCATTCCCTACCTCCAACATGTGTCCACCGGGGACTTAAGAATTTTTTTCCTGTCATTTCTCTCTCCAAGGCCCACCTACAACGTAGGCACTCTTCTATGCCTATTTGCATGCTGATACTGGGTTGATATAGATGGTGGTTTCTATAATTTTTTTGGACGGTGATTTCTAGGCTTATTTACATGGTGAGACGGGGCTGATTTGGGCGGTGATTTTGGTGTGCCTTCAGGGCAGTGATTTGGTCACAATAGTTGTGTGTTTAGCTAGTTTTGTATTATATCGTGAGAGAATAAAATACATGTCAGCAAATGCTTATAATACACGTGTCATAGAAAAAAAAAAGAGGTTAGGAGACTCTTTACGTTGGAATATGAACTGAAATTAGAACTCCACTCATGGAGAGGATAAGATTTTGATCTGTGTGCAGAATGGACATAAAATCATAAAATAGGATGGGTGTGTCAGGAAAGTGGGGATTATTACAGTGATTTGCGTCTGCGTCAGGAACGAGAGAGCATGAGCTGGAGAATGTCGGTACCGTATCATGGTTTTGCAAAAGCACATGCAGAAGCAACACAAAAATTCATGCAGATACAAATACAAGCACAGGAGTTGGTTCAAGACCTCACCTGCATCGGAAAAGGCCAAATTGCGGCAGGGAAATATCTTGGAATATCAGGAGCTGGTGGATGATATCCTGAAAGAAGGAGTGCATTACCTAAAGATTCACCTGATCCCACATTATGTAGTATCTACGGTGGGTCAATATTAGTAAAGCTATGCACAGAGCATTTCGGGACGCTTGCCGCCGGAGCAATATAAGATCAATTCAACGTCACAAATTGTCACTACATACACGAGAGATCACACATTCGCCATGTGAAGCACTTGACAATTGGGACATTGAGCCGGATAAAGTGAACCAACTAGGGGTGCCGGGAAACAACTGACACGAGGGCAGGTGTACTTAAAATATTGAGTGGGGAATATTGCGGAGCTGGAGAGTGAAACGGCAGTGATGTGATCAAGTGTACCAATTCCAACCTCCAGCGACTATTAGAGGGGGGATATTAATTAATAGAGGGATTTGCACATCCTGGTCAGTCATTAAGCTCGTAGGTATAGCATACCCTTTTTCGCTCTGATTGATTATGTTGTTGCTGTTCTTCTAACGTGTAGTGGTGTTGTTCAGTAGCCTCGTAGTAACCAGTCTGTTGTCACTAGGGAGTTGCGAGGTCACGAACACTACAATTATTATTAACCTGGGGTACGAGGCTAACAGTGACAGGAGTTTTTAGTTACTAATAATGACAGACTACATAGAGGACTGTCATTACTGTAAGCACGAGTCAGCAGTCTAGCCTATGTACTTAGCAACGTTGCTGTGGAACAACACTAGATTTTGACAGACATAATGACTGACTAGGATGTACTCTTAGGGCATATAAGTTACTGGAGGTCCCATATTACCGAAGTTGAGCGGGGAAGGCTTTGTTGTTCACTATGCGAGATGTACTGAATTAGATGTATTTAAACAAATGAGATCTGGTTGGGTTGGGGTTAGGAGACATAGGTGTGTTGGATATGGCATTGCGGAACAATACCTGCGAGCTTACTGCAATTATCAACAAGACAATTGGTCAGAATTGATCACCATGCCTGAGTTCTCCTACATCAACACCTTTTCTTCCACTCTAGGGATCACCCTTTTCCAGGCCATGTATAGAGAAAACTCTAGATACCAGATCAAACCGAATCCCGCAACCAAGCTCCCTGCACCCTCCATGATCAAAAATTATGCTGACCACCTTGCCGAGCTGGATACCCACCTCCATTCAGAAATAATTTGGGCCCAAGCTACATACTCCAAACAAGCCAATAAATCTCATACCCCGGCCCCTAGGTTTGAGATCGGTGATGAGGTATGGCTACTTCGTAGGCATATCAAAAGAACTCGCCCTTCCACAAAACTCGATTTCAAGAAACTCGGGAAATTCCGGATTATCCAGAAAATTTCTTCCCATACCTACAGACTTGACCTCCCTGCATCTCCATGAAAATTCACCCTGTTTTCCATATCTCGCTCCTTGAACCTGCCTCTACCGATCCTCTTTCGAGCCAAACCCAGCCACCTCCACCACCTGTCATTATCGAGGATAAACCCCAATGGGAAGTTGACGAAATCGTCGATTCCCGTTTCCGTGGACACACACTTAAATACCTTGCCCGATAGGTCGGCTATAATGAGCTTACCTGGGAACCTGCTAACATGTTTTTGAATGCAACCAAGTGCTGTGAAAATATTCCATGCTTTGTATCCTTCAAAGCCTCGACTTCGCACACTACCGAAATGAGTGAACTTGATTCATGCTATGGATCGAGCTACTAACGGATCATCTTTAACCTGTCATAGAATATACTTGAACCTGTGACAGTCGTATTAGCCACTAGTACGACTTTTAAAACATGACTACTTACAAACCTCGACCCGCGAATCTTAACACCCTACCAGTAACCCACGCACTTATCTGTGTAAGTATACTCTAGCTTGAACTGCCTTGACTAGTGCGACTACCGCTGGAAGTCCTAACTAGGTACTCGCTTAATTAGGGAATCTGCTAGATCGATCTAGTGGGATAACTTTAAATCCCTTGAATCTTATGTCTTGCGACAGTCGTGCCAGTTATATTGGCACGACTCTCGAAAAACAGAAACTGTCCCTTTCGCACTTGTACACCTTTCGAATCTTTGCATGTGCTTGCTTGCGCGTCCTTCTGTTCATACTCGATTGAGATACTTTGACAGTCGTGCCAGATATTGACACGACTCTCAAATGGGAACTAGATTCTCTATAAAAGAAGTCAATTTCTGCTATGTTCTTCTCTCCTCACGCAACACCCCACTCCCCCACGTTCAATGAGCTCGTCTATAACGACGAGAATCTACCAACACTCATCTCGGTCATTACTGCTAATGGCGCAGGCCTCCGCAAGACGATCGAAGCAGGCATCATCTCCCCTTGAATCACTACCCCCCCCTTCCCCACTAATAATGTTCGCATATAAGCGTCCCCTCTCACCCTATGTTATCGTTACCTTGTCCCTTTTTTCGCGTTTCTAGGCCATAGCCGTGAGGCTGCATGCCGCTCTTGTATGTAGAAAAATACAAATGGATTTAAAAATAAAAATAAAAAAAAACTTGTTCACTTCTCTGTACCTAGCTGTTTATAAGACTATCCTCCGTCCACTCTTTACTTAAGTGTAGCCCAGACTACCTTGCCTCCGTGCCCTGTCCCTGGTTTCATCCAAGTCTCCTGACACCTCGATCACACATGTAGACTTCCTACATATACAATACCTCGACACTTGCGTATCTACTTACGCAAGTGCCAACTAACCCTTTCCTCATCACCTGCGATCGCAGGTGATACTACAAACCCTAATACCCATTCATAACATTAGTGAAGCACTCAGATTTAGTGTGGTTTAAGCCCTTCCATCTTTTACTAATAATACAGTAGTCACATTCACTCCGCCGCCAGCACTCGCTCTCTGCGAGTGCCAGACAGCGAAACCACAGAATTTTCAACGTTCACAACTGAGATGCAGTTTGATAACCCCCCATGAATTTTGTTCACTCAGTACTAATATATCTCGATAGTGCACCTTCTAGACCACTTACCCTAAGTGTCTGCCAGTCGATATCACATTGTGGTAGGGTCTGGGTGAAGTTGTCGGTCGGCCATCACTGATGAGAAGGACTTTACCACTACAACTCTACATTATCTCAACAACTACTGGACCAATTTGAATAATTCTTGCACTATTGTAATCACCTGTTTCTGCTCTATTGAATGTACTACCTACTTACACTCTCTGTGTTGTGGTTGTTGCTGGATAGACTCTCTTTTATTCTTTGATAGTCTTCAAGAAATTCTGTAATGGTCTCTGGTATTTGTGAATTTTTCCGTGCAGCCTCAAGAGATACTTGTTTACGAGTACAGTACTCTGGATATCGCTTTAAAAAATGCCGGACCCAATGTTCTCCTACTACCGGTGGTGGATCATTGTCGCTGTTGTGATTCCGTCTTAAAATAGAATTTGCGCACTCAGCAATCATAGGAAGGCGAGCAGAAAGTCCCATTTTATCAAGGCGATCAATATACTTGCAAACTGCAAGCTCTTCTGCTTCAGTAAGCTTTCTGTTGTGTGGTAGTCGTTCATTTAGTGATGGAATTCCGTTATAGCGGTCTCAAGCCTTCTCTCTGGTACAAAAATTCTCGCGCCACAGCAGCAATATTTGGTCTTTCTAAGGTGGAGAGATGCTCAATAGCCTGCTATATCCGAGCCTCAACAATTTTGTATGGCTCTATAACCTTGCGAGGTGTGGGGGTTGTCGACATTGTGAACTTCTGCCAGGAGGTTGAAAATTCTGTGGTTTCGCTGTCTGGCACTCGCAGAGAGCGAGTGCTGGCGGCGGAGTGAAAACGAAGGCGCCAAGGGGAACCCCTGTTAGGCACGAGTACTATTGTCTCCTCTGTCTCTTGCTCTTCCTGCTTCGGTTTTAAGAACTACCGGGTTCTCTTTGGATCCCTCGTCAGCTTTGGGCCTTCGACCTTTGAGTTTTTACGGGATGTATTCTTTTAGCCTCCTGGCCGCATCATCATATCCATGATCCTTTACCCGAATATTTTCCACGGTATTGGAGTAATATGGTGGTAGGGACATCAGGAGGAACTCAGACTTGGCTCGGTCAGATTCCGCAAATTTTTGGAGGCCTTCTCCAATTCCATCATCTCTTGCGGTGGTTAGATCCGCTCTCCCGATAACTCCAACAAAGGCATTTCAGGTTCGTTCAAATGCAGCGATATATTCTTCGATAGTCTGGGTTCGGTCATCGAACTGGATTTTTGATATGCTGTTTAGTAGGGAATAAAACTCGGTGGAGGTTTTCCCTTCATATGCTTTCTTCAGCTCATTATATGCTTCCTTTGCCGACCCATCCTTGCTCGTACATCATCTTCGCAGTTTTTCCGGATAGTCAACAGGGCTACCGCATTTGCATCCTTCCACGTCCTTCTTTCTTTGGGAGTTGCTGTCTCCTCCGGCTTTTCATATGTCCCTATGACCACATCCCATACTCTTTCGTCTCCTGCTGGGACGAGGTCTAGATAATTCTCTATAGCCATCACCCATCCTGGGTATGTGGTTGCCCCTGACAGCTTGGTATCTAGTGTAGGGATCTTTCTTGAAGAATCGGACATGGTGGTGCTGGTGGGCTTAGAGGTCTTGCTTTCTGGCCTCTTCTTCGCCGAACTTGGACATTTACTGGAAGGTCTGGGTATGTGACCTCTTCTTCGTGCTCGGAGGTTTCTTCGGAGATTAGTTCGAGGAATTGTTCTAGGATTTGTTCTTCTTCGTATTCGTCTCGAGGCGCTGGTCCGGCTTCGCTGCTACTCATTTAGCTGAGCGCAGGGTATATTTGGTCAAAGCTTATAAGCTGGTCTTCGTACTGGTCAAGTAGGGATGTTGGGGCCTCTTGGATTTCGAGGTTGGTTAGGAGGGTTTGTTCTTCTTGTTGTCGTTCCTTTGTCGCTGGTGGCTCTTCGCTCGTCCTTGGTGGTCCGTAGTTTTAACAGTCCAGTCGAAATGGTATCTGCACTCTGAGGTGTCTTTCTGTTTCCGCTGGATCTTGTTCGCTTATTTCTTTCAACCTTCGTTCGCAGTCGGCAGCGATCTGCGCGGCTCGTTCCGATGTGCTATTATTTGTGCTTTGGTTGAGGAGGTTCCTGAAAAGCGATTTGTTTTGGCGGTTGATTTTCTTGGACCAGGATCGGTGATTGGGCATGTGTGTATGTGCAGCAGCTTGAACGGTATTCCACTTCTGCGCAACAGTGTTACTGGGCTAGGCCGCAGATGTCTCAACTGTTTTGCTTCTACGGTACCGTAGTACCTAGAGCACCGGGCTCATAACCTGTAAGATTACGAAGTTATGCAGCGAAGGAATCTTGAAGAGAATTGCGTGTGTATATTCAAATAGCAGAGTGATCTTAGGTATCGCTCGGTATAGACTTATTATTGCTATGGTCCTAGTACTCTGAAGAAAAATTCCTTTCCTTCGCCCTTTTTCCAGCTCCTTATATCTTAATTTCTCTAACTGAAACGGACCTATTCCTTTCCCTTGCTTCCTACTGCAGAATTCAAACCGACCTATTCCAGCTTATGATCTTCGTTCCATGGATAACCCTTGACGCGATCGCCCGATGCCATCTGACATATTCTCCATCCGAGATAGCCTTCTAGCAATGTTCCTTTATCCAACCTAACTGCTTAGCTATAACCCGGCTGCCTTTGGAGATGTACATAAGCCTGGCTGTGTCCTCCCTCACAGGGCAACCAGCTTTCATCAGTGAGGAGACGGTCGCACTAATTGACTGACTCGGTTGAACAAAGTGGGGATTACTGCTGGACTCCCCTCCAAACAGTTTACTAGAAGTGACTGAAGCTCTCCTGCACATAAGCGAGCAGCGAAAATTCCAAGTGGGAGGGTCTACGCAGTTACCCAATACCAATGGAGTGCGTATAGACGCAACTATTTCCTTCATTCATTCCTAATGCTCGTTCCGAATATAATTATACATACGGTGCAACATCACAACCGGACAAGTAGCTCGGCTCCTTAGACTCCAATTCACCCCAAAATTTCAATAACCGTCTTTGCTCATGTGAGTTCGGCACTTCCACAAGCTGATAGGTGTATCCCTGAAGAGTGAAGGGGAAAATAACCGTATTCATTAGCAGCACAAAGGAAAGATAATCGTATGTGTACAAGGTGTTAGAGAGGGGCGAGGAACCCTCGACATGGATTTCATATTCATCAATTACCTACCATCTTCTGATCTTCACTCGCTCGTGTACATTGTTGGAGCAGATCGCGCGGACAACAGATATAGCCGTCCTCATATAGCACAAGATACCAAGGATTGTCGCTCGGTCAAAGTCGATTAACATGGCTCGCAGACGTCGCTTCTTGAGTTCCGGAGTCACACCATCAAATGAAAAGTGCCTTCCCCCCTACATCCAATTCCTCGAACACACTGATATTGTCCCCTCGAACATCCCGATGGACAATCCCATGATCATGTACCCACTTTAGTGCCACGAGGATGTCCTAGACTAGTACCTAATTGTGTTCGATGGCCCCAGCATCCTCTTTTGAGTGGGCATAGGGTATTCTCCAGATGTATTTTCTTGATGGCTCAAATATGGTTCATTCTGAGTACTGTTGCATTGCTCGAGCGTCCTTCCATGATCACTCCATATTTGGGCTTTATCTGTAATTCTCTTCACCGAATAATATATCCCCATCTGTGAATACCTGAGCTTTTAAATGCAAATAACATGGCATAAGCTTATAAAAGCTCAGGTATTCACAGTTGAAGAACATATTATAGTGAAGAGAATTACAGATAAAGCAACAAATATGAAGTGAGCATGGAAAGAGGCTCGATGCATGCGGAGTAAAGCAAGAAATGCGGCATTAGGGTAGCCTTGTATATAGGCCTCAAGGAGATCAATATCATGTCGCCCTGCACTTGTTTTGCGGGATAGTAGGTACTGGTGAGAGGCAATAATCTCTCACATGGTTAACAAGTCCTCAAGATCTTCCTCATAATCATTCTCCTCTTCTAAGCATATAGGCATATGGGGTATTTTCAGCTTCAGTTTCAATGGTTGACCTAGAGTTGAGTTTTCTCTGTTGTTCGAGGAATGCTACGTCATGTCACTTGCAGGAAATTTATTTAAGCCGCCAACCATATATTTCAGTAATTTTGGCTAGTACGTGATACAACATTCTACAGAAACTTATTGACCATCACTGCTGTAATCAATAAGCCTTTTAAGCAGTATATACAGTATCTACGAGACTACAAGAAGTTTATATTATTGACAACAAGGAACGTGAGAATCCCAGTAACAGGTCTAGCCTAGGAAAATGACAAGGGAAAGCCCCGCTCTCAAAAACGTTACCGTATATGCCTCTACCGCCAACTACGTACCCTTTTTGACAAAAGGAAATAATTCATAACCGCATTATCCCATGACCAACTTGGTCTCCACCTACCATATTGTCTCCTTCCTTCACCCCCCCTCATCCACTTCCTCTTATCTTCCATCTCCTCCCACGTCCCCCACCTCCTTCCCATATTCCCCCCCTCTATACACAGGCCAGGGCTACATATCGTCCCGTTTCTGCATAGTTTTCTGCACTTACGGCAGGCAGGTTGGGTCAACGCAATTATTCAGTACCTGTCGCCAGGTTTGCAGGTTCCCTTTTCCAGTCCAAACACTGAGTGTTAGTTAATAAGGGCTTTTCGGGTTCTCACCCAAAATTACCTTTCCCATCTCCCGTTCCCTTCACTTCCCTCTCCTCTTTCCTCATCCGCTTCCATTCTTTATTTCAAACCCCCCTTACGTAACCTGTGGGTTTGCCGTTTCCACTCCTGCACCCCTTCTTTGCCATTTTATCCGCCGTCTCATTTCCCTTAATCCCCCCCCCCCCACATGCGCTTTTACCCATCCAAATCTAACCGCCCCATTCCCTGATTCATTCTCTTCTTTTCAGCTCCTTCACCACCTTTTTTTCAAAGCTACAGATTAAAGGCTTTGCAGCAAAGGATTTAAAAATTGGAATGAGTGCTACCTGAGGAGCCGCCAGAAGACTTAGACTCTTTACCGCATCTACTGGTGTATAACGATCCTTGTCAGTTTAAAGATATAGGTTGAGCTTATGCAGTAAAGGTGATAAAATAGGTGGATGGTAACAAGCTTACTGAGGTATAATGGTCCCTGTCAGTTAAACTGACAAGGATCGTTGTTCGCCAGTAGATGCGGTAATCGCGTTTAAATTGATATATATGCTTCACATCAGCCATGCTTATGATCTACATACATGTCCCCCACATATGTATGGTGATAGCGCTACTGATTAAATTGTGTCTCTACGCTATAAGTTGCAGGTGCTGGAACCTGTCATGCATTGCAAACCATATTATTACATTACTCTATAATAATCAAATCGATCAATTTTCGGGATGTGGGCATGTATGCAGATTGAGACTTGCATGACCTTGTGGGTACTTATGTACCAGGTGATCGCAAACTGACGCCACGGCATGATCCGACATATCATGTACCGTACCTACATAATGCAAGTGATGCATACCTAAGGCGTCTACTGTAGAAACGATTTAGGTAGCACATTCCCGATTCGGCTCTTTTATTATCTCATAAATATTAGTCGGGTTGAGGGCTTGTGCCAACACCAGACTTATAAATATAACGGAAGAGAAATACAACAGCGAATTTGTAATTAAAAGTAAACTAAGATAGAACTATAAGATAATCATGAAAGTTAAAGTAGATACCCTCAAAACTAGATACATCGGCAGAAGCGAAAAAATATGATAATACTCCATGAATCAATACATGATTCCCATTCTGAGATTGGATATATCAACCTCTCCTTTCCCACCTACGGTAGCCCCCACAAAACAATTGAATGACATCATCAAAGAAAGGTTAGTTAGTTAGCAAACTAGCAATAGAAATCAAAGCCCGCAGCACCTGGTCCAAATACCCGAAACATCAATAAATAACAAACAGACCAAAGCACCAGGTGTGTCATATGCGTAATGTAAGTATGCCCGCAATGCCCTGTCGCTCATCTAATATCTATTAGTCAATGAAACTCATAGAGTATGATCAAATCTCTCCCCAAGCTCCCATTCCGACACAGCTTCCTTCCCCCTTACTTCCGACACTGGTTTCTACTTTCCAGTAAAACCCTGTGCTTGTATTTACAGTTGTAGCAGCCGCAGCTGCACCACCCGCGACACTCGCCTGAGCCTTCTTCCCCGTCCCCGCTTGCCTACTGGTCTTCGTGCTCTGGCTCGCACAACTACTCCCGTTCCTATAACCCCCCATTCCCAACAACCCCCATGACGTTGACATAGGGCTCTGCCCCGAATGTGTGGATCCAGAAGTGCTTTTTCTCGCCTGATGCCGACGCTGAATTAAAGGGTGTTGGTGGTATATTGGTTTATGTGGTTCAACTGTGGTGGTAGCGCCCGTTTTGCGGGCTGCTCTGGCCGAGACTGAGGAGGGTGAGGATGAGAATCGAGACTTCAGGTATGAGAAAAAGACACGAATACCGAGCTCCTGTTCCCAATACTCCTTCCTTAGCTGGGCTTCCGCACGTACTTCCGATGCGGTGTATTCCAAGTCATCTTCACTAGGCGCCACCAAGCGCATGCCTGCATGATGCCTGGAGAATGACTCCTGTCTTGGATGGGAGAGAGTCGGTTTGAAGTCCACCTCACTCGGCGAGCTTACATTCAACACGGACATTGCAGCGTCAGGCTCATCATGCTTTTTATGGGAGGCTTGTGGTTTTGGTGTCTTTGTGCCTTCTGCCTCAAAATCGATTTTCCTAGAATTTGGAGTCTGTTCAGAAGCCCATCGGAGATATGTAGAAAACGCGCCCTGGGTTGGATGTAATGTGTATTGCTGTAATAAAATACCAAGTTCCCTCGCAATTGTCTCCAATAAACTCCTCTCCCATTTGACCCCAACAGTGTCATCAATAAAATGGATATCCGATTCTGCTGACGTTAATGATGGAGGGAGCGATTCCCCGAATATTGCTTCCAGCAACCTGTCGTCTATTCCCATAATATCTCTCATAAGGCTTCGTGTCACCCTTCTCCAGAACGTCTCCAGGACCTCCACACTCCCTTTCTCAGCACCAACAGTACTTTTCCCATCTTCGGTCGGTGTGACTGGAGGTTCCTCTCCGTGGTCATCTTCATCCAACATCATGCTTGCTATCATTTCCTCTTCCTTCTCCTTCTCACTAGCACTGAACGTCGTGGAAGTTCGGGATCCACGACGTCGCTTCTGTTTTCGCACCATCTCCATCTCCTCTATGAATGCAGCACTATGTTCCTGTCTCCATTTCTGTATTCGCGAGTTCAAATCGTTCGCCTCACCAAAGATATTATTTCGTGCAGCTAGCAGTCGTAGTGACTCTTCAAGAGACCGTATACCCGGTATAAAGATCGAGTCCTCTTCATGTGATGTTACCGATGGGAACATTCCCCGTCCGTCGTGTGTTGGCAAGAGCACAGGATGTATCCCTTGGTTTTCTCTGAATGGTTCCAGCGAATCCTCATCACCGTCATATCCATTATATGCCATATGATCCACCTCTTCCACTTCTGCTTCTGTCTCTTCTCCATACGATGGATCTTTTGTTCCGTTAAGCCTGCTCTCCGTCCCCTCCGTCCATAATTCACTGCGTTCTACGTTTGTACCAACTTCTGTAACACTAATGTTGCTCTGCTCCACGGTCACAGAGGGAGAAAACACTATCCATTCCTGCTCTTCTGACTCTCCCAACGCCCCAAGTATGTGCCTCGATAGAGTAGGGCTAGCCGGAGATTCGTGGTATGAATCATGCTGGCCCTGGCTTGATTGGGTCGGTAAGGAAGAGATCTGGGGTCGCCTCTCAGTTGTTGGTGGTTGGAACGCCATGTCTTATTAGCTATTTGTTGAAACTAGAAAGAACCTGTGCCAATAAGTACAGTGCCTTCGGTGGGTTCTTTGAGTTTCTAAGGTTGCTTGCGATGCGAAAGAGCTCAATACTATACTAGTTGTAAGCATAAGCCTGGTGCTGAAAGCTCATGACGAGCAGTGGATGGTACAACTGACCGTGAGAGGCAAAAAGCAACCCAACGGCGCTCAATCTTGATAGGTATCGATCAAAGCCCAGAGAGACACGACTCAACACCCGAAAAGGCGATAGGCGTTCCTTATAAGCAAAGTAGCGGTATTTAACTCTCGGATGATAACGCAATAATAACGGTGGCTAGGCAAAAATCAAACGACAGCTAGGCTGATGTGGTTGAATTCAACACCGCAACCCACCGCAGCACGCGGCGGGGAGATGTATTCGCTTCTTCTGTAATACTACCGCAATATATCTCGCCTGATATGACTATAATCTCGGTAGGGTGCTCAAATTGTCGCTCTATGCGTCAAAGAATCGCACGTTGCAGGATCATGCTAGAATAAATAAGAAGGTAACTCGTAGGGAATACAGAACTCCACTAGTTCAATGTTGGTAGTGGGCGCAAATTCAACGGATGTGAGGGGTTTTGTTGTTTCATTGGGGCCGGTAAATTATTTGTGAACAAGCTCTCCATCTTCTCGAAATAGCTCCGATCGTATCATAAATATCTACAGGTGGCGGGTGATAGCGGATGTACCTCATAAGTTCTAAATATCAAGAGCCCTAAACAAGGCGTTACAACGATGACCTCGTTCTCGTGGCCGGAAGCCAGCTCCCATTGGATATAGCAGGTGGTCTCGTACTCTTTGTATGGGAGTCAGGCTGGTACACATGCCCTCACATCATTCCAAGATATGACTTGGATTGAAGAAACTGCTGCACACTGAGACTGATCTCAGACGTCATTTCGAGACGTCATTTCGACCTCTCAAGTGCTGATACCATAATGCGTGACATAACTCTAGCTCATTGGTTATAGAGGTACTCCCTCTGTATGATCAGCTTATACCCAAAATTGCGAGACACACAGCGACTAAGTTTACCAGACTAGCCGCAGTCCAGTCTGGTGCCGAAGTCAGCAACCGGGTCTATTGATATCGAAGATGGGGATTTCTATTTTGTATAACACACACTTGTCTTCTTGAAGCTTGTACTTTAGCCAGACAAATAGGTATCAACCATAAGGGAGAGTAGTCTGGTTGAAGGGAGATTGCAGCCTGTATAAAAGACCTGGAACCATAATGTAAGACCAACTCTTACTCCCTATATCGCTTCCCTTTCCCACCGATATCATCCACTGTCTATAGGTACTCAATTACATCTTCATAAGCCATAGATGATCAAACGCCAAAGGTGGAGGTCAATTAGATGGACGATAGCGAGTTCCAAAAGGAACAGGTAGAACAGCAAAACTCATTCATAACCCAGTGGTAATACTAAAATGGCAGCCGTTAGAAATGAAAGGAAAAAAAAAGACAACCGATTCCCCATGTACACAGAGTTCTCTTGTTCTTCCTGAAACCAAATGCCGAAACCCGAATCCCAAGTAAAGACCCACACCGATGAAAATTGACTGCTGATGCATTTTTCCTATTGTATCAAATTGCGCAAGATCTAGGCGGCGAAAGCCTCTGGATACATCTTGATGTTCTGTTTAAGGGATCCCTTGGCCCTCAGGAACTTGACATAGGCACCATCATCCTTGAGCTCACCAGCGGCGCGCTTCTCCGTGTACTCCTCACGACGTAGAGGAGTGAAACCCCAGTTCTTAGAGACGATGATCTTTTGGCGACCAGGGAACCTAGTAGTAGATTAGAATGTGTGCATAGCAACGACTTTAAGATATTTGAGACGTACTTGTACATGGATCTTCGGAAAGCTTCAATGGCGGAGGCACGGTGAGAGTCCCTGGTTCGGACGGACATGATGATCTGACCGATGTTTACACGGGCAACAGTTCCGTATGGCTTTCCCCAGGCACCACGCATACCAGTCTGGAGCCTATCCGCTCCAGCACAGGACAACATCTTGTTGATACGGATGACGTGGAATGGGTGAGCACCTGGATGAATAAATATATTAGCATATGGGTTATCCTATCTGGAGAAATGATGTACATACGGACACGGATGTGGAAGTTGTCCTTTCCAGCGGTACGGACTAGGTATCTGTTGGAACAGACACGAGCGGCTTCCAGAGCCTCGGAGGAAAGTTGTTCATACTCGTTGGAAACCAAGTGAATACAGAGTGGGAACTCGTCGACACCAGCCTTCTTTCGTCCCAAATCAAAAATCTTGATCTTTGGGTCTGGGACACCACGGTTGAATCTTGACTTGGGGTAAGGCTTGTCTGCGATAGCAAGTTAGCCCGGGACCCTTATTCTTCCCCTTCCTCCCAAAATATTCCCAGTCCGTGAAAACATACTCTTGCAGTAGCGATAGCAGCGAGCTGGACGACGGGCCATTTTTGATGATTTTTAGGTGTGCCGGTGAAGATCGAGTGGTTATCGAAATTGTAGGGGCTGCTCAGGGAGATCAAGAGAATATGGTATCTTGATTTCTAATGCAAGAACACTTGGCATTGGTTCCAATGGTGGGATGCTTACAAAACATTATAGTGCAGGGTTGAGCAGTCATAGGGCTAAACCCCCATATTTCTAGCCATTCGAAAAAAAATCACGGAGAGAATTTATGGCAATTGGATGATGCATAAAGTTAAAATCACTCTGAAATAAATCAGGAGAGCAAATAAAATCGTCATTGCCTTGTCTTCAAATTAACGCCTCAAATCCACCCATTTTTGAATGCATTATCTTGAGAAAATGAATTGTACATGATTTCCAACCCAATCCCAATACCCAGCAAGAAAGACGTCGTTTACGCGTTGGCAGACAAGATGTCAGAGTCACCCTGGTCCAAGATCGCCATGGTAGAGCATCGGAAGAGTTTACCGCAAGCAGTACCCAACTCAATCTGTAATCATGGGAAGATGACATGTTAGTCACACAAGATTTCCCTCCAAAGCAAAGTCTCTGGAGAGTTTGCTTCTTCGCAGGGAATTATACACCATAACCCCAGTATATTTAAGTACGGAAGGGATTCGGCAGCATAGACCAAGTGAAAATAGCTCTCTCCGGAGCCTAGAAAGCTTCTTCGCAGAGAATCAAGGTACTGGGGTAAAGGTACTCACGTTGGTACCAGCGAAGTGGTGGACGTTGCACTTTCCAAGCATAGAGTAGTACTCGAGCTCAGACTTGCGGAGTGGCGGGGTGTTGCCGGCAATGATGACCAGCTTGGCCTTTCCATTTCTCAAGGTCTTGAGGGTAGACTTGTAGCCGAGAACGTACTTGCCGGACTTCATTACCAACGCCAAACGGGAATTAATGGAGTCAGCCGCCTTCTTGGTCTTCTTGGTAGGTGCTATCATCGTAGTCAGTCACTCGTTCCTTGGGTTTGAGTTGTTGTGGAATTCACCATACCCATCTCTGTGCTTTGTGTTTATTGAGGCGCAAGCACTCCGGTCTTTTGGTTGAGGATTGTTGGTGGTTGATGAGTCTAAAGGCTTCTGGCGCGAGGTTGTCCGTCCTGTAAATTAGCCTTATGTGTGGGGCGAGTTTACTCCGCCCTAAGCCCTAAGCAAACTTGGCAATTGCTTGGCGAGATTTCTTAGTTTCTACTAGCTATAAATGGTATCATGACTAAACTAATACCGGCAAGTTATCCTAACCGCCGCATAAGGCAATCTCTCCTCGTTTGTTTTCATCGACAAATATCCTTACATCGATACCCTACCATACCCATACCGTTCTCCTTTGTCATACTGTCCAAGTCTACTTACGAAACTCCTGATACGGGCATGTCCTCAATGGCGGAGCTAACAAGTTAGACCGTAGTCAAGCTTAGTCTGGCTTGCACTAGCCCCTCCCCAGAGTCAAGCTACGGGTTACCACGCCCAACTGATTTCAACAGAATTCGTAGAATTAGCATCCCGGAGGTTAGCAAATCTCAAATATCTTAACCCAGACGTCAAGCCGGCCAAACGCGAATACTCCAACACACCGAAGCCAAGGTCCTTGCCCGAGTATCAGGAAAGGCAGCAATTCTAGATAGCAGGATTTCTACATCACTGCGCACAGGAACTCTTGTCGCAGGAGTCTAACCTCAAGGCCGTGGACATAGTATCACAACGAAGGTGCTTAAGAAGCACTCACCTAAGCGTGACGGAAGGACAAGGCAACTTATAAGACTCTCTCGGCTCTCTCAGTCCCATTACGACCTCATATATCATTCTATTATGTCTCAATAGTGTATTCAATAGAAATAGAGCATTCATACCAGCACCTGACGGCCTTTTAGTCACTCTTTTGGACACCGTTTGCAAATTTTCAGCTCTTTTTTTGGTTACCAGAAAAATATATTTCCATGGTCAAATACAGCTTCGGAAGTCATGTCTTTTTATGGACATTTTATCTCGATTTCGTACTTCACTTCATCTCAAAAACTTGCTTTATTGCGGTTACATGTTGTAACGTCTGGTTCGAGGCTTCAGTGGACCTTGGTTTTCTCATCTACTCTTCTCAGATCTTGAAGGCATGAGCCTGAATTCTCTCCGCTGCTTACTCACTCATCTCCATCTATGCCCGCGAGGTACACGCAATTTCCCAATCTCCGTACTCTCTAGTTGTATCCATCATAGCATAAACGCTCACCCCATTCCGTCCATGGGGTGAGTGACTACAATTGATGGTAGAGTAACATTTCCTCATATTCAGTTAAGATCCTGTATTGTTATGGGTCTGGTGACTTTATTCCAAGGAAGATATATCCATCTCTTGTATAGCAATTACTAATTCTCCTTCTGAGGTTAGGTAGTGGTGAGAGGTACATAAATGGCGTCAACAAAAAATAAAATGTATCCCAGATCACACATTCGAATCTTACAACGCCCTATTAGACGTGATCACAGAAACATCCGATTCCATTCATTACAAGCCAATAGATCATAATAAAATTATAGAAAGCACAATGCCTCTAGAAATCAACATGCAAAATAAGACAAGTGACTAAGTAAAGAGAGAAGAGATCACTCTAAATCACTCCAACTGCGCCACCACCAACATCAATATTTCCTCCACCGACTTCCCCGCATGTTGCGGCGCCTTCGCAACAGCCTGCCAGATCTCTCCATGTCTTGGCTCCACCGAGACACACTTCGATATTGCATCTTGTCGTTTTTCCTGATAACCCATTAGCGCATATCCACACCGTTTTTCAGGGTAAATGGCACTACTAACCTCCGTCCCATGCTGCAATAAAAATTTATAATACCACGCCCACGTATCTCCCAAATCACTATCCGCCAGAATCGCCTTCTCAAACCAACTCAACGCCTTATCCAATTTCCTCTCATACCAAAAATTCCTCGCCACTGTAACAAATAATACAGGATCATTATCCACCTTCCTCATGGCTTCCACCATCCTTGGCTTCCTTTGGGTTCTGGCTTCCAAATACCAAATACTCTCACTCCACAGTAACCCCGAGTTTGGACATTCTTGCAACGCCTTCGCCATAAGGGACTTCGCTTGATTCATATTATTCGCCCTTCGTTCCACCCTCACAGACTCACACCAGAGAATTGGATTCTTTGGAATAGCAAGTCGTGCTCGGTCGAGTACAGAGCGGGCCTTGACTATGACACCGGCTTTTTCTTCGAGGCGGGAGGCGAGGAGCCAGAGTGGAACGGAGTGTGGACAGGCCTTTGTACCAGTCATGTACGCCTCGCGAGCTTGTGGGAGCTTCGAGTCCGTTTCGTAGATTTGGCCTTTCATCATCCAAAGTTTGTCGGCTTTGGGGTAGAGCTGCAGCCCCTCATTGACTAGTGACAGTGCGGCTTCTGTATTTCCCAACTGCCGCTCGAACGCCACACTCTTTATCCACACTCTGTCTGTGCCAGCTTCACTTCTTGCTGTCCCGAGCAACTCGCGCGCAGCTTCGTGTTGGTTGTTTTCGGCTTCAAGTTTAACAGCAGCAAGCCAGATATCTTCGTTATTCGGATTCTGCTTGAATGCACGACCAAGTACAACTCTTGCGCCATCAATTTCACCGGTTTGCCATTTCTCCTTGGCGAGCATCATCCACAGAATCTCAGAGTGCGGACAAGCCTCGACGGCTTTCTCAAGTAACGCCACAAGAGCCTCCTTAGTTCCGTGGTTCTTCTCGAGATCTGCAGCGGCACGCCATATAGACTTCTTGGTGTAGAAGACTCGCAGAGCATAAGCGAGAATAGCTCTAGCAGTCTCATATCTTCCTCGGGAAATTGACGATTCTGCGTCGTCCATCCATGTCTTCTTCCGGTCGTCATCTTCGTCTAAACCCCAGCCCAATGTCTCCCGAATTATGTTCTGGCAGGTTAGATTGGCACCTTCTTCCTCGCACTTCTCGGCTTCCGCAATCCACTCCTCGCGCTTGGGCATAGCTTGCTCTCGAGCGAGAGCTTGTACGGCACGTTTCATAACATTGATCTTGTTGTTACCTTGTTGCTCTTGGAGGCGGGCGGCAGCAAGCCAAATCTCGTGGGATGTTGGGATAGCCTTGCGGGCTTTGTTGAGAACGGCCTGGGCGTTTTCAAAGGTTTCAAGGCGCGCAAGAGCGAGCCATAGATCAACAGATAATGGTACAAGCTCTACTGCTCTTGCAAGCAAGATACGAGCATCCTTCGGGTCATCTTCAAGCTTGACTGCCTCTTTCCATAGTACAACTGACTGGGGGATGACATCGAGAGCTTTTCGGACGACACGCTTCTTTGCCCTTGTTTCGGTCTCTAGCTTCATAGCCTCTTTCCACAGGTTGACTGATTTGGGGTTCTCTTTGACGGCTTGGGCGACAATAATTTTGGCGTTATTGTTGTCACTCAGTCGTATACTCTCTAGCCAGACGTCCTCGTTCTTTGGACAGTGCTCGCATCCACGGGCAATAACGCTTCGCGCCTGTACCATTTTCCCTGCCAACTCCTCTAGACGAGCTGCTGCGATCCATCCGGGGGCGTGCGAAGGGTTGGTTTTGATAACTGATTCGAGGAGCGTGCGGGCTCGCTTGATGTCTCCAACTTGTGCTTCGGTTTGGCCAATGATACTCTTATTAAGACTGGTGAGGTAACCCTTTGGATCGATATTTGTGGCCCCTCCGTGGACAGAATCGGTACCTGCACTAGCTTGATCCAGCCTGACCTGGAGCACCTTATTCTTTGCCGCCCCAATATCCGCAAAATTTGTCATTGTCCCATCTGCGGCATCCGAACTGGCAGCCCCATCTTCCACTGTTGTCCCAAATTGAGTAGAGTCCCGAGCAGCGGCAATAACAGAGTCCGGAACGGCATAGAACTTCTGATGCAATGCCTGTCGCGCTCGCCGATTCCTCCCGGTCAAATCCCCAACCTCAGGTAGATTCGCCCACTCATCGTCGGTAACCGTACTCAAAGCTCGTTTCAGATCAGCGAATTGTTGCTGAATCTTGGGATTTTTGCGCTCGTATTCCTCCCGTTCAGTTTTCTCGCGGGCCTCCCTATGAGAAGAAATCCAACGTTGGCATTCTGTTTATAAGGTTGGAAAAGATGATAAACCATGTATTCATTCCCATCTCAAAAAAATTATATAGGGACGCGGAAAGAGATCGGGGGAAGGGGGGAATAATTACCTTCGTGCCCTTCTTCGTTTTTCCATACGCTCGTCTACAGACTGGTAGATCCTATCTGCCTCATCGTCGTCCTCGTCGTATGCGCCAGTGGCGAATAGTCCGACTTCGTTCTCGGGGTCTTGATACCGGTCATCGTCCTCTTCATCGTCTTTCTTCTCCTTTGCACCGTACGCTGTTGGAGGAGCTTGCCCGAGGAGTTCCGCTCTACGGGTGAGGGCAGCTTTGATAGCTTCCTCTGAGGGACCTTCTCGAGCTGGACCGATGTCGGATCGTGTTGTGAAGCCAGTAGCACCTCGCCCAAGACCGGCGACATAGTTGGCCGGAGCTTCTTCGAGTAGGAAGGACTTCATAGCACCGGAACGCTGGATGAGGTCGATTCGTGAATGTTACTTTATAAGCAGACGAGCTTGTTACCAAAAGTTTACGTGTACCTTGTATAGTACATAGTACATAGTCATGTCATGACTCAGATATATGACATTCATTTGCCACCTAACTGTAATCTTATACAGAGTATGACGCCAAGTGTTGTAAATCTTGGCAAAAAAGCCCAATTGATTGCACGCTCGCTCGTCAACTAACAACACCGTCGATACCGTTTACATCAACATGCCGAAGGCTCCGAAGAAAGGCGGCCATTTGGGTCAAACACCCTATGCGAAGGGAAGTGCCGGTGCATCGTCAAAGCTGGCCAACAATGTCTTCAAAATGAACAAAGATCTCGGCCAGCACATCTTGAAGAATCCAGGTGTTGCGCAGGCCATTGTGGATAAAGCCGCCCTAAAACAGTCGGATGTATGTCGCCGCCTGTTGTGAGTTTTCATTTTGTCATTCTGATAAATTTTGTAGATTGTACTCGAAGTCGGTCCCGGTACCGGAAACTTGACAGTCCGGATCCTCGAACAAGCTCGTAGGGTCATTGCCGTCGAAATGGATCCCCGTATGGCTGCTGAAGTCACCAAGCGTGTGCAAGGGAAGCCTGAGGCAAAGAGACTTGAGGTAATATTGGGAGATGTCATCAAGACAGATCTACCATATTTCGACGTATGCATCAGCAACACGCCGTATCAGATTTCTTCACCCCTAGTTTTCAAGCTCCTCGCACAAAGCCCAGCCCCGAGATGTTGTATTCTCATGTTTCAACAAGAATTCGCTATGAGATTGGTCGCCAAACCAGGAGACCCACTGTATTGTCGATTATCAGTGAATGCACAGATGTGGTCGAAGGTGACCCATATCATGAAGGTAAGAGCACAGCGATATTATATTTAATGGGAAAAAAATTTGATTACGATTGCATAGGTTGGCAAAGGAAATTTCAAGCCGCCTCCACAAGTTGAGTCTTCGGTGGTCAGAATTGAACCCAAAGTTCCAAGGCCGCAAATCTCATACGATGAATGGGATGGATTATTGCGAGTAGTTTTCGTACGCAGAAACCGAACGATACAAGCCGGGTTCAATAGTACCCCGGTCTTGAATATGATTGAAAGGAATTACAGGACCTGGTGTGCACAGAATGATATTGCACTGGAAGATGAACCATCAGGAGATGCTGGTATGGAGGATGTGGAGGACGAGGTCGAACGACAGGAAGATGAACAGATGGACGTTGATGATGACGATGATATGCCTAGTTTCTTCGGTTTTGAGCCTAAGGAAGAGGTGAAGAAGAAGAAGAAGTCGAAGGGCAAGATCGGTGATTTGGTTAGGGCAAAAGTCAAGAAGGTACTGGACGAGACAGAGCTCGGGCAGCGAAGAGCTGGAAAGTGTGATGAGGCCGATTTCTTGAAGTATGCTCACATGACCTCTGATTGGGTTTTTTGTGCTTGCTAATTTTCTGACCTGACACAGATTGTTGTACGCCTTCAACCAAGAGGGCATTCATTTCAGTTGAGAAGCTCAATTGTAATGTTGTAGTCAGGCACTGCATGTGGACTATAGCCTCATACTCAAGCATTAGAGTAGAGTCTCTTCGTTTCAAATATCCTAGAACATTTCGGAACTAGGCATATGGCGCTTCGTACGAGAAATTGTCTAATATTTAGGGGAAAGTTATTGGGTGGTTGATTTTTCAAAAGGCGTTTGGGCGTGGTAATCTTCCGTCTTCATTATCATTATCGTTATCGTATTACCACAGACATGTACCTCGATCTAAGCGCGGCCAATGCAGTTATTGACTCTAGAAAGAACGCCAGAACAAGCCGGCGATAATTGGTTGGAGGTGCTGGCCGTTGCCAGGGTGGGCATTGATACGGAGTGATGGGCTGTGATATATTCTAGATGGGGAGGAACCCAACCATATTTGTTGTTGCCATTATCACGCGACTGCATTGAATTGAGATGCCCACCTATGCCCACCTTATGCCCACCTACGTACCCCGACACCTGAGTTGAGATGAGATCCAAGAGAGCCAGCCTATGAGATGAGTTTTCGTTTGGCATCCCAGCTGCTGTCAGGAACCTACCGCACTGGCAACCCTGCATGTGCATTATGCACCTACACTACATTGCATAGCAGCTCTGTGAGCACAACACCACGGCGGGCCACAGCCAGGTCTGTATCTCCCGCATCACGCCGCATGGCCTCGGCCTGGCTCCTGGCTCCTGGCCTGGTATGGCCGGCCGATGTGCACTTTATGGCCAGCTTTAGCCATTTGTTTAAGTGAAGCGATTCCCATCGGGTGCTGCCACCCTCCTGGTGCTAGCACATCTGGGACTCTGCGTCTACACCTGCATACACATACAAAAGTATCCATCTGCTCAAAACGGTGCAGTTCCAAACCTCCTTTTCCCGATCCAATAACAAAAACCAGACGGTCCCCCGTTCTTCGATAGAACATCCTTCTCCCTTTCTACAGAACCCATTTGGCGGTTTTTAGCCTTGACGACTGGAATCCGGTCTTTGTTTACTATATCCCGGGCTACCTGTCTACCTTAGCCTTTGGTGTTTTGTTTCCGAGAGCCTCCAGTCGCGCACAGATAAACAACCCGAACATCTTCCCATAAAACGACTGCAATTGATAAGAAAACAACAGACTCCATAGTTGATTTCGACAGTGAAGCACGAGATGTCGTCCCAGACTGCACGAAAACCTAACGCGAACGTAGCAAACCGGAGGTCTCTGGCGCCTCTGAGTGCTCCCCCACGGTCTCCCACTCCTTCAAGAGATTCACTGGGATCAAACATCCCGGTGTCCAGCAGCCCAATTGGACGACGCCATACCATCCGAGAAGGTCTTCCTGGTCATGTTTCCCAGGGGTCTTTATCATCCCTTCGAACCGGAATCAGTGCACGATCTGCTGTGAAGCGAGCGTCAATGTCGGGAGCAGTACATATGGATGATAATACTGCAGAGCTGCTTGAGAAAGATGGCATCATATCCGATTTGACCCAAAGAATCAAGAAGATAGAAGCCAGTGCGGCGGCAGCTGCTGATAACTTCCAGGACCAGATGCAGGCTCTCCAGAGCAGGATGGAGGAGGCAGTGGACGAAGCGACGAAGATGGAAGATATAATACACTCCCGAGATGAGGCGATAGAAGAGTTGGAGTCTCAAATTGTGGAACTTGACCGAAGGAACAGAGATCAGGAGCATATATATGAGACAGAGGTAAATTCACTCCTCATTTCCCCCTTTCCCCCATTCTTGTTCCAATTCCTTTGTTCATAGAACTAACTGTTACGTTATCATAGAGGATCACTTGGAGTGGAGAAAAGGAAGATTTCTTTTACAAAGAAGAAGAACTCAATGCCACTATCCAGCGCCTGAAGGAAACAATCACGGAACTTCAAAAGGAGAACTCCCGACTCGAAAAGGAGACTAGCAGGGATGATAGTATCAGGCGACGACGGCGTCGCTCGTGTACGAACCTTCCACCTATATTCCCGGAGAACGAAGTACAAGCTAACTTTCTCAAAATAGCTGGTGAGTCTTGGGATGTTGAGAAGGAAAAAGTGGAGTTTGCTCCACCTAGCACATCAGCTACCCCACCACCACCACCTCCTCCTCCACAACAAGACCAATTCAACAACCTAGTGATGCAAAAGGACAAACTCATCCATAGTCTCAGGCTGGAGCTTGCAGAGTATGAAGTTCGATTGACCCAGGCAGACCACATGGGTGGCTCTCGAGTTAGTGCATTGGAGCAACAACTTATGGAAGCCAAGATGACAAATGCCAGACTCATGGAAGAGATTGAGAGCTACCAATTGCTGATAAGCACAGCAACATTGAATGGAGATTTCTCGCGCACTGATATCATGACTAATGCTTTCTCTGACTATCCCCAGGGGGAGCAAGAGAAGGAGATAGAGCATGACGATGACAGGCGCAGGAAGGATATCTCCCGACGCAACTCAGTTGGGCCAATGAGTTCGAGTCTTGCCGATGAACTTGAGGATGTAGAGGAAGAGGATGATTCTGCTGAAGCTGAGGCCCAGCGTAAGCTGGAAGCAGAGGCCAAGTCTCTCAAAGATCAGAACAAGGCTCTTACACTCTATATCAACAATATCATCGAGAGGTTACTTAACCACAAAGACTTCGAGGCCATTTTAGACAAGACACCCTCCTTGGGTAGTGTCCAAGCCGAGCAGAAGGAAGCAGCTTCTGCTCCTCCCCCACCACCAGCGTCTGAGAAACCGTCCAAGTTCTTCTCATTAGCCAGAAACGTTATGAAGACTCCAGTCGCAGTGAACAAGCCCGTTCATGCAATCCCAGCCCCTGAACTGGAGCCAAGCCCACTTCAACGGTCCCAATCTATGAGGGTCCAACCAACAGGTTTGCGCCACCAACAATCCAAATCTGATGTTACTGGTACCAGAGGAGCTCACTTCAATCTAGTCAATACCAACGTCCCTAAAGTTCCCCAGCGAGCAACCACATTCTTTAATGCGGGCACCCCAGCGAGTGATGGGTATACTGCGCGACCACCGAGGTCTAGGAATTCGGTTGCGTCAAGCTCATCGATTACAAGCTCCGTGTCGGATCATTCCACCGCGACGGATTTGTCGAGCCCAACTACTCCGCATGGACCCGCACCTGTGGCAATGGGGATGATTGCAGGAAATAAGCTTAGGCCCCTCAGACTCGTGCAGGAGAATGTTTCCCCAGAAGAGGAGAAGAAGAATAAGAGGAGCAGCTGGTACGATTTCTTTCATATGCTTGTCCAGGATGAGTAATAGCTAACTGATCTGTGTGGTACAGGATGGGCTGGTTCAACCGCGGGAAGGAAGAGGAGCCATCAGCTAGCAGTATTGTGTTTGAGAGGAGGGATGTCGAGTAGGCTACGATTCGGTTCCGAGGTATTATGATACAATCACGATTCAAACACAGGGCAGCTCAAGGTCTGGGAATATTTGGAACTTGGAGGAATGGGGGAACTTTAGGCAACTTTAAGGAACGCTTACAAAAACCTGGGAATTTTAATGACACTGATGATGGTTGATGGTGATCATTGGTTTTTTTCTTTTTCTTTTTTTACCTTTCTTTGCAACGTGACTATGACTTGTGATTTCTTTCATTCATTTGTTTCGTATCCTCTCCTCTTGGTTACTATTCGTGGCTTTTATCTCCAAATTTTCCCCTTTTTGTCGTTCCTCTCTCTTGTTTGCTCTGTTTTGCTGTCTAAACATCAATAATACCCCTTTTCGAATTTTGAATTTAGATTGGGTGGAAACAACTTGAAGTTAAGCATCATATGTTGATAGTATTAGTACTTAAGTAGTCACTAGCAAGCACTAGAATGTACTGAGTCATACATTATTGGTTTTCTTTATTAGGTAGTGAAACTACAGTAATCGCATTTGTGAATTTGTATACATGCGGATTGGAATGTAGTTCACCAATCACACGCTGTATTGTCTGAGCATTGACAACCAGCACAAGACTCCTTTCACCAGACGCAGAGTAAAACCAACACTTACGCAGGAAACATACACGCCCAAACGGTACGGCATCATCCTAAGCCTTTATAATCAGTTAGTTCCCCAGATAATAGATACTTAGGTTTACTTCTAACTTCAGGGTAACCAACTCCAAGTTTCCCTTCCTTTATTTGAGCAGTAATTTCACCTTCAGCTTGTAACATATGGATTTTCATGGCGATCTAAGAAACTGATATATTTGTTAACAGTATCAAAAAATAACCTAACCCCCAGACTAAAATAAAAACCCAACCTAACTTTAGCGCTATGATCAAGCATGCTAAACCTCCCCTCCCCCCCCAGAAAAAAAAAAAAAAAAAAAAAGAGAATGCCAGTTCGATGATTCGAACCCACGAGCTAGCAACACCTCGTTTCGATCGAGGGCCCTCCGGGTTATGAGCCCGGCGCGCTTCCGCTGCGCCATGTTGCTTGTTTTTGGTGTTCTATTTAATTATTAACACTTACTTAAACTATATCGTAGATATGAGGCTATACTTTTTCGTTGTCACAGTTTTTAAGTGGACATATATGTGTATTCACCCTATGTTACGCCTTATACTCACCGAAGGCTGACCCTCGCATGACTCTTTGTGAAGTCACGATTGAGGGAGCCTCCTCAGTGACAGCTCATTTACATACATTAAAGTATGCTACCAGAATCAAAGTACACTTAACAACTCAACCATCCGACTATCAGGTTTATCAGCCATGTACATATTTAAACCAAAAAGCAAAAGTGGAGCTAGACTGTAGGTATATGGGGAATAGCTTATTTCTCTACCGTTCAAGGGCCGTTCCAGGTCAATTAGGAACTCCATATCAAGCTCAAACTCAATTCCAAACAAATCTTCCTCAAATTTGCAACATAAAATGTAATCATGAGCTGTCACTGGGGCACTTTTGGTGTGAGTCTGGTGGATTGAGAAGACTTCGGTCTAGGGTCTGTACTCCTATTTATTTTTCTATGCAATGATAGATCCTATCAACTAAGCTAAAGTTATACCAATACACACAACACCACACCCACCTACCTAAGTACAACTATGATTATCAGGCCAAGAAGAAAGGAGGAAAGTAAAAAGTAGCAAAGTATAAGGTATAAACAAAGGAGTGACTACGCAAGGGATATATTTGAAAATGCGAACATAAAAGAACTCCTATTGTGTTTCTCTGTAAACCTCTTACCCCTGAAGATATAGGAATGGATTCTCTTTTCTGGTCTCGTTACCTCGTAACCCTTCTCTGTAGTCCACCTGGTCTCCCAATAAGACTATCCGTGTGCATTCCTTCTATCTAAGATAGTGAGAGCACCAAAATATTGAAAGGACCAATTTATCAAATCAGAAATAAATCAAATGTAGCTAAGCAAAATAAAGCAAAACACCCAACCAGTAAAAATTAATTGGAAATGATCAAGAAGATGGTATAATGAAAGGCAATACCACTAGATATAGCCTGAACTTCCATCCCTCTATCGTTGCCCCCCCCCGCCTGCAAAGTCCGAGCTAAGCCTCTCTGTGGAGGGTCTAGCGGCTGTTAGCCTTCTATATGAGCGTCAGCTCAATACCCTCGGCCATAATCCCTATAGTTATCTTGCTGCCCTGGCTCATGATGAGCCGGTGGGGCAGCACTTGAGATAAGACTCTGTCTGCTCAACGTACCAGCACTTTGTGACCTTTCATGATACGGTGTCGATCCCCCGTATGGGTCATGCCGTGACATTGGCTGCATCGGATACTGAGATGAGCCTTGTTGTTCAATCGGGAAAAAGGTATCGTGAGTCGGTGTCGTCCGATAGTATCCCTTGCCGTCGTTTCCGGGAGCACCTTTTCCAAGCAACATAGAGTTGCGGGCATCAAGTGGAGTGAGATTGTCCGCTTGTCTCTGCTTCTCGAGTTCCTTTCGGCGTTTCTCGTGGGGGTTGTCCTGACACATGACGACAATTGCGTTAATGGCCAAGAGAATTGCGAGGGCAGCCGTCAACGTAGATTGAATAGCAATAAGCGCAACACCAGTAACCTGAGGAAGATCAGAAACTTCTCCTTTGCTGAACAACATCACAAGGGGTATTTACCGTCTTTGTGTCCGCCCCAATTCCAAGTTCATTAACAAACACCAACAGGCAAACCACAGACATGACCCTCACAACACTGATGACAATGTTCAATACGTTACCAGACCTAGTGTTGAAGGGCCGGCTCCATAACAAAAGGATCAGAAGCATCACCTCGCAGCCCAATTGACCAGCAGCTTGAAGGAGACCATGACCATCTCCTAGGGCAATAAAGGCTGCCTTCATGAACGCGTAAAATATGAGTGGTAAAAATATCCACCAAAAGTTACTCTTGAACTGGTCGTAGAACAGTCCATAGCGGCGCATGTATGGCTTGTTCAGGAAGAGTCCATCGGGGTTCCCTTCGAGTTTCTTAACATGGCGAGCAACAAGAAAAATTTTGACAGCGAAGAACCCAAGGATACCAGTAAATATTAAGAGGGTGAGAGCAGCGAGAAGGTGAACAGCCCAAGAGTCACCCTTGGTAAACTGATACATACAGTACATAACCCAGGTACCATAAAGAATTAAAATCTGTGCGCCTATATCAGCACAATACCTCTGTGAATAGATGCTCAGCACAGGGATTACCCACAATTCTGACAATAGTACCAGCTAAGAAACCCCAGTATCGCTTTCGGAAACCTGTCAAGCTCTTAGGGAAACTTGCAAATAAAGCCCAGATCTCCAGAATAACCTTGAACAAGAGGATCAAGACTGCAACGGCAGCAATCAAGATGGCGAACATTAGCAACACGGTCATGAAGGTATTTGCCGAGGGAATCTTTAGCTGCTCCACATAGGCTTCAATGCCATCGACATAGTGCATTATTTGACTCTTATCGGAAGATTGGTCAGTAGCATTTGAGTCTCGAGGGTACAGAAAATTCTCCATGCTGGCCTCCAAACTACGTTTTGAGTTCTTGGTGTTGTCAACCTCATTGCGGTTATAGATCAAGGTTGCATTCATTAAATATTCCACGGACATCTGTGTGGTGTTTCCTCCAGTGACCTGCCGAAAATTATCGATACCCTTCTGCACTTGTGTCCATTGAACCAACCCAGTGCTCCAAGCAAAATTCTTCACAAAGGATCGGTAAACAGGTGGATAATCAACAGAAAGCATGCCATTTGTGGCCACACTCTGAAACCAGAACATTACATCACCAAAATTGGGAGATACTCCGGCAGTAGACCCACCCACTCCAGCAGCACCGACCGCTGATATAGCGGAGAGAGCAAGGGCAGCCGCGGCAATAGCAGCAGTGACATAAGAGACTGCAGGTTGTGACGCCGTTTTACCATTGTTGACAACTGATTCGACACACGCTATAGTTTTGTTGTCCGAGATGAGCTCCAGACGTGCCATGCCGTCTAAATCCGGAACCCGAAATGCGATATCAGGAATCTGGGAGGAGAATCCTGTCGGCATAGATACGCTGCCTTTGGCCGAGAAGTTCCTCGCGGGCACTGTGTGTAATGAAATAGAATCAGCATATATTGAACCCGATCTAGAGTACTATAATCATACCTGGACATAACTCCGCAATTCCCTTGTCACAGGGGTTAACAGACTGCTCATCAAGCTTCTTTCCATAAGCCGTCACGGTCAGCAGAGCTGTGACATTTTGTACCTTGTCAGAAGATCCAGCCAAATCAAACGTGATGTTGTTTGTTGACCTATCATATGAAAGCTGCAGCCTTGATATTTTGATTGAATTGTTCTCCAGACATGTCGCGAAGCCCTTGGTCTCGAGGATATCGCCTCCCAGAACCAGCCGGGGGCCTAATGTTGTTACAAAGAGGAGTGGTAGGAGGTATGATATTGACTGTAATGAGAGCCGTGGTAACATCATTGCAAGCACGTATTTTTTGGAATATAAAACGACAAGAGGAAAGCGGAAAAGGAGCAGAGAGTTGCTTCCTTTCCTCCCAGTTTGTGACTATTATTTCGATTCCTTTTCGGCTTCAGTACGGGATGCTACTGTTCAAGAGCTGACTTTAGTTGCCAGTTTCGCAGACACCTCGAGAGACCTCTCTTAAGGCGTGGCTTTGAGGAGCTTTCCCGAATGCCAGGCACTACTAGCTGTCAATATGCACAAATGCTGAAGAAGACAAGGGAAACGAGAGACTTGAGTGATTGACTGTCAAGAGGTGGGTGTTTGGGAAACGAGGGTATACGAAGCGGCGAGAAAGGGGTGTGCAGAGAATGCCTTTTGTTGAAGGAGTCGGGGTTTGTTTCGTGGAAGGGGAAGAGGTACGGAGTACCTAGGGCAGGAACGTGAAAGTTGCCCAGGACAACAGGGGTGGTTGCAAATTAAGTTCTATTATAACTACAAGTTAGCCCCGCGTGGAATTATTCAACGTAACCAGAACAACTTATTTCTCACCACCAGACGTTGACCTCTTCCGAGGTTCAGAATGAGACCGTTACGGAATAAATGATAACCCAACGTCAAGCAAGCGTGCGACTCTTCAACCGTGCGCCTGTCTACCGTAACCCTCTAGACACGGGACTACCTCTAGCGATAACTCATGATGGTGAGTAGCCTGGCGAGGGGTAGTGCAACCAGACTAGATGGTGAGCATGACGGGGCCACGCAGACAGGCTCCTAATTGAGCATTTTATCGGCCATGTATGAAAGAAAGGGAAACAAAGAGTTAGAATCAAACTTACATTCTCTCAACAACGGAGCACTGCCGCACGGCGGGGAAAGGCGGTGCACAGTAGTAGTACCGTAGGCTATAGGCACCCGCTAGCTGCTGAAAGCGCTGTAGAATCTGCAGAGCAGATATATCATACGCATATTTCTGACCCACATCATCGCCACCACATCGCCCCATCACCAATTGCTGGCTAGATCCCCCCCCTGTCTCTTCTCGTGGAACGGCAGGGGGGTCGACTGCTCATCTGATATGTAACCTATAGTCAGTGTTTCTGAGAAAGAGTCACCTACGGTACCTGCTTCATGATTTATGTACAAGCGACTTCGAGATTTCAATTAACATAATTTCATAGGTAGGTCACTCTTGACAGTTAGGTATCCAGTACACTGGGAACAGATAGGCTTATGCCTACCCCTTGTGAGGACCTCAGCCCAAAGATTACTTCAAGGATGAAAAGACTGGTTGGGCTTAGTCTAGTCTGGTTGCTCCACAGGCTTAGCCTACCTGAGTAATCGTAGCAAGCGAGACATGCTTTATATAGCCACAAGATCCTGGTCACGGCTAAGGTATTTTAAAGGAAATTTACGGAGTACGGCTATAAGGAGCGCAGATCGGATTTACCGTATATGTAGCTGGGACATCGGATATACATATGCAACCGCAGGCATTCCCTTGTGGGTCCAAATCTATGACATGTAGACTACGACATTTGAGGTATACTCTCTACCCGAACCAAATTAACTCTATCGGTAGGTACCTACATCTCCATCAACTAGGTACCTGTCCTGGTAACCATCTCATCCTCACATCAAATCTCCTCCCGTTCTCCCAACTTTCCTCATCACCCTCGTCATTAAGTTACTAATCAGGGCCCTGCATAATCTTGGTTGAATCTAGCTTGACTAGCATCAAAAAACCATGCATGGAGATGCCACCCAATAATCTAGCTCTAATTCCTTCTTTCGCCCCTCTCATCGCTCCTATGTACTTCCGGAGAGCATAGGGTTACCATTTCTCTTTCCTAACCCGTATGTCCTTTCCACCGCAACTCCGTTCGTCCACCACACCACCACAGTTTGCGCCGATCCCCAATTGTATATTCCCAATTCCATTAAATCCCTCCAGCAGACTCCTGGCCTTCGCCATTATGGCTGTCCAATATTTACCGAACTCTAGCGCCTCGTCTAGGATTATGCCCAATCACTTCACCTACTTCATGCTCTTTCATAATAGGGGCAAACTGCGCCTAAATTCAGCACCATACCTTCTTGGGTTTCTTGCCGGCACCGACAACAATAGTCTAGTTCGACTACAACAGTCTGGTTGGCACAATAGCCCCGCCTACAACTACAACAGCAGTTCTCTTCCTGAGATATGTCAAGGTAAAATGCAAGGTCTAATACTATGCTATGCTGCATGCTTTTACTTAGCTTAGTCAACATTATCAAGCAGGTCGGTATCTTTCATCGAGGCCTTCTCCAAAGGCCAGCTGTACCTCATTATGGCCTTCATGCTTGATAGTTATCTTGCTGTAGTCACTATCGTTCACTACGTGCCAAAAGTCGGGTCTTGCTTTGTACAGCTTCTTGGATTCGTGATGGAAGTCAGTATTGTAGAGGAATACCTTCATATTTCTCCTACAACAGAACGCTCTGCGTTTCCGCCATCCGTTTCCGCCATCTTGTTACCCTCGCGTCGAGTCGGGTATTGACATGGAAGTCTAGGAATGCCGTTGAGCCGAATACAGGGCAAGGGTTGGGGTAAATTGAGGCTTGACTATGCAGGGTGGCAGACTTGTTCGAGTTTGCGGTGTCAGGGGTCTGGACAGCGGGGGTTGACGTCCGCTGGTCTCCCGGGGCTGGTCCTCTTTCACTCCGCTCAGCTACAGGAGTGACGGCTCTACAGGAGTGACGGCTGATCTCAGTTGCCGGAGGGCCGTGTAGGAAGTAAGTGGTGAATTCGTCCTGGCTGTTGAAACTGTGATAATTGCTTGCTTCTGTGTTTCTACTTGTTGCAAGGTAATCGATTTCCTTCTGAGCCTTATACTCAGAGTATTCGATGAGCTTTTGTTTGTGCTTCAGGTTCTGATTCGTTAACGGATGCTAAGTTTGTAGTCTCAACCACGTTAATGGAGATAACATAATGGCAATAGCAGCCCGATCTTGGCTGTAATCTTATAGATACTCTCTTACTAATAAGTAAGACCATGTAAGCAGCGCACTCACGAGAAAAAGGTTGGCTTCAAGACGTTTATTACCTTGCTCACAATAATTAAAAAAAATCCGTTCTGAGTTTTATCATGGTCTCAAAAAAGTCTTTCCTGCTCCCTGTCTTATCTAGTCATCCTCAAATCAAGACCTCTCGCACCCCGACCTTCTCTATGGCCTGCTTAAACTTCTTGCTGGAGTCATCGAGAATCCTGATTTCATGAGTGTTCAGGATCTTGTCAGTGCCATTCACAAGAATGAGGGGGCTAGAGACAGCATACCGTATAAATGTTTACATATGTATAAGGTTCTTGATTTGAGCTTTTGATCTTCTCGAGTAACTCACTTCGCCAGCTGTGATGTATTGCAGCAAGACAAACTGAAGGACGCGCACATGGACTCTTACCTAGAATTCGGCTTTCTTACAGGTTCTAAAGTGGATTAATGGAAAGTGCTGGTTCTAGGGCAAGTGCTACATAGTACAGTGATATTCCCTATAGTCAAGGGCCCTTTTGTTGACGAACTTATCCGCATGCCAATTTAGAGCTACATTAACTAAAATAAAGTCGAGGTAGGTTTCTTATAATAGGTCTTGTGATAAGGTGCCCTTGCTCAAATGGGGTTGCAAATGACTAGACTAAATGCCCTCGCCATATCCGTATGTATAAGGGCTTGCCCAATCCTTCCTTTTTAATGCCATGCAAGTCTTTCCTCTAGCTCTAGCAGTGTTTAACTTTGGTCGTTTCTTTGCTAGTACTTGCTCTCTACTCCATGTCACATGCTTCTTAACATTCTTCGGTTCTGCTTGCTCTTGCTAAGTTTCTTAGGTTTGGGGGCATCCTCAATATAACCCCGCTCTCGTCGCACGGGGGAAGGTCGTCACAACGCGAATTCTAACATTTTCCGGCGCTGATCAATGTCTCACCAAGTTTGTCGCCCACGGACTACTTAAGTGTATGAATGAGTATATGCTTTTCCCTAGTCGGGATGGGCGGCGTCGGGCCGTAAGATATGTCCCGCCGAACCCAAATTGCCACGGGACTACCATATTGGGATTTCGTAATCCTAAACGGGTTAGCATGGTTGATATTAGCGTGCAAGTCGTGCTAGACTAGTGCCAACCTTCTACCTACGTTGTTGTGCGAATTCCTTGACTTCAATATAGACCTGGCACGAACCCCATGATCATGATGTTCTCCCTCAACTTCAGCGGCGGTATCAGGGTTGCCCCAACGGTTATGGGCTATCCCAGTGGGTTCGCCCCGATGGGACCATTTAACAGATCTTGGGTGGTTTGAGTTTTTAGAGTGAATGCGAGGATAGATCATAGCCGTTGAAGCTGTTCATTAGAGAAGCGGTCATTATTTGGATTGAACACGTAGCGGGTTTCGGCAAGACTAGATTGGATATACTTGTTGCCAGTCGGTCCTCATCTGCGGATCTAAGGCTCGATTCGACCAGACTACTGGATCCGTTAGAGAGCAGCCCACCTAGATAAGCCATCTAACGACACCGTAGTACCATTGGAATTCTATTTGAAACTACCTAACTCAGGCATCGAATGTCCTTTGCACATACTACCCAATCAACACTTGACGAGTTTGCTTGATATCGGATGCAAATATGAACAGGCGTTACCCTGAATTACGAACTTGGGCCAAAATGTCTCGGCACCGGGATAGAGGCGGGCGGCAGTCATCCCTGACAAGATTATCATTGCGGTTTCTCGAGTATTCAAGGGTACAAAACTTTGGCTCTTGATGGTCAAGCTGTTACTCACACACTACTTTAAGTAGTTAAGATCATTTACAGCTGGACACGCAAGCTCTCGGAGCTGCTGGCCTGACATCGGTCTAATAGGTGACTTCATCAGATCGCGGGGGGTCCATGTGCTGTATGTGATGATGCGGTGGAAAGTACCGGTGGTCATGGGGTATTCACGGTACATATACGTTGTTGTTCTCGTGCCCGTGTACGGACATGTGTGGAATAGCCAGATTGTTTTGCTTGTCCGCCGCGGCGCCTATTTGTGTCATGCTCTTGTTGGCTGTTTTGGCTGGCCGATCCAACGATCCACTTTTGCAATTAGGGAATCAGGCGCGACTCGGCCCGGAATAAACAAATCCAAATTACCCATATTACACTCAGACCCCACCTGCATCGCATCCCTCACTCCGACCTTCTACTTAAGTACGCTCTCCGCCCCCATATTGCACTGCACCGATCACCCCTCTCTTCATACTGGCCTCTTCCGCCGAATCGTGGGTGTAGCACAAACAGCGCTCTATGGAATCATTAGTATCTACAACGTCTACAGCATCGAGGGATATTCTTGCTGAGGAACTCACAAACCTACGGTCCCTCCTTAGGTTGAACGCGGATGGGATTGGCGATGAAGCGGATCTTATTTCACAACTCAACCAGTTAGGGACCCCCTTTCTGAATGCCCAAAGCAATCCAAACACGTCTTTTAGGACCCCGTCTTCACCGAATTCGCGAAAGAAAATCAAAAGCATTGCTAATACTTGCATCTTATGGGGGTTATAGAACGAGGGCTGCGATAGACCAGTTTTATACAATCCTTTGTGAAAGGCGGGACCTTCTCGTTACCCCTGAAACTTTACCACCAGGAAGCCCGGCGTCATCAATTGCAACATCACCTCGATTATCCCTTGACTCCATACCGGCATCATGGAGGTCGTCGCGAACAAGTCAACTATCATTATCGATGGGAGGAGGAGCAGAGTTGCCGAAAAAGCTCGGGCTGGTGGATGAGTTAAGGGTAGCGGAGAGTATGGAGAATGGTGTGGGGATTGTCGAAGACTGGTATTTGGAGATGGATTCGCTGCTGGGAGATGGGCCAGTGGCAAGTGACAATAGGGAAGGCCGGGAGAATTTCATTGATGATGCAGAGGATGGGAACATGGGTGTTCAAGATGAGACATTCAAGCGGCTATCGGACCTTCTTGCCAGTCTACAATCACAAGCAGAGGCAGCCATATCCAACCCTACAACATCATTCAGCAATGATTGGGCAGCTGTCGACGGGATAGACAATACGGAGTACCGATTCCCAATGCTATCAAAACCAAAAGCCCGGAAGAGAATCTCTCTACGTGATAGCGACGTTCATAGCTTCTCGTCACCCAAGTCGGATCAACTCCTCCGAGCTTCCCTCCGAGCCTCCTTCCGTCGCACGAATTCTCTACCCTACGTCCCCCAGCGGACTTCCTCCATATGGTCTATATCGTCAATGGCTGACCCTCCTCGGATAATAACCACGGATAGCTGCAGCCCAGGCACCGGAGAGCATACACCATTATCCCCTAGCCACCGCAGCAACACCGAACCCATTGACCATATCAGCAGTGGAAACAATACTATCCATCGCCGAGTTAACTCCGCCTCCCTCCTCTCACTCCCATCAAAACGGTACTCTCGGAGCCTCATTTCTTCCCCCCCACCTTCAGGGCTTTCAACAGCAATACAATCTGGCTGCTCTTCTCCACGCAGTATGTCTGTGTCCAGGAGGGGCTCATACCTCATTAAGGATATGGGGATTGAGGGCCTCCTGGGTGATTTGATAGAAATGGGGAACCGAGCGAATCAGACAGTGCTAGAACACCAAGGATTCATGGCGTGGGTATGGGCATTACTGGCAGGAGGAGGGGCGTTGTGGCTTGCTGTGGGTTGGGCGTTGAAATGGAATTGCCAATGTCAATGCCCCACAGGGTGTCCGCTAACTCCAGGTCTTTCACAGTAGATTTATCCGGCTACATATCTCGTGGGACTTGTAATGCCTTCTCCTTATTGGTTGTTCTATTATTGCTCATTTTTTTCTTTGTCTGGGTGGGGAATACGGATTTGGTTTCCTTTTGTACAGGTTTGAGGTATATATGGGTGGAGCTCATAATTTTTTTTATATTATTTTATATATATTTTCTTGATTTCCCCGCTTCTCCATTTTATTGATTAAGCATGGTATATATACCCCTCATCTTTGAATCTTCTTTCCGGCAATACCCCATTCTTCTATTTTTACCTCGTTACCAGACTGTTTATCTCGGTGTTTGTATTTCATTCTACCCAACTGGCGTTATTTGAGCTGCTTTGAATTTCCGCTTACTTCAGGTTTATTCAATCTGTATTGCCCTCTCCCTTCCTATCATTAACATTATTGCTCCCGCATTTCTGCTCTTTTGCCCTTGTATTTTCATATTATCGCCCTCGATCTCCTATGTTATCTATCTGAAAAGTATACAGATCTTGCCCAAAGTAGACCACACTCACTTATTTCCCTTGTTATTACTTTTCCTTTCCCCCTTTCACTGTGTTGTCATACTTTCTGGTTTTTGATGATTTTTTTGTGGTGATTGTGCGGGATGGCTAACTGTGCGTACATTGCGAGGTGTAGTAGGCTGGATGGGAGGGGCCATTTCATTTCATCTCTTCTGTTATTGAAAGGAAAATGTGAATCTGATACCTTGAAGAAGTAGCTTCTGGCATGAAATATTTTGGTGACTTGAGATTGTCTGGTTGTGGGTTGATAGTCTGGTTATGGTTATGGCGGTGTCTACTAGATACCGGTGTCCGCTGTACTAAGCTCAAATAAAATCATTGGTCAATTCTCACCACAACACGCCTACTTTGAAAAATAATAAAACCCACCAACCTCACTAATTGACTTACCTATTTTCAACCTTACCTGGTAAACGTGGGGGTTTTCCAGGTGTTTGTTAAGTACCTTGCCCATACAAATTTGTATGTCAACGCCAAGTACCCACCATTTTCTTCAAGCAAATACAGTCCATAACTTTTGCCCAGTTACATTCATTACTGCGGTGTATAACTAATAACTGTGGCCTTGAGAATACGAAAAATGATGTTATCCACTTGCATGATCCATTGTTAGGGTTACTAGACAGTACTGCGAGAAGCAGTCTCCTACAGTACTCCTCGTTCTTGGATTCGATAAACCTGCAAAATCAGGACAGAGAGAAAAAAAAAAATAGAAAAAGGTTATACTGAGTCCTTTCATGTGACTCTTTGGGAGGACCCTGTTTGGACGGTTCTTTTTTTTTTTTTTTTTTTTTTTTTTTTTTTTTCTTTCTTTCAATAAGCAGTAAAAAAAATCACCCGTTTACCCGTTTTTCCCCAAAAATCCAAGTGATGCGTCAGCGAGAGGTTAAAGCTGAAGCGAGTTGGTTCAATGAATTGGAAAAGCAGGTTTTTGAATGAATTCGTTAACTCCATCGAAGGAAAGGGGGGGCAGAAAGAAAGATATGATAAAGAATGATGACCTACATGCCCTCCTGCGTAGTGTCACCGGGTTAACATGAATTTATTAAACCCAATTTTCTCACACATGTAAATCCAGGAAACTATTCAGAATTCCTTACATTGGTCTACTCTGGTTAAAATTGAGCCCTTGAAACTCAGCAACAAGCACTGGGACATTCTTATTCCTAGGAATATATACTTTGAGGATTCAGATTTAAGTCTTCTGTACATGCCATATCCCATCCCAGTCGTCTGCTGTCTTTTATACCGCTCCAAAATCGTGTGAATAAAGCCAAAGATTCACTCCTAGGCAAAGAAATATCGAAGGGGATGTTCACAATGATGGAACGTACATTTTGTGATATATCCCTACAGATGGGGGAAGGAGACAATACCCTGTCCTGCGTGGCTTGGAGGACCCTAGTGTAAACCTGGTGAGGATTTTTTTTTTTTTGGGGGGGGAAAAGTTGGGAATAGAGGGAGGGCATGATGTGTCAATTTTAATGATAGTCACATAGAAAGTAAAGTGTGCGGTATACATATAGATTGTGATGATTTACTGAGCCCGAAGATATTTCTATGGGGCAGTGTACTTGTGCTGGGCATAGGGAAAAGAGGACGCCCTGAAGGAGAAAGGGGGCAATATTTGCACACTTGGAATGATGGGAAATTCTCTCCACGAGAGGCTTGTGCAAACCAGACTAGGGGAGATCGTTGCTAACAGTCTATTGGCCTCAATTGCATTAGCGACAGAACAGATTACCCTCAACTTAATCCTTGACTCTGTCAAACGTTACCTACTTACTTTATGAAAGGAATGCCTTTTGAGTTTCCTTCCTACAGCTCGGGGGTGCTAGAGTTGGATACATTGGACTCTGCTTAGGTGGGTATTGACGAACTTCCGTGGTTTTGAGGAACAAAGCATGACCCTGATGGTAAGGGTGCAACAAATATTCTACTGTATACGAGAGTCATAGCAGCCTTCTAACAAGTAAGCATATATTAACCAATAAAGGAAGAAAAACAAACTACTCAAAGCACAAAGTAGTATCTACAACCCCTCGTCTTCTCTCAGCTCACTCTCTCAAAACATACCTACAACTCATCCTTCACACCCTCCCCCGTCCCATACCACTTCTCAAATACTCCCCTCAAATCCCCCAAAAGCCCCTCTCCTGCTAGATCTGGCAGTATTACTGTATATTCTACTAACAAGTTTCCATATCCATGCCCCTCATGAATCGGCATTCCCTCTCCTTCTATCACATCAACATGCCCCGGCTGAACCATCTTGCCTTTATCCCTTCCCAACCTGACGACGTGCCCATCTAGATGCGTAATATTCCTCACCCAACCCCCAACAACGCCTCTCGTAGAGACAAGACTTCCTTCCAGAATAAATCGTCCCCGCGCCTTCTGAAGAAGATACCATCTGTAGGGTCTTCATCGTCTCCATGGGAATCGATATCTGGCGCCTTTTCGTCAAGGGTAACGATGAGGTCCCCAGCGACATAATCTGGATGTTCATCAGCCTCATTTTCAAATGCCACTCTCGCGCCTCTAGGAGCGCCCTTTTCGACGGTAACAGTGTGTGTTGCATGGCCGCGGATGACTTTGTGCCCTTGACAGACGCTACACGGATGTGCGATCGTTTGGCCCTTTCCTCCACAGACGTCGCAGACGCTTTGGACTTGCTGGAATATCCCGGGGGCGAGCATATGTTTGACAATTCTGACACCGCGCCCACCACATCGTTCACAGCTATGGGTTTGCCCATCAGAGCTTCCACTCCCTTCACACTCTTCACATATGGTCTGTTTCTCAACTTGGAACTCTATGTGCTTCCCGGTGTAGAAGTCCCGTAGAGGCACGCTGATTCGTACTTCCATATTTGGTCCCCGTCGCTGGCCTTGTTGAAAATGCCCTCCGCCACCGAAGAAGCGGGAGAACATGTCGAAGGGATCATGGTGTTGCCAGTTTGCGCCGCCACGTTGCTGGTGTTGCTTTAACCCTTCACCGCCATACTGGTCGTAGATTCGGCGGGAATCTGCGTCGGAGAGCGCCTCGTAGGCTTCTGCTAGCTCGACGAATTTTTGGTGGGCTTCTTCGCTGTTGGGGTTTTTGTCGGGATGCCATTTCTTTGACAGTTTGCGGTAGGCGGTCTTCAGTTCGCGGTCGGTGGCAGATTTGGAGACTCCGAGGATCTATGGAGGAAGAAGGGGAGGTTGTTATAATTGGTAAAGTTGGTTGGGATGGAGTTTCTTATGGAAGGAGTGCATTGCGATGGAACATACCTTATAATAATCTTGAGCAAACACCAACGGTAGTAGGAGCCATAACAGCGTGGGTATTAGCAACATCTTTTCCTGTGTCTCCGGGTACTTGACACTTCAAACTCTCTCTAATTCTCTGCCAGTTCCTGCTGCTGTCCTTGATTCTGTTCCTCTATCGTGATGCCACCTCGACCAGCAATTATTAGTTAAACCACCCAGCTCTGCCTAGGCAGTAGAAGGGGAAAAGGAGAAGGAATGGCGGAGGAGTCGAATAGCGAATGGGAGATGAAGTAAATGTAACAGATCGAACAGAGGACCTTCTGTGAACAATTTCTCAGTCACGGCACTTGCGGTGGTCGGCTCAGGAACAGTTTGTTTGGGAGTTGCCTCATTAAGTCGGACAAGGCCAAAACGGCCTAGGTGTTACCATCGAAGATGCTACCGTGTCCCTCGGCCATGTATATAGTATACCTAGACCATGACGGAGATAATTAACCATCACAACCCACGAAACGTGGGCAATATAGTTTTTTCTTAGGTTTACAGGCTTGTGGGATGGGATACCTGTGCTTATCTATGGGAAACATGATTTAACATTTATTGGGTTGGGGAAGAGCTGGCCCCGGATAAACTTTATCCCTGGGTCTTGTGAGTCACGTGAAGTAATTGTAATTTGGTATTTGATATCTATAGCTATGCAGAATGTGATTGTAAAGATTTGGGTATATGGTATGCTATGCTGCGTGGCGCCGTAAGTTTTCATGAGATTGTGCAAAGAAGACGTCGGCGCTTTTGTGGCCGAGGCAGAGGGATTCAATCCGAAGGGTCGCAGAGATTTACAAGACCGTTCAGTGGCTTTGGGAAGCGAGAATTAGGTACCTGATTGAGAACTCAAGGTGGAAATATGGTGATAGGTACTTACTGGGCAGAACTGTCGCAATCTAACACCTCCTTCAGACAACACTCTGGAAGTCTATTCATAAGACAATTAGCTATGTTTCCCATGAACTCGGGGAGAAGCTCACCTCTGTATCCATGCTGTAGCTCTGACTATATACCACCTCTGATATACCCACCTGAACGATTTTAATGCTGCAGGTGAGGCACGGGCACCTGAACCAAGTGGAAAAGGGAGTTTTAGCTTCTATCACTAACAACAGCACTGCAAGGTTGAAAGACTTACGTATCACAATACAGTATTGCGCCACCCCCTACCCTTTCTCTTCCCGCTTCCAGCAGAGCATTCTCCTCCGCATGTAAACACAAGCACGTATTGAGCCCGTTTCCTGATATATCGCCAGAATTACATCTCTTACATCCCCCCTCGTTACAATTCACAAGTCCCCTGGGTGTACCATTGTAACCTGTCGAAATGACCCTCTTCTCCCTGACCACGACCGCCCCAACCCGGCGTTTCATGCAATTCGACCGTTGGGCGGCAAGGGATGCTATCTGCATGAAGTATGCGTCCCATGTTGGCCTCAATCGCTCCTCATTCGTCAGGTTAAGTTCTTTGAGTTTTGTATGTAAGGTTGTGATGGACCCAGTAGGATTGAGCAAGCGGATAGTAGCTCTCTGGACAAGGGAGGCAAGACCATGTATGGGATGGTACATATGTGCATCACTCTTGCGTACAAACTCCTCCAATGTAGGAGCCATAAGAGATTGGGCTTCACATCTATGCATCCATTAGCTTTAGGATCTGTGATATTTTTTCTCGGCAACTTACCGATTCTTATACCTCTTCCACCTGACACTCACTGGTGCATCCACGCTCACCAAAATGAAAAACGGCCGGCGAAGGAGTGTTTCCAAGACCCTCTCATCACGAATGTCTGTTGTGATGAATCGATCCCTCCACCGCTTCGTAACGTAATCTAGCAAATCATCTGCACTGAAAAAGCATATTGCTCCTCGGCCTTGTTCGTCAAAGACGGTCGATGAGGGAACACCGTTACGGGAGATGAATGCTGAATCATCATCCTGGGAGCGGATGGCACCTATGGAAAGCTGAGGAGCCGGGGTTTTCATTGTGAGCACTTGGAAATTGTGTTCTTGGACGAGGTAGTTGGCGACTTCATGCTTGCCTGCACACAGGCCTGGGGGTAGATCGTAAGTATAAAGAAAGACGAAGGTTAAAGGAAGAACCACTAATACTTACCACCGCACAGTCCGATCAACATTTTCCCCAAATAGGTATATATATATGACTTGCGAAATTTCCGTAGGCGCAGCAGATTCAGAGTGTTGCAGAGTGTTGTGGTTGCAATACAACGCATGTTGCGGTAAACGAAAACAAAACATTGCGTTATACCTACAGTACCTATGTACCTACCAACGTTGAATCACCCCACCAACAAACAGCCACATCTCGGCGACCAGCATACAACATCAATTCCTCCAATTGTAGTTTCCTAACGGTCAAAAGTAGTGATAATTCGCTGGTACGAGGCTAGATTCTCGATGCCATGTTTCCCTTCACCAGCTGGTTGGGACTGTAGAAGAGTGACGTGCGAGCAATCGGCCATCACCTACTCCGTAGATATAATCTCATAAACTAATCAAAGAGGCTGCCCGTGCCATGTGGGGCCTTCTCTTTCCACCGCCCTCCAAGGATCCTAACCATCACTATCTCTACGCCTGATCATCACAACCATTCGGAATTCTCACGCACACCCACATGGGGTTCCTTCCCTCCATAGCTTGGCTGCTCGCCGAGACTGGGGGGCTTTTCTGGCTAACATGATCATCTTGGCTTAGCCCTAGTCTGGTTGATGTAGCCCCGCTTTTTATAACATTTGCCTAGCCCCACCTCACCACCCCACCCCCGTGCTATAAGATTCGCTTACAACGCATACATTCAGTCTGAAGCCTCAGCAACCTTTAAGAAGTATTTGTTCACTCGAGTGCTTCTCCTTTCCCTCAACCCCAAGCAACAAAACTATACACCAAGCGTTCTACACCGCCAATACTTCTTTTCAACTTACTTATCCATTCCATCCTCACAATGCGTCAGTGCTATTTCGACGGTATGTCTGCAGTTTCTGAGCCCTTGTAGCTTGCACAGTGCTGACTCGCCGACAGTTTCTTGGAAAGGCAATGACAAAAGTGAAACCTCCCTTTATCTATGACAGAGATGTCAATAGTAGTTACCAAAGGCCTTTACAAGAAGAATTGCCTAAAGCAATATTTCTCATGACAGGCAATTTAGTACCTGATGTTAATTTCGTTTCTTCACAGGAAGGATCATATTCAACCTCTTTGATGATGTTGTGCCAAACACCGCAGAGAACTTCCGTGCCCTCTGCACTGGCGAAAAGGGATATGGATATGCTGGCTCTACCTTCCACCGTATCATTCCCGGGTTCATGATTCAAGGTGGTGACTTCACCAAAGGCAACGTATGTTTCACCATGTGCCGTTGTATATGTTCGTGTCAGCTGACGTTTGGGAAATAGGGAACTGGTGGAAAGTCCATTTATGGCGAGAAATTCCCTGATGAGAACTTCAACCTGAAGCACGATAAGCCATTCCTTCTCTCCATGGCCAATGCTGGAGCAAATACGTAAGCGCCAAGTCATATATTCATGTCCCATTTAGCTAACTCCTCATATAGTAATGGCTCCCAATTTTTCATCACCACCGTTGTCACCAAGTGGTTGGATGGAAAGCACGTCGTCTTCGGTGAAGTTGCCGACAAGGAGGAGTTCAGGAAAGTTGTCCAGGAAATCGAGGCTCTTGGTTCCGATTCTGGACGCCCCAAGCACGAGGTAAAAATCACTGCCTGTGGTGAGTTGTAAAAAGGTTTGGTAGTTTGAAACGTTGGTCGATGGTCAGGTGGTTATTAGGCTTTTAGGTTACTTTTCTGTTTCTTTGGGAGTCTCTAATCATGGTGGCAATCTGCATGGGTGGATAAAAATTAGTCTCTATCAAATAGGAATACTTCACTAGGAGTTATTTTCTCATTTATTGTTGCACTTCTAGCCCCCGGCTGTGGCTCCATTAATCTATCTGGTAGAAGACTACTCTGTAACCTCAGTGGCACCACAACCCCCAATCACAGAACCTTCCCCACCAACTCCATCACCTCAAAGAAGTTATCCCTCTCCACTCCCGCCCTAGTATCCAACCCCAACCCAACCACCACCGTTCTTCCCTCGCTACTATCCCTCATCCGTATCGCCGTCGCAATCTGTACCACATACAACTGCCCCATTGACTCCCTCTCCGCCCCTCCCCCACCTAGCAAGGTAGTCGGAGTTAGATAAGAGAGAGGGAGTAAGTCTAAGGGCAGCTGATCTTCAGCTCCAGGGTCATTTTCGTGGTGCGAGTGTGGGATGGGGTTGGATGGGGTAGTAGGGTCGAGGGGTGTATGAAACTGTGAGGAGTGTGTAGGTATTAGTGGCGCGTTATATTCACCAAGGCAAGGAGGAAGGGGGGAAGGGTGCGAATAGGCTGGGTACCCATTGAGCTAACCGTCCACCTTGGGAGATTGTGATGAGGATTTTATCAGAAAAGTATATGGACATTGCGGTTGTGGGGATATTGTTGATGAGGGTGGTTGCGGTGCGCGTGGGCGTGGGGTAGGGTGTTAGCATTGTTGGTGGGGGAGGAGAGGCAGGAGACATTGAAGTTGCCATGATGGTGGTGGTGTTGATCGATTAATTGATTAATTGATTGAGTAGGTGAGTGGGTGAGTGAGTAGGTGAGGTTATTGATGAGGTTATTGATGAGGTTGAATCCTAAGCACGTGATTTGATATGGGGGAGATGGCAATGAGCACCGAATTTACATCTACTTACTAATTTTCGGGCGGGATCGTCTTGAACCAGGAATTTTGCTTCAGGTGTTTTGAAAGTAATTTGCTCCACATACTAAATGTGAATGCTCAGACAGAGTTAGGGCAGGAGTGAAGTAATTCAGGGTAATGCTACCAACTGGGAATCATCAACACGACCGAAGATGTATGATACAAAAGAAACACACTCTCTCAGTGTAAGTCGAGAATGTTCAAACCAACGCTTATAAGAAATCCCTCATAAATAACCAAAAGCCAAAGTCATAAATGTAGCTGCAAAGGTTATCAGCAGCAAATCGAGAACAGCACCAATCCAAGGGAGAAATGCGTCGCTACCGGTATGTCAATGAAGGTCGTAACTATAAGAATAGTCGTATCTTGTAAAAACAATGACGGTCATGAACATGAAGTAGAAGCCGGACCCTAAGAACAGTGCAACGTCAAGATTAATTGGGAGTTCTCCTAGGCCGAGATTTGCCTAACTCCTTCATCCGTTCTCGTCCTCTCACTAACCTTCTTCTCCCACGATTTCCTCCGCTTTGCCGCCAATTTCGGTGTCCAGTTCCCGAGAAACATATCCTCCAACTCATCCTCATCTTCCGAATTGACATCTCCCCATTCCTCTGCCTGTGCTAGTTCCCGCTTCCCAGTATCAATATCCAAATCCCAGCTGGTGATGCTTGGGGTCAGTGTATCCCCCATATTTGCTACAGCTGCTGCTGGTGGCTTAGATGTTGTGGTGGTAAGTGCTAATGGAACAGGCTTCGGCTGAACCTGATGACTCTGCCAATGCGCCACCCTCACCACTCTCTTTGTCTCTAAAATGAACTTGCCAACTTTGTACTGCTGGTAGGGATCACTCGCAGAGATATATTTCCACCCTAGGGTGTTCAGGCAGACTGAGCAGGAGATGTCTGCTACGAGATGCGTTCCAGTAACGAGCTGCCTGGTGGTAGGTTTTGCGAGGGTGTGGGTATGTGCTGGGATGGGGTTGCATAGGTAAGCTCGCCCATACCGGCCGTTGAAGCCTTTTGAGATTACACTTTCGGAAAAACAGAGGTCTGTTTGACAGCGGCGGCATTTGAGGACAGAGGTACTTCCGTAGAGATAATTTTGGGGAGGGGGAGGCAGGGATGAGAGGGGCGCGGAGTTGAAGTCTTGTGAGGAGGTGGAGGTGGAAGTTGTAGAGGTGGATGTGGATAGGCTCACTTGATCAGAGAAATCTTGATCTGGCTGGGGGGAGGTTATCGCACTGTCGTAAGAAGAGGAAGATGCAGTGTCGTCGTCGTCGTCGTCCGGATCTGAACCCGACTGTGACTGGGCTACAGTTGTGACTGGGGTTGCATGCAGGAAAGAAAGCTTGGGAATGCTGCGAAGGAAGGGTATCGTGGGAATAAGGTAGTTGGGCCAGCGGAAAGGAGGGGTGTAAGAGCTGGTAGGGAGGGGGGTTGGCGGGCGCGGACTGAGAGTCATGTTTCAAAGAAGGGTAGCCAACCCAGTAGATAATCTGTATAGAGCTGACTATGGATCACAAGTTGGAGTAAAGTGAAATAATGGTGCCTACGTATGTTAGAGGAGATCTGATATAGTCATGGGGGAAGCTCGTGGTGTGTGATGGAGAGCTCGCGTGGGCATGAGAGTTGAAAAGTGAGGGGTGAGGTGGAAGACGGCTAAAAGGGTATAGACGCGGGCTCGAATAGCATCTCTTATTCTGCCACTTCTGCCACCAAAAAGAAATGAGAAGGACACACGATAGACAGTTGATACTTGAATATACCGATTAGAATGTTTGATACAGTTTCTGGATACACAGTGAATGAAACAGCAAGATGATCTCGAATCTTGATAGCGGGGGACTTACTATGGTGGGGGGCTATTATCTGAACTCGCAGTCGACCTTGGGCCTGGGAACTTTCATTGGATACTGGTTCTTTCATTACAGGAGGAATGCAATTGCAATACCGATACCAGGCAAGATGAAGAAGGGGTAGGGTCTCCCAGGTCTCCCCTCTGAGGATGCCATCAGATTCTCAGGTATTCCCAATTGCCACACTATTATGGCCGCCATCAGTCTATTTTGGGCTTAAGCTATCGCCATCTCTATGGTGACGTCGACAGCCATGCCCCCCCTTGTAGCCAGGCTTCCGCCGCCAATATTAATATGCCCCACTCTCACGATAGCCAAAATAGAGAGGCATGTCAGTAGCTTACCAGACTGACGGTGTTTAAGAAGCAACAGGTACTCGCTATAAACAAGGTTCTCACTTGGTAATTGGATAGTCGATGTTGGTTTAACTCCACTCACACCCACACGCAACACATCTGGACTTCATTCAAACTGACGATATTCAAAAACATTGCTCGAGTACCTGAGCTGGTACGGGTACCGCAGCCTCTCAAAACCGCCGTAAAGCTTGCAATGGCTGGCAAGATGCCATTGCAACCTCGAGCCCCCAAATCGGCTACAAATTCGGCCCCATCATCGAGAAGCGCAACACCGAAGCCATATAGTTTTGATAAACCCGCGAATGATCACACAATTTCATTCAGGCCAAGGATGTCACAGAAGGAGTATCCACCTGATTGTCCGCCATTGAACGTGCGCTGGTATTATGCTGTGGATGTTGGTCTACCCGGGACTTCATATTACAGGAGGGATTTTTGCTAATGACTGTACAGGTACCAAAAAGTACAACCTTTCCAACAGTAGATCAGGCCTCAAAACCACTTAAACAAGCTTCGAAATATGTTCCATTTGGTGCTCGAGATTCGCATGCAATCGAATCGGTATTTCTGAAGTTGGCGGAATCGGAGGAGGCCGCGGAGCTCGCAAGTAAGAGAGTGAAGCTGAATTCGGAGGACTCAGACGGTGATCTTGGAGAAAGGCCTGGGCCTAAGCAGCAAAAGAAGGAAAAAGACAAGGAAAAGCATGGTTTTGATGGAAGCAAGATTCCAGTGAATGAGGATTACCTCTTTGATGTGGACATTATAAAAAGAGAATTGGCACCGGTGTATTGGCTGGGTCCTGCATATGATGTACGGCGGGGCACATGGTTCTATCAAGGTAATTTTTGACTGCTCACTCCAAACCCCCGAAATTGAAGTCTTCATCTCACAGTAATATCAAGAGGGTAGTACTCTACGACCATGTGATGAGAACCTCGCTACCCAACTCGAGGATGGTTATCTAGTGGTGAAGCCCTTCCGGAAAGCCGAAGTACCAGACAAGCCCCCAGGCTCCTCCGCCGGAATGATAGGGTCAGCTTCGGAAAACCTTGCCCCACCCCCAACAGACACACAAACTACGAAACTAACATCCACTCCTCACGCAACCTGGCGTCTTTTTGGGGCTCATATGAATTCTTTCGTTGTATTCGCTGATGCCCAGACAGCATGGTTGATGACGGATGATTTTTACGGAAAGCTCTCGAGTACGCTATACCAAAGAATCTCATCTGGGCAGCATATGGGAGGTATCAAGCTTGTTCGTGGTTACTCAGAAGGGTCAAAATCAGCAATTGAGAAGAAACCTGATATATCATCCTCGGTTTCCCGGCCAGTAACACCTACACCGGAATTCAAGGCATTGAAAGCAGAGGTCAGTGCTAGTCACAAGCGCAAAAGCATGCCCCCTCCATCAACTTCCAAAGAGGACACGAAGGTAGAGGCAGCAGCTGAGCGGCTAAACCCAAGGAAAGCACTGGAACGGCACTTATCTGCATACGAAGGGGAGTTGGTTGGGGAAGAGCAGATGCTGGAAGATGAGATGAATGAGGATTATAAACATCCAGATGATGACAACTCGGAGGATCAAGGGAGGGAAATCGAGCATCTTTTACTCACTACACATGGGTAAGCACCGATGCTGCCTAAGCTGATTAGAATGCATACTGAAGATGAAGCAGAATTGGGCAACGGTTATCAGAGAGGATGGCAAGTGTAAACTTTGTCCACGGTTCGTTGACCTGAGGCTTCCTCTGACTGGGAAGTGTCTAATGGCCTTTACCCTAGACGTGAATGTCTTGCGCCAAACGCTCAAGAGTGTCTATGGTTACTCTCCCAATCTCCAAGCATTCAATGACGAGCTCCGCGAGGCCAAGAAAAACTGTAGAATACAATGCCTACCAGTTTGTAAATAGATCCTCACTCACATCTGGCAACATGGTTCGTTTAACTAACCCACGGCAGGCTGGCGGCACCTCGTTGACTTTCCCGAACGCTCCATCCGTCATAGTAGGAATGTACGGGAACATGATCTTGGATCTGGGGCCTCTGGTGACGCCATTGAAGAAGAGTACCCTTCACTAGCCGACATCACAGTTGAGGGTGTTCCTGCAGTCCGCTCTTTTATAACGGATTTAGCTTTGGATATTTTACTGTATCAGAGCCAGACGTATAAGGAGCACATTGCGAAAGTTGTATTAGAAGAATGTAACAGGATTTATGCATTATTCAAGAAGAGAAATCCGGGATTTAGGGGGAAAGTTAGTTTGGTGGGACATTCACTTGGGAGGTGAGGGGTGCAAAGGTCAAACTCAGGGTAACTGGACGGTGCTGACACCATGCATATAGTGTAATTCTATTTGATCTACTATGCACACGGCCAGATAAGTTTGATGGAAAGGGCATGGGCTTCAAACCAATGAGTGGCGGAAAATCCATCACTTTTGAATTTCCGTATGCATACTCTCATCTTTCCTTTTCAGATACTGTCACTAACTCCTTTCGCCCCACAGTGTCGAGAATCTCTTCTGTCTTGGATCCCCGATTGGTCTCTTCCAGATGCTCAAAGGACGGACCATTGCTGCTCGCTCATTCTGCAGTGATAGCCTCCCTGCACAATCCCCCATTGACTCGGAATACTCCCACCCCTCCGAACACGAATCCATACATCGCCATAACAACTTAATAACCTCCTTCCTTCAAGTTTCCTCCCCTGGCTGTCGCCAACTTTTCAACATCTTCCATCCAACGGATCCCATTTCTTACAGAATCGAACCACTCGTTTCCCGCGCCATGGCAGACCTCAAGCCCCAACCACTTCCTTACACAAAGCGTGGATTATGGACAGGAACAGCGCAGCTAGCTGGGGGGATAACAGGGATAGGTCAGTCCGTGACGAAAAGCGTGAGCGGGTTGTGGAGTAGTTTGAGTAGTGGGATTGCGAGTAGTCTATTAAACCGGAGTCTTGGGTTTACGGATGCGAAGGGGGGCGAGGTTGGTGAACGGGAGTTTGAGAAGATGAGGGAGCGGAGAAGAGGGGAGAAGGTGATGGCGTTGAGTGTGGCGAGTACAATGTCGGAAGGGGGAGCGCAAGGGCAGCAGCAGGAGGAGGAGGGTGATTTGGGACACAGTGCGCCGACGTTGATTGATGACGAGATTGAGACTTTGTATGAGGGGTTTCAGAAGAGGAGGAAGTCTGCGGCACTTATTCGTGCAGCGGAGAAGGCCTCGGGGGCGAGTACCCCCTCAAACAAAGACTCGGACAAGAATAGCACAAAACCAACCGATTTATCAACGCAGAATCTGGATGACGAGGATTTAGATGTGAAAGCAGATAAACTAAAACACGAAGAAGCTAAAGTTCGAGCATTGAACGCAACGGGGAGAATTGATTTTGCAATTCAAGAGGGCGTGTTTGATTTGAGTCTGATTAGTAGCTTGGCAAGCCATTTGGGGTATTGGAATGATGAGGATGTGGCGCATTTCATAATTAGCCAGCTGCTGGCTAGGAGGGCGGGGAGGCAGGGGAAGGATGGGGAGGGTGAGGGAAATGGTGGGTGGAAAGTGGGTGGGAATTCGAACCCGACTATTACGGAGAGTCCACCGAGGAAGGAGCCGATGGCGCAACAATCAGCGGCGGCGGCGGTGCAGGGACAACCAGGGCCGAGGAAGGAGGGGAACATAAGTGGGGGATTCAGTGTTGGGGTGGGAGAGGGAGGGGATAAGAGTGGAAGTTGGAATGGGAGTGGGAGTAGTCTGGGAGATCGAGATGCGGGTTTGGGGAAGAAGTTGTGAAGGCGCTGGAGTGTGGTGGTAGGTTGAGAATAGAGTCAAGAGGAGGCCTAGTGATGTATATAAGGTTTGTTTTCATGTAGGGTCATATAGGGTAGAGGGAAGGAACTTACGGTGGATCTCTAATGCATATAAGGAGATGTGATGGAAACTGTAATTTTAATTTTTAATTTATCTATTTTTTTTTTCTCTGGATAGAGGGTGCTTCTGATTTAGGAATAGGTGTGATAAATAAGTATAGGGGATTGGTTAGCAATTGGAATGATCGGGTGTATGTGAAGGCCAAGGGAGTTGTGGGTATGAGGCTAAAGAGCTTTTGCCTGTCTTCCAGTCTCTCTATTTGTGGATATGTCCCCAAACTTGTGCAATACTTTCTCCTCCATCGATACCGACCAAGTGTGCTATATACATTTCCTGTCAACAACATTGTCATCCTGTTTTATGGGAATATGATATGCCTCATTCTTCCATATTTAATTGTGGGAAGGGTCAACGTCATTGAGTAGGCGTCCTTTCTTGTGATAAGCTACAAAATACACCATAGGGACTGTGATACAATACTCACCTAGGTCTGTATCATAGCCTAAGGCTCCATAGACGTCTAGAGTTCAAAAAAAGAACTCAACTTCAGAGAGGATTACCCAGATACCTGCAGGCTGAGAGTACTATTATTACCCTCTGAGCGGAATTAACCTCAGATCAAGTACTCTCTCAGGATGAAACATGATCAACCCTTATATGTCAAACTGTGGATCTATATCATAGATTTTTTTGTTAACAGATTCAGAATCAACCATGAGAAGTGTGTAAAGCGTATATTGAGATGAACAACCTGGATGGACCATATCGAGAATTGACCGATGTATGTGAGTACCAAAACTCGAGCGTGCGTGCAAGTCCCCAAAACCACTACATTTGAAAAATATACTCCCAAATGAACGGTACATAGTGCATAGAGTAGGTATTGTATGTAGTACACAACAACACTACTACTTTGAATTTTACACTCCAATTATTTACAGTATATGATGTGGTGGAGGATAGGTAGAGGATTTATGTATACTAACTAATTTTTTTTATTTTTATTTTTATTTTTAAATATCCCTTTGGTCAGTAGTAGGTTCTCGTACCAATTCAGCTGATATGACCTTACCCGGACGGAATCTAATTCTATTGCTCATTATCATAGGATTATATACATACGACATATGGACATATCTCGTTTTTGCGTTCACCCTGGAAGTCTTCTAACCGAAAGTAAGGTGTGTGATGTAATATGTTTCCTAGTACTCCAAATAATACGGGACCCGCTCGAGTTCTTTTCTATCCATTCAACACAAACAAGTCACAGCAGCCAGTCGCTTCAATTTCCCGTGATCCTCTCTTCTAAAAACCAAATCGTCTGTTTCTACTTACATTTTGAAATTTTGAAAACGATATATCCATTTAAACTCGTTATGCCTGGGGGTTAGCAGAAAGAGCAAGAAAGCAAAAAATGACTGCATGTTCCACATTCCTCGTTGTACATTGGACCTCAAGCCATGTCAGCTTTGTCAAGGGTATTCCAGGTGCGGACAACCTCGACAACTGAACCACAACCGGCAATGTCTCACACATCCGACCATCATACCAGATGTTAGGCAAACCGAGTGCCCAGTAGAGGGATTTCGCAACCAGGGTAGTAAACAAAAATTCGTGCTATTATTTACCACACATACCTACTGCTCTTGTGCTCGCTCTCTCTCCAAACTCGGGATATGGCTCCTCACGATCAAGCTGTTATATATGGTTCAGAGTGCGTCGTATGTTTACCCGTTGAGGTAAAACAAGCACAAATCTTTCCAACAACCTATGCCAAGCAGCAGAACTCCGATTCCAGGTGATAGAAGTGGGGGATCAACTCCAGCTCCAGGTAGTGGAAGATCGAGACTTGCGGAGGAAGAGAAGGTCAGACTGTTACACCTTTGTACTTTACTCCAAGTTGATCATCGACATGGCAATAAGAAGGTCTTTTGGCCCCATATCGAGATCTTTTAAAGGAGAGATTGGCAAAGAGCTACGAGATCCACAGGTAGTCAATGCCTTGGTTACACAGTTGCAAAGTCAAAATAAAGAAGGAGAAGGAGTCAGGTATGTAATACCAGAAGTATAGCTTATATTTAAACTAATATCCAAAAAGGTACTGTAAATAAGATTCAGAACTTAAACAATTACTATTTGAATGTGTAGCTCATTCAAATGAGCAACAAGACCAGGCAAAACGAACACAAGTAGGGCCTGGACCTTCAAACCCTTTCCTTGCCAAACGGTCCCATTCTGGATCTTGTGCGGCGGGGTAGCGTTAGTGACAATGGCTCACAAGCTGTTCGAAATCAGAAAAGAGTCTGGAGCCACTTTGGGTGCCGCGGCTCGCAGTGTCTTGGAGGCAATTGAAGGATACAAACCTTGGGAACCCATTGGAATACGTCGAAACAAATATTCAAAGATCGCTGTTATGGGGGAGCTAAAAAAAGCTCGCTCAAGTTCATTACGACACCCTGCGCCATAAAACCAGAGCGGAAGGGAATACTACTAGTCCAATGGGGCTCTAACTGACGACACCAATTGGATCCGTCGGAAAGCTCCCACTACCTTCAAGAGCTTGCGAAAGTCGCGGCTCTGGTTACTCTCCCAGAGGGTATTAAATTGTTTGGGCATTCTATCGGGAGGCAAAGAAACAATTTCCAGAAAGGAGTTAGTACCGACGCGTATCTGAAGCCTGGGGACTTGAGAATCCCCAGGAGTGGAATCGCAGTGGAATGGCATTAAGAGAAACCTCAAATGGCGGCGAAAAGGAACATACTAAGGCTCGTGCGGGTACATTGTCCGAAAAAGCTCCGTCCAGTAGTGATTCTGAAGACAATGGAGATACCGATATTGAAGAGATACCAAGACCAGCAAACGAACAATCGAAACTCTGAGGTATTGAAGGGTGTACGTGAGGTATTGGAGGTTGTACGGATATTGGGAATCGCATGGCTGCTGCAGTAGAGAAGCTTGCAAATACAACCTCTAGTGGTAGTAGTTCCGGAGAAGGGACCCAATTATTGGAGGCAAAGGTAGCTCAAGTTGAAAGCATGTGCGGAGGAGACAAACCGGCGTACAGTGGGGACAAACCGGCGTACAGAGGGGACAAACCGGTGTACAGTGGATAGTTTAAAAGGTGGTAAAGTGACAGGAAGTCAAACCGGCGTACAGAGGAGACAAACCGGCTTACAGAGGAGACAAATCAGTTGTTGAGAGAATTACTAAACCGCCTGTCTCCATGAGAGATTTTCATCAGAGATGGTCCCCAGGGGAACATGTAACTGAGTTGAAATTTGGCTTCTATCAAGGCACGTATGGATATTTGTGAGCAATACAGTAATGATATACACTAACCTCCAACCGGTGACTGCCTAATATTAGACCTCGTAGATGTGTAACAAATGGCCATGGGCCGATATCTTGCTAAAACTGTTCTTCTATCGCCATTCGTAGGGAGCATTGAATGCTTGAGTCTCTGGGCGGAAGCGGCCGATCTGGAAGTGCTCCAATTACCCATGGCTGGATCACCATAGACATATAGCCTTTTCCGTGCTCTTTGTGACGACATATCTCACTCCGGTGATCTAAACCATACAGCACACAGCTCCACATCGGGTGTGATAGTGGTGTGATGTGATTATTCTTCTAGAGTAACTATTGGCCATTTTATTGAGAGATAATATTATAGTATTTTTACGCTATGTGGAAGACTGACTGGTATTGGTTCTGCTCGTGAACATGAATGCTCTCTTGCTATATATATGCACCTTGCACCCATCAATTCTATTCTACATACAACAACAATCCTCTCGAAATCTTTCAAATGATCCATCCTCTCTTCCTGCGAGGGGTAGTGCAACCAGACTAAAACTCTCTTCAAAACCAAACCGTCTCGAAATGAAAACTTTTAAAAACTATTTTAAATCGAAAAAAAAAACCTCTGTCCACGATCGTTGCCTGTTGAGAAGAGACCGGCTTAGAAGGTTATCTTGCAGGTGAAGGTGAGGATGAGAAGGGGTGCCGGCCAGCATGCATCTCAATTCCGGCGGCACAAACTCTACCTCTCAACTCTTACGCGGGTTACCCTCAATCCCCTCCTCCAAATACGAACTGCAGCGGCTTTTCTCAATACGATACTACACGGAAGTGCGTTCGATGGAGCAGGTCATCGGGTCCAGCTCGCTCGAACCTGCCGCACTCTTCCTCCTCCATCACTGCCGGCACACTTCCAAGCTCTGCATTCTATTCCACGAACCCGTGCGCGGTACAAAGATTACTTCTATGAACTATGTTTCCACAGTCCCGCCCAGACATCGAGGAAAAGTCCAGACATCGAGGAAACGTTTGACACAGGGTGTGAGGCATCACCTCATCTTGTGAGAGTTGAAACTTGTACATGTTGTCGAGTTTGTCACAGGGTGTAAGGCATCACCTCATCTTGTGAGAGTTGAAGGATTTTGCCATTAGACAGTTGAATGGGCCGGATTAGTATTCAGACCGAGTGGTTGTTTACTTCTGTTTACTTTATAGATACTAGAGCTTTTAGAATGTTTAAGTCACACATGCCACTATCCCCAAGACCAGAGATCTCCTTGTTTATATCTACTTCTCTTCTGACTTTCTTGGTTATGCATGGCGTGGTCGGAAATACTTAGTTATTTATCAAACCTAGCACCAGGCATTTCACCTTTTTTCTTTTCTTTTTTTTTAAAACGAATAAAAAACATAAGGATTAAAAAATTCTATGTACGGAGTTAAACTAACTCTCATGATTGCCAGAGAGTCTAGAAAAAAAAAAAAAAAAACATCATACCTGCTGTGCTTTTTTTTCTTTTTTTAAAGTCTATACCCTAATGTCATGCCGTTCCCTAATCTAAAAGATTAAGTACTACACCCACGGTACAACGGGCAAATAAACTACCTCTACATCCCCCGCCATGCCTCCCATGGCCCTCACGTAGACGGCATTTATTGGAGGTTTAGACTGGTGAAGAATTCCTCAACCAAGTCCACTACCACCTCCTTATCCCCGTCTTTCTTCCTCCTCCTCATCCATACCTCCCAGGAGCTCTACCTCCTTCCGCTCCATTCACCAGCCGGGCAGAACAAAGCAACATGCATGCCTGTCTCCACCTGATCGCATTCAGAACACGAGGGGTCTTCAAACTCATCCAGGGTGTGCCTCCACCAGCCCAGTCTTCCCTTTCCGGTCCGACATTGGGTATAGTTTAGCAAGGCTTTCCGGTTACCTGCTGTGCCGCTTATAAGTAAGGATTTTGGCTAAGAGCCAAGTAAATATATATATGTCGTACATATAATATGTATGAACAATAAAGTTCAGGGTAACTGACAAAACTTAGAAGCTAACGAACCTGGGGAGGTTCTAACTCTCACTCCCTATTCTTTTCTTCATACCAGGCACATAATGGAGCCGGAGGAAGGACTTGAAAAAAAAGGTGTACAGATAGGTAAAGTAGCTATTCGTAGAAACATCGAGGCTTTATCTCGTGTGTGTATTATCTAGACCATTCGAGCAGCCCAGCCCTATTTCCTGGATATAGGGGATAGAGGATGTTTATTGGATGTTGCAAGTTGCAGTCATATCGTTTGCTTTCTTGATATACTCCATGATTTTAGAACTTTTTTTGACTTTTTTGACTTTTTTTCTTTTTTTTTGATTCTAGTGGGGGGGAGAGGGGGGAGGATTTGTACAATATATAGGCAAAGAAGTATTAATTTCCCATCAGTGAGTGTATGTATATTCTTTTTGACACCAAAAAAAAAAAAAAAAAAAACCACCACAGATATAAAATATTTCCGGAGGTAGGAGAATAGGTGAGGTCTTGATAGCACCCCCGTTGTGGGGATAAAAAATAAACAAATTAGAAGGCCCCCCATAAAAACCTCTCCAACAACTTCAAGCCTCAAACCTCAGACCTCAAACCTCAATCCAACAAATAAATATCCTCAACAGCTATATTTATGTATATATCTACCATCTAAATATCACAGCATCCACTTAAATTAAAAAAAAAAAAAAATTCTGCAGGAACTTTACCTTTCTACACCAAAAAAAAAAAAAAAAAAAAAAAAAAACAATGTATCATTTATTACATTCTCTTCTTATGCCATACAACGAAAAACAACAATCTATCTGCCGGATTTTTTTCCATATCCATACATACCATTGACAAAAAGGGGACTCCCCCCCCGGCCAAACACAATGACATTAGTTTGTATATGTATACGTTACACATACTCCACAGCACAGCACATCAAATCTCCACCTCCTTCACCGTTCCCCTCCCCTCCATCATCTCCATCTCCACCCACCCCGCCATTTTCCCCTCACCAACCACCAACTTACCCGGATTAACCACATGACAGCCCTCATACGTGACCGCAAACCCGTCGATGCCCACATCCGCAATCACGACAATCCTCGGGAGCGGGTATAACGCCAGTGTGTGTGGGGCGTAGTCCCACAGCACGGGGCGGGAGGCAAGCGGGAACGGCGAGAGATGAGCTTGGTCTAGGAGGGTTTTAGTGAGTTTGCGGGAGAGGTGGAGGGAGGCAGGGATAGGTGGCGGTGGCGAGGGAGGGGGAGGAGCGTCAAGGTCCATAGATTCCGTGCCTTCTTCGCCTTTGGTTTTGGTGTTGTTGGCGGCAGAGTTTGGAAATCGTATAGCATGGCGGGAGAAGCGTGCAGAGGCATCATCGCGAAAAAGAACAATGTCTGACGAAAAGTAGCTGATTCTTGCTGGGTTACTCGTCCACACCCCTCCCCTAGTATCTGGTTCCGCACTCCCACTTTCACTGCCAGCACCGACACCGCCAGCAAGTACCCTTTTTACTCTGTTTACAAATATATCTGGTATATTTTCCCTCGGCACGGCGGGGCTGCGGCCACCGCTGAACGTCGCAGTAAATGGATCATTGTCCCCGGGGATAAATATAAAAACTGTATCCCTCACTAGACTCCCAAACTCCGCAAGCAGGAGAGCAAGTCTATCCCAATACTCCTTATACTGCACCGCGCCCTGCACCCCTCCCGCCCCCACAATCGCCCCACCAAACGGAGTGCGGATAAAGTTCCCCATCAAAACACACACCAGCGGCGGGTCGTCCTCGTATACCCGAAACACGGCTCTCAGCGCATCAAAGGTGCGGTCCAAATCCAGCTGCACCTCTGCCAAAAATACCATTTTCGCCGGTACCGCGATTTCGGCGCGGCGGAGGGCACGGTTTTGCGCAGAGTTGGTGTCGAGAGTTACTCCTGTCCCGAGAAAGTCCACGTGACCGAATATCTCCGCCGAGACCTCGCGCCGCTCACAGGGGGGCATGCCGATTGTTAGCACGAGGAATTTCATGGGGTCTTCGCTGTACTGGCCGTCGACGATGACGAAGCACCCAGGGCAAAAGTATGCCCCGTCAGAGGGGACGGGGGTGGCATAGGTGATGTCTAGGGGGATGGAGCCGGTAGGGTCGGTGAGGGAGAGGTGGCCGGAGGGCGAGATTGTGAGGATGCCAAAGAGGAGAAAGGTGGAGGAGTGTTGACCGAGGAGGTGGGAGATTGGGGTTATGGTGTAGTGGGATTGGGGGGCGGTGGTGGTGCCGGAGGATTGTTTTGTGGTGCGGGTGAAGGTGGGGGGGAGGAAAGAGTCGTTGCGGAGGAGGCGCTGGTGGAGGGTGTGGTGGCGATGTTTGAAGAGAAAGGTTTTGGAGGCTGGGGGGGGGAGGAGGAGGTGGAGGAGGGAGGGTTTGGCGGCGGCTCTGTGTGTGTTTTTGTTGATTGTCAGCCCATTTTGTTTGTATTGTGCTGGAGGAGAGCGGAGGAGAGAAGGTTAGAGCAGAGTAGACATACCTCTCAAAGTGCTTCTTCAGCGGATTATAAACCCACTTTGGCTGCGTGAATGCATTCACAACCTTGAGATGTTTCCGTGGATCTATGTGGCCACCACCACCACCACCACCACCACCACCGCCGCCTCCGCCTAGTAACTCGTGCGTGCTCATTATATCCTCATTGCCCATCTGCGTGTCCCCGCCCTCATCAACCTGGTCAAAAGTCCACTCTCGGCCTCGCAGCCTCACTCCAATGCCGACGCCGGCGGCAGGTACCTCTAAGCCGTTCAGGACCGCCTTCAAGGCCTCCCCGCCATCAACCAAGATGCCACCCGGGCCGGCATTGCGCTTCCAGGTCCGCGCAATTTCATCAAGCAGTTTCTCACCCGACCCAGAGTCGCGCCAGCCGGACCCGCACCGGCGGCCGATAAAGGTGCAGAGAAGGGTGAGGGCGTCTGATTTTAGCGTGAGGTTGTGCTTCTTTGTAAAGATGCGGAAGGCGAGGGGGCGCAGGGCGGAAGGGGAGATTTCGACGGCGAGGATGCGCGGGGCGGAGCTGGGAGGGAGGGGGACGAAGGGGTCGGAGGTGAGGGGGGTGGAGCCGGCGGGCTGGATGGGGAGGTCGCGGCGGCGGAAGAAGGCGGCGGGTGCGGCGTCGGCGGGACGGGGGATGCCCTTGCCTTTGTCGAGAGGCATGGCTCTGGGAGGGCGGGGGGTTGTTGTGAGTGAGGTTGGGTTGTGTGTTTGAGGGTGGTCGCGGGGGGGAGATGCAAGTGCAGATTGGGGCCAGCCAGAGCCAAGCCAGGCGTGCAAGAGGGGGGGGGAGGGTGGGGGGTATTGTGGTTATTGTACGGAGTTATTCGTCGTCCGTATTCACAGGCATCGCTAGAGTAGAGTATACTCTTTTTGTTGTGAGCCTCCGTACTGTAGGATATGCTGTACCCTAGGTTATGCTGTACCCTAGGTTATGCTATACCCTAGGTTATGCTATACCCTAGGTTATGCTCTACCCTAGGTTATGCACTCTACCCTCTGGCTTGCACGTGCAAACTTGCCCAGCCTTCTCGCGTCGCGCAGCGAATATAACAAAGAGGATAACCAACGATACCACACGATTCACTCGCAGGTAAATTAAACCACTCTCCCCCCTCTTCCTCACCTCTCCTCTTCCTTTGCTCTACCTTCGTTTGCCTCAACATGTCCACCTCCGCCCCCACCACCTCCGCCCTCGCCGCCCTCACCGCTAAAGCCCAAAAGGCCTACTCCCTCAAAAACTACCCAGAGGCCGTGTCGCTGTTTGCCCAAGCCTGCGAGGCCCAGGCCCTGCTGCACGGCTCAGAGGACGACCCCCGCAACGCCCACTTGCTCTACCTCTACGGCAAGGCGCTCTACCAGGTCGCAATCTCAAAGTCGGACATCCTCGGCACCGCTGCCGACGCCAGCCGCAAGCAGATATCCGCCGAAGCTGCCGTCGGAGACAAGGCGCTGAGCAGGGACCTGGACGTGGCCAAGAAGGGCAAGGTGATTCACTTTGAGGGGGACGAGAATTGGGATAATACCGACAGCGAGGACGGAGACGCGGATGCACAAGAGGGAGAAGCCGGGGAGAGCAAGGACGGCGACACCAACAACAAGGCCGACGACCACGACCACCACGACGACGACGACGACGACGACGGCGACGATGATGATGATGACATGGCTGCCGCATGGGAAGTCCTCGACCTAGCGCGGGTTCTCTCCCACAAAGCCCTCGATCCAGCATGGACCCCCTCCACCCCCATCAACGCCCTCACCACCCCCCCAACCACCCTCCCATCCATCTCTGAAGTAGGGCCTACTCCCCCCCCCACCACCACCACCATCACCACCGCCGCCGACCCAACGCAGACCCCCCTCACCCCAACCCAACGCACGTCCCTCCTCACGCAGCTCTCGGACATCTACGACCTCCTCGGCGAAATCTCCCTCGAATCAGAAAACTTTCCCCAGTCGATCCTCGACCTCCGCTGCTCGCTAACCCTCAAACTCTTTCTCTTTCCTACCCACCACAAGCTCGTCTCGGAAGCCCACTACAAGCTCTCTCTCGCGCTCGAATTTGCTTCCGCGATGGAAGGCGTCTCGGACTCTGATTCTACAAAGGGCCGCAAAGAGGCTGCGGAGCAAATGGAGCTGGCCGTGCGCTCTGTCCGGGAGCGGATCGCCGTTGAGCAGGAGGCACTAGCCAGCAGCGACAAGGGCAAGGGCAAGGGCAAAGGGGCTGCTACCCAGGAGGATGATGCCGCGGAGAAAAGCCTCCTCGATGCAAAAGAAATTGTGGCCGAGCTGGAACAGAGGCTTAATGACCTCCGCGCGCCGGTACCAAGCAATGAGCTAGAGAGCGCGAATCCAATGATCTCGGGGCTGCTCAAGTCTGTGCTTGGGGAGACGCAGGCGGAGCAAAAGAGGAGGTTGGAAGAGGCGATTCAGGGGGCGAATGATGTGAGTGGGTTGGTCAGAAAGAAGGAAAAGAAGGTTGGGGGGGAGACACCGGCACCGATACCGGCGGGGGGTGCGGAGCGGGGGAAGAGGAAGCTGGACGATGTGGAGATGGAGGATGTCAAGGGAAGGGTGGTGGCTGTTGCTGTGGGCGGGGAGGGCGAGGGGGCGGGGTCGAAGAAGCCGAAGGTGGAGGAGAGCTTGGATGTAGAAGAGAGGGAGGGGAGGAGTGCGGCGCTGTAGGGCGGGACGCTCGCCTTGGGAAGGGTTGTTTTTTTTTTTTTTTGCTTTTTGCTTTTTGTGTGTGGCTTGGCTTGATTTGTGGGGGGGGGGGTAGAGTGGGGTTGTCTGTATGGCAAGATGTGTGATAGGTAACACTGGGTCATAACCGTGTGGGAGCCCGCCAGCAGACAAAATAAAAAGTCGACTTCTGTGGGGAGATGGAACTTGAGGGTAATGTGTATAGAACGCGCGCGCGTGTGTGTGTGCGTGTGATGTGGATTTTGCTTTGTATCTAAAAAATGAAAAAATAAAAAAAATCTATAAAAGAGAAAAGAAGAAAAAAAATCTACTTTCTCTACCTTACCTCCCCCCCCCCTCCCTTAAGCAAAACGAAAGAGTTAAGGGACGGCAATGAAATGACAACGAAAATTTCCCCTACTCACTCAACGGCGGCGGCGGTGGTGGTGGTGGTGTTAGACCAGTCATCTCCACATCCGCCGCCGCCGCTTCCGCTTGTCTCCCCCACCTCCTTCTCTGTTCAATTTGCATCCTCTCGGCTTCCTCGTCTTCGTCGCCATACTCATCATCCTCATCCTCATCATCATCCTCATCATTATCATCATTATCATCATCATCATCATCATCATCATCATCATCATCATCATCATCATCAGCCTCATCAACATCCGCATCTAAATTCATCTCCTCAAGATCCAAATCCCTCTCCATCTCCTCCAGCTGTCTAATCTCCTGCTCGTGATCAATCACCTCCTTCCTTCTCCCTCTTCCCCTTCCCACTCCCTTCCCCTTCCCACGACTACCTACGTGACTATTACTACTACTACTACTAGTACTAATACTACTACCCCTTATTCCCTCCTTCCCACAGCCAGTCTCAGCACCTTCCATGTCCATTTCCCCTTCACCCTCCCCTTTCCTGTCCTCCCCACGATCCCTCTCTGCAGGGTCAATATCTTCTGTCTCTCTTTTCCTCCTCTTGACCTCCTCCAGCCTTTTCCAAAATGCCGTCCTACCACCCACACCACCCTTCCCAGCAGCCAACTGCCCCTCACCCTTCCCAGGTGCACCCGTTCTCGTAGTCCTATGGTCCTCTGCTCTAGATCTCGCAGTAACGATAGCTGGGTGGCCATGTAGACGGATCTGTCCTACCCCCACCACCTCCGCCTCTCGTTGTTGCACACAAGCAGACTTTTCCTTGGACGTAATAAATATCTCCGAGCCAAGGGGCACGGTCCAGTCGCAGGAAAAGATACGGTTGTGGTAAGATACAAGTGGGGTTGGTGAGGGGAGGGCCTGGAGTTGGAATTTCGTGGGGTATTGGGTGGGGTTGGGTTTTGTAGTTTTATTATTCTTGTTGGCTGTTGAGGTGTTATTATCGTCGTCATCATCATCGGCATCAGCATCATCATTATCATCATCATCAGCATCATCATCATCGACTGCTGCTGCAGCGGCAGAGGATTTATTTGCTGCTTTTTTGCCTTTGGAGGCAGTAGATGTCGCAGTCGCACTCGGCAACACTGTCGTGGGTGCTAAATGCGGAAAAAGCGGTTGCGGGATCGTGAGGTCGAGAGTGATGTAATGCGTCTACTACTCTCAATGATTTTCATGAGCCCGACTGAATTCTCTCCCCTTGTGGGTGGGAATTTGGAAAGTGGACAGATTTCCCCCCCCTCCCCTTACACACCTCACAATCATCCCAATCATATTCCCATTCACTTTCTCCCCCCCTGTCCACAGTCTGTACACCACCACCACCAGCAGCAGCACTAGCCTCAGCATCCTGCATCAACAACTCGGGAGCAATAGGGACTTCTGGGGGGTGGACTTGTGTTGTTGTTGCTGCCGTTATAGACACCGGTGCCTGAACTGGCTGTGATACACTCCTCCGTCTGGCCCCAGCGATTTTTCTTTGAGATGTGTGCATGGGCATGGGTTTACTTATTGCTGCTGTTGTTGGTGAATAATGCCTCTTTTTTCGTGGGATTGATGTTGAGGTAAACTTGGATTAGTTCTATATAAGAAAACAAACTCACCAAAGGAAGGGGTTTTTTTTTTTGTGGGGGGAGGTGGGGGACGTGGGGGGGAGGCGATCATTTAGCGTGCCTGAAATGCAGGGCTCGCGTGATTTGCTTTTTTCAAACGGTTTCTCCGGTCATATGTACATATCTATCAATAATGATATCAACACACAAACGTATATGGTAACTTGAAACCCACCGCCCCCTCTTAGTGATGGCAGTAGTTTCCCCCACAGCATATATTTTCCAAACATAATATAATCTCACACATGCATGGGCCCTTTTTGCCTGCGTAACTACCCATATCTGTCAGAGTACCTATTATTAACTGTATATGTACAGTATCCCCCCAAATCCGGGCCGAGAAATAAATGCCAAAAACCCCGTTTTGGGCGGACGGATACCCGGTTGGAGCTAACATGGAAACCACATAGGTATGTACATACATAGCAAGTACTTAGCTTGGGCGCAGGTACGGATATATGCTTTCTTATTTCTAGGTACTGATGCAGGGCATATATATGCCACAAGGGGGGGAGTATATAAATATGTATATATATATATATATATGGAAGAAAAATTGCCCGAGATAAAAAAGAGATTATAGCTACCAACAGAAACTCACAAAAACGCAAGGAGATTCGTTAGAGTCGTTTAAAAAAAAAAAAATTAAAAAAAAAAAAAAAAGAAAGAAAGCTGCGAGTTAGTATAATAAGCCCCCTCTCCCACACCCCCCCACACCCCATATATACTTCCCTAGCCTACTCTCTTTCCCACTCGCTCAAATTCATTCTGATATTACACGCCCCTTCAGCCGGTATCCTTCCATACGTCTCGAACTTATCCAAACACATATTCCTCCTTCCTAGATCCTTCCACCTTGGTCCACGCGGACCATTCACCCAGTGCCACAAACCACCAGCCCCATACTGTCGAGGATCACTGACTGGAAGCTGCCTATCTCCCCAAAATCCATCGAAATGAAACCACCCTATAGGAGCTGTTGGGTTTTGCAAAGCTGGCTGAAGCTTGTAAGGGTCTGACTGTCCTGTGGTAGTAGGGGTTACCGCGTACCATGGATTGGATGGCGGAAGGGGCGTGGTGGTGAAATTTAATGCATATATATCAGTATTTAGGACAGGGTCCCATAGCATGCCGCGGTTAGTGTAATCCGAAAGGAAGTGGAATGGGAGCAAAAAGCTATGTGTCCTAATAATTGTGCAGAAGGGTCTGTTAGTTGTGGCCCAGATAGCAAGCAAACATTTGGGGGTGCTCATACCCAGCCTTGGGATAGTTTGCATGAGTTCCGTTAGCCGAGTATGTCACAGGCTAGAGCACAAAGGCAATCAGTATGGGCTATTTCGTGCATGGGCCTCGCTAGAAGCATACCCGCTTTCCAATCTTCTCAACGGCATCATAGTCAACTGCTATGCCTGTGGCATGTTGGCTGAAAAACACTGCTTTAGGCACGCCATCAACAAATCTAATCATCGTGTTCTCCCTACGAACCAAATATTATACGGGATTAGAATAATAATAAATCTCCAGCCCCGTAGTTAACAGTAACACCTACCAATCCCCGACGTGATTCCCGAATCTCAACCCTCCAACCTTTGGACCAAGGTTAAACCCATAGAAATAAAAATAAAAGACATCTGTCAGCCGCCTAGTAAAGCGTGACTCTTGCTTTTCCTTATTCTTGTCGTCAACAACGCCCCATCCTTCATCCAAACTCCTCAATCCCTTATCCACAACAATGATGGTGGACTTGGCCTTACTGTGACCATTTCTTGGTTCAGTGAACCCTTTCCCTGTGATCCATTGGGGCTCCGACAAAGCATCATCGGGACTCGTGAGAAAGACGTGGCGACGCCCTAGTTCGTCACTAATGTCCGATAAATCGTCGAGGGTAAGAGAAGGGGGAGGGTAATTTATTTTTGCATAATTCAAGTGGGGTATTGTGTGTTTCAGACTATAATTTATAGCACGATTGTCAGCGCAAATCTCCCGTTGTGGAAGAGGTTGGGAGGGGGAGGGGGAGGGGGAGGGGGATATCAAGGGCCATACTGCTGAGATGTATTAATTGGTAGGTAAACCTCCTCACTATGTAAATATACATACGGTGCTATAAATCTAGTCAGTTTTGTTATTTCCTAGGAGAAGCATCGCTCAGAAGCCCTCGTCGTACCATACTCCAATGCATAGTCAGGAATCGCAACTGGAACGTCAATTTCCTTTTCTGAATCTTCCGTTTTATGTCTATCCCACCAAACCTCTTCCTTTTCTCCCGGCTTCGTCCACTGATTACATGGGCCGCCTCTAAATCTACCCTTCCAGGCCCAACACGAGTGCGCAAGCGCTTTCCGAATATAAACGAACGTGAATACGACCGCAAAGGCCAATATAAAAAAAACTAGCAACAGCTTGATATGGAATTTTCGAGGGCATACACGAGGTCTGATTCTAAACCGTACTCTATCACACCGGGAATACCAACGTCCAAACCGAGGCAATTCTAAACTGCTAGTGTTGTCTGAAGTCAGCAGCAGTGGTGATAGTTCAGGTGTCGGGGGGTCGAATCTATCTTGACCAGCCGATGGTTCTGCAGTTGCTGCATTATTGGTATAACGGGAACGCAAAAGTCGATATGGATTCCAAAAACTAGTGGGCGGATTTTGTGCGCAGGTGATCAACGGGGCTTCAGATGAAAATCTAGCGTTTCCTTTCCCCAGTTCAATTTCGGACACAGGGTCCGGGGAAGGCACTGTTTTGTGGGATTGCGTCAATTATCATGAGCTTTTAAATGTCTGCAGCCTTCTGCAACCAAATTAACATTCAAAGGGAACGAGGCTCACTTTCGGAATAGTAACGTGGCTATCGGCAGCCTTCAGGTGATGGAACATGTACATGTACTGTACTGTACAAATTCCTCAGGGTGGCCTGCTTCCTAAAGGGAGATCAAGAGACGAGCAAGATGTGAATATACGGCTCCCCCGAGATGTAATTTGTAAGCCTTTCTGCTTACGAATATAACAATCAACAATTGTGTGAAGCCCACGTACTCTTTCAACCTCGTTAGGCCAAGCCCACCCCCTTGATCTTACTCAGCATCGGATCTGGGGCTTTCATCAACTAGATGATTAGTTTGGATCCTCATATCTATGCATATGATCGTCTTGATGATGTAAAAATTGGTTGTTCCGTGCATATATTTATGTATGTATGTATGTATGTACACTATGTAGTCTGGACTAACTAGTGTCTATGTATGCATCTAATCCATCAAGCACACAAAATGTACACTTTTTGCTGTTCTTAGAATTTCTTGTCATTTTACTACTCGCTCTGTCGACATTACGCTTTGCCCGTTGGCAATGAATGGCCATTAAAGTGTAACCTAACAACGGCCTTTACACATAGGGGAGAGGGCGGGTATCAGAGGTTTGAATCAAAGCTTATGATACTACTTATTCTTAAGGTTCTCCGGCAGCTCCCAAACCCGTCTTCAAGGGCCCCATAATTCTCCAACAAAACATGTGAAAATCCGATGATGCGAAGATGAATCTAAAGGCTAGAGGTGAGAAATTTCCCAATAAATTGCATAAATTTTCTCGGGGCGCATAATCAATCACATGACTAAATCCGAAAAGGGCAGTTGTTCTCATATCAAACGCCTACGGGGATATGTAGTTATAGGCTGAATCCGGAAGCTTTGAGCTGCAGGACTCCTATGTGCTTATGCTTGAGGCTAAGGTTCACAGGATTTACCAACACTCAGAGTTTCAGGCCAACACCAAAGAACCTTTAGAACCTTTTGGATACTTGACGTGAAACCAGCGAACATAGCATGTGCTGAAAGGTTAACTGCAACAGGCCTCCACCTCCCGACAATCCAGTTTGATTCTCCATGTCTTTCTACGGCACATCGCAGTGCTCATAACTCCCCTTCGCGACATGGCAGACCATGAACCCCTATCCCGTGGGGCGGCTTCCGATAACGATATAGTCATTCCAAAATTCAAATTCTCCGACAATGTCTCCAGTGCCGGTGATGGGCCACACTATAGGCTACCACCACCTTTGAAGCCAGTGAGAGGTCAAGTAACTTACGGAAGAAGACCATTCTCCCTCTCTGATCGACCTAGTCACTTGAAATTGCCACCCTTGGAGTCAAAAAACTATTCCTCAAGGGGATCAGTGCCCCACGGAAACCGCTCTTTTGGAGCCCAAAGTTCAAAGAGGAGGAGACCTGTATATGACCCAGTCAGGAATGAAGGCCTCTCCCAGGTTTCTCCATTCACCCAGTGGGGGGAATACCTGAGCCCTTCGGATTCTTATAGTGGGATTCAGAGATTCGACAGGGAGGATGAAACCGATGAAATCGAACACCATCAAATGCTAAAACACCAAGCCTATATCGAGAAGAAGAAAACAACCTGGAAATTAGAGGACGCCAAAGGGGTTTACTTTGTCAAGTGTGATCAAACTTCTGCGCAGTGGCCGCAGTTTGAAGAGTCTGATGGTTTCAGGATGACCATCATGGAAGAAAGAGGCTATCCAGGAAGATTGATTGCCGAGTTTGATGTGGGGGTGGTGACTGGTTTGATGCGGTTCACCTTGCCTGGGCAGAATCCACTTCCGGATGATGACTGTGAGGATGATGAAGATGTGGACGACAATGCACTGGAACAAGAGGAAGAGGAGGAGGAGGAGGAGGAGGAGGAGGAGGAGGAGGAGGAGGAGGAGAAGGAGGAGAAGGAGGAGAGGGAAGAGGCTGATCATTGTGCGTCTTACACAAGCTCCATACCTGCCAGCTGGAAACGAAGTGCAACAACCACAGGATCACGTCATGCGGCAAAAAAGCCCCGAACGTCGGAACCCCTAACTGGAACTGGACCTCTCAAATTGCTGTTCACCTGGAGAGGCCGGGAGAATGGCGAAGGCGAGATCCAAGTAGACACCGGCTCCAATAGAGGTGTCATTCAATTCTCAGACGCACGGCTATTGAGCTTTGTGGGCAAGATGGACTTTGATATCGTAGGCAAGGATGTCGAAATCGAAGGCTTCAAGATTGCTGACGTACCAGCGGGAAAGCAGCCATCGTCAGAGTGGTCCGAGTTCTCCTGGGGCGCTCACGGAAGAGAAGCCGTTGGAAGGTGGCATTAGTAGGGCGCCAACTTACATGTATGTTGTCTCAGCAAAGGTTCCTGAAGCTGACCAACTGCTCATGGTTAGTCCGCGGCAGATGTTTCCGTATGCTGAGCACTTCGCAGACGGAGAGGAGTTGCCTATGCTCATGCTAGGTTTCGGAGTCTCGGTGTTGGCATGGTTTGTTTGTAGCATATATTGTTATGGGACATTTTGACGGTAGCATCTATGTCTAATTTCCTTGTAAATAGGCATTCCTACTTGTCAATCATAGATCTGGCAGCCCCTTTAACCACACTAGCAGTTCCTTGGGCTTTGAGCTCCAACCTGAAGTTAACTAAACTGGTTCAGGGTAATCACTGGGTCCAGTGTAGTTCTCACAAACTGTATGTTTGACCCAGGCAACAGCCGAACCCCAATGCCAGTGCATACATAACATTACTATCAATGTGCCATCGTTACTTTGTGGTCGTGCTTCGCGTCCACAAAAGCCAGTAGTGATGTATCTTTTGTTTCAAGTACAGTCGTCTCTCCTGCACAGGAGTTATCAGTAAGGTGTCCTATGGATAGAGTGTTGACGTTGCTTCGGGAGCTGAGATCTCTCCCAAGGGGAGTGCGGGGCATTGTGAGCCCCTGATTGGGTAGGTAGCTCGCTGGAGTTGTTTGTGGACTTATCCGATTTCGAATGTCCTTTACATATAGATAAATCATTAAGAAGTACATGTACGTACGTATGTACCTAAGTCAAATTTTTCTCCCTGAAAAGGAAAGGACTTAAAAGCAAATAGATTACAGCGTCAAGGAAGTTGGGGAAATACTTACCAAGCTTATTGGAGGAAAAATATATCGGGCGGCCTTGACCTTGCGGCGGAGTTTAGGGCGGGCATGGTGGTGGCCGAGCAGGAATACACTATGTAGTGTCAGGAGAACGGAAGATATGTAAGTACTTGGTAGATGAATGTTCTCATGCCCTGATAGGTATGTTATGGGCCGCTCGCGGGCGGCATACCCACTGTGCCGCTCACGGGCAATTTAAATAATTACTCAATTTGGTGTATAATGCACTTGTATTGATAAAGGTTTACGAGTACTGATTTACCCCCCCCCAAAAAAAAAAAAGAATTGATAACGGTATACCTAGCTGGAGCTATCCCAGCGACTGCAATAAGATTCATGTATTTCCCAATCGATTAGACCTCCATTTAATATTCCAATTTTGTTCATCCAGAGCTGAGAGGTCAATACAGTCATGATCTGTTAACACTTTCGTATGTCAATAAATATCACTTAGAGTTTCAGCAATAACAATTAGAGTAGAAGTTTTTGCAAACACCTGAAACGAAAACACCAGTAGTTGTTATACTTAGCAATCTGCGTATAAATAAGTACCTGCAATTAAGAAAGTACTGTTTTGTGCCTTACCTGGATCCTATAAGTAAGAAATAGCTGGGATTTTTCTTACTTATAGGATAAATTGTGCAACAAGTTGTAGACAAATATTATTATAATGTTGATTATTCTTCACTGAATTCCATATAGCGCATTGATATTTAGTACAAGATGGTCTATATAGCCTAAACTATAAGGCCCTGTCTATTAGAACCCCCATGGATAAGAACCCCATAGATAAGAAACTAATTTTCAAATACCCATTGCATAGGAAATGTTACAGATTTCTATACTAGCAATAAACTCAGTATCCTTATCTCTATTCCATTCATCATCAGAGATGAAAGTGATGACTTGTTAAACTACACAAGCATGTACTTCATCATTTGAAGGGCTTGAAGTAATTTATCCAGATTTCCCCTTGCTCAATGTCCGCCATCTCCCACTAATCAACAGGAAGGGTATGTGGTGTAGATGGAGTGGTCAAAAATGACTTCATAGGGTTTTTTTTTTGAATGTAGCAGAATGTTTTCTTGGATTCACATTTACCAAATTGAGGAATTATATTAATTGCACGCGACCGGCACAGAGGGTATGCTGCCCGCGAGCGGCCTAGATCACATATACTTTTACGTACACACATTTGTATATATTACTTATACATATATGACTCACATAAAGACACACACCTACATACACCTTACGTACATATCTCAGGTGAAGTGGTCCTTTGTTGGCTATTCATCTATCCATCATTACTAGTATTGCTATCTATAACCTTGTTATTCGTATCGAGGTAGCTATGTAGCATGTATGTGCATAGCGGGCTTGGTATTAGGTAGAGCAGTTTAAGATAGCTCAAGTCAAAACAAAACAATTGTAGGATAAATAACCTCAAGGAAGCTATTATAATCATCCTCTCACAGTTATTTATGCAAATTTCGACAGATTCGAGCCTAATATACAACCAAGTAAGCTCAAAGTTTGGGATTGTATTGTAGATGTATACTAGTTTGTTAAATGTAAAGGGCGACATCTGGTTTGTTCTAACTTTGTAGAAATGACCACAACACTACTTAGCTCTAGTAGTACTTTTCAGTCAGGTTATACTAGATCAACCCTCATATTTTGATATCTACGACTATAGACTGAAGAAAACGAGGCATCCCGTCCGCTCTGCCATATCTAAGCTTCAGATCGCCAGGCTAGTACTGCAGTGGGTGACCATGCGGGAAAGTCTCCCACCGCAGCACGCAATGGATTTCTACAATATTTGACTTCTTGTTTCGGTAGCATTGGATAGTTGCCTTTTTGACAGGTACAGTAGTTCTTTTTTGGCCCATACCTTTTCCGGTATCTCCCAGTCCTACCCTTTTTGTAATCAAGCTGGTCCTATCTTGGTAGTCTCACACCATACTATTTTTGGTCTGGTTATCAATTTTAGATTGAGACTCCACCAGTTCTACCATGCCAACAGGCAGCTGAGGTGAGCCCTTGACACGCAGTGCTGCAGACAAAAATTTCTCATATTTGAAGTTTGACTTGGATGCTGTGCTGGGTAGTCAAATATATATATGTACGGTCATTTACCTCCTCGCTAAACAGAAATTCATAACATCGCTATTATGTCTACATTGCCAACACCAACCCAGACCCTTCCTACAACTGCCTTAGGCGATATAACTACTAACCCCTTCGATACCTTCAATCAAGTGCAACAGATCCTAGTAGAGAGCACAGAATGTATGCCGCAACACTAAGCTATAATTATTTAGGGTAATACGTATGTATGTAAATGTCGATCTCAATGCATATGATACACTCCGTACTTTAGGTAACGTACCTACTTAGAGTAACGTACTGCGTAACGATCGACAACCAACGTGACGATCGACATGGGTCCCCTCCACTACGCAGTAAACTCTGACATATCCACCTTCCGTTACAATATCCCGACAATGAGAACAATGAATATAGGCTACAAACACTCGAAAAATCCAAATTTGATATCCCCGGCGCACTCCAATTTACCCTGAACCCTCTACACCTCTCGCAACCTCAAATCCCCAAACAAACCCCCCCCTGCCACGACCTCCCCTGTCACCATGACTACCGCTACTACCATGACCACTGCTAGCAGCGGTAGATTCGCCATAGGTCCCGGCTATAACCTCTATTACTCTAGGCACAAGTCGTTCACTGTGTATAGAGCCATGCGTACTGCAAACTGTGAAAATGTAATTATGCTTTCCAAGCCAGTGTTCTCGGTATAGAATTCGTGCTATTTTGAGAGCCTTAATGTAGCTGTATTCTCGGCACTGCGAACTTGAAGCATTGGGGTACCCCCCGATGTGGTGTTAGAAGGTCAGAATATTCTGTGAATTCTTTAGTCAACCTCATATCAGTCTGCTTAGCCTCCGTCTCCGTGCTAAGTATTTTGATGGTCTGGGAGCTTAGGCATATTTATCAAGTCTAGTATTGGGGTTCAACCATTGTGAGATATTGAATTGAGCCCAAGTACAAACTAGAGGTATATAGCTGCCACGGGGCTCATGCTGATACTGCCGTACGGGCCGCACGCAGATCCCCCTTCTCCCAAGCTCTCAAATTCCGTTTGTTTCACTCAACTCACACAACTCACTTAAAGCCTCGACACCCTCCTGAAGGCCTCTCAACTCTTCTCAATGTCTCTCAACCCTGGTAAAATACCTTGCCAGCAGCTCATGTTGGATTGAGCTTAATAACAACAGGAAGAAGCTATGTACAACTGTGTCTCCCCAACGTAATGAAACTGTGAAATGACCCAAATCACCAACACGAGTCCGAGCCCGAGTCTGTCACTTCCAACCTCTTCCGACCTCTCTCAAAATCATATACCTCCGTAGGGAGCCAGCGTCCACGAACCTTCATCCCCATAATATATTGAGGAATGTATGAGTGAATGAGATTGATGTGTGAACTGATGATCTCTGAAGGTAGGGAATTCTGACCGCCCTGTATATGAAAGGAGACCGGATTAGAAAGGAAAATTACTACCGAGCTGGTAGTCTTGCCCATTCTCCTATGCCCTCCCAGGAGCCAACGTGCTCCAATAATCCCCCGCATTCCTGTTTTCCTCACTTCCTGTATAGTGTCTGCCATGGGTCGGTGGCAGGGTATTCCGTGCACAACAAATGCCCTGGTGTCGACTGGCTTTGCTGGCTTTTTCTATTTGGCAGCAAGGGGTTTCGCTGCCTTGGGTCCCGTTTGACGTACAACGGGCTTTTTTTTGGTGATGGGAGGTGTCACCGGGGCCTCGCCCTTCACCTCTTCCTTCTCATACTCTGAAAGGTCCTCATACGGAGAAAACCTTCCTTCATCAGCCATCTCCACATCAATATTCCTGTTCTTGGTCTCTTCTTTTTCTTTCCCCTTTCCTTTACTTCTCTTCTGTTTCCTTCTTCTCTGCTCCTCAACTGGTACCTCCTCTTGGGATTTGGTTGCAGCATCAAACATATCCGGAGATGCTTGTATGCCAACCTCAATCAACTCCACATTCTTGGCTGGCTTTGATACTTGAGTAAGGGCCCGCTCCTGTTCGAGCTCCAGTAGTTAGGGTGTAGCAAGTAGAAATAGAAGTAGAAGTAGAAGTAGAAGTAGAAGTAGAAGTAGAAGCAGAAGTAGAAGTAGAAGTAGAACTCTGACATGGATGTCTCAATAGAAATAATAATCATACCTGTTACTCTTCCCATATGTATCGTTCTTATGTGTTTGTGCAGTTTATTTCCGCTCTCATGATCTTCAAAACAAACCTGATTCCCCCTCCACCCCTTTATTCAAGGGGTGGGTCCGGAGCTTGGTCCAGAAGAACTACCGCCTTCCTCGCGAAAGACAGCTTGAAACCAGAGCAGCTGATCGAAAGCTTCAACCAAGAGAAGGTGGTGTAAAGTTAAATGAAAAATGGGAGAGTTAGGAGGCAGAGAATGATCGACTCCAAAATAATCGAAATAGTGGCTTTCTCTCTATTTCGTAGCTGTTAGCCAATCGGGGGCTATCAAGCTTCAATGAATATCTGATCTCGATGGGGTGGCAGTATATAAATATACGAAGTAAAACTCACATCTTTATAGTGATGGATAAGTAGATGATAAGCCCAAACAATAAAATTGCTGATAGAGATAGAAGTAAGCAAGAAGCTGATGGATGTGAAGAAGTTTGAGGAGAAGGAGGAGAAGAAGAAAACGGAGGAGCACAAGGTGGTAGGGTATGGGCAGGGTATGGTGGTGGTGTTGGTAGCTGATTTCCTAATTCGGTATCTTCTCTATTAGGATGCTGAGTAGTCTGGTTGGGATTAGTCTGGTTGGCACGGTTGGGATGCTGAGCCATCTTGGCAGCGGTTGCTTTTAGAAAAGCGAAAAAATACAGCTGCAAAATACGAGCACAGCTGGCAATTTGTAGTCTCAGGCCATCTCTCATCAATATAAACAACCTTAATTAAGCTCTGCCTTGCATGGGAACATATAATAGGAGACTCATTCCAGGGGTTTATTTTTGGCGGGGGGGATTGTGTCAACCAGACTAGGGTTTATTACAAGTGTGGAGAGATTATGGAGGCTATGTATCTTCACCACCACCTCGGGGCAGTTCTCCTGTTGCAGACACCTGATATGGTACCATTCATCCCATAAAGCAAAAAGCTGAGCTCACATGTTCTCACAAGTAAAGAAACATGTATGAGCGTGCTCGCTAAGTACCGCATAAGTAAAGACGTATGGTAAAGCCTCTAAACATCACAAGTTTACAAACAAATAAACGAAAGCTATTTAAATACCATGGTGTAACGCATTAGGTGTATTCAAAGTTAGGTTGTACCTATCGTAAGCAGATATCTACGTTTATAGTTGAATACCTACCTAATCAAAATTCCGTACATGCACAGCGTGTATTATCACCATACAGTGCTTGCTCGGTTGCTTCCAGTACCCTGTGAGATTGGTTAGTTATGCGTGCTCATATCGGAGGTCTGGCAATGCTTTCACCTAAACCAACTGAACTTGCTTGCTCGGTTGCTTCCAGTACCCTGTGATATAGGTTAGTTACACGTGCTCATATTAGAGGTTTTGCAATGCTCTCATCTAGCTCCTAGTTCATGAGTTTCGTTGACTTGAGCTGTGGTTGAAAATCCCAATGTCCTTCAGATGTGCCATTATTTTATTTTGAATTTACTGTTACCGGAGGGCAGCAGCCCATACCAGACACTGGCTGGAAGATTACTAGGCAAGAGAGGCTAGAGTCCCCGTTGGAGGATCTATAAGATTACGAGGCTATGAGTGAAGGAATCTTGCTTGAATAAAGGCTTGTATTGAGAACTATCGGAGCTATCGCTATAAGGCTCAAGGCACCTGTTACCGTAGTCAATATCTGTTCAGATGACAACCTAAACAGGATTGGCGTAGCCACTGCCTCTTGTAGTCTAGGTATGTTCTCATGTGGACATATGACGTGAGCTTTCCTCCTACGGCATAGTGGACATGAATAATCCGCTCATCACGATTGTTGGCAAGGCCAACTCTTTTTACAATGCCAGCTATTGACTAGGTTCTGAGGTGGGCTACACTTACGCAGAACTTTGGTAATGTCCGAGTAATCCTAATGTCACATAGAAATGTGGCATTATTCTGTGCCACAGATTGGCGTCGAAACCAACAATTAATAGTGGAAATACAAGCATTATTCTTGGAGCATGTGAAGGACGCTAGATATTTCCAACATGAAGTAACTACACTGATAGGCTTAGTGCCATTTGAGAGTTGAATATGGTGCCTAACAGGGGTTCCCCTTAGGTAGCGCCTTCGTTTTCACTCCGCCGCCAGCACTCGCTCTCTGGGGAACCCCTGTTAGGCACGAGTAGGTAGTGCCAATTAACTACAGTGGCGATAAAGTCTCCCATCGCAGCACTAAACAGGCAATCTGCAATTATTTTCCCTGGCATTGCTTGATTACATTTTTGGGAAGTCACACTAGTGAGTCCCGATTTGGCCCCTACCATTTCTGGTCTCGCAGACTACCATTTTAGGAATTGCCCAGCAGCACACACACCATCACCATGTCCTCCTCCGACGCCCCGCCCACCAACAAAACGCTAATCAAACAGGGCGCCGAAGCGCACCTCTACCACACCACCTTCCTCACCCCCACGCACCCCGCACTGCTCAAACACCGCCCCTCCAAAGCCTACCGGCACCCCATCCTCGACGTGCGCCTCACTAAAACACCGCTGTCTCTCCGAAGCCCGTCTCCTCGTGCGTATGCGCTGGGAACTAGACAAGTCGCTGTAGGAAATACTCTCGATATCGCCCTAGAAGGAAAGTAATGGCAAGCAAGGGTTAGCAGGGATCCCCGAGCAGGAAAGTGATGGATAAGGACGATATATATAAGCAGCAAAAGACTGCGTTCATGTATAAGATCTATAGAGCACTAGGACCGTAAGCATTAAGACTTATAGAGATATCTAGATAGCTCCGATATTTGAATACACGCAACTCTTCTTCACGATTTCTCGCTCATATAACCTCGTCGCGAATTGGCGAGGGGGGAGGGGGAGTGACTGTCCCAGCGGTATATTTCGTCGACGAAGCTCGGGGGGAGATTTACATGGAGTGGATTACTGGACGGACATTGAGGGAGGTATTAGATAATGCCCTCACATCCACATCCACATCCACATCCACCCCTCCCACCCCAGCACCAGACTTGCAAATCCTCATGCCCCGCATCGGCTCCGCCATAGCCGCAATGCACGCCCTAGACGTCATCCACGGAGATCTCACAACTTCAAATATCATGATCCGCCGCCCCCGCCCAGATGGAGATGGAGATGGAGGTGGTTTTGATTGATTTTTGATTGGGCTCGGTTAGTGCTAGTGATGAGGATATGGCTGTGGATTTGTATGTGCTTGAGAGAGCGTTTATTAGTACGCATCCGAGGGCGGGGGAGTTGCTCAAGGAGGTGTTGATGGGGTATGAGAGGGGCTTGGGGAAGATCAAGGGTGCGCAGGTGTTGAGGAGGCTGGAGGAGGTGAGGCTGAGGGGGAGGAAGCGGAGTATGCTTGGATAGCTAAGCATGATGATGACTGGCTTTTATTCTTCTTGTTTTTTATGGCGTTATTTCGCTTACTGGGGTAATAATAGATATATGTGGGTATGTGTACCAATATCAATATATACAGGGTAATCTCAACAGCAAAGTGGTATCTTAAAAATATAAAAAGATAAAAAGATAAAACAATACCTACCGATGCTGCGCCTAGTCAACCGTGGCTGTGCAAGCTGCGAAGCGCCTGTAACCGTCGGTCAGTGTGGCGGAGAGTCCCTCTCTCTGGGGCCCTTTTAACCGCCGTACACCTCCGCGTCCGGATCCTTTGGTATATCCATCAGGTTGACATGCCCAGTTCCTACATCATTGACGAATCTGTTGACCATTCAGCCCTCCGTCTAGATTTCCTCTCTGTTCGGTGTTGGAATTACCCTCGGCCCATGAAACATCGCTAGCTGGAAAAGGACAGTTTGAATTTTGCGTAGGAAACAAGGATCCCAAAGAGGCCGGTCTCAATTAGGGAAAGGTGGATATAAGGAGCTGGGAATGTCGTAGGAAAAGGGATCTCTTTCTATAGAGCACTAGGACCGTAAGCTTAAGACTTATAGAGATATCTAGATAGCTCCGATACTTTTGAATATACTCAACTCTCTCTCTTCAAGATTCCTCCGCTCAATAACCTCGTAATCTTACATTCGGGGACTTACTCGTGCACCTGCATCCTAGCCAGAGGATATGAGGAGATTGCGAGTTTGCGAGGGAGGGGAAGAGTGAAGGTTGGAGGGCGGATATACGCTGCGCCCAGGATCGGTTCCGCTGGAGGAGAGTTTGCCGATGTCGATGTTATCCAGCCACTCCAGCTGTGGGAAGCTATGACGGGTTGAATTTTCAAACTCATCATATCATTGATGGAGATATATACCCGGGAAAACTGGTGAACAAGACTCCCTGTCTGTCTGTATCTTTGCTCTTTCCTTTTTGTGGGTAGGGGCGTTACTATCATAGTTGTGGGCGGATTAGCGTCCTTGACTGGGATTTTGCCTTATTCAAGAGTCATCAGAGACAAGGAGTCTTATTCACCAGTTTTCCCGGGTAGATACTCAGGTGGGGTGGGATGCAGGGCGCACTTTAAGCTTAAATGGAGCTGGTAGCAAGGAAGATGGGGCCCCTCAGGCGGAGAAGTGGAAAGCAGAGGGAGAGACTGGATGCGCTGAGGATGCATTGATGCACAGCTACAAGTGGTGCGAGGATGAACCCTGCAAGCAAATTGAGGCCGTAGAATTTATTGTAAATAATCAAACAAACCCTATTTCAATATCAAATCATGCAAAAAAGCGATCCTCCCAGAACGACAACTACCAAAGGCAATTGGTCACAAAAGTGCTCAAATCCCTTTAACCATAGCACTATATATAGTCTATACCTTGAAATCCTCCAAGGCATCTAAGATGCTCACATAACTTGCAATTAGAGTAACGGCTTGACATCCTGTCAGCTCCTCTATCCTCCTATCGTATTCCTGCAATGCCCTCTCGAAACTAGCTTGGACAGCTTGCTCGGTTTTTCCATTCCCTATTTCTCGTCCACTCAATAAAGTTGCACGCTCTTCATAAACTTTGGCAAGACATGATCTTAGTTTTAGGGCGGCCTGTTGTTGGGTAGCGGTATAGATTTCCAGTAGGGAATCATCTGTTTTCAGTTATCTATCAGTCATGCATAACCTTTTTCAAGAAAATTTGGATTAGGGGGGATTTGTATACCTCTAGATCGGCTAGTATTCAAGGCTTCACGTAGCTGTAGAGACGAGCATATTGAAGCTAGATACTTGCTTTCTGCTTTCAAGATTTCTAGCTTCTCCTCCAGTTGTTTGTTCGGCTCTGTGCATGTCAGGTTTGCTGACTCTGGCGCAGTAACTAGTGCTGCTCTTTGGGGTTGCTCATGGAGAGCGTTGTTGTTGTCTATCTTTGACTTGTGCATTGGATCTTTGGATGTAGTAGCCTCAGGAACATGAGAAGCATCAGTCGACTCCCAAAATGGCTGGTAGAATAAAGTAGATATAATGGATTGTAGGTACTCATTCGGGATGGAATGATATCGTCACGGAAGGAGCGAGCGGTTACGTCTAGCTTCAGTTTTAGTGAAGGCAGTGGATTGAGCCGGCCGTTGGGAAGCAGTGACATCTCCTCGGTTGGGTTTGCATGCTTTCTTTTCGTTTGCATCGCAGTTGAACACTTCATTTGAGGGGTGGTGGTTAAGAAAACCTCCAGCTGCAACAAGAAGCAGAATAGGGACTAAAACCTTACCAGCTGTAGTCTCTCTAAACTTGGGAAGATATTGACTCCGAGAATCGATGTCTGGGAGAAAGTGTCGCAATGGCTGGTAACAGGAGGGGATACTTTTGACCTGTTATCCGGGCTTGAGCTGAGGAATGCGATGGGCAGATGGAATGATCGGGGGGTGTCTAGGAGGGGACAGTTGAGTATGCAGTAGTTTATGATGGCAATATTGTGTTACCCTGATACCACTAGTAATTGGCCCAATTTGGCTAAGCTCCAAACACCGCCCTGCCTTAAAATTCTTAACTCTAAACCGCGGTCAGCTGTCCTCATCGCTTCCCAGCCGGCTGTCATCACCGCTTCCCGCCGTCAGCTAAACCGCCGTCATCATCGCCTCCCCGCCGACAATCGCAGTACAAATGGCATCCCTTCTCTTCCGGCGACCCCAATCCGCTTATAAGCAGCTTCCCCGGATAGCCCCACCGCGACCAGTACCAATAGCGCTTGCTCTAGCGTAAAAGCGAATAGCTCTACCCTCAGTACCGCACCAGATCCAGCAGCGGCGATGAGCGGCGAATCAGAGCATGGAACTACCGAGGAGCAGGGCGCAGCCGAGTATGAGGCTGCAGGCGGGGGGGGAGTCGGAGGCGCTGTTAAGGGATATTGGGCTATTACCTGGTGCGTGGATGATCCCCTGAAGTGAGGCGAACGACAACACCCGGGAGCTATTGATGGTGAATTATCATGAGGCAATTAGGACAATCTTGAAAGGAAGCATGTCATGGCTGATGAGTTCTTGCGGAGTGTGAGATGCAGATACCTTCGTCCCGCTCAGCAGGAAAAACTGACCTTCGCTACTCAAAGAGCCCAAAGCCCGCTTCCAGCTATTCAAGAAGAGGGTAATATACAAGATTAAGAATTTGGTAAAGTATGTCTTATCCTCAAGTGCTTCTTACCACGGACCTTCCTACTGATGTATACGACATTCCAGCCTTGCTGTGTTCCGCCACTACGGCAAAGTCCCCATATAATACTCCGCGCCCAAGAAAATCGCGCCTCGTCTCTATGAACAAATGTACACCGCTTTCGCCGAGTATGCCTTCCTCGTATTCCTTTTCCCTTAATCCCAGCTATTAACCCCAACCCCCCCCCCCCCCAAACCGGCAGAGGCAACACACCTCTCCTCCATCAAATTTGCTGCGACGGCCTCTATGATTCCTTAAAATCCAAGATCATCGCCCGCGGCCAGAATAAAATGATCTGGCGGATGGAAGGGCTTGTAGGCGCCCCCAAACTTGTCAGCAGCAACGCCCTCTATATCGGCGATCTCGGCATGGGTTTCCGGCAGGCAGTAGTAAAGATTAGATCGCTGCAGATTGTCTACAGGTATGATTGTCGGGAGAAACAGTGCCGGTGGTGGAATATTTGGTGCTACAGAAGCGGAAGACGAAGAGCGGGGACGGGGGTTGGACGGTTTGGGGGACGACGGAGGAGACCACTCGTTAGTATACCCCGAGAGGAAAGGGTAATAATTACTGATGAGTGTGCGAGGTTTAGTCGAGATACTGCAACATAGGGAGGACACCTCCCCTTTCAAGCTAAAGTAGACATAAACTTGTGATCCAAATAAAGAAGAGTTTAACGTTCAGAGATGTAGATGTGAATGTGTGAGACTGGGTGGTCTGAGGGTGTACATACGTAGCGGTGTTAGCTCATTTTTCTTGATATATTCAGTCAAAGTGGAGTCTGCATTGTCCATACACTCCAATCCCCCCATGTTACTTCTTGTTGATTTTTCCTACTATGCCTGGCACAGCCCAAACGGAAGCCTTAAAGTTATGAATGCCATTTCTGCCTTGTATTTTTCATACTGGTAAAAAGGTCCACGAGGAGATGAAAGCCCTGGTGGAGTACTCAAAAGTAGATATATCTGAAACTACCGCCTGAGATTCCCGTCACACGCAACACAACACAGAATTATCCCACTCTTGTTAAAAAACCGCAGTGCACCACCGGTGGGGTTTAATGCAGAATGGTATGCGGATTCTGTTGGAAAAACTAATGAATAATTAGCAGTGCTGAAGATATATACACGGTCGGTGATCTGTGAGTACCTATCCACTTGCGTGTAGGTGGGGGGTGGGGGGGGGGGGGTGCTCCGTTGTTGTGCGGGGGTTATTTCTTATCGATAAATATAACCTAATTTAGTCTGTTAGTCTGGTTGGCACTACCTAATTAAGTATCCAGCATACCTAATTAGGTAAGGGGAAACCCAAATACCCGCGTTATTAACACTATTATTGACCCAGCACACTGCGCGCAGCATCCCCAGCATAACCCAGCACTGCATGCGCAGCAGCATGCTTAGCCAGCATAGCCAGCAGCAGCATACGCAGCATAGCTAGTAGCAACCCCAGCATAACTCAGCACTCCACACGCAGCAGCATACACAGCATAGCCAGAACAAGAAAAGCTTGCTAAATCCTAGCCAGACTACTGTAGCTAATCCCTCTATTGCACCACGTTCTTTAGTCTCAACTTTGGATGGGCCGAAATTTCCTAACTACACATGATCCCCGCCTGGGCCTGGGGCTAAATTAGGGTGAACCATATGTGGGGCCTAAGCCTAAGATAGAACTTCAGATACCGGTACCCAAATAGTCTGGTTGTACCCAAACAAGCCAGACTACCCTGCCAAACGCGCAAATCATTGCTGATTGTCCAGTAGTCGACGAGAATTCGGTTGTGGCGGTATTGGATTCAGTGAGGCATGGGTCTATGGGTGCTGCATGTTGCCCATAATGGAGCTTTGCATAGGATCTCCCAAATACTTGTGTCATAGACGAAGGAAACCGGTTCATCTTCGGCTGGCAGTTACCCAAGATAGAATTTTAGTTTCAGGCCAGAGGACCCTTTTATGTGGCTAGATAGGTTTTGTGAATTAAGATCGAAATACGCGCAGTACGGTATACAGCCTCACGTTTATTTTTCTTTTCCTAAAAAGGTATTTACCAACAACCTGTGTTTCTGGTGGCACAGCTTCCCACACACCCGATTCACCGATTTTTCTTCCCATCCCTTTTCTTTAGTGCCTAATAGAAAAACATGCTTCGATCCACAATCTATAGCTATAACGCCTTCCGTGAAGCAAAACAATGCATGATACCGCCAGTACCGAAATCTATAATGTCACAACATGAGGCTATACATATGCAACATATGAAATCAGCATCCATACTTTACGGAATCATTTGATGCACTTACCGCCTCACTTTCCCACTCCCATGTCCTTCGTTTCTGTTTTGTCCCTTTTAATAAACAGATCAAACCCTCCTTTCAACATGAGGCCTCCAATAAAAAAGTAAATCATACGATCAATTTTCGCATCGGTTTTGTCGGACTTGCGGTCAATTTTGTTCCCAAGGTCCTTGAGGTCTCGCTTCACTTCATTTAATGAAACTTTGATATCTTCCAACTCAACTTTGGTAACTGCGGCAGTTATCTTCAGTTGCTCCACATCGGTTTTGATAGCTGTGACAGTCTAACAAGTCATGAGTATGGTGAGGCATCTCCAAAGCGTAGCTTCAAAGCCTACCCAATCATGTTGAGAAGCATATTCTGCCGCAACCGCTGCAACAAGTGGTGGTTTAGAGCCGGAATGAACACAATCATCAGAGGTGTTATCTCCAATAGACTAAACCACCAGTTTAGTAGAAGCAAATAATAATTGTGAACACTGGTTGATTTTACCTGAGAACTGGTATGGTTCCCATGTTTACTGTATAGACCTGGAAAGTGAGTACTCTGGTAGAGGCGAGCACATCCAGTAGCAGCTATTCTCCCTGATCTAACAATATTGGCGATAGGCATCTTAAACGATCGAGTTTGCTTGTTTGCTTGTTTGAGCGTAGATGAATGGTAGAAACCCAACCGAGTCAATAGTTGTGGTACCTAATGTTGGGCGTGGCTGTGATTGGTTAAGATCCTGCATATTGATGAACGGAGTGCATTACTAGCGTCCCTTGGCTTCAGAGATATGAGTTAGCGTGGACCACCATTATGATGCACAGGAGGAGGGTCGTGCAACCAGACTGCAACATATGTGATGCTTCCGATCTGCCAAGCGAGGCCTATCATATCCAAACGGTATGTAGCCTCCTTCCCTGCCACCCCCAATTGTACTGCAATACCTACGGCAGCTGCCACTGGCAAGGCCTTTCCAAATTTCATCCACAACTCAAGTCAACTAAACACATGAACCGTGACCTCCATGAGAAGCTTGCCAGGCCTCCCATATGTACATACACCGCATAGCTAACCTATCTCAATACCGACCTGCCAGGCGTCCTACATAGCCTACCTATCTCATGACCCAGCAACTTCAGTTCATATAGGTGAGATCAGATGACGGACCTCCGATATGTTCAGGCAGGACTGACCAATTTTACAGGATTATCCAAGCAATCCAGCAAGAGGCAGGAGGATTTGCCATGCCAGCGTAATCGGCCAGCGAAATCGGTCACTGCCATTGCTCCGTGCGAGCGAGCAAGTTCAGTTAATAAAGGTGAGAGCATTGCCATCGCTGCGATATATCTCCGAGCATAGCCAACCAATTCTACAGCATTGTCCACGCGGTCCGGCAAGGGGTAGCAAAGGGTTGGCCAGGGACGTGGGAGGTGGGCGCTGGTTCGGTTCATGATACAGTAGTACTGGCTCTAATAGGTTAATCTCTTGTGTCCATAAACAATTAGAAATACGATGGCCATTTGCTATGCCTGTTTGCTGGTAGCACCTAACCCATTTTTATGCTTCATTGGACCTAGGAGGCCTGGAGCTGAATATGCATCCCCACCGTAGCATCGAGAGGCACAGAAGGCCACCTGACGCAGCCATGAGATTGGCACCCGGTGGGAGGACACGAGAGACTAGAGTGGGAGAGCTGTCCCCGGGAGAGTAGAGTGGGAGAGCTGTCTGCGGGAGACACCAGTGGGAGGGCTGTCTCCGGGAGACAGACAACAAGAGGGAGGCCTCCCGGAGACTAGAGTGGGAGAGCTGTCTCCGGGAGACTACAGTGGGTCCAGGAGCAGACAACAAGAGTAAGGCCTCCCAGAGACTAGAGTGGGAGAGTGGTCTCCTGGAGGAGGTAGATCATTGTCTGGCTCCAGGAGCCCGACAACCAGAGGCCGGTCTCCGGAAGACAGGCCACCGGAGGAGTGGAATCAGGAGACATGACATCCTGAGCCCAAGTGGCAGTTTGCCTCCGGTGGCGTCTGTGGCGTCTGACGCCCGGGAGATACTCATCCCCGCATACTTAGGTAATCCAGATGCGCATACATCACTCGGGGGTGACTCGGCACAGGCTGAGGCTCCAGTGATCGCAACGGGCCAGGCCGTCCTACAGGCCGCCGGAGGCCTGGCCAGCCGGCCGAGGTCCGTGCTGGCCTGAAACAGCCTGGACCGCCCCCGGCGGAGTATCTCGTGGTCTGGGCCGGCCTCTAGGCCACGCAGGCCAGTCCAGGCCATGCAGGCCGGTCCAGGCCATGCAGGCCGGTCCAGGCGGTCCAGGCCGGTCCAGGCCATGCAGGCCGGTCCAGGCGGTCCAGGCCGGTCCAGGCGGTCCAGACCAAGATTTCGCCCGCCTGATTATTCAGGCCAGGCCCCGGCAGAGGTCTGTCTCGTCCAGGCCGGCGCCGGCCATACTTTAGGCCGGCCTGGCCGGCCCGTTGAGAAAACTGGGCACAGCACCCTTCGCACCTTCACTTCACCGGCACCCTTCACTACGGACGGCACTCACCCAGGCTCTGCCGGTTCGGCACCAGTTCACTGCTTTGCACAGGTATCCACGCTCCCCAATCCCACTCTGCTAATCCACGCGCTCTCAACTCTAGCTACACTACCTACTCGTTCCCAACTCTGTTGCACTACCTATGCGCTCGCGCTGCCATGGGCATATTAGAGGTACCACCAGCTATTCCACTCTCCTCCAATTACACTGCTAATCCACACGCTCTCAGCTCTAGCTACTATCTACGCGTTCCCAACTCTGTTGCACTACCTACGCGCTCGCGCTGCCATAGGCTCTCCCAGCTCATATTAGAGCTACTAATAGCTTTTCCATGCTCCTCCCAATTTCACTGCTAATATATGCGCTGCCAGCTCTAGCTAGCATCACGACCTCGGTTATGCCAGCTCTGGTGTATTGTGCTCCACCGGGGCGCATTTCCCTCATTCGCTCCGATTATATTCGCTCTGAATCCTGGATTTTTGCCTTCCTGCCTCGAGTAATTCCCGCCCTGCTTCGCCCGTTTATTTTTGAGGCCTGCTACGTGCAATCAAGGGTTCAGTATGGCATCAATCATGCTAAATGTCTATAGTATTTCGAAATATTCATGTACATAATAGCTTATCTTACCCTGATCTTTAAACTGCGGTGGGCCTGGTAGACCGGCGCTTCATGGCAATGGGCTACATGAGAGAACTTAGTATTTAAAAAAAAAATTACCCTGATCTTGTGTTGTGGCTTGAGATGCATTGATTAGGAGTAGCAGGGAAATTAGTAGTGCGCTAGTCCACCAGATGGTATGATCACCTCCACTAAGCAGCCCTTAGACTGCTCATTCTACTGCTCATTCGCTGCGCTATACTCTTTAATTATAAGATTATTGATACACATGGTGTTCACCGGGAAGTGAGAGCCACAAAGAGCATATCGTGGAGGAATAAGGGCTGGAAAAGGAGCACTCTATGCATCAGGAGAACTCGTATGCGCAAAAACCAAGGCGAGAGAATGTATTATTGCGAGATAAAATATCAAAGCTCCTTCCGATAGATCGCTCTCTCCAAATGTAAGGAAAAAGCCATGCGAGAAGTCGCTGATATTCCAGAATGCATAAACGGCAAACGACATTCTGACCATATCTCCAGCGCGAGAACGTTATCGCAAGCGCTCATGCGGAAGTACTGTAACCTTGCCTACCCGACTACCAACTCATAAGCGAACGAATATCTAAACTAACGAAGAAGAAAATCTCCGTTCCCACCCACAACACTACTTTCTTTTTACCTCTCAGGGGGTAGAGTACTTTAAAGGACCTGATTTTAAATTGCTCTTGCTTACTAAATTCTAATTGGGACGTAACCTACTAGAGAAGGGCCGGTGGAGATGATATGGGTCAGGCCGTTACTTCTTCCATTGGCTTTAGTTTTTTTTATTTTTATGTGTAGTACCTATACGTATATGTTCTGGGCCGCTCGCGGGCATCGGCCGCCCGCGGGCAGCATATGCCTCCCGTGGGCAGCACAGCCGCCCGCGGGCGGCATACCCACTGTGCCGGCCGCGGGCAATTAATATAATTCCTCAATTTGGTAAATCTCAATCGAACAAAACATTCTGCGACACTGAAAAAACACCCTAAGAAGTTATTTTGACTGCCCTATCCACATCATATACCCTTCCTGTTGATTAGTGGGAGACGGCAGACATTGAACAAGGGAGAATTCCGGGAAAATTACCTCAAGCCCTCCAGATGGTGAAGTACATGCTGGCGATGTTAACAACTCATTACTGCATCTCTGATGATGAAGGAATAGGGAAGAGGATACTGAGTCTACTGCTGCCCTAAAAATCCGCAACCCTATCCAATGGGTATTTGGAAATTAGTTTCTTATCCGAGGGGGTTCTTATTGACAAGGCCTTATTGCCGGAGCTATATCGACCATCTTATGCTGAATATCGATATGCTATGTGGAATTCAGTGAAATTTGGAGCAATCATAATTATAATACTTTTGTCTACATCTTGTTGCAAGATTGATTTTATACTAGAAAAATCCAGGCTATTCCTCGCTTATAAAATCCAGGTCAGGTGCAAAGCGGTACTTTCTTAATAACAGGTGCTGTTTTATATGCAGATTGCTAAGCTACTCCAAGTTCTTGATTTTAAACCAAAACGAAGCAGGTTCTACCTAGAATTATACAACAGGTAGATGGTATTTTACAGCGTTATGGGAGATCAAATGGCACAATGCTACAACAAACTTCATACTTTTGCAGTTTATATTGCTAAACCTGATAACCTTTACCCAACTACTGACCTTATGGGCTTAGAGTTTGATATTTTAGATACTCTAACTGCTCGGTAAACCACAGTTCACCAGGCATCTATAACTACTGGTGTTGCGAAAACTTCTACTCTAATTGTTGTCGCGGATACTTTAAGAATAATCTGATATGCTTAATTTATTAACATATGAAAGTATCAACAGATCATGACTATATTGCTCTAGCTGAACCAAATTGGAATACTAGAGGGGGGTCTAATCGACTGGGAAATCAATGAATCTTTTGCAGTCGCTGGGAAATTATCAATTCTTTTTTTTTCTAGTAAATCAGTACTTTATCAATACACCAAATTGAGTAATTATTTAAATTGCCCGCGGCCGGCACAGTGGGTATGCCGCCCGCGGGCGGCTGTGCTGCCCACTGGAGGCATATGCTGCCCACGGGAGGCATATGCTGCCCGCGGGCGGCCGATGCCCGCGAGCGGCCCAGAACATATATATGTATCTAGTCTCGGCATAGCGGGTCTCGAGCACCAAAAAAGGCAATTATGGACAAACTACCTACTTGGAAGTGGAGCCTCAATTGAGGGTGTCCCTTTGTGCTGTGTAGGTAGGTAGATAGACTCTATCGTCTTGTTTTGTTAATCCAGAACCTGCACGGGCTAGAGACCCGCCCACAAGGGTGCCTTGCCCCTCGGGAGGGCATCTCAATCTGTGTGGATTACCAGTATACCCCTATGGAGAGAAGCTATATCCACACGGGCTGAGATGCCCTTACGGGGAGGAATTATGTCCACACGGGATGCGGTGCCCCTACGGAGACAAATCATACCCAAGAGGACTTTGTGTCCATATACCCAAAATCTACCTATGCTTCTGTTCTCGGTCCCAGACTCTTGTCGGTGATAACTTTTTAACCGTAGCACTAAAATAATTACGCGTAGGTACTAAGAGTCTGGTCACGAGAGCAATGGCGAGACAGTTATCAGCAACGTCCAATTTTTACCACGGTCGCAAGGAATACCGGTGTTATCTCCCAATCGAAATGCTTGACGTACAAAACTTTGCACAAGTTGAAGAACTGGGTTTACAGGCGGGGTACGCCCAAAAAATTACGCCGTACACTTTTCGAAGAGGTGCAGCGACATATATAGATCGTAAATACAAAAAAAAGAAGGTTTTTGACCAGACGCTCTATGAGCGGCTTGTGCCAACCACTAATAGAATAACTCTTCCTGTTATCCTCATCCTTCACTATTACCAGAGACCGCAAACCTATACGCACGCCCTGAAAATGGCCCGTGGTAACTCACCCAGCTATCTTTGTCAATGATTATTATGTTGTCAGGCAGGTCGACTATATCAGAACACGAATGATTCGGTGCACTGACGATAAGGATGTCCAGAGGATCTGTTCCGATGGCCTTGGTCATCTCAGTGAGGAGCTGCTTGCGACTAAGCTTAAGTCCGACTTGACTGGTATGCTTCCACTGGTACACCTCATTCATTACTGGTCCCGTAGTAGTATCCAAACACATGACAGCATCTCCATATGGCGCTGATGGAGCATTTCTCGCAATATGGTTGCATTTCCGGAGGTCTATCTGTCCTTCTAATTGACCTGCCCATTTCGCATGCACTTCCCATACCTTACTATTCTCCTTTGTGGTTCTGGTATTTGTCTGGTTGGTGAGCTGCACACAATTAAGGTGGTGGTTTTTGAACATGATATGCTTTGCCTCCCCCATTCTAGCCCCATGATGAATCTCTCCAATTTGGATAATTTCCCCATCAGTGTACATCATTGACTTAAGTTGCCTGAAGTTAATCCTAAAAATTTCCAGGTTGCTCCATCCAAAGGCTGCAGGGGCCATTGGATCCTGTTCATGAAACTCATAGTCGTCGAGTTGTAGTTTCTGAAACAGTAAATCCTTCTTGCACCATAACCATAACCATATATATGGAAGTTCTAGATACCCACTCCCAATCATGTGATTGGGTTCGTTGCTAGGAATAAATCGTATCAGGCCGGTTGAGCAAAGCTCATCAACAAGTAATGTGGTTCCAGGAATAGTACTGTTCGGATAGAGTAGCTTGTTTCCAAGTACGGCTTTAACAATCTCAACTTTCGGAAGAGTCCAGGGAAATGCCGATTCATACTGGCTTTTAAGCTTCCCCTCAACCATACTCATCAAGTATGAAATATTTTCCGCTGGGTAATTCAATACTTGATCATAGAAGATTTCCAAAGCACGGCCGTGACCCCCGCAATCATTTTCAGCTTGTAGTAGTGCTGGTCTTCCCTGAAGGTGCCTAGATAGCGCTTCACCATTCAGAGTAGGTGACAATAGGGAAGGAACTGGTAAATAAATTCGTTCCCTGTTCGACCTCCTAACCAATTGCTTTACCGGGACCGACAACGTGGATGTGCAGCAGACAAGAATGAATCCTCTATGGGTTAGGTCACCGAGTCTAGTTAGCGCCTCCTCCAGATATACATAATCCCCGGTTTGAGGGTCAATGAGATTATGAATTCCATCAATCACCAGAATGACTGTTGAGTCGGCCAGAGATTGGTGGTAATATTTGCACACAAGATCTAACACGCTGGCGGGGGAAAGTGACTGGCTACGGTCTCCCGCATGTATCGATTCCAAGCTCTCGCAGCTCGACAACAGTTGCAACATCATACGAGCCGCAACCGCATGTGTGGGTCTTTTCCTTTCCTGAGGCGTGATCGTAGTGCCATTTTCAAAGCTGACATGGAACACCCAGGCACGCCTGAGTCGATCCGCAAGCTCTGCATGCACTGGATTCGTTTCCTCCAAGATCTTGTATACAGTGTGGCGGAATTCGTTTGCGTTTCTCGACTTCCCTGTACCAGCGCCTGCAAGAAACATATAGAGTGGCATGGTTTTTTTATCGATACGTTGCGCCTTATAGTTCCTGTAATGTTCGATAAGGGCTGGACGCAATACTTCTTTGACTGCTTCCGCCTGGTAGTCCCACTGTGCACCACTAGTGGCAAGGAGGTCCTTTGGAGGTTTATATGCGAGCCCCTGAGGGTACACAGCAACTTTGGTGTTATAATGTGGTGTATCGTCAGCAGGAAACACCACAGCAACGGAAAAGAAAACGAAATCTGGGTCTAACTTACCATGGCTTTTGGACACCCTCAGTTCGTGGACCAGCTTCAAAATTCCCAACGTCGGCCCCAAGGGAATCCCACAACCCCGGAGACCATCAGCTTCTAGACTGAGAAGGGCGACGGCACCGACTCTCTCATTTTTGAGGATATTGATGTCAGCCTCCGTGAACTGATAACGCTCCTTGTTTTCCGTCAAAAACGTTGCAACATGGTCCTCGGCCCAATCCTTGATGTCCACTGGTAGACTGTCAGGGATGGTTAGGCTATTGCCAGACTCTGCTGTAGCCATTATTTTTGGGAAAGTCAGGTCGGTGAGGCGGCTGTTCAGTAAACTGCTCCCTTGAAGGGGACGGCTGGTACTGCTCCAAAGCCGGTTGCAAGCTGCTATTATTCGGCGTGATATTATCATCCCCAGAGCCACTGTGTGGCTGGTTGTAGAGAGTAAGTGCAACTGTTAAGTCCGGAATTTTGACGGTGGGGCCTCAAGGACGCATGCGGAGCAGTGAGAGGCTGGCTTCAGGCTTGGATATATCAGAGGGAGGCGTTGGTCTGGTTGGCACGGGGAGATGGGAGGCGAAACAAAAGTAGTTGGGTCTCATTAGTCTCATATGTGTGTGGAGTAACGACACATATATGCGGCGGGTCGGTGACGACGTTATAGGAAGTAGGTAAGGTTGGGGATGACGCAGGGGCGAAACGGTCTAGCGAAATCACAAGTGACTGACCGTCATGCGAAAAATGTTAAAAACTGAGTTTTTAAGGTAATCACATGAAAAAACTTGTAAATTCAAGAGAAAGGCAGATTGTCCGATGGTATACTACTATACTGTCCGGCTAAATTGAGATCTATAGAAACACCTACGCTCTACAACATAGTTACCCTCACATCCGGCCAAAGTCAACTCAATACCCAATACCCACCCTTCCAGTACAGCATCCCCCCGATGACCTCCCCCAACTCTCTACCGGCCACTATAGGCCAAATATCAGGCAATTGAGCCTATAATCACTAGAAGGCGTTTACCTACTATTGATATCTATATTAAATTAGTAGTGAAGGAGGAGACTTCGAAATGGTAAAATGGGAGAGTCCCAATGAGGGGGACTAATCTGCATAAAATATGCAATTCCGAGCGCTTCCATTGATCCATCAGATTCGCCTTGTTTATTTTACCCTCAACCCCCACCCTTCAATCGCTTTTATTATGGCACTCCAGAGCATCCTTAACACCTACGCAGAGGTCCCCAATAGCTTAAGAAGCTTCTATACCCCCCCATTTTGGGCTTCAAAGGTTGCTTCATTCGCGGGATATGCTGGCCTCTTCCCAGGCATTGTAACCCCTTGCAGCAACCATGATCTCACCAAGCATGGCCAATAGCCGCGCCGGATACCTATCATACTAGGAGGGCTACTTGGTTGCGGTTGGGCTTTGGGTTGGTCGCTAGGTTAGTCTCTAAGTTAGTCTTCTCTGGGTTGGTCACCAGGTTAGATACTAGGTTAGATACTGGGTTGGATAATAAAGGATAATGGAAGCACAGCCAGGCTGGATGCTAGTAGCTTTAGCAGATGCTAGGAGAGGAGGTAGGTCAATACTGCGGTGGAATAAATGCTGGGCACTTGGTTAGGCCCTAGTTTGGAAATTGGGTTAGATGGGAGAGCTACTGGGTTGGACACTGGGTTGGACACTGGGTTGGAATACTGGTATGGATACTGTTTGGACACTGTGTAAGCTAAAATAGCTGGGTTGCACTCCGGGTTGGATGTTAGGTGATCTAGAGTAGCTAAATTGGATGCTAAGTTCATGAGCATATGGTTGCTGCAAGGGGTTACAATGCCTGGGAAGAGGCCAGCATATCCCGCGAATGAAGCAACCTTTGAAGCCCAAAATAGGGGGGTATAGAAGCTTTTTAAGCTATTGGGGACCTCTGCTTAGGTGCTAAGGATGCTCTGGAGTGCCGTAATAAAAGCGATTGAAGGGTGGGGGTTGAGGGTAAAGTAAACAAGGCGAATCTGATGGATCAATGGAAGTGCTCGGAATTGCATATTTTATGCAGATTAGTCCCCCTCATGGACTCTCCCATTTTACCATTTCGAAGCCTCCTCCTTCACTACTAATTTAATATAGATATCAATAGTAGGTAAACGCCTTCTAGTGATTATAGGCTCAATTGCCTGATATTTGGCCTATAGTGGCCGGTAGAGAGTTGGGGGAGGTCATCGGGGGGATGCTGTACTGGAAGGGTGGGTATTGGGTATTGAGTTGACTTTGGCCGGATGTGAGGGTAACTATGTTGTAGAGCGTAGGTGTTTCTATAGATCTCAATTTAGCCGGAATAGCCTCTAACTACTATGCTCTCAAGATATCACGAGATGTCGCTCGAGGAGGTGAAAACAGGGATGTTTTGCAGGGGTGCATCCTACCGTGCACGTGCATCCTTAGGTAGCCAATGGTAGGTGGAGGTGGCAATAGCCGAATGTAGTATATTTCAATGCTTTCGCGGTCTCTCTATCTTGGTGATATTGATGCTTTCGCGGACGCTCTATATGTATGAAAACCATGCTTTGGCGGCCTGTCTAATTGCATAAAAACCATGCTTTCGCGGTGTTTTCGCTTGTCTACATACAGGTACCTATGAGTTGAACGAGTGAAGTGCAAAATAACGCGTGGCGCGATATAACACTCTGCCGAGTGACTGGCACGCGTAGGACGCAACCTGCTAAGTGACAGACGCACAGGAAGATGTGCTGCGTCCCGACGCAGTTTTTTTTTCCCTGATGCATCATCGGCTACCTAAGATGACCGGGTCAACACGCTAGCCATTTTCGGGAATCCCGTGATTCTAGGCGAGCAGAGTGGTAAGCGGCCATTCTGGCTAAATTGAGATCTATGGAAACAAGTACGCTCTATAACATGGTAGCACTCATGCCCTGTCAGAATCAGCCTAATATACCAATACCTCCAGTTTACAATATGACCCCCCCGTCAACCACCCACCCCCTCAACCCCACCATATAGGCCCAATATCAGGCAGGTGAGCCTATGAGCACTAGGAGGCCTTTATCAAGTATCTATATCACTGGGATGCTGTAAAACAGTATCTACCTATTGTATAATTCTAGATAGAACCTGCTTCGTTTTGGTATAAATCTGAGGAATTGAAGTACCTTAGCAATCTGCATATAAATAAGTACCTATGATTAAGAAAGTACCGTTTTGCACCTTACCTGGATACTATAAGTAAGAAATAGCTGGGATTTTTCTAGGGTAAAAAGAAATCGTGTAACAAGATATTTACAAAAAAAATATCATACTTATGACACTCTAAAATTTCACTGAATTCCATATAGCGCATTGATATTTGGTACAAGATAGTCTATATATATAGCCTGAACCATAAGGCTCCGTCTATAAGAATCCCATAGATAAGAAACTAATTTTCAAATACCTATTACATAGGAAACGTTGCAGATTTATACGGTAGCAATAAACGAGATGAAGGTGATGAGTTGTTAACAAGTATGTACTTCATATCCCCTTGTTCAATGTCTGCCATCTCCCACTAATCAACAGGAAGGGTATGTGATGTGGATGGGGTGGTCAAAAATGACTTTTTTGGGTGTTTTTTGAGTGTAGCAGAATGTTTTGTTCGATTCACATTTACCAAATTGAGGAATTATATTAATTGCCCGCGACCGGTACAGAGGGTATGCCGCCCGCAAGCGGCCCAGAACAGGTATGTGACGGTCCTCATGTGAATCTCAAAGGGGGAGTTGAAAGCTCACTCTACACCCAGGCCTAGACCTCTCCATTATAAGACACCAATCCAACTATCGAGCACCGCTACAGTATAGGTACAGCGTCAACACGCAGGATGTTGAGTGCATTTCAAACTCTGCGTTCTAGTTCCCATGAGCAGTAGGTCGGTCCAGAGTAACTACCAACTTACTTACACCAAATGGGCGTCGGAGGGGGCTGGTGCTCCCAAGGAAGGAAGGTAGAAGGGAGTACCGGGCTAGGCCGTATGTGCACGGTATGGGACGGGGAGGTTGCCGGAATAGAAAAGGCCCTGGAAATGACAGATCCAGAGTAGAAAATGCTCATCCTGTCTGACTCGCAGGCAGCCATTAGAGCAATTGAGAATGCAGGAAGGAGGGGGAAGGCGATTGGGCAATACAATTAGGCACATCAAGGATAGGCAGGAAAGATTGGGCAGGAAAGATTGGGAGGGGGGCAGTAAGACTCGGGTGGGTTAAGGCTCACGTAGGGATCCCTGGGAACGAACAGGCCGACCTGCTGGCAAAGGCAGGGGCAGAGAAAGACCCTGAAGACCCAGTGATTACAGAGGGGGGCCTCAGCCAAGAATGGAAAAGAAGGAGAGAGAAGAAGAGAAAGGTGGTGGGGGCGGGACTGGGAAGGATAGTGAAGTGGGGAAGGAGGGCGAGGTCAACTACGTCCACTGTAGGACGGGGAAGGGTAACCTTCAATCCTGGCGTGCAAAGTTAGATGACACGATTGACCCTGTTTGCCGAAAATGTGGGGAGCAAGCAGAGACAGGCAGGCATGTGGCCTTGGCCTGTGCGCATGGGGAGGCATTAGGCAGGAGATGGAGCACCTGGGAGGAGGTGGACGACAGGAGCACCTGGGAGGAGGTGGACGACAGGAGGAGGTGGGTAAAGAAGGTGAAGGACAGGGCAAGGAAGTCGTGGTAGACTTGGCCGAGACCTTCTTCGCCAATTTAGACCTTGGGTGAGATGCAGCCCCGTCATGTCGGTGTCGTTTCCTTGCTATTCTTTACTAGTAGAGCCTGTTCGGAGGAACTTATTATACTAATGTTGAATGTAGCAAGGAGGGCAGGCACCGACAGAGGGATGGGGTCGGGAATGGGCATTGCGGAGGAAGTTGTTTTCGCTGGGGTATTTGTTGTCACAGGGGAAGTTGTTGTCACGAGGAAGTTGTTGTTGTGGTTTTTGTTATATACTGGGGCAGGCCTGATGGGGGCAGGCCTGATGGGGGCGTGGTGGCGGAGGCAGGGGTATCTCCAGTTAGTTTTCCTTGGTTTGGGAGGCTGGGCGTTTATGCAATCCGTTGTCCCGTGGGTGTACCAAGTCTTTTAAGATGGGGGAACGGGGCCGTCTCATAGCCTTAGGGTCTATGTATAGACGTACAGACTTCAAAAAAAAAAAAAAAAAAAAAAAAAAAAAAAAACTTACACCAAAGGCAAGGACCCAAAAAGCTCGTCCTAGCGCTGACATACTACCATTCTCGTCAGGGGCAGCATAGCATCCCTTACTATAACCAAGAACGCTAGTGCACCAAAGAAATAAAACTCTTTTAATGATATAGTTTACTTAGATGTGTATATTAATTACATACATGACATGGTATAAGTATGGGTAAAGTAAAAGCAAAAGGATTATCATACTACATATATATTTATTCAATTCATACTTGGTTTACTTTGAGTTCTTTGAAGCTTCAGTCGGTCAAGCTGCTGGAATCATGGCTGTATATATGAAAACTGAACCCAAATCCATTCCGCATTCTTGGACAGTCGGAAAATCTAGTCATATCAAGCTCATGGGCCGCTGATATACCACAGTGTTATATAGAATATATATTTCCAACGTAGTCTGGTTGGCACAATCCCCCCGCCAAACGGGTTTCCAACGCATGATCTAAAAAAATTCAAAAAAAGAAAAAGAAAAATCCTGTCTTTTAAACCAGAAATGCCCCCTATCAGGATCGAACTGATGACAGCGCACATATTCCTTGCCATATGAGACTGATGCTCTACCAGCTGAGCTAAGGAGGCTAGTTGTTGGTCAACTTTCGGACTGCTCTCGCCCTAGTATAGACCTGGAGAAGAAATGCCGATGTCCTTTAGCTAAGATTTCTCACAAAGCCAGTAAATTTGTACCAACAGCGGGTACGGGTTTACGTATTCAGAAAACTCAATCTCGAACCGCATGCATGGGTTTGTAAGAAAGAAAACGTGGCTATGAGTGGGAAGAATGGTGAGAATAGTTGATATGTTCAAGCAATGGAAAGCTGTGCTTTGATCGCTATAAGGAAACTATGACCGCTCTATCGAACACAACATCTAGTAGTCTGGTTGGCACAACATCTAGGAAAATCAGTGTTTATGGATGCGGTTTGAGATTGAGTTTTCTGTATACGTACGTATATCCGAACCCGCTGTTGGTACAAATTTGCTGGCTTTGTAGGGAATGCCTATAGCTAAATGCCAGCATAGATAGGCATTTATTGAAGTCGCCTTCGCCATATACTTATTCCAGTCATCTCGGGTAATAGTCAAACCTTATTTATATATGAATAGAAACTAAATTGGCTATATAACAACTAGCCTCCTTAGCTCAGTTGGTAGAGCATCAGTCTCATATGTGTGCGCTGAGTGTCATCAGTTCGATCCTGATAGGGGGCATTTCCGGTTGGAAAGACAGGTTTTTCTTTTTCTTTTTCTTTTTAACTTCTTGGGTTAGAAATATAGATTCTGTATCTGAACTGTTCAACAGCCCATGAGCTTGATCATGACGAGCTTCAATGGGATGCGGAACGGATTGGGTCGTATCTGCAGTTGGTACAAATTCGCTAGCCATGTTCCAGCAACTTGTTTATGATATACGTCTAAGTAACTACTATATTCACCGGAAGCCTATTTCACAAAGTATAACAATATGAAAGTCTAGGAACTCTAACAATTTACATCCGCTAGCCTCCTTAGCTCAGTGGTAGAGCATCAGTCTCATATGGCAAGAAATGTGTGCGCTGAGTGTCATCAGTTCGATCCTGATAGGGGGCAAAAAAGACAGGTTTTTCTTTTTCTTTTTGAATTCTCCTTAGACCATATATATCCTATATAACACTGAATTGTTGCTCATGAGCTTGATCATGACTAGCTTTTCTGACAGTCCAAGACCAATGGGATGCGGAACAGTTTTTATATATCTACTGTTGGAATAGATAGATTTGCTAGCTATAGTTCCAGCAACTTGAAAAAGGTTCAAAGAACTCCAAGTAAACTAAGTAAGTATGAATTGAATAAAAAAATTAGTTCATAATATTTCTAGCTTAAGGAAGTTATATAGTAGAAGAGGGAGTATTTTCTAGTTTTTAGGTTAGATTGGTAGATACTATGAATTCATATAAGTTATTCCCCTAGCTAGCAAGCACATAATTGCAGGGTATATTATTCATTAATGTTGGAAACCAATTGTTCTGGTGAATAAAGATAGCGTGCCAAATGCAGCACTCTGGGATGTTCATTGCAACTGGGGTACAGAGATGGATCACTACACTATCACGGATGAGTCCTAGGTCAAACATTAGGAGGTTTTGTCTTTCAAACTGAGTTGAATCTAGCTATACTGGACAGCAAAAATCTGACCCTTGCCGTCCGGCTTAACTTAGGATCCAGTAAAGCAATATCTCTGAGAGAGAAAATCATATCTAGAGAGGGTAGAGAGTCACAAGAGTATTTTTAATTTGCTTCAAGCTATCCATCTCATTACACAATCATAGGATTAATACCAGTAACAATTATTTTCCATTGCTAGCAAAAGTTGGTATTTGGCTTCTATGGAGTTAATTGGTCGGCATCATAAATATCTTTATGATTTATAGCAAGCAACTATGATATGATATCAGTAGCTAGTATGCTTACTTTAGAAACTGAAGATATTACCGACCAAGTAACTGAATTAGATCCTGGGGTAGCGGAAAGTGTAGAAGCATGGAATGAAGATGCTGTCATCTATAATCGCAATCTTGGTATCCTTCCAGTCTCTACTATTCATTCGAGCTGGAATTCCGCAAAGCATGTAGCAACTTATTACCGACTCTGAAGCAACATCAGATAGTCTGCCAGGTGATGAACCTATACCTCCACAGGTACCGACAGTTTCAGAAGCTATTTCGCAGCTTGATGATCTTACTACATTGTTTCAAAGTTACTCCGTTTTGACACTCTCTTTCCTTCATTCCTAGCACCAAATTCAAATATCCGACATGGTTGAGAAAGTTCTTCAGGCCCGGGAGGGATTAAACCACTATCAAGGTCCAGAAGCAACTTCGAGATTTTTTGGCGTTCTAGGCTGGACTCTGGATTATCTAGGTATATTTGTATGTAGTTATTTTTCAAGATCCTAAATCTCCACTCCAGTTGAGTTCTTCTACAGTCCGGTATGACGAGGAAATTTGGTTGAAAACTAAGAATTCATTCGAAGCCGTCCGTTATAGCAAGGCTTCCACAATAACGAGACTCGAAATGGCTAAATTATGCATCATAGGTGCCAAACAATAGCGACTTTCTATATAGTCTTATGCCTATATATTGTATCCTAACATAAATATAGATGCTAAGTTAAGGTGCTGGCACGATGTAGGATTGTTTGTTCATGATATCGAGGTCATACTGAGAAGGGGTGTCCAATTACATCCTTTTCGAGCTGAATTGCTGTATATGATAGCTTCACATGTGTTATTCAACTAGCTAGTATATGCATATTGTAGAGCATATTCAAGAGTGTCAGGAAACAATTTATCCGGTCTGGAGAGGAGGTCTAGCCAGCGTAGTATTTCGGAATTATGTGTCATGGCAGGGGTAGTTAACATGGATCACTACACCATCACGGATCAGTTCTAGGGCAAAAACTGTACCACATTACTGTACGTATCCGTAAAAGCGTCTAATGCACGCTGTCTCAGGCCCCCGCTCAAATATCTCCACTGCAACTTGTAAGTCACAACATATCTATCAAGCTGTTGAACCATTACCGAGGTTTTTTGTCATCTTGGATTCAAGATCTCTTAATATAGGGGCGTCGGGTAGGAGTACAGTAACTTTACTTTTCTCACACATATGGACCTACCGGTATCACACTCGCGGCAACACAATATATACTGAATTATCAATCGATATCAGGACCAAACGTATATGCGACAATACGACAATGTCTGACCCACTGTCAATTATCTCGGCGGTATTTGGCCTAGTAGCGATATCTGCCCAGCTTGGTGTCCTTTCCAAGCAGCTGTGCAACTCTGCGAAAGACGCACCGGTATCCATGGTACAGATCCACCAGGAAATAGACGATCTACACCCAATTTTCATAGAGGTGGGGTCATTCATACGAGGCACCACGAAGATAGAGACTAGCAAGAGAGGGCTCTCTATGATCAGCTTGCATCATTTGATGACTATTTTGACTAGCTGTGTTTTGGTATTCTCGAAGCTCGAGAAGAAACTAAATGAGGTTGCCGGGTTGGTGGATCCCACTACACAAAAGCCTGCACGGGGATTACAATGCACTGTGGATCGAATCAAGTGGGCCTTGTGGAAAGAAGCAGAGGTTGGCGTACTTCTCGGAGACTTACAGAGGCACAAATCAAGCTTGCAGCTCATGTTGTCTATGATTCAATGGTACTGTACATATCCCTGTTTCCAACCACGATGAACATTCCGAGTGTTGAGTCGATAGGATATTAATGAATTAATCCAGCAATACTGCATCTGAGGCAAACGAGCGTTTGGAGAAGCTACAAGGGCTCGTGGAAAAGATATTAGAATCCAACGTCGAAACCTCCATCCAGTTGCGGGCACTTATCAGTCGACAGTCAAATGAACCGCCAGCTCACGACACTGCAGGGTCGGGGAGCAATATTGGCCCCAGCACTATTCAAACTAGCGACGCTCCTTTATCTGGATGCGCTTCGCGTCTCTCGGTTGATCAAAATGACGCGGCCTCTTTCCGAACGACCAGAACATCATTCTCTTCACAGTCCGTGCAATCCTTCACCCGGGAGCTCTTCCGTTCAAGAGCCTACAAACGCCTTAACTTTCGTAGAGCTGGCGCTGGTTCCAGTGCTGAGTCTATCTACTCCAAGAGTAGTAGTGCAACCAAGGGGGACAGATGGTCAATGCTATCAGACATTTCTCTGGGTGCCCTGGCAATATCTGAAATTTCCGTTCTGGAGCTGCCAATTTGCAGATCTGACTTGTATGATTCACAGCCCTATGATTTAGCTGAGGAAGCCACATCAGCCGAAAGGCCCAACGGTATTCATGCTCAGCGTAGGGAGGTGTTACCGTGGGCTTCCCGTGGCAGGGTTCATACTGCTATTAGGACGAATAACGAATTCGTATTACGTACCTTGATTACTTTGGGAGCTGACCTTGAAGAGAAAGATTCAGAAGGACATACACCTTTGATTATGGCAATCCGCAACAGCAATTCTAAGGCTTGTAAAACCCTCTTAGATATAGGTGTAGGAGTGGACACCCCTGACTCTTCCGGCATCACGCCACTGATACATGCTATAACGTTCCGTGATGACGACCCTGACGACGTCCTTTATATAAACCCGGGCTTGCGACTGAAGCTTTGTGAATTGCTGGCGTCTGCAGGTGCGGCGGTCGATACACCCAACTCTTCTGGTCGTACACCACTGTCGCATGCTGCAGGTTGCCAGACTTGGGACGGGTTGCGCCTCTGTGGATTTCTCATAAGTAAGGGCGCTGCGATCGATACACCCGATGCCACTGGCCGTACACCGCTATCGTATGCTGTGTCTAGCCAGTCTTACGGCAGCTTCCGCATCTGCAAACTTCTTGTAGACGAAGGTGCAGCAGTTGATACGAGCGATTCCTCCAGCCGTACACCGCTGTCATACGCTATGTGTTCCCGGCGTGTGAACAGCCATAAGATTTGCAAACTTCTTGTTGATAAAGGCGCAGCAATCGATACGCCTGATTCTGCCGGTCGTACCCCGTTATCATATGCTGTGGCTAATGGTAGCCACTGGGATAATTTTAAATTGCTGGTAGATAAAGGTGCCGAACTGGATAGGTCGGATTCCTCAGACCGCACGCCACTATCATATGCTGCAGCCACTCCAAGAAAGACTACCATCAAAATTGCCAAATTCTTAGTGGATCATGGCGCAGTAGTCGATACACGCGATTCCTCTGGCCGCACACCGCTGTCGTATGCCGCCTCGTCTCGGGGTTGGGCTGCCCTCGATATTTCTAAAATGCTGATGGGTGCAGGTGCAGCGGTGGATACACCCGATTTGTGTGGACGTACGCCATTGTCATATGCAGCTGCAACAGGCGCAGATGTCCCCAGAGAGTTAATTCTTGCCTTTGTTGATCGTGAATGGGGGAGAAATCTTAGAGGGAGACCACCGGCGAGGGATATATATATTTTCAAGGACACCCGCATAGCGCTTTGCACACTACTCCTTGATAAAGGCGCGAAAGTGGACACAATCGACAGCGCTGGTCACTCCCCCTATTGGTACGCTCGTGATGCAAACAACAATGAGATTTGTCAGTTTCTTGCCAAAAGGGGTGCGAAGCAAGATATATAAGCAAGCGGAGAATTCTTCTTTCTACCAAGTTACACATCTAGACAAAGTGGTGGCAGTGCTTGACCTTGGATATATATGTGTATCTGGGTGAATTGATGCCAGTGGGGCATGGACCACAAGGGGAAATATAATTTTTTTTTTACATCTATCAACACATCTTTGGCCGATCTTTCATGAGTTCCCTTTTATCTTTCCAATCAGGCCCCACCGGGATCATCCGGCAATAAGCCGGTTCATGACCGCGGGGGGGTCCCGACCACAGCCTACGTCAATATACCCCTAATGTGCCTATGTGCTGAACCGTTGCCCATTGATTTCCGGTTTAAGAGACGGGATTTTCTTTTTCTTGTTAGATTCTTATATACAAACATATGGGTAAAGTAAAGCAAAAGGATTACTACATATATATTCATATAATCCATACTTAGTTTACTTGGAGTTCTGTCGGCCTTTTCAACCCATGGCTAGCGAATCTCTACCAACAGCAGATATATGAAACCTAACCCAGCCTATCCCGCATCCATTGGAGTCTAGTATAGAGCAACGGTAGGGTGGATACCCTGGGGGTAAGATTGTTATCTATCCATCGACCACTCAAACGGTTTGGCCTTTCAATGTATTCTCGTGAGGGGTCTGATCTGTTGGAATAAAGGGTTATGAACAGCAACACTAGCAACAGATGAATAGGTAAATGGCTAATGAAAGGATCACTTCACGTCACGTGTGTATGAATATGTGCGGACGTATAAGAGTATGCGCGGACGTATGTATGAGTGTGAGATATGAGTTATGAGACCTACATACACATATGCTTCTCAACACCCCTCCTTAGCATATACTGCTGTAGGTGATTAATCTCGTTAGAACCCAAAAACCTCGTAGGGGAAAAAAAAAAATAGGAAAAAAAGTGCTGCTCAGATTTCACGTAAGACTTTGTTCCTGAACCGTTGAGGTTGATACACATCGTTTCTTACCAGATCGCCAGCAAATTGTGTTACCAGCTATCTGGAACATGTTTCCTGTAGTTTGCTTTAGTACACCCATATGGACTTTGTAGACTCTGAAGAGAATTGAGATAGAGCAGAGACGGTGAAGGCAATATATCAGGCCTGGTACCGATGACAAGATACATGAGAGAACCAATAATCTGTTTAAACTGGGAAGCGTCTGCAAGATCGTCTCCCTCTTGGGCATTTAACAAATAATTTAAATTTGTTCGGATCCAAGGGAAGAGAGCCGCTCAAATTGTCCTATATCCAATGTCATGTGAGCTGTTGCACAGGTGTCAAATTTTCCAGGTATATGAATTTGTACTGATATTTGATTCATCTATATCCATATTCTGGGATAGATTCATTGCATCAGACACAAAGGCTTGCGCTTAAGTTTTCGGAAATCCTGCCAGACATGACCGTTAGGATTACCGCCATGTTTTTGGCAGTAATGAATAATTGGCGAATTTTGGGCTGAACTTGCGCTACTTGTTGGGCCGAATCCACTTAGACGCAAGGCCGATAGCGTACTTCTGCAAAAGGCAGGTCGGGAAAGATTATCTACTGGATTGGGATAGACGTGGCTTAGAGCGGCTAAGAGAAAGTCCCTTTTTGGAAAGTCTTCCTCGAGAAAAGCTCTAAACTTCTGTCTACAGGTATCAGAACCAGCAGACTTCTCAAGCAAGATCCTCAAACTATCCATGAACTCAGACACTGGTTTACCTTTCTCTAACCGAGTAAAGAGAAGACATAGACCAGCTACCTGGTGAATGAATGACAAAGCCGTGTCTCTATAGTAGGTTTCTTTGAGGTATTTCTAAATTGCGGAAGGAGACTTATATTTTGACCTCTTTTTAAAGAATCGACTTGCTAATTACCTGGATAATGATCAGGAGAGCATGCCGATTCATGCTGTGAAGCAGTCCCATAACCGATTTATTTACAAGGCAGTCTTTCCATAGTGTCTTGGATTGTCGGAGAAGCTAGTCATGATCAAGCTCATGGGCAGATTTCAGCGTTATATAGAATATATATTTATGGTCTAAAGATAATTTAAGAAGGAAAAAGGAAATCCGGTCCTTTGACCGGAAATGCCCCCTATCAGGATCGAACTGATGACATTCAGTGCACACATTTCGTGCCTTATGAGACTGATGCTCTACCAACTAACTGAGCTAAGGAGGCTAGTGGATGCTCTATATTGTTAGAGTCCCTAGACTTTAATATTATGATACTTTGTGAATTAAGCCTCCGGTGAATTGGAGGGAATTACGAATTTTTACAACAGAATATCCAAAGCAGCCTATCGCTAGAATAGACAATCAATCATTAATATTGACAAAAAATATATATGAACCGGTGAACCAGTCATCCCTTGCTCACTTGTCTCGATTGGATACTCAACCCTCAACCGAAAGCCCACTCGTACCACCCCTTCTTCCAACTCCTCAGAAACAAATGATTCACACATGCCTCCTCGGCCAGAAAATTCTTGGCCCCAGAATGCCTCTGTCCATTCCCCCAAAAGTTTATCGGCAACACATAGATCCCCACTGGCTCCACCTCCACCCTCACACTAGCTGACTCCCCTGGCATCAAAACAACCTCTGTCGGCTTTGTTATCCCAGAGAAAGCCCTCCATGTTACCCTCTCTTCCTCACCTATAGTATCTAAGAAGCCCTTAGTTTGCGGTGTAGGCGATTTCAAGACTGCATCGGTTAGCGTATCGAGGATAGCATCCGTCCACACGCCCGGGCCAGTTATCTCTAGAATTTCGATTTCGCTGTATTCACCTGTCCAAACACCCCCATTTGTGGATACCCATCCCCATAAGCCTTTTACCCCGCTGTTCTTCCGCTTACCATGTGTATAGGCGTGAGCAACAACACGGACAATTGCCCGGCGAAGGAACGGCGAGAATGGTTTTGCAACCATATGATATTGGATGAGGCCGTAGATACGAGACCAATGCCAGTGCCTCCTCGTCTTGGCCGTTACAAATGGCTCGTCAATCTCAATCCCCACAAGCAGAGATGTATGTGGGGAGACGCCCGACTCAGAGGTCGGGAGATGAATCTGAAATGGACAGGCAGAGAGAGGCTTAACGGGCCAAACGTCGTGGTCGACCCAGACTCCACCGTAGATGAATAGCAGCAGGTACCGGAGAAGATCTGCTTTCATCACTGGAACGGGGAAAGTGCGGTAGAGGTGTACGAGGGCAGGAATTGAGGAGTAATAAGTAGAGACGAAGGTGTCAGCCTTTAGATCTGTCAATAGCTGCATGTTGGGCGCTTTATCAGTGACTCGAACAATTGCTAACTGGGATGCTTACAGGGCCTTACGGTATGCTCATAATCTGGATTCACCTCCTTCCACGCTTTCATATACCTAATCTTCTGATCCTCCTTGCCGTCCTGCGTCTCCTTTTCCGGGCTGAAGCCATCACTATCTAGATCGCCCGGCTGCCAGCCCTTGGACAGCCACACCTGCCATATCTTCTTCGGCCATCCCTCGCTCACCGTCCGTTCCGGTCGCAGTTTCCGCTCAATCTCCCTTAAGACCGAATCTAGCATCTCCTCAAACTCTACATCGGGTGACCCTCTATATGGAGAGTAGAATTGGAATTCCGGTATGTCTTGGGTTTCGTGAATCACTGTCCCACCGATTTTTCGCTCTCGTTCCGGTGGCTTGAAGTTGCGTAGGCGAGTAAGAAGAGAAGAGGTGGATGTTCCATTGTCTAAGTAGTGGTAGCTATAGGTGAAACTCCAGCAGAGGAGGATAAGGCAGGAGGTTGGAAGTAGGAGGCGCGTACGAAGACGGCGGGGACCGCAAAAGGTCATTATCGTGTTTTACACGGGTGGGGTTAACGACTAAACTTATGAGCGTCGTTACGTGGAGCCAGCACCGAAAGAACTAGACAAATTGCGGCTAGCCTCACGTACTCAATCGAGCTCCTCTTCCATAAAAATATTCATGTGCAATCCGAAAACAGAGGGAGGAAGCAAAGCGCCTGTGAGGGTAGACTGTGAGGGGTACATCTCGCTTCTTTGAACGGGTAAGATGCTAATTATAATAAACGTTTAAATAGGCTAATCTATAGGGGGTAAGAAACGTGACACTAACCTTATGAGTGCCTGATTGACAGGGAGTTGCATCCAATGACGATCGTTGTTCCAATTCAGCCTAAGTAGAAGTACCGAGATGTAGCTTTTATCTGAACATGGTCCAAATCAAAGAAAGCAGGTACCTAATGCAACCTGAGTATGGAAGCCGGTCATTCATTGCATTATATTTATGCTGGACTCCATATACATGTTGAACACCAATCTAAAAAACTGCTTAAGCACCTTGTTGCTTAACCTTAGCGTGGGGTACCCATGCAAATCGACAAGGGCAACTAGTCTGGTTGCACTACCGCATCCACTGGTGAGCAAGAGACCTGGTCAGTTTAGAGACATAGGTCGAGCTTATGCAGTAAGTGACACTACAATGGTCCATTTTTTGGGAAAAAGTGCACAAGGTATCTGAGCGCAAAAATATGGTGGATGTTGTAGTGTTACTTACTGCATAAGCTCGACCTATGTCTCTAAACTGACCAGGTCTCTTGCTCACCAGTGGATGCGGTACCCCTCCACAGAGGTTTAAAGTTGCTTAAGTTGCTGAGTCATAAGGCAATGAACGCAACTCAACCAAGCTCAACGAGCGCAATCAACGACTTCGCGATGTTCTCTCAATTCCGTGCTGAGTCCCAGCTCAATTCAGCCCACCATCCTCATCTGAACAGCCAAGTACACCCCCCATCCAAGCGACCAAGTACACCGATTGGTAAGACGTCGGCATCGGCGATAGAGGTTCCAAACAATTGTGTAGACGTCCTCTATTACTTCCTCAAGTTCAGCTCTTATCATAGACTTCTTACTTGAATGGGCCATGCAGGCTTTGTTTGGCGTTGGACGAGACTATTTGGCGTATGCGGAATAGGTATGCAGAATAGATATGCAGAATGCGATGTAAATGCAATGCTAGTCTCATGATGCAATGCTGGAATGCCGTGTTGATTTGCCTCATGAGTCAGCTGTTAAATAAAATGCAAATGGTTGTGTCGCAACGGGGTATCAGCAATTAGTGCCAACCAGACTACAGCAATAAAATCACATTCTCATCTCTATTTGGCTAAACACCTAGGCACGCTAAGGTTAAGCAACAAGGGTGGTTAAGCAGTTGCTTTAATTGGTGACAACCCCTATTGTGTACATTCGATAAACCCCAGTCAAAATGATACATATGGAGCTGTTTGCCCTTCGTTTCGAAGTAAATCTATCTTACTGTCAAAATCTTAGCAAAGTCGAGCTCTCCAGTTTGTGATTCAATCAACAAAGCTATCGATAGATCCATATCATTGCCAGTACATATTGTAAGAGCTTCAAACTGGCCAAGTTTCAATAGCCCTCGCAGGTAGTCGATTAAGAACAAGAGTATCCGAGCCTGCATTCACGGCATAATAATATGAGGGCTTAAAAACAATTGAAGTCCATAATTAGTTATTAGGATTTATTATATTAAGCCGTCACTAAGTGAGTACGGTACAGCTACATATGGTTCAGCAAGATATTTACGCTTTTCTTCGCTTACCTATTTTCTATAGATGGACGTACGAAATTCACAAGGCTGACAAGCCACCCTGGTTTCCGGGTGGCTCCTCATGGCCCCCCCTAACGGGGCCTCATAGGAGTAACAAAGTATTTTGAAAAAAAACAAAAAAACACAAGGCTCACAAGGCTCATTAGACTCGATATCTGATCTGCCGTCTTAGCCTCGCACCTATCTCACCAGGGATTTGGCCCCAGGTTGGATAAGTATGTACCAACCTATATCACAATCGTGCAGTGACTGGGGAGGGACTTCCGGAGTTGTCCCCCGCAGCTGGCACCATAAATAATGTTAATAGTGAGCGCATGGAGATTTTGATTTCTCTCGTTTCTTAGACTTTTACATTTCTTTTACAATAGCATTTTCTTGTAATTGTTCTGGGATGATATGGTGTTCTACAACGCCGATTTCCCTTTGTGTACCAAGAGTCAACGTACCTTGAAAATCTATATTTGGTTATAGTGGCCCTAGAAGACAGCCTACGAAGATATTGATCTCCAAGTCGATACTGTGATCTTGTCCGCAACAGACATCCGTATTTCTAGCCCTGTTTAGCACTTCGAAAATAGGGTCGGAGAAAGCTAAGAGATCGCATGTCGGGTTTCTGATACGATTGCAACCCTTTGAATCTTAGAGTTAAAGGACCATTGATCAACCTTCCAGGCGAATTGCGGGCCGTTCTCATCGGGGCTGTGTAACAATGGGTACCTAACTCCACGGGTACGTTACCCTGGTCGAATGGCGAATCACTCACGACGCATTCGCTTATCAAATAGTAAACCGAAGACCGAATTCTCGGAACCCTGCCGAGAGCAGCCACACATTAGTTATTATATGTCGGGCATAGCCACAATAATGACCTTGGCTTCAGATTGTTTGGCTCGCAAGCCGGGAGCGGATGGCGTAAGAGCGGTTATTAAACGCTCGAGGATAACAATATATATGTACCATGGGTCGACAACCTCGTGTCATTAGGAACGAGATAAAGCATTTGAAGGCTGTCATAGAGAAACCCACAGAATGGATAATATCAGTTTGGCTGACTTGCAATCGACCGCATCAAAGCCAGGATTACTGGAGCCCTTGAAACCATTGGGGCATAAAGCTTCCCGACCAGGGACGACAGAGTTATCCCCAAGTTCACACCAACCCATTAATACAACAGGGCGTTCGGAAAAGACTGGAGAGGCCGGTATACCTCCCTTGACCAAACAAGAGAAGAAAGAGGTATGGAAATATCGTGCAAAACTTCTCGGGGGACTCGTGTTGCCATTTTTCCTACATTCTATCGATGTCACGATCATTTCGACTGCTTTACCACATATTGCAGCTGACTTTGGTATGTACATTTAACCTTCGGTGGTCCTAAATCACTGGGCACAATTAGTTATATGTTGGTTGACTTATTTCATATAATAGGTCAGCTATCACAACAATCATGGATCGTTACTGCTTTTACGATCACCTACACTGCGTTCATTCCTGCGTTTGGTCAATTGTGTGATGTTTTTGGTCGTCACAGTATGCTCCAGTTTGCATTGCTATTAATGTGGGTGGGTTCCACGCTCTGTGCTGGGGCCCAAACGTTTTGGATGTTGTTATTGGGAAGAGCAATCACTGGAGTTAGTAGCTCCGGACTGTTGGTAGTCACAACTGTTGTCTTGGGTGACAAGGTGAGCACTGGCTTGACTTGTATAGCGAGTGGTTGAGTCTGACGTTGATGTGATCAAGGTGAGCTTGAAAGAGAATGCTCTACAGAATACATTGTTCTCTTTGATTGCGGGTATAAGTTTCGGCGTTGGCCCTGTCATTGGCGGTTATCTAACTTCTGTAAGTGTCATGTTTTCTAGTGCAATCTCATCTATTGCTTGGATTCTCTAATACCATTTCAGTTGCACTGGCGATACTGCTTCGGTCTATCCGTGCCGCTCTCTTTGATTGCTCATGTCCTTACGTACCTATGCCTCCAACCAATCCTAGTGAAGGCGCAAACAGAGCGGGAACTTTCTCGAACATCCTCTGAAGCTACCGTCGTGCACCACCTCCAGCTCTCTTTCATACAGAAGATGACCGTGGTCGATTGGGAAGGAATGGTCGTGTTCTTGGTGGCTTGTGTGTGTATTATCCTGGCGTTAACTTGGGGCGGGGCTACATATGCTTGGGACTCACCACAGATCATTGTACTTCTAATTGTGGGTGCGGTCTTCGTGGTGCTATTTATGGTTGTAGAAAAGGGCATGGAGGACAATGGATGGCTGAAGGAGTGGGCCGCGAGTAAGAGTGATGGAGTGTGGTTAAAAACCAGAAGGGCTATGATTCCTCTAAAGTTATTCGACTCCAAGGATGTTTGCATTTTGGCATTCGTGAACTTTGCCGGAGGAGTTTGTAAGTCGCTTTCCTTTCAAACAATGACGTAATCAGTAGCTGACAATCTAATGGTAGCTCTCTACTCTATGTTCTACTTCATCGCCGTATACTTTACCATCGTCGCTGCCTATCCCCCAGAGAAAGCTGGCTTGCAGCTGCTCTTATACATCCCCGGTCTAGGCTCAGGTGTATACGCAGCAATGTATATGTGCAATATCTATCCTGCGCAGACCTACCCGCCGATATTCCTCGGCACCGGTTTGATTGTTCCGATTGCATTGGGTCTGCTGACGTACGCCCTAGACATTCGTGCCGAAGGGTTTATTCTTGGGATGATGGCAATGTCTGGTTTCGGGAATGGCATCACTATTATGCCAGTTCCGCTACACGCTATTGCCCGAAAGCCGAAAGAGCTAGCAAAGATTGTTGCGACTCTACAGTTCTTTGATCCACTCGGCGGAACCGTAGCATTATCAATCATGAGCAGCGTTTTGAACAACAAAGTCGGAGGAAGCGGAATTGGTGGCTTAGTGGAAGGAAGTGGCCGGCGAGGAGCAAGCTCGAGTGTTGGCCCCGATGGCAAGAAGCTAGCAGGGGATATTTTCGATAACCTCACCCCCGAAGATCTAGAAGTCATCAAAAATGTGGTCAAGGAGGGGGTGCGATGGGCGTTTTTGTCGATTTTACCAATTGCAGTACTTGCGGGGGTATTGACGTTGGGATTAGGGAATATTAACATTGACATGAGGAAGTTGGACGAGAGGATGGAGGAGCAGGAGGCAATAGAGGCGAGCCGGGTGAATGGGGAAGAGACGATGTGGGAAAGGGAAAAGTTGGCGTTGGTAAGCTATTGGGAGCTGACGAGGGAGAATGGGGTTTGGTGGGCCATTGGGAGGATCCTAAGGTTTTTTAAGCTCTTCTAGGTGAGTGGGTCTCAATAGGAATTTAGTTGTATTCATGGCTTCTCTTATTTTCTTTGCAATTTTTAATTCGTCCAACGTGGTCATATTTGTTTTTTCCTCTTATTTGTTTTTCTAGTAGTTCCCCATCCACAAAACCTAGAAGATAGAGAGACAAGGGATTTTGTTCGTCGGAATTTGCTATACCTAGAGGTTTGATTTTCATTCTCGCACTCAGATAATATCCAGCCATGCCATCAGTCATCTATGAGACCGGCAGGCATATCTCGCATATCCTCATGGATGACTCTACACTATGACTCTTCCTGGGCGCAAATGTTCGCTTCACCCTTATGCATGTCATTTCCACTCAACGCGTCGTCCTCCGAGCGCGTTGCACGTTCGACTAGGAATTGTCCAATCAAACTATGTGCGAGAAGCTGCACTCTACCCTGACATGATCCACTCGCGTACATGTCACGCAGTGAGTCACTTGCGCAAAGCGGACCCCTGCCAGATCGTGGTTTGGGGTTGCGCGAAAATTACATGCATACAGGATGTCTTGTTATGGGCCTAGTAGTTTGGGTTGTGCGCAGCAAATTAATGAATACCAGATATGTCTTGTTATGTTTTGTGCACTCGAGGCAGTGAGGGTTAACAAAGAAGGAAGGGTATAAAGTCACGGAGGTAAACCTCTGCAGTGAGCAAGAACCGATAAAAAGGATTAAAACCCTAACTTTCGAGGCCTGATCAACTGTCTTCCTTCGAGCTTTTCTTAACTCCCGAACTATACTGCCCAATATCGTCGAAATGCCTCCCACTCCAAAAGTCCTCCTCAAGGACAACGAAACTCGCTCAGTTACTTTCACAATGAAGCGCTCCGCCGATAATTGCACGTCTCCGTCTCTACTTTATACATAGTCATGTTTTAAATGCTAACTATATTACAAATATACAGATCACTGTACCTGCCCCTCCTGGATAATTTCCGCCCGTCGCATCAGTGGCCGTTCATGCGACCATCTAAAGGAGCTTTTAGGGGAAGAGTATGAAGAGTGGCGGTTGGATGTGACTGGACTCAATGGCAAGAAGAGGAAAGCAGTTGATGCAGAGGATGAGGACAACGATGCAACTGAAAAGGATGGCAAGAAGGAGGGGGAAGATGATGCTGCGAAGAAACATGCAGCTGCAAAGGGTAAAGGAAAGGCGAAGGTTGACGCTGTAGCGCTGAAGGGGAAGCAAGTTGCTATTATGGTGGCAAGGAAGAAGGCAAAACTCAGCGAGGACGAAGTGGAGGAGAAAGACGATGACGGTGATGAAGAAGCGGAAGAAGAAGCTCCTGCCCCAAAACGCAGCCGTACCACAAAGTCCTCCACCACCTCCACCACCACTACCTCCTCCCGACCCGTCCACGCCGTCGCCACTGCCGCAACCTCCAAACCCGCCGACCTCTCCCAATACACTTCCAATCCCCTCCTTGCGCACAAATACGAACCCGGCCCCACCATCTCCATCCAAGGCTGGTTTGCTTCCGAAAAACTCGATGGCGTCCGCGCAATATGGACCGGCACCAAATTCATCTCCCGCGAAGGCAACCCTTTCTGCGCTCCTGCTTGGTTTACAAAACGCCTCCCCACAGACGTTGTCCTCGACGGAGAGCTCTTTACCAAGCGCGGCGGCTTCCAAGACTGCGTTTCCATCGTGCGGACCCAAGACGCCCCAAATCGATGGAAATTTAGCGTTTCTTACCAGGTCTTCGATGTCCCCTCTAAGGGCCACCTGCCGCTTGAGAAGCGTCTCGCGTTCTTGAAGAATCTCATCGAGGTTAAGCTTAGGATAAAATGGGTTAATCTAGTTAAGCACTTCCCCGTGCGCGACGACGCCCACATCCAAGAAGTCCTCGACGAGGTTACCTCCGAAGGGGGTGAGGGATTGATGCTCCGCGAACCGGGGTCTCTCTATGTCCATGGCCGCTCACGCACACTGCTCAAAGTTAAAAAGTTTTTTGACGCAGATGCCATTGTGAGAGGGTATAATCCAGGAAGTGGAAAGAATTGTAATGTAGTTGGAGCGCTGTGGTGTGAAATGCTTGATGCGAAGACGAACAAACCGAATGGGACGATATTTAAGGTTGGGAGTGGGTTGACGGATGCTCAGAGGGCGAAGCCCCCGAAGATTGGTGCTATAATTATTTTTAAGTATCAGGAGCTATCGAAGAGTGGGAACCCGAGGTTTCCGACGTATGGGGGAGAGAGGGCGGATTAGAGAGTTGGGAATGGGCAATCGATTAAGTTTTTATCTTTTCATGCTTCTGGGATGGGATATCGGTTTTTTTGTGACAAACTCCTTTTTGTGGCTTCTTTTGTTATTTGTCAGCTGATTGGCTATCGAAGTTATCAAAGAGATACCTTTTCCTTGGTTACTTCTGACTGCAAATTTCTGCTCTGTCCAGGTTTCATTTTGTTACTTCCACATGTATCGGAATACTGGGTTCCAACTGAACTCCACATGTGATATTCCTTTTTGTCTGTTTTCAATGCTCCAATAGAGGCTCGTATTATAAGATTTTTCTAGGTCCTTAATATTACCCAATCCCTCAACAATTTAAATAAAAATAAAAATAACATCCAATTTGGAGAACCGGAAATGCCCCATATCAGGATTGAACTGATAACATTCAGTGTACACATTTCTTGCCATATGAGACTGATACTCTACCAACTAAGTGAAGGAGGCTAGTGGATGTATATTGTTTCAGTTCCTAGACTCTTATATTGTGATACTGAATTAAGCTTCCGGTGAATATAGTTACTTAACGTACATTACATACGGGTGAACTAAAGCAAAAGGATTTACTACATGTATATTCATTCAATTCATACTTAGTTTACTTGGAGTTCTTTGAAGCATCTGTTGGCCTTTCAAGTTGCTGGAACAATGGCTAGCGAATCTGTACCAACAGCAGATACATGAAAACTGACTCAATCCGTTCCGCATTCCATTGGTTGGGATTGGGGGGAGGTCTTGCGACGTTGGATAGATGTTTAAAGTCTGCGATTTTTGAATCATACAGTGTGATAATGAATATCAATCTCAATTCTTCTCGTAAATATGCACTCTCTAGTAGGACAGGGCAGGTTATCTGCCAAGTCCGGCAACGCGCTAAATACAAATATTGACCCCTCTGTCATGAGACCCCGGTGACTGGAAAGAAAAAAGGGAACTCATAAAAGATCGGCCAGAGATGTGATTAATTGGATATAAAAATAAAGATAAAAAACAAGAGATATCATTAAATTCGAAATTGGCAACTGAATGATTCACATTCTATTTCCCCTGGGGGTCCATGCCTCACTAGGATCAATTTACCCAGATACATATATATATATCCAGGGTCAAGCACTGCCAGCGCTTTGCCTAGATATGTAACTTTCTAGAATTCTCCGCTTATATATCTTGCTTCGCACCTCTGTTAGCAAGAAACTGACAAATCTCGCTGCTGTTTGCATCATGAGCGTACCAATAGGGGGAGTGACCAGCGCTGTCGGTCGTGTCTTCGCGTATTTATCAAGGAGTAGTGTGCAAAGCGCTATACGGGTGTCTTTGTAAATATATATATCCACCACAGGTGGTCTCCCTCAAAGAAACCAGCGCCATTTACGATATGTAAGCAGTGGCAAGAATTAACTCCTCTCTGGCGCCCGTTGCAGCTGCATATGACAATATCGTGCGCCCATACAAATTGGGTGTGTCCACTGCTGCGCCTGCACCAATCAGCATGTTAGAAATATCGAGGGCAGCTGAACCTCGAGACGAGGTGGCATACGACAGTGGTGTGCGGCCAGAGGAATCGCGTGTATCGACTAGGTACTGCCCAAGAATTTGGCAATTTTGGTGCTAGTTGGCCGCAACATATGATAGCGGCGTGCGGTCTGAGAAATCCGACCTATCCAATTCTGCACCTTTATCTACCAGCAATTTAAAATTACTCCACCGGTTACCATTAGCAGCATATGATAACGGGGTGCGACCGGCAGCATCAGGCGTATCGATTGCTGCCCCTTTTTCAACAAGAAGTTTGCAAGTCTCATGGTTGTGCAAACTCTGAGCAGACATAGCGTATGACAGCGGTGTACGGCCGGAGGAATCGCGTGTATCGACTGCTGCACCTTCATCAAGGAGAAATTCGCAGACTTCGAAGCCGAGTACAGTCTGGCTACACGCAGAATACGATAGCGGTGTACGGCCAGTGGAATCGGGTGTATCGACTGCAGAGCCTTTATTTATGAGAAATTCGCAGAGGCCTAACTCGGCCCAAGTCTGGCTACCTGCAGCATGCGCCAGCGGTGTACGACCAGAGGAATCGGGTGTATCGACCGCCGCGCCTGCATCCACCAGCAATTCACAGAGCCTCAGTTGCAAGCCCTGGTTTATATAAAGGGCGTCGTCAGGGTCGTCATCACGAAACGTTATAGCATGTATCAGTGGCGTGATGCCGGAAGAGTCAGGAGTGTCCACTTCTACACCTATATCTAATAGGGTTCTACAAACTCTAGAATTGCTGTTGCGGATCGCCACAATCAATGGTGTATGTCCTTCTGGATCTTTCTCTTCAAGATCAGCTCCCAATGTAATTAAGGTACGTAATAAGGATTCGTCATTCGTCCTAATAGCGGTATGAATCCTGCCACGGGAAGGCCACAGTAACAACCCCCTACGGAGCATGCTGAGCATGAATACCGTTGGGCCTTTCGGCTGATGTAGCTTCCTCAGCTAAATCATAGGGCTGTGAATCATACAAGTCAGAACTGCAAATTGGCAGCTCCAGAACGGAAATTTCAGATATTGCCAGGGCACCCAGAGAAATGTCTGATAGCATTGACCATCTGTCTCCCTTGGTTGCACTACTACTCTTGGAGTAGATAGACTCAGCACTAGAACCAGCGCCAGCTCTATGAGAGCTAAGGCGTTTGTAGGCTCTTGAACGGAAGAGCTCCCGGGTGAAGGATTGCACGGACTGTAAAGAGAATGATGTTTTGGTCGTCCGGATAGAGGCCCCGTCAATTTGACCAACCGAGAGACGCGAAGCGCGTCCAGATGCACATCTTGATGAAGAAGCGTCGCTAGTTGGAATAGTGCTGGGGTCAATATTGTGCTCCGACTCTGCAGTGCCGTGAGCTGGCGGTTCATTTGACTGTCGGCTGATAAGTGCCTGCAACTGGATGGAGGTTCCTAATATCATTTCCACGAGCCCCTGTAGCTTCTCCAAACGCTCGTTTGCCTCGGATGCGGTATTGCTGGATTAATTCATTAATACTCTAGATCGACTCAGCAATCTGAATGTTCATCGTGATTTGAAACAGGGATAGGTAGGCTCCTCATGGCCCCCTTACTGGGACCGAATAGGAGTAATGAGTATTTTAAAAAAAAAAAAGGGATAGGTACCATTGAATCATAGACAACATGAGCTGCAAGCTTGATTTGTGCCTCTGTAAGTCTCCGAGAATCACGCCAACCTCTGCTTCTTTCCACAAGGCCCACTTGATTCGATCCACAGTGCATTGTAATCCCCGTGCAGGCTTTGTTGTAGTAGGATCCACCAACCTGGCAACCTCATTTAGTTTCTTCTCGAGCTTCGAGAATACCAAAACACAGCTAGTCAAAATAGTCATCAAATGATGCAAGCTGATCATAGAGAGCCCTCTCTTGCTAGTCTCTTTCTTCGTGGTGCCTCGTATGAATCACCCCACCTCTATGAAAATTGGGTGTAGATCGTTTATTTCCTGTTGGATCTGTACCATGGATACCGGTGCGTCTTTCGCAGAGTCGTACAGCTGCTTGGAAAGGACACCAAGCCGGGCAGATATTGCAACTAGGCCAAATACTGCCGAGACGATTGACAGTGGGTCAGACATTGTCGTATTGTCGCATATACCGTATCTGGATTAGTCCTGATATCGATTGATAGTATAGTATATATTGTGTTGTCGCACTCGAGTGGGGATGTAAACATGCAATATCACGAGTGTGAAACCGGTAGGTCCATATGTGCGAGAAAGTTACTGTACGAAATTGGCAGTTCACACCGCTACCACACGCTCCTATATTAAGATATCTTGCATCCAAGATGACAAAAAAGCTCGGGGCTGTTTAAGTAGTAGATCAACACTTGATATGTTGCGACTTACAAGTTGCGGTGGAGATATTTGAGTGGGGGCCAGTAACAGGTGCATTAGACAATAATCGCGCTTTACGCAGTTTGGCATAGTAAGACCTCCTGGCTGACAGCGGGACGTGTAAGAAACTGAAACCCAGGAAATTCGCAAGAGAACCGCCCCAGAACTCTGTGCACAGAGATCTTCGGGGGATTTTGTAGTTCGTATTGATAAGTAAAGCAAAGTAGATATTGGGACCCTCTATAAATTTGTTACTGTATTTACTCTGTAAGGAGTATATCGACCATAAGCGGTTGTCAATCACACAGGCAACTGAGAACTGTGGCGTACAACCAGATATTAACGCCCCCTGCTCGAATATAACCCATATTTAGTGAGATCTTGACCCCAAAACATCCAAGAAATAGAGAGATTTTGCAAGTTCCGATTGACATTGCTTCTTAGTAATCATCAACGTGCAACAACATACGAGCAGATGACATGCTTATGAGGGATGTTGAATGATTGGGCAGCGAGTACTTGCACAATCCTCCTTCTCGATGACAATGATCACATAACACCTATATCTCAAGCTCCAAGGAGTGGTCATGATAAGATGTTACGAGCTTGATGTGATATGTGAATTCGCAAGGTCATTCTGATACCGTGTGCAGAGAGCCTAACCGTCTTTCAGATGTTTGTTGTGGACAACAATGCCAAGATCTTCCAAAGATGCCGGACGACATCGATTTCAAGACGACATCATTTAACCTGTACAAACCTTGCTTCTCTAACTTAGTTAGCACAACACCTAAAATCTTGTGGCTGCATTAGCTACCTAAGTTGAGTTGCTGTAGTAGTTACAGTACTGTCATTCTAAGCTATAGTTTTTAACGTAGAACTGGTATAGAACTACTCCGGTTGCATTTGGTGCGCTATCTTTATACACCAGAACAATTGATTTCCAACATTATCGAATAATATACTCTACAATATTTGCTTACAGATAGGGAAATAACTCATGAAATCACGGTATCTACCAATTACCCTGATTACTGGAAAATACCGCCCCTTCTACCATAAACGGTAACTTCCTTAAACTAGGAATATTAACAATAAGCATGTCTATACAGTGCCAGCACCTCCATTTTGATGCAATACATACTTAGTTTAATTGGTGTTCTTTGAAGCTTCTGTCGGCTTTTTCAAGTTAGCTAGCTAATCTGTACTAACAGCAGATATATGAAATCTGACCCAATCCGTTCCGCATTCCATTGGTCTTGGACTGTCGGAACAGATGATCAACAATTCAGCGTTATATAGAATACCGTAGAAATCGTCCGATAAGCCTGCAGTCTTATACACAGTACGTTGGTTTTGCCTGTAGCATCCTCACCGCGCTATTCGTGATTACTGTCTTAAATACTTAGCGCTCTATGTAACAAGGACCAGCTATTGGATTTAACGCTCTACCACCCTCAGCCCTTATGCTTGAACTTTCTCGCCCACTGCATCTTCCTCTCCAGAATTGGACTAGGCTCGTACTCATTATCGGAATCCAAACTTATATCTTCGCTTCCTGAAACCTGAATGCCAGCAGTATAGCCCTTCAATCCTCTGATATTGATATCATATTCCTCGATAGTAGTTCCCAAGCTTCACCAACCCATTGAGTAGTTGCTTTATTACCTGTTGTCCACTTGTTTAAATTGTTCTGATATTCAGCATTTGGAATCGCGAACCTATTGGCGGTACCTGACAAGCCGAGTTGTGCCACCATCTTATTCGCGATTACTGTCTTAAATAATATTACTATCGGAGGATTCCGCCGCATGACATTAGGTCGAATCGGCGTATGGACTTTAAAAATATATATATATATATATATCGGAGGATTTCTACGGTATATATTTTCAACCCATGTCTAAAGAGAATTTTAAGAAAAAAAAACCGCTTTTTTAAACCGGAAATGCCCCCTATCAGGATCGAACTGATGACACTCAGCGCACACATTATTTGCCATATGAGACTGATGCTCTACCAACTGAGCTAAGGAGGCTAGATGTTGATATATCACTTAAGTTCTTTTACATATGTGGATAAGGTTTGAGTACTACCCGAGACAAAATCACCTGACTGAAATAAGTCAATGGTAGATATCAGTCGATCCATGCTGCTGCCCTTCAGCTATAGCGTTCTCACAAAGCTAGCGAATTTGTACCAACAGCGGATAGGGGTATACAGTTAGGTGTACGTATACAGAAAACTCAATGTCGAACCGTATGCATCGGTTTGTAAGAAACACTGATTTTCCTGGATGTTGTGTTCGATAGAGCGGTTTTACCATATTTTCCTTATAGTGATCAAAGCACAAGCTTTCCAGTACTTGAACATATCAATATTCACACCATTCCGAACACCCATAGCCTTTACAAACCCATGCATGCGGTTCGAGATTGAGTTTTTTGTATTTGTTCTATACCCGTACCCGCTGTTGGTAATCGCTCGCTTTGAGAGAAACTCTATAGCTAAGCGCAGCAGTAGAGATCGGCATTTATTGAAGTCCCTTCTCCAAGTATATCACTGATATATACCAGACGAAGTTGACTTATTTCAGTCAGGTGATTTTGTCTCGGGTAATACTCAAACCTTATTCACAATATGTATAGAAACTAAAGTGCTATACAACAACTAGCCTCCTTAGCTCAGTGGTAGAGCATCAGTCTCATATGGCAAAAAATGTGTGCGCTGAGTGTCATCAGTTCGATCCTGATAGGGGGCATTTCCGGTTGAAAGGACGCAATTTTCTTTTTCTTTTTAAATTTTCTTTAGACCGTGAATTGGAAATAAAATTCTATATAATACTGTGAATTGTTTGTTGCCCATCAGCTTGATCATGACTAGCTTTTCCGACTGTGCAAGACTAATGGGTTGCGGAACGGATTGGGTCGTATCTACAGTTGGTACAAATTCGCTAGCCATGGTTCCAGCAAGTTTTTAGGCCGTCAGAAGCTTCAAAGAACGCCAATAATATATGTAGTCCTTTTGCTTTACTTTACGCATATATGTATGTATAGTCTGATGTATGTAAGAATCCGAAAAGAAAAAAAAAAAACCTGTCCTAATAACTAGTCTTGGCACCTAATGACTAGAAATTAATGTGCAACAGTTCAGCATATATGCACATTGGTAAAGACAGCGGTATGTGCCGCCAAAATGCTAGAATTGAAAATAAGCCTATCAAAGCTTAAAAGCTTCGCCGCACGTGCGTCAGATGGCTCACAATGTGCGAGGGGTAGTGCAACCAGACTACTCACAATGTCAACCTGAGCCACTTGTCTTCGTTAGATCCAATAGGTAGAATTGATTTGCATTAACGTAAAGAATCAATATGATTAAGAATACATATCAATAAGTTATATCGAGCTTACAAGGTTGAAGAAATTGCTCATGAGCAACTTCAGTTAAGTAGTTGTATATATAAATATGTAGCTATGTAAAAAGAGCTTTGTCCATCCCAGGCTGTATACTTACTTACTGAATATATGCAATAATTCACCTCACTCCAGCCTAGGGATACAACAAAAATAAAGGTCCATCATTGGTGATATTGCTGCTGTTGGTCCACACCCAAATCTATTTATAGCCATTTTGAATACCTGGACAGCCGGGACGCATGAAGGCTCCATAGCTTCAGCCATCCTGATATACCTACGGAATTGGTTTGATAAATCCACAAGCATCACAATGAGGTCGATCATGTCAATGTTACTTCTATAAAGTTTCGGTCTCACCCATCTTAGTTGGCCTAACCACAGCATCCCCAGCATTGCTTGCGGCACGGGCCTCTATGAACTGAGCTCCCTCGCCAAAGCACCACCACCAGCGATAGCGGAGTCATTGATCGGACCACCTGCGGTTTCGGCGATGACTCAGACACCTTAGGGATTGGGATCCGAATTGGTGTTACACCCAATGGGCCTCGAACGTGATTACGAACTGGTACGTGACGGAAATGGCCCACATCATGTGCGTAAGGTTTACACTCTTCCAGATGGCTATGGCAATGGCATAGGCGTTCATCACCATCAGGAAGCCAAGGCCGTATGCGGTTGACGCGGCGGTTATGATTGTAATTTATTAGGGAGTGTACGTCCCCCCAGCTACTTGAATTCGTTCACCAAGCAGTGAAAGCTGAAATGTATGTACCAATGAAAACTATATTTATGTAAGTATAGGCCTCTTCTCTAACTTCCCACGTCATCCGGCCCAACCAATGGGAACAAACTATGTACCCTCGGCGGGCGCATGCGTTTCCTTTTCTTCTTCCTTCTCTCTATGTATATACGCCTCCTGGTTCTTGGGGACCGGTATGGACCGATTCAAGTCCCTCCCTACAGTCATCCCACTGCTCTGGCTTGCAATACGGATTCTTCTTCCACAGAACCAACCTCTTCCAGTGGCTGGTACCGTCAGACAAATTTCGCATTAGCCATCGCAGCTGCGTCCCTAACGGGGATTGTGTTAGTAGATTCATCCAGCACTACCACAAGATACTGTGGAGCGAGCTCTATGCGGCGTTCAAAACCCAGACATCAGGTTACTTTGTGGGGCTTTGGCAGAGATGGAGGGCGCCGAAGCCGGTGTTGATGAACCTGCCCCCCAGGTGCCTATCGGCCTAAGTACAAAAGCTCTCAGGGCCTCGAAAGATTTTTTTGGAAAAGAAACCGCCATGGTGGAAACCTGTAATTGCGGGGGTGGATGATGCTACTGGCGATTCTTTCCGTGGAGCTGGTCATTAGCTGGAATAGAATCCAGGGGGTGAATACAATTCTAAGTACGGGTCAGCTGATTCCATTTGTTATTGGGATTGGGGACTTGATGAAAATTTGCTTTAGGTGGTGGCAGCGGGGGACGGCGAAGAAGGTTTGTTTGCCTGCGGGGTCGGAGAAATATCGGGGTCGGTTGGGACCGATGAGAGAAATGAAGATGTAGGTAACCTACTATGAGGCTGATTTCGATGAACTGTTTCGCAAATTGGGACCTGTAAATTTCTGTACGTAGGTCCCAACAAAGTGATGTTTTTGAAACCTTTCTTGGTAAGTACTAGTTACCTTGATGCTTATGGACATATTCCATTCTTGATCAGGTACTGTAATCTCGTGAATTGATTCTAAAGATCATCGTTGGAGTACAAGAACAGCGCTAGGGAATTGACATGAGACTTCCCTGACGGGGGGAGAACTCGTGCATAGATGTGCGTATTTTGAATTAGTGGGCTTCTCACCAGGTCCGCATACGAGAACCGGGTCATGAAAAAAACCTTTTGAAGTGCATTATTCTATAGTCTGAAATTTGGACAGGGTCATACAGATCCTGAGTTCGAGCCAGGCTAGTGGGGGTGAAACTGGAAATTATTCATTTCGGTATCACTTGTCCTCCGGTTCTTATATTTTGGTTGTGGTTCCAATATCAAGCCGCGGCCACCTACCTTCGAGTAGATCAAGTGCGAGTGTCCTGCATAACACGTATCAAAAAAGAATCAACCGTAATGAAGAATTCAATTGAGATATTAGGCCGGGTTACAGGACTATCTCCAGTAACTACGAGAATTAGAAGCTGTGGTCTATATTAGGGAGGGTGTTGCGCACTTTGATAATTTGGTTACTTACCTACTTTCTTGGCGATATTGGTGCTCTGCCCAAACGCGCATGTGACCCAACTGTTATTTTTCTTTATTAAAAAAGCCTCGACGGGATCTCAACCCCGACTGGATTCATGGTAATATATACAAGTTAATCCTTATGTACGCAGTATGGGTCCGCAACATAGGAAAAAGAGACGTTGGGGTGGCCCGTGACATTTCTATGGGACAATGGTAAGATGAATAGATACCTACTACCGCATCCACTGGTGAGCAAGAGACCTGGTCAGTTTAGAGACATAGGTCGAGCTTATGCAGTAAGTGACACTACAACGGTCCCAAAAAAAAGTCTCTTGTAGCTCAGATTGTACGGTATCATCCACCCTATTTTTGCGCTCGGATACCTTGTGCACTTTTTCCCAAAAAATGGACCGTTGTAGTGTCACTTACTGCATAAGCTCGACCTATGTCTCTAAACTGACCAGGTCTCTTTCTCACCAGTGGATGCGGTAGTGAAGACTACGGAGGGTCCAATTTCTTTCATAATCATAGCAGCTTATGATCATACATATGACATACTTCTAAGAAAGCGATGGTGATGCCACTGAATAAGCAGCCTAAATATGCACAGCCTAAGCCGCCTAGGTGCAGTACATACAATGCACAACCATGTGGTAGTTAATCCTTTTTTATTTTTATACTTAGTACTAATATGCGGTCCCAGTAAGGGGACCATGATGAGCCACCCGGAAACCCGGCTGGATTCAAGGACAGGCAAGTTTATCTGCCAGGTCCGGCGGATATGTACAAAAACAAAGATTAAGCTCAAGTGCCAATCGGCAAAGCAAGTGTTAGGCGCAGATGAACCCAAGTGCCAATTATGCAAAAGAAGATGTGAAGGATCAGAAAACTTCCCTGCTGCATTAACCGGCCTTTTGTCAGATGAACCCCAGGGGGCCTGACTGAAGCCCAACCCTCCCCCCCCGGCAAAGCAAAAGCAACAACTGACTTAGATAAACTCAAGTGCCAATTGGCAAAACACAAACATAAATAAAAGCACTCACAAATGAAATAGCCTAATGTAATTAAGCGATCATGTGACCCTCCCGGCCAGTTGGCGATAAAGGAAGCTGAAGAAAGCCTCTACCGCGTCCCATTCCTCCCCATTCTCTCGGATCCAGATGGGCCGATCTAGATCTTCCCAGTCTTTGATGCTGCCTAGGGGCGCCCTCTGTTCGTTGTGATCTGGGCAGTGGAAGACAATATGTTAGCCGAGTTGAGTGTCATGGCCGCAGCAGCAGTCGCTGGTGTCAGATTTGTTGATGTGTTGGAGCCAAAATCTTTGGAGGCCTCAGTTCGTGCGTAGCAAAGTATAGGCGGAGAGGGCATGGCGGTTCCATTCTGCTCTCCTGACGCCGAAACCGTGCCTCACTCCTGCGGGCTTTTGACGCTTGTCTGATGCCTCCTTCGGTGGGTCAGTGGGTTTGTTATGTGGACGTTCCATATGGAGCATGTGGATCCATCATATGCGTCTGTCATGTGGATTTGCAGGTATAGCTAAGGTATGGGCGGAATGACATGCACGACATTCTAACAGGTATCTAGGTATCTTACTCAAGTCAGACTAGTATCCTAAAACGTACTGACACTAATAAAACACAGCAAAATCGCCCTTATCAAAATAGTCTGGTTAGCCGAATGAAGTGACTAAATGAAGTTAGAGATAAATCGCCTGAACAGGGCATAGCCTCACTGTAGAACTAGTTTCACCATAGCGTTCCTACCTTATCCAATACTCAACATGAATTTCTCTTTAAAAAAAAATTAATTACTCATATACGGTCCCGTTAGGGGGACCATGATGATCCATCCGGAAACCCGGGTGGATTCAGAGACAAGGCAAGTTAAACTGCCAGGTCCGACACTAAATACACAGAATAACTCATAAAGAGCGACGAGCTCCCGTGCTGTCATTACCGGTAACAGGCTTGCGCTCGTTAACCCAAGGAACCTCGACGCGACACAACCAGAACAAGAGGAGCTACAACGAGATAAATAACCAAAGAAAGAAAAAATTAAAAAAATAACCGTAGGAGGGTCGGGTGAGCTCATAATATAAATAGCTGAAGAACGCCTCCGTGGCCTCTAAACTCTCCTCGCCCTCCTTCCTCCACTCTTTCTCGTCCAGCTCTTCCAAAGTGCTCCTGTCCCCTAAAAGGAGGGCTCTTTCCCGTCCGAACCGTGGGCATTCGAACCTCAACTTGTTGAACATCAATATTTCCTTCGCTCTAGATATTACAACTCTTTAAACATAGTAAGGAGGTCGAAGCCCTTCTCCAAACGACAATCCCAGTATCCACAGTCCTTATGCACTATAGCAACATTCTCATACCCCCTCTTACCATACCAAGTTTCATTTCCTGTCCCATTAACGACAAAAGCAACCAACATCTTCTTTTCAGTCCCCCCTAATTTCTCAGTCCGCCCTAACTTCTCCTCTTCCACCACCCAGAAGCTTCCTTTCGACAGATCTATCGCGTTCACAAACTCCTCCACAGCTCGCAACATAGAGCTCCCGACGCCCTTACCCTTCAACCTCGGGTCCACAGTCACTAACGAGAGTTCATACAATGACATGATACCAGCCTCCTGCTCTAACTGACTCAAAAACGTCTTCCCCTTCTCTGTAATGACGTAATTCTCACAATTCATTGGCACGTCAAGCAGCCGCTCTGCATGTGCCTCTTCCTGTGTTGGCACTCGGGCCCACCCTCTCCCTATCGAGCGAATAGCCGCAGTCCCAACGGGCATACCGTCAAGTGTCCACACCAATAACCAGCCCTTGCCAACTTCGTTGTAAAGCTGGCTTATACCACCAGGCAGCCGGGTGCGCCATGCGGGGAACATGCCAAGACCGCCAGGTATATCACAGAGGCAGCGGAAAGCGTCGTTTATTACTGATACAAGACTGGCTGCAGCGGGCTCGGGGAGAGGGCCGGTTTTGCTGGGGATGTAGACGGTGCATTTTAGGCTGGTAGAGGTCGTAGGGGGGGAGTGAGAAATGGGTGAAGGAGATGGGAGTTGGATATCGATTTCCAAGGTCATAAGTGGCGCTGGGAACGTTTCAAATGCAGTGTCGGATCGATACTTTTCGTATATGAGCCTTGGGAAGGATAATTTGGAGTGAGCTTCAAATTCGCTTTCCGTTTTGTACCCCATATGCAATGGAGATAGAGGTATAACCAAGTATCTTAATCTAGATCATCTTATTACGTCTAGATATGCATTGAGTTTGCCTTCGTACAATCCCTGCCCAAAAGTGAAACATGCCGATCAGCGCTAGCGAAGGTGCAACTATAACATCCTCCCAACGTGCGAATGACGAAAGTGCTGGAGAGGGGTATCATCCTTGTTCTCTTACATCTACAATGTTCAATGACATTGATCTCACAGGATTCTGGTGGTCCTTGGCCAAATATCAAAAAGTTCCTAAATCGGTCAGCTGATGGGGTATATTGAAAATGCTCCTAAGGTCGGATAGGTTCAAGCAACTCAGCAAGCAAAATAAAAAGGCTATTGTCTGATGTGTGAAGTAGAATACGTGAGATTATGAGGTTATGAGGGAAGGAATCTTTGCAGGTAAATGGCTTGATGTATGTATTGTACAGTAGGAGCAATTGATGCTACATATCACTATAGGCCTATATGCTACGGTGCAAGTGCTCTCTAAGGCAAAATCTATGTAACATAGGTGCGATCCAGTCGCTTATATGTGCCCTTCGAGAAAACCTTTGAAATGTCCTTCGCTTAAGTGATACTCCCGTGAATTGTCCTCCGTTTAGTGGAACATGTGCTAGGCATGTTCTGGGTCTATGCAAGAACTCCTGTGTTATGCATAGTGAGTGCTCTGCCTCTCATACTCTTTTACACGCTCGTAGCAGGTAGACCTTCTTCCTATAGGCAGTAGGTAGGCTTGTATCTATAGGCTCCGGTCATGCTGCAAATAGGTTCCGCTAAATAAGTATACCTGGGCTCTGGTCGTGCAACTGTGGGAGCTTTGAATAACGCGCTCCAATAGCTATTCCGGCTTCTTACCCTTCTGTAGCTACAGTAGACCTGTCTCAATGGTTCCTTAATCCACCAGATTTCCCGGTGGATCATCATGGTCCCTCCAACGGGACCGCATATGAGTATTGATTTTTTTTTTTAAAAAAGAAAAGAATAAAAAGAATAAAAAGTCTCAATGGTTCCGGCCGCGCTTCAGCTGCGTTTGAGTTACACCCCGACCACACCCGACGTATAGCGCGGCCTGGCAGATTAACTTGCCTTGTTTTCACCCGGGCTTCCGGGTGGCTCATCATGGCCCCCCTAACGGCATATGAGTAATGAGTTTTTTTTTATAAATTGAAAAGATCGAGTTACACTTCGGAGTAAGCTCGCTCTGGTTGCTTGTCTGGTCCCTTTTTGGCTCATGATCAAGCATACTCCTAATGTTACATTGCCTAATATAGTAGAATACACATAGAACAAAATATGTAATATATAAAATATTTGGAGATAGTTATTGTAAGCACTATACCTTTAGACAAATAATTTTATGGGCTCTCCATCTTTGATATTAAACTCAAGTTGTACTTCTGGGGATGTACAGTACATACAGGGAATTTGTAATTATGGTTCAAGGCAAATATGTAGATCTCGTTATGAGGTTCAATATGTGAACACCACGTATAAGTACCCTGAGCCGACGAACGATCGAAGACTATACCCTACATGAGTTCAGACATATAATAATTACTTATATTAAGAACTTATTGTGGGGAATAGGATAAAGGGGACCGGACCTGAGTATATACTGTACCGTTAGGAGTGGGGATAGCGAAACTAGATCTGGCTTTACTAGTGCCTAGATATATTTAGTGTTCTGGCCTGCCCGGGAATCGGCGGGAGGCATTCAGGCAGAACACGCTAATAATTTTACTATCCTATAAAGGAAAAGCTTAGGCATCTATGTAGCTGCTTTAGAATAGAGTAAAGGGGCTGGTCATGACGAGGGGGCCCTGACGAGGTCGCCGCAAATACGATGTTACCGCAAATACCATATCGCTGCAAATTCGTGATCAAATCAAAATGTCTGCTGAAGCCATGATGCCAATCTCTGCTGATGCTCTGCACTACCGCACTCTATTGTTCGAGCTCAGCAAACCAGTTACTATATCCGCTCAAATATTTGATGAGATATGGCCGTATGTGGATTCGGTTTATTCAAAGCTTCAGCAAGAGCTGCTGCAAGCTTATGGTATAGTACGTGTTCAGAAATATGAGTGCAGGCTTCGGAAAAGCAAGAAGTCAAGCATCGCTCGAGTTGCAGATACCGATGGCAAGGTTATTAAACGTCGGCAGAGCAGTATTCGAAATGCCGACCTTTGCAACGTCCGAATTAAGGTCTCGCATCCAGTTGACGGTACAGCAGTAACGGTTGAGCGCCTTGATGAACATACCCATACCCGTGATATTGAGGAGAGCTTCCGAGTAAAAAAACCAAGCATATTAGTAGAGTATATCAAGGCTGAAGCAGCTAAAAATTACTCTGCTGCTCAGATTTACCATGCTGTCCATGGCGCAGGTACACATGAAGGCTCTGAGCGGTTGAAAGAGCTTGGTGGCTCGTCTTTAAAAACATTCGTATAACTATGTTCACTAATGAGATATGACTCAGATATAGCTAATGGATTCGGTGTATAGACAAGATATCAGGAATTTAAAGCGGGGATTAGGCTCAGCAGACCTACGGGTGCTTCCACATGGCAAACTGTTTGAGGATGATGTTCTCCATGCTTGCAGGTTGTTAACGGAACGAGGCTGGTTGTTTGAACAGCTGCATGTAGTCGATAGTAAGAAGGAGCAAAGATGGGGATTGGTTTTTGCTCATCCTATAAGGCTTCTGATACTGCAAAGGCGAGGCTGGTTTACGCAATTTGATGCTACGCATAAGCTCAACCGGTGGGGTCATAACATGTTTTCATTTCTTCATAATAAGCATAATCTATGGATTCCAACTGCGCACTTGGTTGTTGAGCAAGAGAATGGAGATATTATTGCTGAAAGATTAAGACATATACAGCAGAGGTGTAGTGGTATGTATGAATTTCAGAATCTCCTATAGAAACCCGCTATATGAGCTTGCCATATGAACTCCCTATATTAATATCATATATTCTAGGTAAATGGCAGCCACGTTATATCATGACCGATGATTCTGTAATTGAACAGCGTGCAATCCGCCTGGTATTTCCAGGGTCTTGATGCAGGTGAGCAGGAGGTAGCTCATCTTCTTTGCTCTGTTCACTCCAACTGAACTCTCCTCCGATGACTTGGCTCTAATGCCAATAAGCCTATATATCAGCTTCTCAAGTACGCCATGTACTGCTTTACTGAGATCAAAAATCGTGAGCTGTATGAACAGGCAATTGCAGCTGCTGACGAAGAAACCGCAAAATACATTCGTACCTACTAGCTTTAGACTGCACCCAAGTGGGCAATGTATGCTCGGCAGCATAGCCCTTTCCTCCTGCAAGCTACTACTACAAATGCCTGTGAGGCATGGCATCGCAAGCTGAAGTCTGGTGCAGGGCTGTCTAAAGGGCAAGTGAATTTATGGCATGATTTTGAATATTATAGATGCTCGAGTGATGTTGACAATCGGGCTGAAGTGGCTAAAAGTCACTTCCGAAATCGCAAACTTGCTGTTTGTACAAAACAGTATGCAGAAATAGATCAGCTGCCAGTTCCTATTCAGAAATTACTTGCTCGTAAGCTTGATGCTGTTGAGGAGCGAATAGCGAAGGGGAAGGAGTTGCCTAGGTTTGATGAGAATATACAGTGTTACTGCAAGTTCCATAGACAATACTTACTTCCATGCCGACATATATTTCATCTTGATACTGCAATCAAAGTGTTGACTACAGTGCAATAGAAGGTGTACTTGATGATGTTTGAAGAGTGTGGTATGGAAGTGTATGAGACCATGGGTACTGTATGGGTTGAAAATGAGAGTAGTGGCTGGAATGCTGAGAGAGCAAATATTATTAGTCGGGTGCGGGAAAGCTTTGAGCAGGTACAACAGCAGCTCTATACAGCATATGAGTTGATGGATCAGCTTAATCTAGACGATACAGTGCAAAGTCAGCGAATGGAGGAATGGGCTAATCATGTACAAGTCACGTTGGGTAGTTTGACGAGTGTTCGTGCTGAAGATATTGTAAATAGACATAGGCCGTGGGAATTGTAAATAGGAACATCTCGTCATGACGAGCCCCTTTACTCTATTCTAAAGCAGCTACCTAGATGCCTAAGCTGCTGCTTTTCCTTTATAGGATAGTAAAATTATTAGCGTGTTCTGCCTGAATGCCTCCCGCGCGCCACAGGATATATATGTCGGCCAGTTAAGGTAGGGTGGCCACTCAATGGGTGTATGCCTGCCAGTCAGCTAAACATGTATATGCTTGTCTCTGTTAGAGTGGCAGCCATTCAACGGGATTTGTAACTTAGAAACGTGGTTTCCCTGCTATTACTATGGCTATGAATTTTTAGGTAACGATGTAGAATATTAAATTAAATATTAGTTGCATATTGACATTTACTCAGGTTCCCTCGGCAACTGGCTTCACACCATATGAGATTGTCTTTACGCCAAAAAAATAGTATGTAGTATGCCTTTACTGTACTTACACAATGATTAAGTGTATACTTATGAATGAGGATGGCGAAGCTGTACCTTTACCTACTTTTACCACGCATGGCTACTATTGGAGAGGAACTGCTAGTCTATATTCATGTAAACACTCCTTCTTCTCGTCCATATCCCGATTCTGAACTACAAACTCACAATTGTATTCGACAAGTCCGAACTACAGGTCCAGCTTCTTCTCTGTCATTAAATTCTTCATGTGAAAATGAAGAATCTAATTATTCTGCACCGCAAGATATCCAATCTCATCATTCTTCATATAATAATACACAGTTCGATGGAAAAGATCTGCAACTAGGTGTTACCAGACTATGAAAATCTACTACAATGTGTCTAAAAAAATACTACTAAAACTCGTCAGAATATGGTGAAGCGGTTTGAACAACAACAACGACAAATTGACAACTTTTCTATTTGGTGATCTTGTCAGTATACACAAAACTGGACATGACAGACATGGTACTGATCGTCGACATCTCTATTGCCTCATTGTACGAAAAACTCATCCTAATCGTCATGCTTTAGCAACTACATATGGCTTATTAGATTGGCATTATGCAACTCGTGAGCTGCTACGGCATTCTAGACTTATTAGATGTCTATTTCTGAGCATGCGTGGCCTCGTATTAGACTACAATATATTGCACTTCGAGAAGCTGCTCGCCGTACTTCTCTTAGTTTATATCCTGAAGTCTATTTTCTACATTCTCTACCTAGATTTACGTTTATGATAGTTTATGATAGAATTCCTGCATGTGTAAGGGGAAAAATGCCAAACCCGACAATGTAGGTGTATTAAATCCGATATGCATTGCAGTAGCTGCTGCCACCCATCACATACATAGCTGCCTGAATACTCCTATTGAACAAGAAACACAGTCGCAGTTGGACTTGGAAGTGGAACTGGAGGAGTCTACCAACACCTCGGAAGCAGGCATTGAGGAGCATAGTGATATCTCATTGAGTACAATTCATGTTCGTCAGCGCTAATGTATTTTCATCTCCCATGTACCTTCATTAAATTACTACATTTGGTAATCACATTTTCGGGGAGGCCAACACATGCTCTGGCCTCCGGAGGAATTTCGTTTGTGTATTCCCGGGCAGGCGTATATTCGTGCGCAGGCCAGCCCCCCCCAAGAATCGTGTGGCTTCCCGGGCAGGCCAGAACATCCCTCGAGTGCCGTCCGGCCCCAGCCCATGCACTTAATCTTCCTGTGCACTGGGTGCTGAGATCCGCCAGTGTTGATATCAGGCTTCTGCATCATCTTCCCGACTGCACGCATGCACTATATATGCATGCCTATAGCTCATGTAATAAGGAGCCCTTTTATACCTTTGCATAGTACTTGGATTTCAGCCTCAAAAGTTGGAGAAACAATCCCCCTCTCCTCCGAAATTCGGTGCTCTTGAAGGCTTCATATTCGAGGGTTATGCACCTTATACCCTGTATATTATTCATGCCCTGTCTGACCTAGTCAAGAAAAGGAAAAGAATACCCTGTAAGCGGGGGATATGTACAGGCACGAGCAAACCCCCCCACAGTTTACCGGCAAACAGAAGATAGACCGACAGAGTGCATCTATTGCCTGGCCAGCCAGCCCGCCAACTTCAGCGCCGAATCGAAAGCGCCGAATCGAAAGCGCTCCTTAGTGATCCGGCAGTAGTCGGCTAACTACAAGTCTGGCAACTGCCAACTCTAGATGTTTCGCTATATTGTTTTTTTGAGGAAGCACAAAGCTAGACATTATCACGGAGATTCCACTCAATTTGACTATAATTGTATTCCAAGCGATCCCACCTGCGCCCCTGATTAAGCTAACCTTCGGGATCAGGACTTCTATATGCACATTCCATACATTCCATGCACATTCTATACATTCCATACACATTTTGTGCAAACCTCAAGTACCAGTAGGAACAATAATCTATCCCAAGTAAAGCCCTCATAGTCCCTATCTATTCCCATGTCTTCCAATGGCGTTATCCCATCTACCCTCCCTAGATCCTCCAAGCAGTATTGCACCTTCACCCTCCCATATCTTATCCAAGAAACTATCATACATCAATATTCCAAAAATATATGCCCATATGGTTGGATGTTGGAAGATAATCGTAGAACAACCATTGGATCCACTACCCGGTGATGGTCCACTTTCCCTTGAAGTATGGTATAGGATGCATCCATTATACTACAAATTAAATAACTCGAACGTAAGTGGTAGTTATAATAAAGTAAGGGGTATAGAATACAACATTGGCAACTGAATGAGTGTGGGATTCACATTCTATTTCCCCTTGTGGTCCATGCCCCCACTGGAATCGCATATATATATCCAAGGTCAAGCACTGCCAGCGCTTTGTCTTGATGTCTAACTTGGTTGAATTCTCCGCTTGCTTATATATCTTGCTTCGCACCTCTTTTGGCAAGAAACTGACAAATCTCGTTGTTGTTTGCATCATGAGCGTACCAATAGGGGGAGTGACCAGCGCTGTCGGTCGTATCTATCTTCGCGCCTTTATCAAGGAGTAGTGTGCAAAGCGCTATGCGGGTGTCATTGAAAATATGAGATGTAAGAGGCGGCGCCCTCCCTTTAAGGCGGCTCGACACTTCACGACCAACATTGGCACGGATTATCTCTCTGAAGACATATGGGCCTGTTGCAGCTGCATATGACAATGGTGTGCGTCCACACAAATCGGGTGTATCCACTGCTGCACCTGCACCCACCAGCATTTTAGAAATACCTAGGGCAGCTAAACCTCGAGCTGTGACGGCATACGACAGCGGTGTGCGGCCAGAGGAATCGTGTTTATCAACTTCTGCTCCATGATCCACCAAAAATTTGGCAATTTTGACGGTAGTTCTTCCAAATGGGGTGGCCGCAGCATATGAGAGCGGCGTGCGGTCTGAGGAATCTGACCTATCCAATTCTGCACCTTTATCTACCAGCATTTTAAAGTTACCCCACTGGTTACCAGCAGCCGCAGCATATGATAACGGGGTGCGACCGGAAGAATCAGGCGTATCGATTGCTGCGCCTTTATCAACAAGAAGTTTGCAAGTCTCATGGTTATCGAAAACCCGGGCACACATAGCGTATGACAGCGGTGTACGGCCGGAGGAATCGGGTGTATCGACAACTGCACCTTTATCAACAAGAAACTTGCAGAGGCTGAGGCCGACCAAGGACTGGCTACACACAGCATACGATAGTGGTGTACGGCCAGTGGAATCGGGTGTATCGACCACAGCGCCTCTATTTATCAGAAATTCGCAGAGGCGCAGCTCACCCCAAGTCTGGCAACCTGCAGCATGCGACAGCGGTGTACGACCAGAGGAATCGGGTGTATCAACCGCCGCGCCTGCATCCACCAGCAATTCACAGAGCCTCAGTTGCAAGCCCTGGTTTATATAAAGGACGTCGTCAGGGTCGTCATCACGGAACGTTATAGCATGTATCAGTGGCGTGATGCCAGAAGAGTCAGGAGTGTCCACTTCTACACCTATATCTAATAGGGTTCTACAAACCTTAAGATTGCTGTTGCGGATCGCCATAATCAAAGGTGTATGTCCTTTCAAATCTTTCTCTTCAAGGTCAGCTCCCAGAGTGATTAAGGTACGTAATACGAATTCGTCATTCGTCCTAATAGCAGTATGAATCCTGCCACGGGAAGGCCATGGTAACACCCCCCTACGCTGAGCATGAATACCGTTGGGCCTTCTGGCTGATGTAGCTTCCTCAGCTAAATCATAGGGCTGTGAATCATACAAGTCAGATCCGCAAATCGGCAGCTCCAGAACGGAAATCTCAGATATTGCCAGGGCACCCAGAGAAATGTCCGATAGCATTGACCATCGGTCTCCCTTGGTTGCACTACTACTCTTGGAGTAGATAGACTCAGCACTAGAACCAGCGCCAGCTCTACGAGAGTTAAGGCGTTTGTAGGCTCTTGAACGGAAGAGCTCCCGGGTGAAGGATTGCACGGATTGTGAAGAGAATGATGTTTTGGTCGTTCGGAAAGAGGCCCCGTCATTTTGATCAACCGAGAGACGCGAAACGCGTCCAGATACAGATCTTGATGAAGAAGCGTCGCTAGTTGGAATAGTGCTGGGGCCAATATTGCGCTCCGACCCTGCAGTGCCGTGAGCTGGCGGTTCATTTGACTGTCGACTGATAAGTGCCCGCAACTGGATGGAGGTTTCGACGTTGGATTCTAATATCTTTTCGACGAGCCCTTGTAGCTTCTCCAAACGCTCGTTTGCCTCGGATGCAGTATTGCTGGATTAATTCATTAATACTCTAGATCGACTCAACAAGCGACGTTCATCGTGGTTGGAAACAGGGATAGGTACCATTGAATCATAGACAACATGAGCTGCAAGCTTGATTTATGCCTCTGTAAGTCTCCGAGAATCACGCCAACCTCTGCTTCTTTCCACAAGGCCCACTTGATTCGATCCACAGTGCATTGTAATCCCCGTGCAGGCTTTTGTGTAGCGGGATCCACCAACCCGGCAACCTCATTTAATTTCTTCTCGAGCTTCGAGAATACCAAAACACAGCCAGTCAAAATAGTCATCAAATGATGCAAGCTGACCATAGACAGCCCCCTCTTACTAGTCTCTTTCTTCGTGGTGCCTCGTATGAATGACCCCACCTCTATGAAAATTGGGTGTAGATCGTCTATTTCCTGTTGGATCTGTACCATGGATACCGGTGCGTCTTTTGCGGAGTTGCATAGCTGCTTGGAAAGGACACCAAGCTGGGCAGATATCGCTACTAGGCCAAATACCGCCGAGACAATTGACAGTGGGTCAGACATTGTCGTATTGTCGCATATACCGTATCTGGATTAGTCCTGATATCGATTGATAGTATAGTATATATTGTGTTGTCGCACTCGAGTGGGGATGTGAGCGTGCGATATCACGAGTTGATACCGGTAGGTCCATATGTGCGAGAAAGTTACTGTAAAAATTGGGCAATTAACACCGCTACCCGACACCCTATATTAAGAGATCTTGCGTCCAAGATGACAAAAATCTCGCGGCTGTTTAAGTAGTAGATCAACAGCTTGATATAGTCAAGTGTGACTGGGAAGTTGCAAACCCGACTAAAGTAACAGATGTTGTGAAACACGGAGGTTTTAAGTCAAGATCTCTCTCTAAATATGGGTTATATTCGAGCAGGGGGTGTTAATTTCTGGTTGTACAACAACATGCCTAGTGTGATTGACAACTATGTACCTACGATCGACATACTCCTTATAGAGTAAATACATAACAAATCGGTAGCTGTACAGTAGAGGGTTTCAAATTGTTAACACTATGGATTGTCATGGATCATATTTTTAGTATCGAAGTTATAATATAAATATAATTTAATCTGAATTATATTAATTAATTAATTCATTTATAATAAATAATAAAATGTAACTGATATAAAGAAAATTATTATATATAAAAATATCTACTTTAAGATCTCTCATTGTAACAGCATAATTCTACTACTACTGTTTTTGCTTCTGTTGTTATAATGCAGTAAAGTAGAGGACTAAGATAATTAAGTACAAGATAGGTTAAGGTAGTAATTTAATAAAGCTTATCCGTACTTGAAAGTAATTAGAAGAGTTATTTTTTAGTCTATACCCGCTATTGACTTGACGGCGTCCCATAGCTTCCCCTTTAGAGGTTCAACCTAAGCTTTTGAGCCGTAGGCTGACGCGGTGTGTATAAGAAGCTTGTATTTTCTAAATCCTCCTAAGCTAACCTTCTTCTTTTTCTTTTTTTTTTTTGGATATACGTCTATGGAGCGGTAGAATATAAGACGGCCCCGTTCCCTCATCTTAAAAACCTCGGTACGCCGATCAACTATCCTGGTACAGTGAATGACTCGCCCTCTGTAAGTTCTGTATGGGGGTGCGAAATGCAAGACAAGGTAAGAGACACATTATAAAGGCCCTCATAAAGAAATCCGTTACCGGTCACCGCGCAAATCCACCCTCTTCCTTCCTCTCTCAAAGTCAAAATTCAGTTGCCCCTCTCTTCAGATGACTCCCAATGGCTAACTCCTGTCAAAAAATACTACAACGGAGCTGGTGGCTTTACTAAAACTCCGGTTACCCCCCAGGAGCCAACATGCCCCCATAATCTCCCTCACTCCCATATCCTGTATAATATCTGCCATGGGTCTCTGGCAGGGACCACAATTGCCTTCGCTAAGCTTGATCCAGCTCTTGCTGCCGGACGTAGCACTTAGTATTATGCAAACCAGCACAAGCGAACACCAGATGCTAACTCTGGATGGGTCGAGTGGGATACCTTTAATGTTTTCAAGCGTGAATTCATTAATGCCCATCAGAATCAGCATGAAAAGCGAGATGCAAAGGTCTCCCTGCAGCAAGAATTCCAGACAAAAGGTGAGCATATGAAAGATTTCCTTGGAGGTGCCGCTGCTACCATGGCCTCGTCCTCATCCTCGTACCCGGATAAGTCTTCGTACATGCATGTTTGACCTATCTGCCATCACCACATCCCCTCCTCCTTCCTTTTCAACTTCGGCCTCCGTCTGTATTGCTGCTTCCGCCTGTACCTTTACTACCCCTCCCTAAGCTAACCTAAACTCATCCCAACATGAAATATGTAGGAGCGTTAATAGTCTGGTTCTCTCGGTAACCTTTCAGGTCACGTTACTACTGGAAACCCTTGACTAAGCTACTTAGCTTAATCATGTTCAACCAAACAGCGTATCGCATATGTACCACAGAACCTCCCAAACCTAGGAGAAAACAAAGGAAAGCAAACACACACGATCTGATCGAGGCTAACACACACAACCAGAGACTCACCGCCCAAAGCTTCCGCTGCCAGCCTCAGGTGAGGTTGAGATTAGTGAAGAAAGTCTCAACCAAATCCACCATGATTTCCTTAACCAACAACCTAATTCAGTTTCTTCTCCAGCTTTCAGGATACTGTATTAAACAAAGCCAGTCAAAGTAGTCCTCAAATGATGTAGGTGGATCATAGTCAACCCTCTCTTGGTAGTCTCTTTCTTCGTGGTGCGTCGTATGAATGACCGCACCTACACGAAAATTGTATATCTTGTTGGATCTGTGCCATGAATGCTGGTGCGTCCCTTGCGGAATCGCGCAGCTTCTTAGAAAGGGCAGATTTAGCAACTAGGTAAATACCGCTTAGACAATTGACAATAGTCGTATGGTAGATATGTAGATACGTATCTGGATCCTGACGTAGATTAACAACAGACTACATTAATGGTATAGCTATAGAGGTTAATGTGAAAATGCAAGATTTCGAATGTATAGGAACCAGTAAGTACAGATCAACATGTACTACAAGAAGTTCAGAAACATTATTGCAGGTGAGGTATTATGTACATAGCAACTGATCAATGAGACAGAATTGGTAATCGATATGTGTGCAGACGTCCTCGCAGTCCACCGAAATCACACCAAAAGCGCCCTCGTGTGAAAAATGTTAAAATCAAGTTTGTCATCTATATGCCTAAAATATATTCAATTTAAGCGAAACGTATAAAGTCTCCTCCTATTTTTGCAGTTACGTGCGGCGCCATAGGTAGGCAAAGTGGCTACGTAGTAGAATAGAAGTCATTTCGAGAAACGCACACAGGGCGCAGAGGGCGCTAAATTGTATAAGTATGGAATTTTTGTATGTCTCCAACTTTTAAGGTTTCAGTGCAGCTGAAGGAGTACCTCAGCTCTATAAACGTGGACTTAGGAGCATTATATCAAGCTCAAATTCAAATTAACAAAAGCGCCTCAAATTCATAAGGTAAATTCAATCATGCAGGTGTTTATGGAGGGCACTTTTGCTGTATTGCGAAGATTTTGTGTACATACTAAGATGTACACAGTACTTATAAATCATTGCCCAGTGCCAATCAGTGGCTCATGCATTGAGTAGATTACCTATTTTTACCATGTTTCTACTGTATAGGTGGCGTAGTATCACGTATTGGGTAACGATCAACCATGACTTACCGGTAAGGTGACTTATTCACGCTATACAATGATATCATGGAATGACAGTCTACAATCACCTCTATACTCAAGCTCAAAGTTGTCCTGAACTTGCTGTAGAATTCACAACCCCAACAGGCCTTAAACCTGTTCTCGACCACCCCGCTCGTATATGGCTGTTAAAATCATGAATAGAGCTATTAACCACCGCCATAAGCATTGTAGTTCATGGATGTACTTTATGCATCACAAAAAATCAAAAACATCATACACTTGAACTTCTAACTCAGTATAATATTTTCTACAATGTAAGAACCTTGACCAGTTTGAAGTCTCCAAGCACCACTTCATAATCTTTGGAGCCTCTACCTACTTCCGCTCTTTGGTCAAGCTCGATGACAGCTCCCCCTCTCACAAAAGAACCTGCAATTCGAGCTCTCTCAGAGCCAATATAGGTTCAAGAGCCCGAGGTACCTATAAAATTCGTGGCTAAGATAGCGCTCGTGAGATCACAGTGGAGGAAGCAAGGCAAGAGTGGTAAGGAGATGAAGTTTCGTCAGCAATTTTTATCTCTTGCTTTGCTAGATTAGTAATCATTAGGAAGGGGTAAGATAGAAAAACTTTTACTTAACACATGACGAGCCACCTGGGGAGGGCAGGGTATGTGTACGAAAAGTTATGCAGGCAGACACCTGAAGATCAGTTATACCTATATAATAGTTTAAAAAGTGTATTGGGAACGCCTATGCCTCTAGAACATGTATTTCCAACTGATCAATAGATAGAACGATTAGCGTGACGACAACATTGTGGTGACCAGCAAAGGTAGCCAACACCGTGTGACCAGGAATCCCGTACAATATATTCAGAGGGGAAAGAGGGACATGGCCGGTATATACATCGCCTTCTGCTCTTTTCTACCTCGAGCCATATAATTTCACTTTAATCAACAGCTGGCAACGAAAATTCCAAGGTTCCATTGCATTTATGTCAAGTAATGGCATTGTTATCTCCGGATTACAAGAACATACCAATTCAAAGTAATTACTGCAGTTTAGTCAAGTTCTAGGTACGAGTGAGGTCAAAATTTACCTACCGTGGCATAATGGTGTGCCATTAGGCGGAGCAGCTGTCTAAGTGTGCCGGAACCTGATTCAGGTCTAGATAGGTATAGTTCCGTGACAATTAGTGTCCGGCTGTCGTCAGTTTTAATCGTCGAAATCCGTCAATGCCGCCAATTGTTTACTCTGTCTGGAACAATGTTAGAATATATACCTCACCTGATATGAATATATACCTCACCTGATATTTTCCCCTTCTCCAGTCAAAACATGCTGCAAGGAGAGCATGGGTATATGCCGTTGCCATATAAATTTGTATGCGGAGGTATGGAGTGAAATCACCTATATTCTTAACTATCTCTAAAATGCAAATTTTGTTAAGTCCTATCAGTTCCAAGAGTAGAGCTTTCTCCTTGCTTCCTGTGATCCTTCCATAATTTTTTTTGTGGGAGTCGGACGCTAATGACCTAGACAACTTAATATCCCAATATGTAAACTACAGTTGTACAAGCAATGTCACCATACTATACTGAACATAACCTAATTCCAAGATTCTTAGAAAGTGGAGATTATACCCCCGAGAACTAACATGAATTCCAGATATCAATCCGGCACCGATGGTATGCCCGCAACTTCCCAGGCCCATGATCATGTTATGGCGAGCGCCAACTGGCAACAGCTATCACCTATACCAGAGTTTCAGAGTCACAGAGCCGCATTTCTGCAACTTCATTCTAGCTTGTCGTTTCTCCGCAGAATTTTTTTTGTTCCAAGGGTTTGTACTATGTGTGGCAATGTAAGGATGGCAACTTCCGGGTTTTTGTAAATGGAGGTCAGCCTAAGGCTATCTTCCGGAGTTAAACGTTGCATGATGAGAAATTATTCAAGTGCATATTCGAGCGGCCTGTGCATGGCTGAGTCACTGCAATGCAGTTTTAATTTCAGCTTCCAGCTGACTCTGTCAAATTCTGATTCTTTCCGCGGGATATTCTATGATTGGGCTAGAATCGACGTCATCCGAGATCGATTTCCCCCATGTATGCAGGGCTGAAGCATAGGGCTTTGCAAGGGGAAGAATGATACGTGAATGGCTGAAAGTTATGAGTCTTGCAATCTAAGACTTCTGGTCTGATACTGGTACCGGCATTCAGAATCTCAAACCGTTTACTGCAGCAGGCAGTCATTTGTCACATGGATGAAAGCAAGGATTCCCCATCTCGACGATTTGGGTGCCTGAGGCTCTTTTCCCAGAGCCCCGCTCTTCTGTGTTTTTTTTCCGGCTAAGTCTGCTTGAAGAAATTCCAGGCAGCCAAGCTAATGTCAATACCCTTGCAAGCCTACTAGTGAGCAGCCACCGTCTAGTGCATATCCCTGCAAACCCCCTTGCAACAGCGTTTCCAGCCACACTCGTGATATATCATGAGCATAGTGATTCCGGCTAAATGCATAGCCATAGAAGAGAGTACGCTCTACAACATGGTTATGCTTATATTCCACCAAGGTCAACCGAAGACTCAATATTCCCCTTTCCAATATGACCTCCCCAAAGAGCCACCCCCACCCCCTTAACACCTGTTATAGGCCGGGTATCCAGCAGGAGAGCCTATAACAACTAGAAGGCTATTTCCTGGTACCTATATTCATGTCAAAACAGCCTCTAGGGCAGCAGCCTCTAATATGACTAAACGGTATACAGGCAACAATAATGCTCCTAAATGAACATTTTCAGAATTAACTAATTTACTTTATTTATAGTAGGCTGAATTCTCAACCCCCCCTCTCTCTGCAAATTTCCCTCTATAGCATTCTCAAGCACTACGGGGAGGTCACCAATAGCTTTAGAAGCTCCAATATTTATATATTCAGACTACCAATACCCACCTTTAGCCTTCATAAATCACTTCGATCTAGAGGGTTTGCCGGCTTCCTCTAGGGTTGTTTTAACCTGCTTACAGCAACTATATGTTCATGATCGACCTAGATTCCAACCTTTCTAACCTAGCTGCTCTAGATTTCCAATATCTACTCCAGCGTCAGTCTAGTGTCAGTCTAAAGATCTGTCATAACCGTGTCCTTCGTCTTGATTTGACACTTGAACAGGCTTGTTCGGGTGTCGTGCTGTTCTGACACTCGAACAGGCTTGTTCGGGTGTCGTCGATGGTGATTGTTATCTTAGCTTCCGAGATAGGAATCTCGGGAAGCTTATTCCTTCCACGGCCTTGGCCTGGAATCATGTATATATATCTTCGTTTCTCCGCCCTCTCATTGGATCCCCATCCAACGTCTTGTATATCCAATACAGGGCCTTGCTTCTCTCCACGTTGGTGCATCTCCCTTGTGCACCTCCTTGTCTCGCCTCGACTCTGCAGCCCTGCTGCCCACCCCGCGAACCTCCTGTCCTTGCCTTGCCTCGCCTTGTGTTTGCAGCCCAGCTGCCTCCCTTGACACACGCGGCAACTGCTTCCGCGTGTCTCGTGCCCCTTGCCCTCTACCCCTCTTGCCTCTTGCCCTTGCCTCCCGTCTCAGCCTTCCCCTAGTCACACACGTAGCGTTCCTACGTGTGTCTCGCCCTAGCCCCTGCCCTCTTCCCGGCGTACCCCTTGGTCGCCTTGTTCCCAGGGCCCACGTTACACTACGTTGGATCTTTCAGACCAACCGGTACGATGTCCGCGAATATTCCACTACCCACCGATAGATTCGCAGCCTGGAGGGCAACTCCGATTCCATCAGACCCGACAGAACTATCAGCATACCGAAGAACTGTGATCGAAATATTCACAGAGACTTATGCCATTGGCGAACAACAAGGAGCGGACCTTCAGAAAGCCGAAAAGCGAATCCGAGAAGCCGAAGACGAAATAACCCTCCTTCGAGAAGATGCAGCAGAGGACAGGATAACCATCCGGAGACTGACTCGTGCCTTGGACCTGGCCGACGGTCCAAAGAACCAGAAAACACAAGACCTACCAACCCCACCCAAGTTTAATGGGGACCGGGGCCGGTTACGAGCATGGAAGAACTCTGTACAAATAAAACTCTCTGGGGACTCGGCGAAGTTCCCCACTGTCCACCACAGCTCTCATACGTCTATGGCCTCCTGGAGGGTAAGGCCATGGACCAGGTACAGCCCTTCGTCAAGGCAACGGGGATTGATCTGGTAGACATCCGGCACTAATGGCAATCTTGGACCGAGCCTTCGGGGACCCGGATCCTAAAGGAACCGCCAGCAGGGCCCTGCGAGACCTCAAGCAAAAACACAATGAACTGTCAACCTATGTCGCCGAGTTCTCCAGGCTGGCAGCAGAGCTCAATTGGAATGACGAAGCCAAGCTCGACCAGTTCAAAGACGGGCTTACCTTCGAGCTGAAAAAGGCTCTGGTCTACTGCCCACCGACCAAGACCCTGGAGGAACTTATTGAGCAAGCTAGCTGGGTGGAACAGCAGACAGCGGCACTAAGAGCCCCCCAAAAGACACTCCCGACCTCGACTCCCGTACCTCCTTCCCGATAGCACGCACCCAACAACAACCCACACCGGTCAACAAGCCTGCACACCCCTCCCTGGTAGCGGGTGGGGCTGCCCCCATGGACCTGTCAGCAGGTAGACCTCGTCTTACCCAGGAGGAAAGGGACCGTCGCCGCACTCAGGGTTTGTGCATTGCATGCGGAAAGGGGGACCATTTTATCGCGGCATGTCCCCTCCGCAAAAACCGCTCGATGGCCGCCCACGCCATCTCCGAATCTAGGATTGAAGAGGTGGATGAGTCGGGAAAAGCCCTGTCCCTTGCATAGTCACTGACACTAGCAAGGACCTGCACTAGGTCACCTGTCTTTGTCGTCTTTTTCTGTTCCTTCTATGTCTGTTGACGAGTCTCACCTGTTTGGTGAGCATTTTGTTGTACCTATCACGATATCCTTCAATGGTAAAACACTCGTCACATCAGCTCTCGTAGACTGTGGAGCCTCAGGAATTGCCTTCATCGACCAGGCCTTTGTCAGTAAACATGCCATACCCACCTCTAAGCTCAAAACCCCCCGCCTCCTCGATGTCATTGATGGCCGACCTATCTCTTCTGGAGCCATTACCGATATCGCATGTACTCCTGCCCAGATTGGGGACCACTCCGAAAGCCTCCCTATGTTCGTTACAAAGCTCAAGTATCCAATTGTCCTCGGAATCCCATGGCTTAGGATGCACGATGTATCGGTCAGCTTTGGCTCCTATACCCTGCATTTTAATAGCCCTTACTGCCGAAAATACTGCGGAGAGCCGAAGGCCACCATCGCTGGTCTGTGTGCATTACCGCCCCCCGTAATCCACCCAACTCAGGTGGTACACCAGGCCGCGTACATCGATGCCACCAATCCCCCGGTTTCCCTTGTTTCCCCTGCTCCCGATGTCCCTCTCGCACCCCAAAAACCCCTGAATATCAACTTCATTGGAGCCGGGGCTTTCGCCTACCTCACTAGGAGGCACAAGCTGAAGGCGCATGCCCTCTCCATACATGACGTAAACCTGGAAATCAACAAGACAAGGTCTAAGGGGGAGTGGAAATCCATGGTTCCAGACGAATACCACGAATTCATTGACCTGTTCTCGGAAAAAGCTGCGGAAAAGCTCGCCCCCCACCGACCATACGACCACACAATCCCGCTGGTAGAAGGTAAGACCCCCCCTTATGGACCTCTCTACGGGATGTCCCGGGTGGAACTGGAAGCTCTGAAAAAATACTTGGAGGAAAACCTCAACAAGAGCTTCATTCGCCACAGCTCCTCCCCAGCAGGTGCCCCCGTGCTATTCGTGAAGAAGTCGGATGGCTCCCTTCGGTTATGTGTTGATTATCGTGGCCTGAACGAGATAACGGTCAAAAACAGGTATCCCTTACCCCTGATCCAGGAGACATTAGCCAGGCTTTCCAAAGCAAAGTGGTTCACCAAATTGGATCTGAGGGGGGCTTACAACCTAGTACGGATCGCCGAGGGAGAGGAGTGGAAAACTGCCTTCCGGACACGATATGGCCATTTCGAGTACAATGTGATGCCCTTCGGCCTAACTAACGCCCCGGCCTCCTTCCAACACTTTATTAATGACACCCTACGAGACTTCCTGATGTGTTCTGCACGGCGTACCTAGACGATATCCTAATCTATTCGGATACCCTGGCGGAGCACAAAATCCACGTCCGACGAGTCCTGGAAAAGCTGGAACAAGCAGGGTTGTACTTAAAGCCCGAAAAATGCGAATTCCACGTCCAAGAGGTGAAGTATCTGGGCTTGATAATAACAACAGAAGGCATCAGAATGGATCCTGCCAAAGTTGCGGCAATCCAGGAATGGGAAATCCCCGCCAATCTCAAGGACGTTCAGGCCTTCCTGGGTTTTGCTAACTTCTATCGCCGGTTCATTCTGGGATATTCGAAGATCGTGGCACCACTGACAGCATTAACCAAGACCAAGGGCATGGAAAAGGGCCAACGCTTCCAGTGGGTCTGGAAGCCCAATCTGCCTTCGAGAAACTCAAGGAAGCCTTCTGCTCAGCCCCGATCCTGGCCCACTTCGACCCCGACAGCGAGTGTATCATAGAAACAGATGCCTCCGACTATGTGTCCGCCAGAATCCTGTCCCAGCATGTGAACGGCATCCTCCACCCAGTGGCATACTTCTCAAAAAAGCACTCTCCGGCGGAGTGTAATTATGAAATCTATGATAAGGAGTTAATGGCCATTGTGCGAGCATTCGAGGAGTGGAGGCCACACCTGGAGTCAGCCAAGGGGATTATTGAGGTACTATCCGATCATAAGAATCTTGAGTACTTCACCACCACTAAGCTGCTGAACCGACGGCAGGCTAGGTGGTCGGAGTTCTTATCTCGATTCAACTTCAAGATCAAGTATCGGCCTGGAAAGGCTGGTAGGAAACCAGACGCACTGACCAGGAGATCAGGAGATCTCCCTAAGGGGGGGGATGAAAGGCTAAAATACCAGAACCAGGTGGTACTGAAGCCGGAAAATCTTGACCTGGCCGCCAACGTTCTGGCTGAGGCTGAGGCTGAAGCTGAGATCATGGATGTCGAGGATGATGCAGATGCTGGAAGTGATCTCCGACAACAGGTAAAAAGGGCATACGCGGAGGACCCACTGGCCAAAGACATTATCGCCGCAGTGGATTCTGGCCAGCGCCGCCACACCAAGATTTCCCTAGCCGAGTGTACGACTCAGGACGGCCTTCTCTATCACCTGGACCGCCTCTACGTGCCTGCAGACGATGAGCTATGCCTGCGATTGATCAAGAAACACCACGACACACTGGCAGCGGGTCACCCTGGAGTGGCTAAGATGTTAGAGTTGCTGTCCAGGCAATATACGTGGATTGACTAATGGAAGGAAGTGGAGCGGTATATACAGAATTGCCATATCTGCAAGCGTGCCAAACCCACCCGTCATGCTCCTTATGGTACCCTGAAGCCTCTGGAAGTCCCAGAACAACCCTGGCAACACCTGACTATGGACTTCGTCACCGGATTGCTGGAAGACTCGGGATTCAACGCCATCTTGATGGTAGTGGATCGGTTAACGAAAATGAGGCATGTGATACCCTGTCGAGACACCTGCTCGGCCCCGAATTGGCATCCCTCTACCTGGATAATGTTTTCCATTACCATGGCCTCCCAGCGTCGATTGTCTCAGACCGTGGCCCTCAGTTCGTCGCCGACTTCTGGAAAACATTCTGTAAGCTGTTGGGTATCGAAATACACCTGTCTACGGCATACCACCCTCAGACTGATGGCCAGTTAGAACGTATGAACGCCATCATGGAACAATATCTGAGGGCGTACATCAATTACCAGCAGAATAACTGGGTTTCATTGCTGGCCACTTGCGAATTCTCCGCCAACAACCACTTCTCAGAGACCCTGAAGACCTCCCCATTCCTGGCCAATTATGGCTGGCACCCTCGGTTCGTAGACTCCCTGGCACCTCTGCGCAAGGCCAGGGAGAACGCCCCAGCTAAGGAGTTCGCCACGCAGATTTCTGAACTTCACTCTACCCTGAAAGCCGAGCTGGGATATGCGCAAGCCAGGCAAGCCGAATATGCTAATGGATTACGGTTGCTAGCCCCTAAGTATCAGCCAGGAGATAAGGTGTGGCTCTCCAGCAGGCACTTCCAGATGGAACGGCCATTTCGCAAGCTCGATCATAAGTTTCTGGGTCCATTCGAGGTGGTGGCCGCTGTGGGCACTCATGCCTATTGACTGAGGTTCCCCAAGGACATCAAATGCCACCCGGTTGTATACGTATCGGAAATTGAGCCAGCGGCTGACGATCCCCTCCCAGGGCAGAAACACCCCCCACCCCCTCCAGTGGTTATTGAAGGTGAAGAGGAATGGGAGGTGGAGGAAGTGCTGGACTCGCGAAAGAGGTATGGGCATCTGCAGTACAAGGTTAAATGGGTAGGGGACGAGGAGGCTACCTGGCAACCCGCTGAGGACCTGGAAAATGCTCAGGATCTGGTCTCCCTGTTCCATCAGCGATACTCGAGGAAGCCCCGTCCGGTTGAGTGATCTCCCCATGTCTGAGTTGGGGTTCCTGTCCTTGTTCTTGTTGTTGTTGTCTCTGTTGTCACTTGTGACACATGTGGTGGGTCTTTGTTGTTTGGAGTTGGGGTTCTCGTTCTTGTACTTGTTGTTGTTTCCTGTGTTGATTTTGCCGGTTGCTGTGCCCAGGTCTCCGTCGCTGGAGCTCCAGCCTAAAGGGGAAATAGTATCACAACCGTGTCCTTCGTCTTGATTTGACACTCGAACAGGCTTGTTCGGGTGTCGTGCTATTCTGACACTCGAACAGGCTTGTTCGGGTGTCGTCGATGGGTGATTGTTATCTTAGCTTCCGAGATAGGAATCTCGGGAAGCTTATTCCTTCCATGGCCTTGGCCTGGAATCATGTATATATATCTTCGTTTCTCCGCCCTCTCGTTGGATCCCCATCCAACGTCTTGTATATCCAATACAGGGCCTTGCTTCTCTCCACATTGGTGCATCTCCCTTGTGCACCTCCTTGTCTCGCCTCGACTCTGCAGCCCTGCTGCCCACCCCGCGAACCTCCTGTCCTTGCCTTGCCTCGCCTTGTGTTTGCAGCCCAGCTGCCTCTCTTGATACACGCGGCAACTGCTTCCGCGTGTCTCGTGCCCCTTGCCCTCTGCCCCTCTTGCCTCTTGCCCTTACCTCCCATCTCAGCCTTCCCCTAGTCACACACGTAGCGTTCCTACGTGTATCTTGCCCTAGCCCCTGCCCTCTTCCCGGCGTACCCTTTGGTCGCCTTGTTCCCAAGGCCCACGTTACAAGATCTAGCCTAGCATCTCATTTAATATCCAACCTAGTATCCAACCTAGTATGCAGTCCAACCTTATACTCAACCTAGTATCTAATCTAGTACTTAACTTGTGAAAAGGCCTCTAATTGTACTATAATTTCTACCTTTACATTATTGGTCTCAATCGAGAAATTATATTATGGTCGCTTTGATACTGGCCTTTCTTGAGGCATTTTAAATCCTTATAGTAACTGTGCACTTAGTGTAGGGTACTAGCAGAGCAGTGGTACTGAAGATGCTCTAGAGGAGAGCTTCAAGTTAGATCGAGGTAGATAGAGGAGAGGCATAATAAAGCTCTCAGAAGTAATTATTTGGGGAAATTAGTACTATAAATTAAGACCTCTAGTTTTGCCATTTTGCACATTCCACCTTCAGCACTAGCAGCAACAGATGCTAGGTAGAGGTCTCCTAGTAGTTATGGGCCTATTCGTGCAATATTCGGCCTATAGAGGGAGTAGAGAGAGAGCATAGATATTGGGGGGGGGGGTCCTTGAAGAGGGGTATTAGAGGTTCCAAAACTATTGAAAACCTATCTATAGTGATTGAGAATGCTATAGAGGGAAAGGTTGCAGAGGGGAGGGGGTTGAGAGTTTAGACTATCATAAATAAAGTAAATTAGTTAATTCTGAAAATATTCATTTTAGAGCATTGTTGTTGCTTGTATACCGTTTAGTCATATTAGGGGCTGCTGCCCTAGAGGCTATTTTGACATGAATATAGATACCAGGAAATGGCCTTCTAGTCATCATAAGTTCTCCTGCTGGATATCTAGCCTATAACAGGCATTGAGGGGGTGGGGGTAGCTCTTTGGGGAGGTCATATTGGAAAGGGGAATATTGAGTCTTCAGTTGACCTTGGTGGGATATGAGCATAACCATGTTGTAGAGCGTACTCTTTTTCATGGCTATGCATTTAGCCGGAATCACTATACTCATGATATATCACAAGTGTGGCTGGAAACGCTATTGCAAGGGGGTTTGCAGGGATGTGCACTAGACGGTGGCTGCTCACTAGTAGGCTTGCAAGGGTACTGATGGGTACGAGGTGACCACTTCGCCATATGTCAACAACCTACGTCATATTGTGAAAACTAGGGAGCCATCCAACTAAAAGCCACACCAGAACGTCCATTCCTAGTTTGGTTTAGACTACAGGCCACACCTGAGTCATAAAAGATAGGGTCAGCTGCAGAGCCGATCGCGAACGGGAAGCGCCGAATGTATATCTATCAATTTAAATCGGTAAGCCTCGGCTCAGTCACGGAATTTGTTTAGTATGCTATAGTACTGACGTGATAATTTTCAGCCTCATTGGTGTTAACCCTCGCTGAGCATGCACTCACTCAATCGGGTGTTGGACAGCCACATTAGGTTAGATGCCCCAGTTCACTACATATGCCCTTTGTGCTTTAGCTTAGGGCCCCATCGCCGTCAGAGGGCTGTGTCTCATATACTGTACATCTTCAGCCTTACCTATGCGCCCTCCAGCAGCTGGGATATCAATGCTTGATGCTACATTTGCGCTAGGAGGGACGGTAATCAGAGATGGGATGAGAGGAATTTAAGGCATTTGTGGCACTTGATTACATCTATAAAGAGTCCAACAATCCTCCACAAATTTTATTCCCCAAATTCATCAATAGAAACACCACTCTGATACATCATACAAGAAGGTTTGTTCTATTCAAGAGTTGAATTTGGAATATATAGCTAATTCTTAGTCATTACCAACCAAGCAGTAGTTCCATAGCTATTAATCCAGTACAAGAACACCATCAATCAATCCTGTTAATACTCAGAGGATATATACACCAGACCCTGGAAACCATATCAATAAGGATACGGGGACGTTAACTGCCCTCCCATTAATACACAATAGAGCTGTGTTGTCTGATTGCTGCACTCCCTTTCCGTGTGTAGACATTTCTTAATCTAGCATCCTTTGGTGATCAAACGGCTACCATGGGCGACGCTGAAGCTTCATCAATGGCAGGGGTCTTCTTGGGGACTCTGTCTTTTACAACTATTTACAGTAAAATATTGGAATATGCCGGACCCAGGTTGATGTCTACCCTCGGACTCGATATCAACTTTCTGGTGACGTTTGCTGTCCTCTGCTTTGCTCTCTTCACTAGTGCCATTTATTTTCGGGATGGGGTGAAAACTCTTCTGTACGATTATTACTCATGCACGGTGAAAGTGATGTCCCAAGACCCTTTATTTTCTGCTCTGATGACGTTCCTCGAGGAGGAGGGGGCATTCAATACGTCCAAGGTGGAATCACAGCAATCTCAGATTGGGGAGCAAAACATTGAAGTTACAGAGAAAGGTTGGGGACAAATGATGGAGGCCGCCAGATCGAAGCAGAGTAATGTTCGACCAGGAGGCAGGGATTGGGCATTGTCATCCTTATTTCAACATACCACTCGCCACATGGAAGCCAATCTCAACAATTGGGATGACTACAGTTACGACATTTTCGATGATTACCATTCAGACTCAGAGAGCTCCGAGGCGGAAGTCGAGGATAACGAAATCATCCGTAACCGAAAGAAAATCAAGTACGCCCCTGCGTCGTCCTGTGAGGACTTTTTCTACTATAAACCCACCGGGACCACGATTACGATTATTCGAGAAGAAATACCAAATTCGCAGTCGGGTTGGTGGAACCCAAGGCCAAAGCAGCAAGTTCAGCTCTCAGTTTACGGCAAAGATCCTACACCTCTCAAGATGCTCTTCGAGGAGGTCGTTGAGCGGCAAAACAATAAGGATCATGGGAGAACGGCTGTATATAAGGCTCGCCAGGGTTCGGAGGGTGGTGGTACTGGTGCAGAGTGGATGCGATGTTTCTCGAAGCCAGTGCGATCCCTTGACACCGTGATCTTAGATGACAAACAGAAGGAGGAAATCTCTGAAGATTTGAAGGAGTTCCTTTTGCCTGCTACCAATAAATGGTATTCCAACCGTGGTCTACCATACCGACGCGGGTATCTCCTCTATGGACCACCAGGTACTGGTAAGACATCACTTAGTGTTGCACTTGCTGGGAAATTTGGACTTTCAGTTTATGCTCTTTCCCTTTCAGTTGCTTGGATGAACGATGATACCCTTGCGCTTCTCTTTTCCTCGCTGCCAAAGAACTGTATAGTACTTTTAGAGGATATTGATGCATGCGGGGTTACTCGTGAAAAGGGTGAGGCGGGTAAGGCCGCTGCTCCTCCCAAGCCCCTCGATGACAAAGATAAGAACAACAATTCCAACACAAAGCCCGGCGTACAGGTATCATTTTCTGGTCTACTTAATGCTATAGACGGCGTGGCCTCTAAAGAAGGCCGAGCACTTATCATGACCACCAACCACCGTGAGCGACTTGACGAGGCACTTATTCGTCCCGGTCGTGTCGATTTACAAATTAAATTCACCTATGCGGACAAGAAAATTATTCACGGGTTGTTCCGGGCTATTTACGAGGTCAACGAGAGTGACAAGCGGATACTGAAATTCCCGAACGATTTTCCCGACGATGATGAGATCGCGGATTTGGCAAATGTGTTTGCAGAGAAGGTTCCAGAGCATGTTTTTAGTCCTGCGGAGGTGCAAGGGTTTTTATTGAGGCATAAGAAGAACCCAAGGAGGGCGACTGCGGAAGTAGTGGCTTGGGCGGAACAGGAGTTGTTGGAGAAGAAGGAGAAAGAGAGGAAGGAGAAGGAGAAGGAGGAGAAAGAACAAGAGGAGAAGGAGAAGGGGGAGAGGAAGGAGAGGAGAAAGAGGGCAAAGGAGGAGAGGGAGAAGAGAGCGAAGCGAGAAAACAGACGGGAGGGGAAGGGGTCGAGTGATGATGATACGGATATGGAAGATGAGAAGGAGGGGGCGAAAAAGGAGGGCGATAAGCAGGTGGTGTATTCGTTGACTAATGGAGACAGTGCTAATGGCACAGCGAGTAGTATAAATGAGAAGATGGTTGGTGGGGTTTCAAGGGATGTGGTCAAGGTTAATGGTTCTGCTTAATTTTTCTCTCTGTATTCACGAGGTCATGAATCGGTGTTTTTTTCTGGAATTATTTTATGAGAACGGTATACGGTACGCGTGTGAGATTTTAAAATATAGTTGCTCGACAATTTTCTAGATCTACTTCGGACATCTATCCCGTTCTTGTTTCTCACTGTTTAAGTACGGATACAACTAATTTACCTAGGACAGGAGATCCCAAAAGATGAACAGCACGCTACACTTGAGATCGATTTGGTGAAAGCCTACTGTGAGTGTTCTCATGCCACTAGCCATAATACAGCTAGGCGGCAAAAAGTTTCGTGCTCACCCCCTGCATAAGAAGGCGTAAACTCTGCAATATTTGAGAAGGACATTGCATCTTTATGCATGATACGAAAGTTTTGGCATCTAGTGACCATGAAGCTTATGTAATTTTGAGTTCTGCTATAAACAATTTTCCAGAACTCATCAAAAGACCTGAACTGAACGCCGCATAAGAAACAAAATGTACCTCACCAAACACTACCGACGCTGCTAGCTGTAGTATCGGGTTCGCTATCCCTAACGAACGTGTGTCCAGATGGTAAAACAAAATGGTAACATCTCCATGACAGCAAGTTAACCCATCAACGCCGCAAAGAGAGCAACCACAATCCCCACCTTCGCAACCTTAAGCCCCGCCGCACTACCCTCATACAACGCCGGCTCAGTGGACACTAGTGCGCCCCCCTGGGAGGAAGCAGTAGGCGTATCGTCGTCATCTGGGGTCGAAGTAGCAGTATACTCATGCGGCACTGCACCAACTGCATGCGTAGTATCTGTCAACGACTGAGGCTGCCCCTCTCCGTAGGCATTTGTGCTGCTAGCACTATAGGATCCAGTTGATCCAGATGTAGACCCAGGATAGCTATAGCTCGAGAGGCCGTACATATCCTGAAGGGCCTCGTAGTCGGAGGCGTCGTAGCTCTCGGCTCCGAGGTCGAGGGGGCTGTAGTATTGTTGGAGGGGGGTTCCGGACACTGCACTCTGAGCGCTGTAAGAGCCAGGTCCCTCGGAGGAGGCGAAGGAGGAGGTGCTTGGGGCGCTGAGAACGCTATATGCAACTGGGGCCTGGGCCTGGCCAGAAGTACTACCTGAGGCCTGAACTTGGCCATCGGGGACCTGACTGACGATGTTTGCGTAAGGGCTTCCCTGCCCGGTCTCGTAGGAGTAGGTGTTGAGGTTTTCACCCCCGGCTAAGCTGAGAGGGCTGACCCCGCTGCTTTTGCCGCTTCCACTAGAGCTTCCAGAACCGGGAGCCTGGACTTGTCCATCGGGGATCTGGTTTACCGTCATGGCGTTTGCGTTTCCTTGGGGAGAGACGTAGTAGGATAATACCAAAGATCCATCCTCGCCCTCGCTATCACTGCTGTCGCTTGTACTTTTGTCGTTCGAGGTGCTGCTGCTGGTGTAGGTATTACTGCTGGAGGTGGATCTGGAGTTGGAAGTGGCACCGCTGGCGGCACCAGTGGATCCAGAGGGGGAGGAGGGGGAAGTGGTGCTACTACTGTCAATCTGGACAGCAGTGCTATGGGGAATGGCGAACACGGAGTTGGCCAACCCGAGCCCGAGGGCTAAGGTAAACTTGGAGAACTTCATTTCGGTAGATGGGATTAAGGAGTACGAAAGTTGGGCAATTGGTAATTCAGAGCAAGCCTAGAGTGCAACGGCGGTTGGGTGGTGATGAGACGGGAGGGCTTTATAGACGTTTGCTGAGGTCATGCTATAGAGTCTTGAGGATACCATGTCTGGAGGGTGTTAAGTTTAACATGTGGTTTTGGTACTTAGGATTCACTTGCGAAATTTCAAGCAGATATTTTTATTTAGGCTTGTTGAGCTCAATATACCCATGATTTGTTTTTATGTGACACGTGCTCTCTTTCTCGGCATACAAAGGTCCAGATACTCGGAGGATAACATCTAGCCAGCTGTGAAGTGACTATCCTGAACTGGAACATCGTCAACTGACTTCGAAGGGGACGGAGGACTCTGGAGGAGAGAGTCACCTCTTTTATTTTTCTTTAACTGTTTATTGACCCCACTAGCATGCTTCTCTGTATGGAGGGCCACCGAGTCCAACAGTCACCCCAGCTCCCCAGTTACTATTCCTAAAGCTTATGCTGCGGCATGTGTTGAGGCTTTTTTTTGTTGTGTGAATCAGTACTCGCATTTAAACTATATAATTCATGACGAGATGTATTGAGGTTGTGATACCACATGGATGATACCGTATGAATCTGACTATAAGAAAAATCGGCGTATTAAATTTCGGTGCCATATCCAAACCTTATAGCCAAAGCCCAAGAGACAAGTGCATCACGTGGCTTATGGGTTTAGGCCATAACCGGATTACCCTGAAGCGTAACTGTGACTCCGGAAGCATATCAAGCCAAGGTATAATTGGAGCACGTTAAGTAATTTATAGCATGCTTCCATAGAGCAGTTAAATAGGTATGTTCAGTATGTTAAACATAGAAAACAGACGGAAGCACGTGAGGTTTAGGTACAAGCCTAATGTAAAGCACATGAGAGTGTACAGCGATGGATATATTTAGCGGAGTCTTTCCGGAAGCTCAAGTCTACCCTGCATGGTGTGAAGAAAGGCACCGGATATGCTGGGTATGCTGGGTATACGTAGCAAAGGTAGAACTGGGCACGATCACCTTATATTTTGGGGCTCGAACCTTTTTCCCTACCGGCTCGGGCTCGTGGCTCAAGATTTCGGCTCGAGCCGGCTCAGCTCGTGCCCAGGCCTAAGCAAAGGGAATACGCTGGATAGGCTGGTGTATGCTGGAATATTACATAGAAAGGAAATATGCTTGGTATGGCATTGGGAGATATCGTATCGCGTAGGGAAACAAGTGTATAGGAAAATATCGTGAGTATCCTTGGGTACTGTATGCTGGGTATGCTGCATGGAGTGACGCGTGTATGCAAAATATGCGGCGCTGGTGTAGTCTGTTGGAGAGTGTAACCGCTAGGTAGGACAAAACGTGATCACTGGGTGCTAGGTTTGCCCAAAAACCGATAGTATATTGTACGCTCACATAGTCTACCTGGGTATGTTGAGTGTCGAATATGCTGGGTAGGATTTGCTGTGTTATGACAGGTAATGTTGCTTTTGGTGCTTTCGGATGTGACGAGGTTGCATGTCTATTTCAAGGTTATTTGCTAGTTTGATGTCTATTTGAAAGGTTTTCTTCTATCACATTTGCAACCTTAAGAATCAGATAACCCTGTACGAGCAGCTGGTTGCCACATATGTTTAGTCTGGTTGGCACAAGCCCCACGCCAAACAGGACATAGTCTGATCTAACTAAATGCTTATCTGATTCTTTAACTCGCCGGTAATTAGTAGACGTTGCAGGTGAGGTTGGTGTGCCCCCGTTTCAGTACTAGCTCTCATAACAACGTCAAGCAATTATACCAAATAGCGTATCGATCGACATCCATGGCGATTTTTATATCACTGCTAGTAATACATCAGCACCATGCTACCAAGAACGTCAAAGCTAAAAGAGTTACAACTTGAGCTCGAGCTGCATGATAAGCAGTAGTCAAGAACAGTAGACTACGCCCGCAAGCACCCTAAAGAGTCAAAAGCGAAAGCATTTAGTTTCAACCCTACAACCTCCCGGCGGAGATTGCAAGAAGTACGCAAGCATCCAGAACTAAAGGCTTGGGAAACACAACAACTGCTTACTACTAGTGAAGAGGAAGTCAAATCCATTGCAATACCATCTCAGCACGAGTTTCTTGCCTACCGGTCAGATGGAGAATCTAATATGCCTACCTGCGTGAACAATCGAATTCCACCAGGTATCTAAAGCAAGGTATACCATTAACAAGAGTGGGTGGCACGAATGGGGGACTGAATTAGGTTGGTTGAGTGAGTTTTCCAACGCCAATCAACTATTACTAAAATTGGTATCTGGCATAAAATCATAACGGTTTCCAACACTTGTAGGGACGTTCGAGCATCAGATAACCTAAGATCAAGGCTAGCTTGCAGCTACATATATAGCCTAATTCAATAGATATATGCTCAAGATGGTTTCCCTTATTCCTTATAGATAATTCCTCGACGACCTATATTGATCTAGACCTCATCTCTGCGAATACAGCAATTACAATCCTGAGGTTGTAAGAACTGAAAGAGAGGACCGCAGAGGACTTCGAATTCATGGAGAGGTATTACTAGAGCCATACTCCATTTCTAGCTAACTTTTAGTTGTGTTTGCCCACCGGATTATAGTTCTTTTTCATAAGCGTGGTGTTAGTCTGGTTGTAGCGTGGTGTATTGATGGGGTCATCAACACGAAGCCAATTCCTTGGCCAAAGTATGAATTAGTAAGTTTTAATTATTATTATCATGATGATCTGATGCGTAATCAATCATAAGATGATAAGAACCAGAAGACGCCCATGGCATTTTCAATGCCTAATCCTTCACATGGGATAGCTGGAGGCGAACCAAAAGGCATCAAGGTGGGTAGTCTGGTTCAAGGGGGATAGATTAAGGTTTGTAAAGAGTCAAGCGGCCTGAGATAGGATGTCGTTTACTAGAGATACCCTAACGGTAACAAGCAATTCTTCTTGACCCTCCAAGACCACCAGCTCTACAGCATCATTTCAACTATCTTGCGTTCTTGGAGGCTTTATCTCGCATGCAGATGGTGGCGGACGCGGAGGTGGGGGTCACGTACGTTGATGTGTTTGTCTTCTAATGGGTCGATTCATTACCTGGAACCGGGAACCGAGATAATATTTCTAAGCTTTATCGCCAGGCTCGTCACGAAAATGGGTTTTGGGCGCTTCAATCGTCAGAAGTTAGCTGCAGAATCATATCACACCCTATGGCCTCTTGCTCAGGGTAATGCCAACTCCCACTGATATAATGATTTTCTAATTAACCACAAACTTACAAGATACTTAATCACCCACAGAGACAGAGAGTCCCGGAATAGAGAATTTAACTCATACTTCAAAAGCCTATATAGACAGCGAAAGGAGTTATAGACAGCGAAAGGAGTTATAAGTCAACTCCACCAGGGTCGCCAAAATTGATTGGAAAAAATGACTCCAGGAACATAAAAATTCAAAAAGAAAAAGAGGAAGAAGTAAAATACTAACTCGGCTAAATCAAGTGAGATTATATCACAAGAATTCAAACAGTTGCCTTCTGAATATGAAGGCATTTCAACTTCTGTCCACCAATCATTGTCTTCCATTAATAAGTCCTTACTGAACATCAAACTCGGCCACTTTATATGCATTCCCCTCACCTGCACCTCCCACCACTCCCACCGCCTACTTCCCCTTCATAGCCGGGCGACTCATACTCTCCGGATGTGTTTGCAGCATATAAACCTCCGGCTGTATTATAATGGACAGGGATCTCCTGCTATCCCTATGCATTCTCCTTGTTACAATAGTCCTATGGGAATGCTGCCATTCCGACTGCCGTTGCTGCCGAGTTTTTATCGGTCACCACTTTGGCGACGTGATACAACACCCTCATATTGGTGCTCCCAGTCCCCCTCCATTTCACTTCTCGACGTAGGTGGATTTTCCCCCATTCCTTCCCTTCCTGCCCAGGGGTACGGGGCAGGGAGTTCTTGAGGTTGTTGCTCAGCGGAGGCTTTTGTTGGGTCTTGACCGGAATATCCTCCTGGAGGAGTGAACGTTGAAAGTGGGGCTTCCAATTCTTGAGTGGAGTCTCCGCCGGACTTTCTCCTGCTGCCGAAGATAGTGAATCCACCGGTACGTTGACCGTGCCTTCGGCGTCTGATACAGTAGGCTATAAGTATGAGCAGCGCGAAGAGACCACTTGCAAGTCCACCGATTAATGCTGCCCGGTTGAAGCTGGAATTAGTAGTAGTATTATTTTTATCGCTCAAAGTCTGGTATTTAAAGACCGCCTCCAAACTAGAGTCTTTCCACCCCGCCTTTGGCTTTGTCAAAGTCGCATTTCCATTCCCACCACCACCAATAACCCTGCTGATAGTCCTGTGAACCGGCGCTAGCCCCGTGTCCAGCGGGTTGAACTCAGTTACCCACTTGAACTGGGTAATATCAAAAACACTCCACAAAGGCCTACATTGCTCTTGCTCGGCAACCGGAACGTCCCCAATGCGCTTCACTCGCGGTCCAACCAGAAGAATTTGGTTTTCATTGAACAGGTTGCAACTCATTCCAGTAGTTCGAAAGCCCCCTTTCTCCCAGACCTTAATCCACACAAATGATGGAAGCGAAAGCACCCACATATCGTCAAGCCCATCCCCACCAGCGCGCCCTCCACCACCATACACATATATGTTATATGACGAATTATCCTTTGCAGGCACCATCACATTGCATGTATACCCACGTGCGGTAGGAATTGCATCTCCGTCCAGACCCACTGATGCAGTTTGCAAATGCCAAGTTGCTTGGGCTATATCATATATATAAATTTGGTCCATTGGATTTCCGGTCATGGGAATAGTATCTCCGGCAATCACCCCGAACCCACCAAACTTGACAAGAACCCCCTTCTCGCCAATATTAGGGATATGGACCAACGATCCCCCAATAGTCTGATCGAATGGTATCGATTCGTTTTTCCACTTCGGGGGCACGGTGGGATCTTTGATATCCCATTCTAGTCGCAAAAACCCGGGTACGGCACGGTATTCATTGACCTCCAAGACACTATTTGTACTGGAATTTTGAAAACCACCAAGGTAAAATCCCAGCCCAAGTGCCGGAATACTGACGCTTGTACCCTCCTGTGGCCAAATGACTTGATTACTATCCTTTGCCATCGACACTTTCTCCCATTTATCTGATTTTATGTCGTACGAAACGAGTTCCCCTTGAGGGTCTTTCGGAGGTTGGACGTAGGTGTCTAGTGAGGTATTGAAACTAGGGAAGTACCCACCGAAGGTGTAGAATCTCCCATTATTGGGAGAGGGCCAAGGTGGTGGAAGAAAAACCTGTCCGGCGCCAACATTTGATACTGAAGTGGGCTTCGATATTACGCGGACGGTATAGTTATCCTGGTTGACGAGTGAACTTATGTCGATTTCGATGAGCCGAGTATCTGGTCGTACAAATATGTCAATTACAGCCAGTAAATGTAACAACTATAGCAATTTGTGGTGAGTAAACATACTGATTTCCCGAATGCTTTTCAATCCCTTTCCCTTTGGTGACAGCCACAAGGTTCCTCCGTCGATATAAAGTTTATCAACAACCACAGCAGCTAACTCCCAAAACGGTTAGTTAAAGAAATCAATACGAAAACAGTTTGTCCCAAGGCTTAATACTCACTCCTCGGCCACTCAATCCTGCAAAAGTCATAGTCCCAGCCTAGTGCCTCGTTCACTGCAATTGGGTTCGCCTGCACATCATTCCAGTTCGTTGAATTGCTGGATTTCGATTGTCTCTTCTCTTCCGTGCGCGTCCTCCCTTGCCTCAAGCTTATATGATCATCAGTGTCTCTCACTGACACGCCTCCTAAGAGCATTTTCAGTTCCGCCCGATCTGATACCTCTCTACCCATTATGACAAGCATTACAACTGCGAGTACCACATATCTCATAGACGACGTTGCCGGGCGTTCTAAGCGCATTTGGGTGCTGAGGAAGAGTTGTGTTCGCGAAACCACTGTAGGAACGTGGAACTGTTCCAAGGTTGGTACACCCGAGATGGGGGATGGTATGCCTTAATAATATTTCCTAAATTGATGTAACCTCGTAAGCACTACCGTTTTTCAAGTTCTTGCTACCAGGACGTGGTCCAATCACGGAGTGTCTCAACTTTATTCATCTTGCTGAGGTAAGGAGACTTTTTATTGGAATGGGCAATCCCTGTTCATCTCTTCAAATTAGAATACCAATTGACTGGGTAAATATTTAGCACTCCCGGTACCGCTTAAGATAGCTAACAATAATGTATGTGCCGTATGATCATGTACCGGTAGGCATAAGTATGTATGTACTTAGGGGTTATCAAGTTTTCAAGTTTGTAAACCAAGTTCTTGGCAGACACAAGTACCTACGGATAACCGGTAGTCTGGTTGCGAGGGGTAGTGCAACCAGACTAGGTAACCGGTAATTTGTACCACAGAAAAAGGTGTGGTAACTACAGTAAATCGATTGTTTTTCAAGTAAGTTGCTTATTCATTATATCAGCCACACAACTATTTTAAACATTCCAAATCGATGTCTACTTCACACAGCAATTAACGATTGGCTAGAGAGGAGGTGAAGCAAGTTGGAATAACGAGGTTAAGGACGAGGAGTTCTTCATGAATATAGACCTCTGGAATATTAATATCGGGAAAACCTTTGAAATAGACATCATGCAGTCTCGACACATCTGACAGCACTAAAAGCAACACTAAACATGTCTTGCCAACACACTAAATACAACTCTCCCATTAATCATGCGCACACAACCATATCCGGCATACTCAACATACCCAGAAACCAGCATATAGCCAGTGCCCAGCATTCTTTGCATACACGCTTCACTCCACGCAGCATACCCATCATACACTACCCAGGATACTCTGCATACCCGATATATCTCTATATACTCCTTTCCATACGCGATATGATATCTCCCAGCGCCATACCCGGCATATCCTATTTTCTATGTGATATTGCAGTATATGCCAGCCTATCCAGTGTATTCTCTTTGCTACACATTTTTCAGCATACCAGCATATTCAGCATACCTAGCATATCCACCATACCCGGCGCATTCCTTTCTTTTACGCAATGCGATATCTTCCAGTAATCATATAGTAAACTTAAGCTTCCGGAAAGGCTCCGCTAAATATACCTATCGCTGTACGCTCCTGTGCTTTACATTACGTGCTCATACCGGTACCTAAACCTCACGTGCTTCCGTAGACCTGTTCTCTATGTTTAATATACTGTACATACTTAGGCTCTAGTCATACAAGTATAACTGCTCTATGCACTCCACTATGGAGGTATGCTATAAATTACATGCTCCTATAGCTATACCTTGACTTGTAGCCAACATTTACACCAGTTATGCCTCTACCGTATTTCTCATTTTCCCGACAATTGCTCCCATAGCGTCTGCTAGTTTTAATTATAATACGTCTGAACGAATGTAGGACATAGTATCAGACTGTTTGTGGGTTTTACCTATTAATATCATGTTTGCTAGAACTAGCATCAGGGAATATTTAGATACCGGATGATCTGTCGTTCCGCAAGGAGTTCTGGATATGTTCCTCTCATTCTCTTCATCTAATACCATTAAATAGTCACATACTGCATTTTCAATATTGCATCGTCACTGGTATGTATAAAAGCTAAGTTACTATAGGTTTACCTAAGTAGTTACCTAGCTAGTCTAGTTGGCTTGCCTATCTTTCACACGTGCCAACCAGACTATTTCACACGCCATGTTTATTAGGTTACCCAGTTTTGTGGCTTGCGCTAAAAATTTAGTTAACTAAATAAGTACGGATATAGTCTGGTGGTAGTACCATGTTAGTCTGGTTGGACGTCTTCCTTGAGGTGCTGTACCTACTTAGTCTGACTACACACTAGCTAAATAAGTACTGATCAGGCTGTATGTGGTGCATTAGTTTCTGGTACTGGGATCTTCGACAACGCTAATCATAAGAAAATGGTATGCAACTGGGCACGAGACTACAACCTGACCTGTCCATTACCATCATAGAAATGAAGTCCAATGAATGCTCAAATCCGTAGAATCCCGGTTTCATCCAAGCAACACTTTGGTAATCCAGCTCAACCGTGGTATGTTCACCCTTGGAAAACGTATATGATGGAGCTGTATGGTATGTATGGTATGTATGTATCAAGTAACCTTCTATGACGGATCAGTCCGCAAGACACCGAGTACCGGGCGTCTCCCTCCCAGTAACAAGTAAGTTACATGAGCGGGAGTGCCGCTGCTCCACCGCTGCTCTCACCTCCAGGGTAGTCTGATTGGCACCCAGGGTATAGGTATCGTAGAGACTCGAGCTATTCGCTAGCGTAATTTCAATGTGAGCTGCATACCCGGTAGTGCGCCAAGGTATATTTGTATGGCCAAATCCTGATGGCAGCTGATGCTCGACAAATCTAAACCTGTTGGAGAGGCAGATCGCATCCTTCTGGTGAAGTTCCTTAGTTAAGCTCAACAGAAACACTCTTGCTATGTAGCTCACATTGAAATAACGCTAGCGAATAACTCGGTTCTCTACGATGTCAAATGAATAATTTAAAATGTCAAAAGCGTGCTCTATACACGTGTCATGTACGTCGAAATTAACAATCGTAAGCCTGCACATGCAGGTACTCTACTCCGCAGCAAATGGAAAATTTCCATTTGTGGCTGCAGTCGAGACTACTTACATGTAGCTCCATCATGTACTAGTACGGTAGTTATTGTAGCTTTCCAAATACAATAGGTATCTACCTAGTGATTCTAGCTGTCGTGCGACTGACTCTCAGGATATCTGGCATACCATCCTTGATAGGGATCTTGATAAGTCAAAAACTACCCCTGAAACCCACCTAGAGGTAGTAGTGATTGTAGTGCTTGTATGCAAGAATATTCTAGATATTCTTTGCTTAGACCTCAAATAGCAAGTCAAAGCAATCATTCGGCTGCTCACAGTCTTTATATTACTCTCTCCCCGAGATAAACCAGGAACAAGATGCATGGGCCCTTGCTAACTTCACCTGAGAAAATATAATTACACTTGTAATATATTTCCCAATAGTTTAAGTCCACTCGGCCCACTAATAGTTATGCTTGAAACACTAGTTACAGTACCTAGTGATAGGGTAGTTTCCCCATTACTCGTCATAATCCACGCCCTGAGACTTGATCGAGACTACCTGAGACTGGGTGCTTGGTATACCGGTATTGGCCGGGGATTTTAGACTAGAATGTATGATCGGTCGCATACTGTAGCGACATACGGTCAAAATTAGGTATACAAATACTTAACTACCGTGCACGTGCACATTAATGGTTATGCAATCCTGCAATGCCCATTGCAAAGTTGAAAGCCATGCGGTTCCTGCAAGCGAATCGGGAAGGCGGCTCCCAATCTACATCTATCGCTTATCTCGAGACCTAGAAGCATCACTCGTCCCTCCTTACAGGACTAAAGTTGAGCCTTTGGGTAAGTAGCTTGGCGTGACTTGAGGGTTTGACTTGAGGGTTTTGGCAGGGATTATCCCATTCCTAGGGCTTTTGATGCGGTACCACCCACGCATCAAAAGCCCTAACTAGGAATTACGGAATTACAGTAGAGAATCGCTTATGGGCAATCCTAGTCAAGTATGTAGACTAAGTGGATAATCATAATAAGGATGACTTCTCCAGAATACCGTACCGATACCTACCGTAGTCAGCACTCTCGAACACAAGCACTCTGGTTGGTTACCTACCGAGGTCACAAGGATTTGCGGACCTGCTTTGTCCACAATCTGCATCTAGGGTTACACAGGTAGATAGGGTTAATTGACTGTAACTTTAAGTAGGTGTGTGACACGAACTCAAGTGGAGATTATGGCTTTAATCACTTTGCCTTTCTTTTTTTTTAAAAGATAGTGAAATAAAAATGGAGCTTCTTTGCAAGTGTCCTGGGTTTCCCCTCATTTGTTTTCGCTGTCGCGAATTTGGGGAAACAATTGAGCAAGCTCGTCTCCTAGACGGTCACCTCGGCCGCTACAAACTTGGGATACTCTTACAGCTTCGTCCGTGTTCCTGTTCCTAGAGCAAACGGGAAAGTAGATATCGATATGGCAGAGCAAAGGTTTTCGGCTCAAGCGGGGCCTGTGAATGATCTATATGAGTTTGATGACCCAGTGGTAAGTTATCAACATTAGATTCTTTTACTTTTGATACCTTTTCTTGTAATGCCTTATGCATTTCTTCCTAGTTACGGGAAATTATGCCTTTTCGAGTCTAACTTCAGCCATAGCAAAGAACCCCCATTCCACCAAAGCAACCCGAGACGGACCCAGCTGTGCCGGGGAATGACACTACATATGGGTATGACGGTCAACAGCAGTGCCAGCAGCAAACTGGAAGCTTTCCTATTCGATCACCATCAGGGTATGCGCCACAGACCATTGATCAACAACAACGGCAACAACATTCCCCTGGTGAAATAGCCCCGAATCCCGAATTACCAATAGGGACCTCTCACTCCCCGCAGCCTCCCCAGGAGACTCTTCCATCGGGAAGACATCTCAGTCTAACAGCTTCTTCAATTGTCTCCCCTATTGACTCATACCCCGGAAGCTACCAAACCCGGCCAGATTCAGGCTCCGCACAACCTACTAACGCGGCGGCTGCGCCGCATTATAATGTTCCTATGACGGGATATTATGTACCGGGGGTGCACTATAACGAAAATCACTCTTATGGAGTAGGGGCGGCTCCATATCCCCAGGCGCAATCGCCACCTCCATTAAAGCCGGAGCATTCTTACTATGAGGGGGCACCCCCGCTGGCCCCGGATGGGGATAAGAAGAAGAAGAAGATATGTGGAATGGGGATGACTATATTTTTAGTTTTGTGTGTGATACTGTTTTTGGTAATAGCGGGTGCAATCCTGGGTGGAGTTTTTGGAAGCGGGGTCTTGCCGAAAAATAATAATGAGTAAGTGTCATGGATGACTCAACTCCCTCTTCCGAACGCTGCTGCACACCTTCCCCTATCTAACAATACATCAACAGTCCAGTAACCACCAGCGGACCAACACCAACCACCATCACCTCCACAACCACCTCCGATACCATAACCACCAGCACTAGCACCACAAACTACGCCTACCCAATCCCCACTGGCACCTGGACCATCACAGGCGGCCTAACCGTCACCACCGGCACCTGTATCAACAACCCCAACATCACCAACTACAAAGAAGTCTGGTACTGCCCCGAGAACCAGAACGAGACAATCGTCATCCACGACTACTCCACCAATAACAAACTCAGCTACTTCCTCGACATGGACACACCCACCCGCGTGCGTGGGGTATCGGGTACCCCTCCAACCGGAGAAAATAGCGACAACAACAAGTCGCCGTTTTGGAAGTTCAACGTCCGGTATAAACAACAGGCGCCTTTTACGACGGGGGATAGTTGTGAGGTGGATGTGGATTTGGTGTTTTTATTGGGCAGGACACAGGCTATAGCGGGCTTTGTTGAGTGAGTTATTCCTTTTTCTTCTAGGCGAGGGAGGTGAAGGTGGGGAATTTGAGTGAGGTTAATGCGGAGCGGGGGTGGTGAACGTGTAGACAGGTTTATTCACCGAATGTGTGCACGCAGCCATGGGGAGGGCACTCGACGGCAGGGATTACGTGTGCCTGTGGTTTTGTCAAAGGTTCTTCCTAAACCATTGGTTAGCTGGGTCTGGATATTTGGATATTGGTGGCTCTAGGTACTACTTACTTCGACATATTGCATTCACGAATTCAACTCGGATAAATCCTAGAACAACTCAGCAATCTTGGAGAGGGAGATCCTGGCGGGTTATATTGGGGGCTCGGGAGGGGGATTAAGTTAATCAGAGTTTATAAGATTGTATTTTACTTATACCCGCAGGTAGTGAGGGCATCGCTTTCTCATTGGGCCTACATGCTTTCAGGTTATATATCCTGTTTATCAGAGGAACTTTTGGTTTTAACAAGAAATCTCGGGTTGTGGGATATATTTGTATGTATGTGAGAACAATCTTTTATGTGCTATGCTTGTGATATGAAATTTGGATTATATCAGGTATCAGTGCAGATTCAAATGTGATGGATAGAATTGTGGTTGTAGGAGATATACGGAAATTGTAACTTAAAGCAGGGGAAATCGTATATGACAGAGGATTGTGTATCTGGGGATATAGTCGAGGTGGTGGTGATTTTGGTTAGTTGGAGTGAGTGGTTACCCTGAATACTACTTCTATCATTATCACTTATGCACACCATTGTTCAGTAACACATATGCATGTTCAAATATATATAGAACAAAGTTGCGATTACCAGATGAATAAATATAAACAGGCAGAAGGATATCAAGGGGAGATTATATCTATTGCGCTAGTAATGGTTAACAATTTTATAGAGAGCTTCCTTCACACGATACTTCTCATGCTGACTTCTGTAAATATCCTAGATCCATTCATGAATAAACTTTCTGCTTCATACCCTCTTCATAAACTTGTGGAATATTATTCAGCTTCACCCTCTCCATGTGACTGGTAATGATCACGTCTCATGCAGAGAAGAACGCTTTGGTTTTTCCGGTTTAGCAGTTGGCCATTCCGCTTCATTTTTCATATTCAAAAATTCTCCCACAATTGCGTTCTCTATAGTATTTTATTCATGTACATAATACGTGCGGGTGGCAGAATAAACATGCTTGACCCTTGAATCTATTCGGGCTTCAGGGTGGCTCGTCATACCGCCCTGAAAGGTGATGCACACGAGTACCGGTTTTTTTTTTTTTAAAAAAAATAGTAAATGCTGAGAGACAAGGGTACTTTCAAAGAACCCCACAATCGCTTTTAACCCATAAAGTTGTGGGTTGGATTTAAACGTTCAATGATTGCCTTAAGCATTTCTAGGACCAATAAATTTATGCTCAAGCTCAATACGTCTTCAACATCAAAGATATTTGCCTCACATCAGATGTATGACCAGTAACTGCTGCGTCTATATGCTCCTGCCCTGTAGGAAGTTCTTGATTCCAGGCTACCATCTCGTGATCTTGACAAAATAATAAGTAACATCCTTCCACTAGAATTATAATCTCATGCTTACATTCCTCCAGTATGATTGTGTAGGGATAAACAGTAGATTGGTTATGAGACATCTTGTATTAATATTAACTTTAGACAGCAGTTATATGATACATAAGTTCCATGATACACCAGTGTGACTTTGGGAGTTTCAAACGCCTAACCAAAAACAACAAGTAGGAATTTTCCATAGCGACATAACATAATTTTTGTGAGTGAAGAAAAAAATTGGTCTACAATATGAACCAGGGAAACCTAGATATGACTGAAGAGTGGGATATAGTATAGAAGAGCTCAGGAAAACCGCTTGGTTCTAAATGCGCATATGAGGAATAGGGATTGATGCTGACCTGTACCATCTTCCATGGGTGTATAAAATTTCCATCGATTCGATTACAACTGGAATAGAGGAAGAGAAGAATAAAAGAAGAACAGGAACGAGAGGGAAAGTGTAAGGAAGGGAGGAAGGAAAAAAAGGAGATTGGGTAATTTTGGATTAAATTTGAATATATAAGGCTTGGCTTGGTGAAGGTAGGTCTGAAATATTGACTTTGGAAATAATAGGTCTCGACTAGGAGGGAGGGCCCCTGTTAGTTAGAATCTCGTGTGGTTGATTCTTGAAAACAGTGAAGTTTCCAGTACATTTCGGGCTCCAAATTTGTGAAATTATGGGAAGGTGTCGAAGACGCCGATGGCTTATTTTGCGTTTATGGGAGTCTGGCAGTTGCTTGCCAACACAAAGTCCCACTTCAGGAGGGTTGAACCAGAAGATACATTCACAACCTTTGCTCAAGTTCCCTTCAGGGCCCTTGGGAATGGTGAATTCACCATCGTGTATATGTGGAATTCGAATCTGTCTTCCTTGCATCTCCCGAAGTGCCAAAGATGCTTCAACCTGGCTCGAGCGTCGAGCAATGCCTCGATGGCCCATTCCTGGCGCTAGTTCTGCTACTATCACGACTTCTCGATCGTTAGTCTCTATAAGTTCCCTTGTGACTCTCATACAGCCGTTTCGGTCGTTATCTGGTTTCTCCGCCAACCCTCCGACATGCAGGTAGTTGTCCACTGGTCCAGCAATGACGTCCGTACTGTTTATATACGACGGCAACATTATTTTCCATTGGCTACCACGTTTCGTGGGGACTAGGGAAGGTTCCATGGATTTTGTCCGAATTTTTATTTTTTGATACGCGATTGCCCAAATCGTCTCTCCGGGGATGGTGGTACTGGATGACGTTCTGGTGATGTTAGAGCTAGCTGCGTTGCCTAAAACTGGTGCTATATCGGGGAGGCCCGTCGTAGAGGCAATAGCTGCTGCAATGTCGACGGTTCCTGACAAGGTTGCTTCTTTGCTGCTGGAAATCTGAACCTGCAGATCCTTAACCGTCGAATAACCGATGATCATGTATACCGTTGTCGTGAAACCAAGAAACATCTGTGTATACGATTGCACTGACGTTTTGCATAGTTTCTCAATCCACTTCTGGACCTGAACTTGCGCAATTGTCTCTTCAAACAGTAAAGGATAGTTGCGGAGTCGTACGGTCTCCATATGTGTGCCCTGGAAAGTCTCTTCATGCTCTCTGGTAGTTGATTTTGTGGATGAAAACATCTTGACCAGAGCTCCACATAATCTTGTCTTCTTGGTTGAATGGTTGGACGCCTTGACATCGCCGACGACTTTTGTTGTTATTGTCTGACTGATTTTCTGTGCAGGAATATCGGGGTCAATGAAATTAAGAAGCGGGTTGGCGGGGTCAGCTACCATACGACCAAGCTGGATATCTTTGGGTGAGAATGCATCGAGCAAAAAGAGTTGAAGCTCCCGCTGCTGCTCAGGAGAGACCATCATTGGACCTGAGGACCTGCAATATAGACTCCATCCTTTGGGCTTTATATACCGTGGATGCGAGGCTGGAAGAAAACAGGTAAACCAGACCTGGTGAAAATTACGAAGATAAACTAAGGAGAATTGACTGCGAACAACTCACATTACCGTTACTCTACACTAGAGCCTTAAGCACTTGACTCTAAAAAAAGGAAAAAAAATCTGGCCTGAATTACAGTAAAAACGCTCTTGGATTTAGTCAAGACTCATCGCTGGCCAGGAGTTGTGTTAAATTGCCACAGTTCCAAGGATCCCTGACGTCCCATGCAACAAAAAAGCCCTCTGCGATTTAGTCGGCAGGTGAGGCGCAGGTATATGTACCTACGGTACCTACTACCAAGTTAGTCTGTTCTACCAGGCCCTGGTACTCCTGGGCTAGATAGCCGTCATAATGATTTACCAAAAATAGTCGAGATTTGGCCTCTTCCCCGCCGCAGGGAGCGGAACATGGGTCAAGTACTGCGTGAACGTTCAATAACGGTACTACTTAAGTAAGGCGCAGAGAAATCCATATTGAAAGCCCTTATCTGTTCCTATGTGCTTCTTTTTTTGACACTTCTGTACCAATAACGGACAGGTAGGAGAGAGCCACCATGAGAGGTAGTCGGAAGGGCCTCACGTATGCCCTGTATGGGTGCAGTAAAACGGACACTTTAGAATTCAGGTGAAGAATATTAGGCATAGTATCGTTCCACCGATGGTGGTACAACGGCCTGCTCCCCATGATCTGCGGGAGTTGTGGCGAAGTGATGCGAGTTTGGAGAGCCGTGAAAATTCGATGCAGAGGAAATGAAGCAGGAACATCATTGCTCCTCAGGTATGTACCGAATAATCTGACGAATAGGGCCCTAAACACATACTAAACAAAAAGGTATGGGGAAATTTGTAGGGACCAATTCGTGCATATCCTACTCTAATCATGTAACAAAAGGTTCAATTCACTATTAGTAGAAAGAGGGCTATGTATATAGTCTCTCCTGGGTATGCATGGGGTACTTCTCGATCAAGTATTCCGCGCATGCCTAGCCAGAGTACGCGCTGGTCTAGGTGATTCGAGAATGCATAAGGAAATTAAAGAAAAAAATTCTTCTGCAAGGCCTGTAAATCCACGTACATTTTTCGGTTGTTTGCTAACAGTGTCTCAGATTTTTGAAGGGTGTGGGGTGGAGAGATTGCAGGGGTTAGATATAGAGGGGCCTCAAAAGCAGAGGAAACGGTCTTACTTATGCAGACTCGCAGGCAGCAATTTTGGCGATCGCGGCAGCAGGAAAGTCTGGAGAAGGTAGGACTGGGGATCTAAAGTGGGTAGTTGAGGAGATTGGGGAAGGGCAAGAGCGAAAAATCGGAGAAGAGGCAGTCAGGTTCGGCTGGGTTAAAGCTCATGTAATGTACATAGGCAGAGAGACTGGCTAAGCAGGGAGCGGAGGAACTATTCAGGGGCGTGATCACGGAGGGAGGCGTTAGGCAAGCCTGGAACAAGAAGAGGCAGGCAAGTTGGAAGGTATGTAGTGGGAACGGGTGCTAAAGTGGAACAGGAAGGCACGTGTCAACTATACAAAATGCAGAACAGGCCGGAAACAGGCAAGCATGTCGCTTTATCCTGCATTGCCGGGCAATGGATTGGTCGAAGATGGAGCTCATGGGAGCAGGCAGACGATAGGGGAAGAGTGGTGGAAAAGAAAGGACAGGGACACAAGGAGGTTTTCGAGGACCTGTGGAAACTTCAACCTGAGATAAGGGAATGGGAGCTGGTGGCGGAGGTTTTGTTTGGCTGTAGTGCGATTTTCGTCTGTTGTTTCTTAGGTTCGGGAGGCTGGACCCGCTTCTGGTACCGAAAGCATAGGTCGAACCTTTTAAGGGGAGGCTTCGGGACCCCGTCATGACCTTAGGTCCATCGCGGGAATAGTCTTTTAAAAAAAAAAAAATGACTCTCTAACGAACGGTTGAACCGGTGTGTGGATGACATGGATTGCCTAGTCCTAGTCTTACATTGCAACTCTTATCTGTCATAATCGAGAGCCTCCAACTCTTTTTTTTGGTCTAATATCGGCAGTCAACTTTGTAAACTCCTAGGTATTACTGAAACCAAACTGAAATTACCCCAGATTTACTAAAATCCTTACCGACGGTTACATGCCTTCAAGCCTTCAGCTCAATCAAGACATAGTTCGTATTAGACAGAAAGGATTGATACTTAAATTACCCGCGCATTAATGATGTTACTCCAATAAAAGCCAATGCTTCTTTATGTAAGCTTCCAGGTAAGGCTCAAGTTTAGGATCTTAGGGTTGAATAAACCATGAGTCTCCTCAAGCTTTTGTATCTCCCACCAACGGAATATTCCCGGTTGGGGGGAAATACTACGCACATGGTTTGTAGATAAATACGAATCGTATCTTTTTGTCTCTTTTTTATTTCTGAGGACAATTGTTGCGGAGATAACAAATTACTCATTTCAGAAAGGAACATCATAGTCATGGGCATGTTCACGCCTCACTGCTGGATTAATGTAAAACCTGAGGGAAAGTAATTATAGAGGTGCTGACTGTTTGGTCGACGTCTTCGCCATTATTCCACAGTGCTTTCAGACACTTCATGTGACCATGATTAGAGGAATCTCTTCTCCAAATTGGAGTGTTCGGTTACAAGGATGGCCGACCGTTAAATAGTTTCAAACAATTGAACAACCAAGCTATCCTTGAGCTTCTCTAATTGAAGTCTGGTTAGTATGGATCTGACGTCGGTGTGTTGTGTGTACGCTTTCGGATGAGGACAAACATCAGAGCACCATAGAGGTCGCCACTATCAGTAGTAATACTCCTCATTTGGATGGCTCTAATCCTGACCGATATGGCGGGAAGATTAGGGAAAAGATGGATCGTGACACAGAGCTACCTTTATACCAAGTATGTCAACACCTACCTTGGGATATGTAAGTGGGACCCGATAGTGACTTTAGGAGGTGAATAAGGGTCAGGAGTTGGAAAGGCAAAAGGGGGATTATGCTGTTGGTGGGGAAACACAATCTATCAATAGAGGGGATGGGGCATGAGAGATTAATACATAAAAAGGAAGTAAGTAGGTGAAGTGGCTAGGTATCGTTCTTAATGAAAACGTAAACTTCGCAAACACTGGAGGTGCAGGATGACAAAGGCAAGGAGCATGCAAGAAACTAAAACCGGATCAGTACATGAAGCTGGAGGCGACTCTACCCTGGCATGAACAGCTATCTGCATGTGGAGAGCAGAACTGGAGTGGAGGGACGGGCTTGGAGAGCTAGAGAAGCTCCAGTATCGGGCACTCCGCAGATGGCGGGCAGTGAGGGTTCGAGGAGGGAACTAGTCAGATGAATTGTGGGAGTGGGGCTTTCATAGATAGCCAGGGAGGCTAGACTGGTGGCAAAAATGATGAGGGACCCAATCACCATTGGGGCCTTATGGCGGAGGACAATATGGGGAGAGAGGCAAGAGGTGAGGACTGCTGGGATCGTAGGGGCCTATGACGATCACTCAATCAACTGGGCTCTGATTGGGAACATCGAGTGGCGGAATGGCCACAGATTGCTGGCAACTACAGTGGCGAACAAAATAGTGATGATAGTGGACAGAAAAAGTGTAGAAAGCAGGGGTCACCAGTGCACGCTTCTCGCCGTAGCATCGATCTCTGTTGATGCATTTCTGAATTCTCGCACATTGCCACATTGCCACATTGTTTCTTCAATTTTTACTTATCTGCTGCAATAGGATTGAATTCTTAGACCCTCACTTGTGTCGTATCTCAATATATTTCGCAGCTGTCAATGTTTCTAAACAGATCGAAAGACACACCAAATTCAGAAGGCCCTAATTTACCTGAAGCTTAATCTCTACCTTATAGGTTCAATAACCTTCAATATTAGGAGACAAAAGTTGTTTCGCAACAAGAATGCAACAGTACAGCTACCTTCACTCTCTGAAAGGACTTGGTATACGAGGAAAGTATTACCTCCTCAGCGCTTTTCGTACCATATACCATCAACTCTCCGGCTGGGACAGAGATTGCTATATACTTAGTCGGGGGAATTTAACATGGCCGATTAGGTTGTATATATAGCTAGAACTGTGTGTAATAGATCAGCCGAAGCTCCTATCCACAGAACATCCCCCATTTATTATTGCAACCACTCCGAACATGCGGATCCTGCGCTGAAAATGCAAAGGCTGATTTGGCGTATCTTGCCTTTCCCTTACTCCTTTGTTACATATGCGAACTAGACCAAGACGCTCCTCCACCGGCTAACACTCCCTCACATATAATACCCAGGTTGATGTTGACCCTTTTGGTGATATCAGATCGGAATCATGAGCCGTGAGACAATAGTCTAGTTAGCTATACAAATCATCATGTATGAATGAGACTGGTCACTCAATATTAAGCAGCCAGGTAGTATCAGTCTCGTGTGCCAAGACTAAGCCCAAACTCGTTGTACTGCCTGATTAGGCAGTCAATATCAAATAGGTTAGGGTAGATCAAGAAGTTTGTGTTCTGCTTAGAGTAAACTAGCGATGGTCCTGCTAATTACTGTATCCATGATTCGCAACTAGAATTCGTCCGGGAAGGTCTCTTAGACGTAGGCATGATCAGAGTGACCCTTCACACCTGGCATCAGTGTTTATACCCAACATATTTGTATGTGTTTTGTGTGTTCTCAACCGACACCTATCCGTAGGATCCGAGCCCTCTGCAAGGATTCAGAAACCTCAACCGGAATCTGTTGAATTGCCCTTGGAAAATGTTATGAGGGTGTGGCTCGAATACGAGCATTTACTCCTCATTACCTCATCACCAAGACCCTCGTGATACATAGAGAAAGAGGGGCTTGGCATGAGACTAGTTGTGGTGATCCATAGAGGCTGATTGTATTCAATCGGTGCAAAAGGAACGGTGCTACGTGAACTGAAGACATAATCTTCAGCCTTGAGCCAATCCATTTCACGGAGAATTTCCCTGACTCTAGTACAAAAGTTGCACTGAGGCTCAGAATAATTATCCCCGAGAAAAAGTCTTAATCTAGCTTATATTACACCTGTGCGTAACTTGCCATCTGTTCCACGAGGTGTTTGTTCATATAGATGGCCAAAAAACGAACATATAATGCATCCATATATTCTACATAAGGTAGTAGGTGTAAGAATTCGCCCTTTTACGGCAGTCACTGTCGCTTACCTGTCAGCAGTTCATTACCATTGCAGTTGAAATCTTCCAGACCATCAAACAGGTTATCTTCACCTTCCATGTACAAGTGAGGAGGGCAACTAGCTGGGAGACCCATTTCTTCAATTTTGTCGTTGTCTCCAACGCCTAGAAGGGCTTTTGTTTGCCTTACGGTAATAGTGAACCTGAGCGCTTCCAGCGTGCTGGATGTCTCGTTTTAACCCCAGTTTAGCGATATCTCAGTGGATCGAATCTAATATTCAGTTTGAGTTCAGGGTAGTGAATAGATAATATAAATATCTGATGTGCAGAGGTATGGAATCAAAAAAACAAAAGGTAAACCTATTCTAAGGTAACTTTTTTCAAGACTAGGTACCATGACACATCAGGAATGCTTACTGCTATATACTGTAATTCTCCTGTCGCATTTTGACATGTGGTTGTATCATTGCGCCTGAGGAAAAATTTTTGGTATGGGAATTTCAGCTGTATGTAACTGTGGTGGCAAGCACGCCCCACATTCCCTTTACACTATTCCTCTGATCTAACTATCGATAACGCCGTCGACAAATAAATGTCGCCCTCAAAGTGTCAAGGTACGCATCTGCAGTACCGCCCTGGCTGGGTTTCCAATTTTTTTAGCTGTTTTGTTTACCTCTATGCATCCTCGTCTGACTCGAGCCATGATTGTTTGGCGGCTAAGATCACGGATATCCACCACAAGCAAGCTTTCCCACACCAAAGTCCGGTGGCTTTCCCGTGGTAACACATGGCAGTGGCTCTAACGTGGCTAACGGTTCTACCCGTATATACATAACACCCACACCTCTGCGGCGAATCGCTATTTGTTGCAGAGATTTAGAAGGATAGTAGTGATAGTTCGTCTATTGTCTATCACCAGCAATAGGCATAAATCATCAACGGATGGCAAGATCTCCTTCCACATACTTTGGAAAGACTAGGCTAGTCAACCTGAACCCCGAACCTCATAAACTGTCTCCAACATCAACTCATGAAAGGCTCTTTCTAAGTTTCTCTATATTTCAGGCTCAGTTGAACCGAAGTATTAATATCACCTTCAGAAATTGTGACCGCTTCCCTAACTGTAATACTTTCCTAGCCTCGTCCAAACCAGTCTGTTGTCTATGGGGGGAGTTGCGAGATCACGAACCTGCTTATCAAGATCGATTTCCAAAATACCCGTTTCATCCTCAAACGACCTATAGAAACACATGAATTTGGCGTGGTTTGGTGGGCTGAACTTACTCCGCTACTCTCACAAATGGACATGCCCTCTTTTTTACGCAAGCTCATCACCTGGAGTAAAGGTCAAGCCGACACTGCCCTCCCCCCCGTCAGCACTGGAGGCAAACGCATCAAGTCGCCAGATTGTTCCCTTGGTCCCGCTGACCAAGCTCTGCCCACTTTGGTCCTTGAAACCGGGTATAGTGAATCTGGGAGTAATTTGCATAACGATGCCAAAACTTGGTTAGTGCGCTCCATTAGGGATGGGGTGGCTGAATTGGAGGACCATGCCGCTCAATGCGTTATACTTTTGAAAGTTAGCAAAAGACTAGGAGCGTACTGTCAGAAATTCCGCCACATCAACTCAGACCAGAAGCACCAAACTCAGGGGAAGCGAGCAACACACTTCCAGATGGAAACGCAATTGTTATTGAAGTTTGGCGCAATTCTTGCGATTCAACAACGGGGGCATTAACTAAAGCACGAACCCTGCGAGGCCGGAAAGGTCAGAGCAGGCCTGTGTGCATTTCCCATCACACATAGGACGTTCGGTCAAGAGTAGACAGTCTTATTGAGTCTATCTCGAGAAGCATATCAGTACATGAGTGTCCTGAGAGCTCGTATATGTAGAGACGAGATCAGGGTAAAACGTTCAACGAAGCAGTCTAAGCTAGCTATCCTAAGAGCAGTAATACCATGAGTACGCGCAAGCAGTTATGCCAGATGAATGAGTGAATGCGTAAGCATTGGATTGATGTGGAAGCAGTAAACCAAGTGCGAGAGCATTAACTTGAAGCAATGAAGAGCATTAACTAGTATTGGTATGTAGGCTAGTATAGTAAGCGAAGCTAGTGAATACAATGTGAACAGCAAGTATGAGTGAATACATGTGAACAGCAAGTATGAACACACGTGAAGAAGAAGAAATAACGCAGAGATCCGTTAGCAGGGTAACAAGTGCTCGCAATAGGTATCAGCAATACATAGCGGAGAGACTTGACTGTATGCGTAAAGAAATGGTCACATCACTTGCCTCTTTAGGCTTGACTGGCGAGAGGTTTTTCCCCACTCAGGGCGCGTAGCATGAAAACACGTCCCTGAAGGTATACACTGGTGAATGTATCCTGGTGTTGTTGTGAATAACTCTCGCTAGTACCCATGAAGGGTCACGGGAAGTAAGCAACCAAAAGAAGGCAATTGGGAATGCAAGGAGATACCGGGATTCCGCATTAAGGCAATTGGGAAAAGTGCTGCAAAGGATAAAAGAGCCGGAAAGTACGCAGGAAAAACATCTCTTGGGATATACAGAGCACTAGAACCATAGCAATAAGCCTATAGCGATATCTAGATAACTGTTAGGGGCGGACAGTCTAGTCCGGGCCAATTATGAGGTAAAGAGCTTAGCGAGCTTCTAGTGGCATTTAGTGGAGCTAGCACAACAGGGACGGGTGTGCGAGGGTGACGAAAGTGTAGAGATCAAGGAGATATAGTGCTTAGGCTTTCGAAGAAGTATACAAGACAGTGCTTGGGTTCTGCCCTTTCTATCTAGGTGGCAGAGGCCCCTTATATAGACATCTCGGGGATTGTCCTGACCCCCCCCACATGCTCACGGCATGAGCTTCCTAAACCTCGGAGACATGATTGCAAATCAATGACGGAGATATAAGCAGCTTAGGAATCAATGACGGAGCAGCTTGAAAATCAATGATTGCAAATCATTGATTGGAAATAAGGGAAACGGAGACATGCTTGCAAATCAACAACGTAGACATCAGCGGCTTGGAAATCAATGATTGGAAATCGAATATGCCTTGAACCGGTCCTCCGTAAGAAGCAGTTATCCCATAAGCCAATACGACCTAGCCCCAACCCTCTTGGTCATCGCTAGAACGGTGCACACACTTCCTTGTCCCGGCCAGTCTCTCTACTCAACCCATAGGTATGAGCTAGAGGGCCCATTGCTAGACCTGCTGTGGGTGATCAATCCACGTCGTTGGCCTCAGCGGCTGTCGGCTTCGGTTTTCCGCCTCTGCGTAGACCACCCTCACGTGAGATTCATAACAATAACTCTCTACTTTGAATATACACGAGCAATTCTCTTCACGATTCCTCCGCTGCATAACCTCGTAATCTTACAGGTGTGAGCCTAGAAGACTCATTCTTGCCTATAGTCCTCAAGTTGGTATATATATGATTGTTGTTTCCAGTTGGTTGTATCTGATAATTGCGATCCTGAAAATTGAAATATAAGCACTTTATTCTTCTGGCGTCGACGGCGTAACTGATAGGCACGGTTCAGAGGACAGAGAGGGGGACTGAGCTATATAAATCCACTGGCTTTGTCCCTAGGGCTCATACTATCATAGCTGCTCGAATCTTCAAGCACGCTAAGGGTGCTACTTGGAATAACTGGAAAGAAGGGGGGCAATACAATGATCATGGATCATGCCCCACAAGTAGTTCCAACATTGCTTTTGGAGTGCTGTTCTGGCCTGCCCGGGAATACAATAATCGTTCTTGGGAGGGCCTGTCCCCCGGGTACCTATGTGTTTACCACGTGTGGGAATTTCAAGAGCAAGAATCACAATTCGCGTGCGAATGGGGACGACAGGCACTCTCAGCTTACACTTGGATGCGGACAGATCGAGGGCCCCAGAAAAGCTGGCTGCACCACATGGGCAAAGCGGAGTCCAAGGCATGCGAATGTGGACACCCGGTGCAGAACGGACAGAACATCACCTTTGATTAGTTAGGTTCAGAAATGCGAGGGCCAGCCTTCTGGGATTCAAGAGCAGTTGGGAGGAGCTCGACAAACCGGAATGGAGGAAAGAGGGGGAGGAATCCTTTGAGGCCACGGAGGCCTTCTTTAACTACTTCTATCATAAGCTCACCTAGTTTATTCCCCATTCGGTTTGGTTGCTATTTTTCTCCACGACTCGGAGCAGTGTTCTCCCTTCCGTTCGGATCCCTTATATATGTACAGTATATACATACAAATGCCTACCTACGCCTCTAGTTCTGCTGCCTAGACTCTTGCCTTCCCTAATTAAAATCACAGGTTAAGATCTCCAAAGGGTCCTACTCTCTACTTAATACCAGACAAGAAATGTATGAAGAGCACGTAGCATAGACATAGAATAGTATGCGCTAAGTTCCTGCCGTCGAATCAATTAAGAGCCCTTTCCATACCAACGCTACCGGTAGATACACTCTCCCGGCGGCGCAGACGTCGGCTCTATCTATTTGATACCACGGTAATAGCAATGCGGGAGGTCGGCATCTATGCTGTCTGTGCTAACCTAGTATCTATATCTATAGGCCTAAACAATAATATATGTTACTGTAAGATTACGAGGTTATGTAGGTGAGGGATCTTGAAGAGAATTGCGTGTGTATATTCAAAGTAGAGAGAGCTATCTAGATATCGCTATAAGGCTTATTGCTTATGGTCCTAGTACGCTATAGAAAAGAGAAAATATTCCGGTAGACAAATTCCAGCTCTTTTATCCTTCCTCGAGGTATCTCCAATTAGCCATTTTATGCTTAGCCTCCATTCCTCGTGATCCTTGTGTTACGTGAGAGTGTTTCCTACGTTACCTCCTCAAGCTTGAGCCATTAATATAGTATATATATATACAAGTAGACTTGGCTAGTTCCAAAACAAAATTGAACTCTGGTAGTATATTCGAAGGTAGATGGAATAGATATAAGTATAATAAGTATGGTAGGAATATCAATATTTTACTTTTTTCCAAATATATTCGGAGTAGGAATTGAACATTACCCCATTGACTATAACACTCGCATTTGAAGCACAATTTGACCAATGCTGCTAGAGATGCTTTATTCTGAGTGTGTCTCTTTATATCTATTTCGATAGCGGAGGAGACCAACCTCGTTTGGAGAGCTGGGAGTGGCATTCATCGGCAATAAGCAAGTTGGTCAGCATAGATAAAATACTATACAGAAGCTGTCCTTTTTTATTTTCTGGGACTTACTGTAAATATGTTTATGAATTTAGGCAGAAAAGCGTCACGATTTTGTTTTAATATAACTTTGGAACTATTTTAGTGGCAATTTTCTGAGTGTTCATTTGTTTGATTTGGCAAATATCAAATCACAAGGTTGTGTGGTGTAATGGTAGCACGTATCGTTGTGGATTGCAGATGGTCCGATACAATCGCGGTTCGATTCCGTGCACAGCCAAATTTTTTTTTTTTCCCATAAGCTTATATATAGATCTCCACTGATACTGGTAACCACCTGGTCAAGGCTTTCTACGATCTCGTGACTAATATTTATGTTTCTCGCTTACTTCCTTTCCGGGTCACATAGCTAAGCTCTGGTTGGCAGCTGTCCCTCTACGAGAGGCGGTGCCCGCCAGACTAAGCTGTCCGCTGCAAAGATTCGGATATAGATTCCCCCCAACCATATATCATTACCCTATCTATATGGTGTATAGAAGAAACACCTCATACTCTCCCATACACAAAGACACCACTTAAGATGGGTAGAGGGGCAACGTGACTTAAGTAAAGCCCCCCATGCAGACTAGACGCAGTCACGGAGGGGATAATACAGGTGCCGGAACAACCGCAGGTGTCTTTGGGAGGATGATCGAATTAAGGGATCGCGGCAACCAGTCTAGGATCGCAGGTGGCTGTTGAGGATGCGATGTATTTTTGTGCTAGGGTGAGGTGTAAATTTTTTTTTTAAAAAAAAATCCTTTCGTATTTATTATTAAATACATGAGTGGCATACAGCCTTGCGACTATGGCCTAGGTGTAATTGTTGCGGGATTGTGAAGAAGAGGGGGGAGTTTCTTTTTTTTTTTTTTTTTTTTAAATACTCGTTACTCCTATTCGGTCCCAGTAAGGGGACTATGAGGAGCCACCTGGAAACCCGGGTGAATTCGGACCAGGCAAGTTAATCAGCATGGCGAGGAGGGGGAAGTGGAAAGGAGGTGGAGATACATCATGGAAAAGAGGAGGAATGACTGTTGCCAGGAGATGGTATCTGAATGATTAGTTCTTAGGTGGTAGGAAAATCATCGTGCTTTAAAGAGCTAATTAACTGTCACAGCTTGGGGTTTTGAGAACTGTGCTTGAATAACCTCGCGCTGCAGAATCTTTTGAACGTACAGCTTACCTTTATAGTGGATTGAGGGAGCACCCTGTTTTACCTATGACACTAAAAAGGTACTAGTAAGAACAATCATTGAGAACTTCAGAAGTGATTCCACGCGAAGGTCCACAAGACCAACTGACTTAGATGTTGATTTCCGAATCAAGCTAAACAATTCCAGTAAGTAGGTCGCCTGAGCACGGGTTCAGGATATTCCACCCATGCCAAGCGGTTGTACGAGTAATAATTGGACGATCGGGTAGGATAGCATAGTTTATTACACGCCCCCATCCTAACTGTTCACCATTGAGGCCTCTTAAAAACTCCAATCCTAGTCCCATTCCCCTCCTAACCTTTCACACAAAACCAGAAATTCCAACTCCTAACCAGTGTTCGTATAAAGCCTGCAATTGAATAATGGGGGAAATTTGGGGGAAGGAAGGAGTGGACCTTCCAAGGTCATCGAATGAAACCAAAGCCAGAACGACAGAAGCTGTTCCTTGGAGTTCCCTTCAAAATACTTATTCCTTTTAAAAATTGAGGCGTCGGGCAAAGGCATCAATATTTGGATTATAGAGATGGTTGAGATTAGGAGAAAAATTACCTTCTAATACAAATTTCTATGGTAGCGTGATGTACCCTGACCTCTTGTGAGTTTTGCATTGCCTGCGTACTACACTCGTTGAGCTGAATATATTATAACCTGTAAAGTTGGAGATTTTTGATAATCTCTGAATTCCGGGGTTCTAAGGATTTATTAATATTTTGGGAATGGCTAGAATTTTAGCAGTAAATTGACCCCAGACAAAGACATGACATCACATATGCATAGTCCAAATTTCGGGAGAGTCGATGGGGCTTATGGTCAATCAATATCGGGGTAACAGCTATATAGAGTCACTCACAACTCTGTCTCTCTCATTTATGGCATGCCCATATTTTCACAATAAAAGTGGTGAATGAATGAATGAATTACAATAAAACCAGTACTAAATGAATCTTCAATTGAGCTCTGGCCAGAATCCCAGACATAAGTGAATTGGAACATCTAACTTTCAGCAGCCCTCAAACATAAATCTGCTAAAGCCGTACGGGCCGGAAGCATGATCACTTGTCAGTCACTACCTAACCTCAAGTGCCACCTTGGCTTCGTCTGTGCTTGTCCTCATGTATCTGATGCATCCTCTGCATTAACAGCTCCCTCTCTGTTTCAGCCCCCAAATGCTCCAAAATGCTGAGTTGATACTCAGCAAGCTCAATAAACTCTTTAAGCTCCCTTTCCAACCCGACATGCGCTTTGTCCAACTCCACTATTGTCTCCATAGCATCCCTATACAAAATCCAGAAACTCTCTTTCTCTTGCACTCCTTTGCCCTTTTCGTATTCAGCCTCCAACCACTTGTTGTTTCTCTGAGAGATTTCTAAAAGCCTCCTCAGACGATGATTCTCTTCATGATATGCTTTGAATTCCCTCGCCCATTCTTCCTGCTTCTCCTTATGGCTTTCCACATTCGCCCTGAGAGCGGCCATTTGCTTTCGGACGATTTCTTGATTATCGTAACTAGCGAGAAGTACGTGTGACAGTAATTCTTTGCTCAAAGTTCCATCCAGTGCTGACCGTGTGAGGTGCTTGTGCAGTCCATCTATATAGGCGTCTCTCGACGTTGGCTTCTTTTTGTTGGACCTCTTTTTCCAGGTTTGCTGTTGTGCCTCTCGGAGAGCCTTCACTCCTGGCAGTCGTATCGTAATACGGGTCTTCGGTAGATCACTGCATCTAGAAAGAGCAGCAGAAAGGTTGGAGATGTGCATATCTGACATGGAGGAAGGAGAGTTGGAATCATCCTCATGAGTCTCGATCAGTTGTGGTTGGAGTAAGAGCCCCCTCATTGCAAGGGTAATATTCTCTTCTTGTTGTGCTTCTACTTTCCCCTGAACCTCAGACACATCTCCCTTGTTTTCCGTCGAGATTACTGAATACTCCTTCTCTATGAAGTGATGGTAAGAGCAGCCAGGGACACCTCTGTCCCTCGGCAGTAGTAACGATGTGGCTGTTGCCATTGTGTATATTGATGCCTGATGCTGGTACCAGCTGATAAGCGAGGGGGTTCTCGTAGTATCTACCTCTCGGTTGGAGAAGTGCTCTTTGATTCTGAGGGTCAAACTTCGATGGTGAAAGTTGGGTTTTGGGAAAATGGTCTGTCGGCCTCAGCTAGCCGTCGTGATGGGTGATATATAGGACGGAAGTAGTCAAATCTCCGTAGGGGATATATATATTAATCGAGAACTTTTTCCTCTGCCTGTACAATACAGTACTCACGTAGATAGTATGAGCTTGATGAGTGACGAGGTAGGTGGAGGCTATCTTGCCAAACCATTTCACATATTCAACTTCACATAGTGACTTTGTACGACTACCTTCTAAGGAATTTCCAAGTAAGGCTAATTATTTCACCGTGGCATATGCACGCCTAGTACAAGCCTCTCGTAGAGAGGTGCACGCCAGGGGATTCCCCAACCGCAAATTTTCTAGCTAAACTTGGCATCTTCAACGTCGCCTTTAAGACGTTCCGCGTCCAGTCAAAAAAATGTAGCAAAGAGCAATGGCGTTTATGAACGCTTTGTTCACACGCGCATATATGTATTCATACCAGCTCATATAGCAATAGTATTAGACTTCTCGAAATCTTGCATCTTTGGTGAAGATGGAAGATGGAATCTGATAAGATTCTGCCTATGATAAAGTCAGTGTGCCGTCTTAAACTGCTGATTTAAGACGCCACGTCCAGCCTCTGTTAGTCTGGTTGGCACAACACCCTCCTGTTGGAGGAGCCTCTGTTGTATTTATTACCATGAACCTGCGCGGGCTTGGCACTGACGAGCTTGGCATTGAAATATGATAAGTATGTGAAGGAAAAGAAGATGGACTGGGAACGGGATAGTCTCGGCACCCGACCCTCGAGCTTGGCATACGGGGAGGCTAGTAAAGACTAGTAAAAGAGGCTAGTATCTAGTATCTTGGCAAAAGGAAGATAATACCGAGAGATGATGTAGTAGATAGAAGAGGAATAAGACTCAACCTTCTTAAGTATGAATAGGAACTTTGATATCCCAATATAATAAAGTTGAACCCAACCCAACCCACTGCGCCATAAACAACAATAGCTAACTAACCAGTTAATATCCATAAAACGTCACTTGTAGTAAACTTGTAGTCTGGTTGGCACACTTGGTGTATATTCAGTTATTATCAATCGAGCTATCTCAGAAGTGTTCAGGGTAATAAATACAACAGAGGCTGGACGTGGCAGCGTCTTAAATCAGCCAGTTTAAGATGGCACACGTGACTCTATTATAGGCAGAATCTTATCAGATTCCATCTTCATCTTCACCAAGATGGAAGAAATCTTCGAGGTATAAATACATATATGCGTGTGTGAACAAAACAAAACGTTCACAAACCCCATTGTTCTTTGCTATTATTTTTGACTGGTCTTAAAAGAGAACTATTGAAGACGCCAAGCTTAGCGAAGAACCCCTTGGCAGGAGGGTCTTGGCATGAGACTAGGTGGTGCACATGTCAAATCCCACATTTTTAGCTTATGTAACCCCTGCATGCCACGGTGAATTATTTTACTGGTCCATGAGACTAACTGGACCTGGCGCTCGACCCTTGAGCTCCAATATATTACCTGTACTCGGTGAGCTATACTTAGAATGCATATATCCATTACAAGAACATATAATATGGATATATATATTTTTATATATTTTACAGGTAATAATGTTCTCACTCAAATTACATTGTCGGCGATTCAATTTATGAATGGAAATTGACGAGTTTGAATAGCGGAATACATATTCAGATCAATATATGGGAGTGAGTTAAGCTGTTAATTCTCTATGATGGTCTTAAGTAGCGAGCACAGCTGAGGACTTTTCCATAAGAGGGCACTTTTGGCCATTTTTGCGGTGTTTTGCGTATAGCGAACAAGGATGGCCTAGAATACAGTCTATAGGGTGGGTTGTTTAGCAGTGTGAGGGAGCTCAAGGACGATAACAATATGTCATGGGAATACAAAGGCAGCTATTCAAACAATCCATGATCTATGTATCTCGTTTATCAGCTTATCTTAGGGAGCTAGTGAAGCTTGCAGCTGGCCTACCGTAACGTGTCATCTAAGAGGACATACTATTTTTTAACAGGGTCCACGTGATACACGAAGCTGGAGCAGGCTTTCACACTATACCTGCCAAAGGAGACATCCTGTCCTCTCAGAAAGAGCTGTGCAAATCGCGCTGATCGTGTACTGAACCTGTTTGACTTCTCTACATGCATAATTGAACAAACCTTATCTTTGCAGCGGCACTAGCTGGCGATCTACTAATCATAGTTACTGATCATAATATAACGAGATCATAAAACTTGGAAGGTAATATTGTGTACGGAGTATTGATGCCGTATCACCGCTCGAGGCCGATATGGCTCCAATACTAGATATATGATATAATCATGAATTCTCAATTGCACTCCTTTTCATTTGAGTTGCATCTAGAAGCCTCTCTTCTTGAACGCTTTCGCATATACATATATTAATTTGATAGGATCGCCAACTATGAAACCAATCAATATCGATTATTGAATATCAAAAGAATGTAAGAATAAATAGATGCCTCCATAAGACATCAGTGGTACAGCACTGCTTAATGTGTTGCCAGGGGTCCTGTTTTCGCTCCTTCACACCAACAACTCAAGCTTGCGCTTTGAATAGTAGTACAATTCGCTCCCTATGTAGATGAATTCACTCAAATTTACACTTTGCGATTGATTTATCTCACCCTTCAAGGCCCGGTCCCCATGACCTACAAAGTTCGCTCGCCGCTCGAAGTCATTCGGTGCCGGGGTAAGCTGCCGAGGCTCTCAAGTTGTCTAATAATAGCCACTATTTCCCGAGGATGATTCCTTCTATGGTATAGCGTCCGCAGGATGCCTGATTAGTTCCCGCGCCAAGCTTAAACGGGTAAATTGTTACTTCTGAAGTGCATAGTCTGGTTGGCACAACACCCTCGGTACCCGGGAAATGCACATCGGATGACGTTTGGCAGGTGACACAGTGAGAACTCTCATCATTGCAATAGAATACATCAAATGGTGTTAAGTAAGGTTAGTTGTAGGATGCTCAAAACGACCAAAATGAGAGTGCCACTCACTGCCAATAGTCAAGTATCAATAATTTTGCACAAGTAGAACAGAATCTAACTGAAGGTGACGTTGGATAGTGTTGGTGGTCACGATTCATGCCTAAAGGGGGTTCGATGACATTTTGACAGAGGGTAACAGCATATATATGGTCATGGATAGACACAGGCTGGATCATATATACACTTGATTCTGTCATCCATGTTTATGGAGTATGCTTAAACTTCAAGGCAAACATTTGGAACTTGTTGACACCTATGTATAGTTAACTTTAACAATTCATATGTGTAACCAAGGCACACAATAGAATGTTTTCCCGCTTGGCCTCAAATTGTCCAGCCGAGTATTCCGGTGGTGGTCATTATTTTTTATGGATTTGTGATGATCATCAGTATCCACTCAATTCGGAGAACTTCACCCTACTGGAGCTCTCACCAAACCATCAAGGAAGTGTGCTTTTGGTATCAAGATAGCAGGAACCGATATCACAACAGATGGGGGAACGAATCAAAATATATGGAGTGTTTCAACTTTAACTTTCACCCGGGAAGATATGTCGTGCCTTGAAGTTTGGCGGATTGTGCTTGTTTATACTCCCTAAATAAATTGAGTAATAGGTGTGGATAGCGCGAGACTAGGTATGAACTCACCTGCCGTTAGTCGACACTATCGAAGTATTTACTCACAACTATCTGTCGTACGCCCCAGCTGACATCGTGTGACTAAAGATAGTTACGCCGCTCCGACCAAAATTGAATCGAACCCCCTATATAGTAGAATATTCATCTCCCCTGTCCCTGCACACCCCGCATGAATTTTGACCTAATCCGGGCATGTTATTGAAGTCGTTGGACCCACTTTACCTCATCTATCCGTACCTTGAGAATATATCGATCACAACCTAATTAAGTATCGAAATCCCCCATCAGTGGCTGTGAAGCCGAAAGGGAGCTCAGTTCTATTAACGTAGTTAGTGATGAGCGGGTATAAAGATGCTCGTAATGCCCACATTGTTCCCTTCCCTCCTCATCACACACATCCCAGTGATATCCCGTCTTACTCAAAAGCTTCTCGCTCATCTAGCTATCCTATATATATATTTTGCATTCGTGAAGAGAAAAGTGACTTCCACTCGCTTCCTCATTTTCAGAAAACACCTTTTGTTTCTACAAAACAGCCAAAATGAAGTTCATTACCATTGCTGCTACCCTCCTCTCCGTCATCACTCCCCTCGTCTCTGCAGACACAGCAGCCTGGGACTCAACCTATGACAATGGATCCCTCAGTACTCTCTCTGTTGCGTGTTCTGACGGCCCAAACGGACTCTACACCAAGGGATACCCAACACTCAGCACAGTTCCAAATTTTCCACTGGTTGGTGCTGCACCAACCATTGCCGGATGGAATAGCCCTAACTGCGGAAAATGCTTTGCTGTAACCTATAATGGCAACACAGTTTATATTACTGGAGTCGATACTAGTAGGAGTACAACGAACTTTGTCTTGAGCAAAGCTGCGTTGAATAAGCTTACAGGTGGTTTGGCGGATCAACTTGGGAGAGTCACTGTTACCTGGTCCCAATTACCGTCTGGAGCGAACTGTAAGATGCCATAATTGGTTAGTTGCCTTCCTAAGATCCTGATATTAACGTCCTGAAGTTCTAACATATGGCGGTTTATTATAGGGTCTAGCTAGACTTAAATACCATCGTGGTTTGAGCATGCTGTAGGGAGGCAGCTCACTCCTGTATGTGTAGAGGGTGGTCTATGGACAGTAGTGGTAGGTGGAGGGTAAAAAAAAGAGATTAGTTTGAGAAGGCTGAGCGAGGTGGTAGTTTTGGGCTCTGAGGGGTATATTTGTCAAGGGTGATGAGAATTTAATTGCGTGGAGAGTGTTTGGAGGGTTTTGCATATGTATATGGCTTTGGAGTTTGTCTGTCCTTACCTAAATACAATTCTTGCGCATGAAAATTTCCCGATTTTCAGAAGTTTAGGTTTCTGATTTGTCGAATTTCCTGAGTATTATTTTCTACACAATTTTTTCTCCCTCCTCAATAGCAGTAATGTGATATGATGGGTGATGGGTGACAGATGTCTCAAAGACAAGTTGGAGTCGTCCTTTGAAATGGCGAGGCTGGGTGAAACGACTTGATTGGAGAAAATATCCGACTCGACAACATAGTTAATACAGGAACTTGGGTAACCTGTTATAGAACTTGTGTACTTGTGGCAAATTACTACTAGGCATATGAGCACTATATACTATGAAGTGAGTGCCATATTCAAAACTTATTGGTGATAAATGATATGAATTTCCTTAACAGCAAGGCTGATAAGCTTCCAGCATAAGTGCTAAGCGGTTTTAGATCTCGTAACTATCTCTTAGGCCTTAATCCCAGAATTATTTTATCACTGGGTCTTACCGTCTCTTTGCCCACAAATGACAGTTTCAACACTTGCAAAACTCGCAATGCTAGCCTACCTGATAATATATTAGTTGATAATATATATATATTGTTAATGCTTTACATTGACATAATAGTTAAAACCCTGCTGTGATTAACTTAGGTAAATTTGATCTCTAATTTCTTCCGAGTCCTAAGACATCAGATCCGAATTTCCCAATCTTCTATGCTTAGTACCATCCTCGTACAGGTGTTGCAATTGTTGTAGTAGCCGTAGTCCTAGGAGCGCTTGTCACTGACGGTGTAGTCTCCGTTAATGTTGAGGTCGCTGTGGCGGTGAACGGGCTACTAGTAGCGCCTGAGGTTGGGGACGAAGTTCCGGTTATGATACCGCCGACTGCTCCTATGCCTGTGCCAGATCCTAACAGAGTAGAGCTATATATTCCCTCCCTAATTAGTATGATAACTTGGAAAGAAATAGGGAGCGGAATAGTAAGCATTTACACTACAACGGTAATATCAACAGAGCTAGTCGAATCGGTATGGGTATTCGTAGAGGTGGTGGTTACAGTCGTTGCAGGTACACTTAAACGGACAGTTTAGCCTTTCATTTTCGCGAATCGTCCACGTAGTGAGCACTTACGTATAGGTAGTGGAAGCATTTGCTGTCTCCGTCATTGTAGATGTTATAACGACCGTGGATGATGCTGGGGCAGTAGTATCAGTGACCGTCACTGTGACAGTTCCCTCACCCCCACCACCACCAAGAGGAACCACTACCCCAGTTGCAGGTGGCATGGTGCCCGAAGTTGCCGTTACAGTTGAAGTCGTGGGTGCTGTCCCAGGAGACACTGATGCCAATACCTGACTGCACGCTGACGCAATGGCTGGTGCTTGGTATTGATATAGCTGTTGTGGAACCTGAATGCCGTTGATAGTATAATTTGCTAGCACATGACCAGTATTGTTATTGTAACTAATATTGGAGACAAAGTTTCCTGTCCCACTATTAATATCGGTATCACTTTCGGTTTGATTGAATGTGGAGCTTTGGTTATTGCTGTCACTTTGGCGCTTGCGGCGTCTAGTAATGGCCCTGACTTTCCCTGTGGTGGTATCTTTCGTGGTTGAAGATGAGGAGGGAGAAAGAGTTGGAAGTAAGCCGCTGAGGCGAGATGACAACTCGCTGGAAATATCGTTTCGGATATCCGATCGTAGTTGGCTGGTAAATTGATTGTACAAGCGATCACGCTTATAAAGCTCTTGCGGAGCGACAGTAGGCGCAGCAGTGAGTGTGACGACTAGAAATTCGAGTTAGTAATTCAAAATCAACATAGACACGTAAATTACTTACTACTTGTCACTGTGGTTGCTGGTACATCAACGGAAGTAGATACGACTTAATAAAACGTGGTCAGTACTATCCACTTAGGGACGGTAGTAATTTAGATACGTACTACTTGTGCCTGAAGAGACAGTTGCTACCGCAATAGGGGAGACCGTTTGTGATGAGGTAGTAACTAGAGGAGTTACACTGTATTGAGAGAAAATTTTAGCATCAGATCTAGACTGGGCTGGATTATTTTCTCACGTTGTTGTTACGGTAGTTTCAGCACCACCCGAGGTATTTCCTAAATTATCACCACCACCACCACCCTCCCCAACCCCAAGACCGTAGGTTACCTGAAATACTGAATTGCAAAATCCTATATAATGATATTAATATAGGGTCAAATCTATGGGACAATAAAAACCTACCGGTGAGGTTATTGTTACGTATTGCGCTGGCAGCTGCCTGGCTGTCTCCATTCTGGCCAATACTCGGTCCATTTTGCGGGGCTAGTTTGGACCCAGTCAGATGTTTTCTTTTTCCAAAGAGTGCTTTCTGAATGAAGCTCACAGATGTCTTGGGCTCTTGGATACCCTACGGCAACCTTTGCTGCAGCAAGTACAAAGACGAGAAGGCGCTCAAATTGCATAATGTCTGCTGTGAAAAAATAAATGTAGGAGGATCGAAGGGTCTAATAAAAAGATGTATTTGTGCAGTGGAGCAATTTGTGTGGAGCAGGTTAATAGGCCTCAGTTCGATACTGTCAATATATATATATGTTTTGTGTTCTAGATTCCATCCATATCCTACTTAACTGCGTCATGATGTATCTCATACCACAAACAAGCCACTCAAGCAACCGATGACAACGGAGAGCGTTAGTAGTGCTCCCATAAGCGTGCTATTTGGCGTGTAGAGTTCCTAGGTAGGAGTTTTGTGGGTTTAGTGATTCAGCTAGTTGGCTCTGTTTGTGTAAGTTACTCGATATGACGTCTAATATTGAGGTCGGTGGCTCAGGGTAAGCAACGTTTTTGGGTTGAGGCTTTTACGCCAAGGCCAATGCAAATATTCTATCAAAGGGCTAAAAAGCAGAAGTTTTGTCCTAGTTCTCTTAAACTCGTTTATTTACCCATGCCGTTGAACCCGTAATACCAAAAGCCCGCCTCCTTAACTTCAGCCCACTTTTCTTCCGTGATTCCGCATCCAAGTTCTTATCATCTAGTTTCGCTTCAATTGTGACCGGATCTCCAGGACAAATGTCAGAGCCATTCCCCCTTCCCCATATCACCCCATCCACAACATTATCCAAAAGCCTTTCACTGGTTTCTTGACTCTCACTTTGATTCTTCCAATCAGACTCCCTTGGAAATCCTCAACATAAGTTGTCGTTACTTCAACCCCCCTATCGGAAGCAGCAAAGTCGTAATGTTTCAAAGGCTGTGGCCAATCAGTGTGGCGAGCGATAGTATTCCCACCTACGTCCGCAATCATAACATGTACCGCACAAGTACGCGGTGTGGCCTCAACGAAATCACCTTGCCAAATCTCTGTAGTCCCATTAGATGCAATAGATGCAGAGCCACCTTTCTTGGTTTCAAAAACAGTCTCTGGTTTGCCAGAATCCATATCAATATAATTGACCTTCAAAGTCCAACCCAGCTTATTGAAGTCCAGATCAATGATCTTCTTGTTTGCGACCCAGACAACAACAGTGCTTTTCCGCTCAGGGAAGACATGAGGTGTACTATGAATAGCAAACTTCCCGTCGGTCATTGCTCGCTTGGCCGTCTTATTATTCACCAAGGCCTCTACTTTGCCATTTGGTTTGGGATCAGGCGATGTTGTCCGTTCCATTCCCACGGCGACTTCCTCCAATGCCCTCGCGATCGCGTATAAAGCTGGTTTCGGCCGGAGGAAATAATCCACTAATGCCCAGGATGTAACTGGCCAGACATCATTTAACTGCCATACTAACGCTCCACCACCAAACCTCCCTTCCTCTTTTGTAGTTGGATTTCCTCCCCAGAGCCGTCTCCAGCCACGGTATGCATAATCCATAGCTTCCGATTGCAGAAGTTGACTGAGGTGTACATATTCTTCGTATGTGTTGAAGCTTACCCGGAAATTCTCACCCAAGAGTGCCATGAAACGTTTTTCGAAGGAATGAGCCCGTTGGTGATGCTCACTTGAGAAACTCTGCGGATGGAATTCTGGATCTTTAGATGCAGACTCCATATCAGGGTGGCGAGTTCGGAAAGAATGATTGAGTGATGGTTGACAATGCCGGTAGGAAGTCATGCCGAATTCAGAGTTAAAGCGGCCACCAAGCTGATTATACCTTTCGTAAGGAGACCCGACTCCTCCCCATACTTATATTTTCCCTGTTAACAACATAAAGGTATGAGCTAAAAGTTTCTCACCATTCCATTGATGTATATCTCCGATAGTTCTATCTGTGCTAGCTTCTCCACCCCATGGACTACCTGGCCAATAGACAATTCTTCCCATGCCAGTACTCAATTCATTTCCCTGTCCGTTAAAACCATCTACCCCAGCCCAACCAGTTCCATACTCTTCACCAATAATGCTGGGAAAGGATCTTTCATACAACCATCTACTTGGAAAGCTCCCCTTCTTCCAATTCTCACCATCCTCTCCGGGATCTTCCCCTTGGTCATAACTTAGCTCTTCATCGGCGACCTGGTAGTCCTCATTGTTCCCAGCCCAGATTATCAAACTAGGCCTATTCACAAGCCCTCTATCCGTGATTTGGTGGCGAAGCTCAGCCTCAATGGATTTCTCCCATTCAAGAATGTTTGCAGGATAGTCTCCACAGGCGAGACAGACATCTTGCCACACTAAAATTCCGAGTTCGTCACAAATATCATAAAAATCATCTGGTTCGTAGATTCCTCCTCCCCATACTCTAATCATGTTCTGGTTTCCTATATCATGCGCGAGGGATTTCATCAAATTTGTCAACCTCTGCCTGGAGACGCGGGGGAGAAAGGAGTCTGCGGGAATTCTTACTACTACCCATGAAAATAGGGATATGATTGATTTTGAAATAAAACGATCGACCTCCGGATACTGGGTTGAGTGGGGAACTATTCAAGTCGTCCTGGACAAGCTCGACATAACAGAACCCCGTTTTAATCACCCTTAGAGTCTAACAATATATCGCCCAAGCTTAAATTGAAGTCCACCATATACAAGTTCTGGGCGCCGTATCCTGTTGGGGTTCCATAACTCTGGGTTTTCAAGTTCAAAAAACCATCAAACTGGCTGAGAGTTTCTGGCGGATCGTATGAGGGAGCATATATCTTGGTGTGAAAGGTCAAACCTTTCGGAGAGGTCAACATCACCTTCATCTCGAAGTCTGCCCAACTTCTTTGAGGAATTGACTGTACAATAACCTTGAAGTAGATTCCTAACACGGAGAGATCTCCAGAGCGGAATTGTGGGATAACGACTGTTGATAGTATTCTTGCAGTGTAGTAATATATATATGGTAATAGGTCTCCATGGTCCACTGGTTACTAGAGATGGACCCCAATCCCAGCCCTTAGTGAATCACATTGTTAGCGAAGACTCCAGCTACCTGAGTGCTCAATCTTGTTCCAGTTTGGGAACTGTGATACTTACAAAATGATATTGTGCTTTTCTCAAAAAGTTCCGGCAGTAATGCCCGTTCCATGTCACTCTCTCTCCTCCGTTGGCTTCCATAATTTTTATTCCCAGCCCTCATAGGACTTTCAAAAACTATCTCTAATTCGTTTTTGGCCTTCATATCGGAATTGAGTACCGCTGGAATTTCGTATGCAAGAAACATGTTGTTCGTTCTTCAATGAGACAACAACGTCAACTAGCGGTCATAGGAGCGAGGAAATTTTGGATGAATACTTGCCTTTTTATCTCCTGACTGTTGATCCTTATTACTCCAAATGTGTCCAAGCCCTCACAGACAAGCTCCATGATCACCGGCCTACCGGCAAAAACATCATCTCTCCAGTTCTCTTCAACCTCGAAATGCGTCTTATAGCTCCAGTCCCTGTCATGAACCCATTGAACGTCTCTCTCATTCACTCCAACGAGTGGGTCTGAAATAAGCCCACTTTTTATCTGATCCAGGTGCACATTCGTGGGAATGGCGGTCTCGGTAGGGACCAGGTGGCCGTCGATGCCTGGGTCTGGGTAAGACTGAAAAGTGAACCGGGTTAAAGGAACACTCTTAGTAGCACGGTGGTTAGACATTGCAAAGTTAAGGCGTCCAATTCTCTTTGAAATGGGCTACTTTCTGTACTTAGGTATGCGAAATTGTGGAACAGAGGGATATCGGAGTTGTGTGCACTTTCTATAGGAGCACCCCATCCAGATATATGTACTCGGGGATGGTCTTTCCTCCGCATTACATACTTCTTGGTATGCGGCTGGTTAATCAAACAGGATTTCCAACCCCATCAACCTTCATGTAGATACCCCACTCAACCTCGCATATGTACCATGCCTCAACCAGCGGGATAAATCGGGAAGCAGTCAGCAGATCAGAGACCGGGCCAACTACCTAAGTTGTATGCATAACAAAGATGCTAAACTAATTTTGTCCAAAGACCGTGGTCTCGGCAAAATGATATCAGAGGGGTTTTAGGGCTAGGGACTTCCCAACACCAAGATACCGGTAGCCTTATTAATGAGTAGAAGTACACCAACAATTCGCCAGACTCTTTTCGCCCATACAAATAGTCTGGTTGTCATATCAATATGCACCAACATGCGCGTAGCAGCCACACTAATTTTAGCTGCGTTCGCTTCCAGACTACCTTAAACTCGATTATCTTGTTAAGCTGTCAGGCTACTTCACCCCTTGATTTTCTAGATCGAACTATTGGCCTTCATAACCATAGCACTAGCAACATTATTATTTGGAGGCGGCTAGAGAGGAAGAGAAAGTTCTCATCATGACAGACTCAGAAGCCGCGATTATGGCTATTGTCAATGCATGCAAGTCTCTAGATGCGAGGACCGAAGATTTGGAGTTGGTAGCTGGTGAGATCGGGAGAAGGCAGGAGCTGGTAGGAGAAGAGGCAGTAAGGTTTGGATGAGTGACGGCCCATGTCGGATTATTCGGTAATAAGGAAGCTGATAGACTGGCGAAACAAGGTGCCACATCAGAAGTAAGGGGAGTCATAATGGAGGCGGGGTTTAAGCAGCCATGGAATAGGAGGAGGCAGGCGAGTAGAAGGATGGTCGGAATGGGTATGGGAAGGGCCTTAAAGTGGAACAGGAAAGCTTTGGTCAACTATGCCCGGAAAAGGGAAACTGTGGGAAACTGTAAGTGTGTTCCTGACCCGATGGTCCAGCCTTCATGTAGATTTTGCAAGATGGTTCCGGAAACAGGAAAGCATGTCGTTTTATCCCATACTGCCTGAGAGTGGATCGGCAGGAGGTGGAGTAAGTGACGATAGGATGGGTGGTTGCGGAAGGAAGGATAGGGACAAGGAAGTCATAGTGGATTTGGTCGAGATTTTTTAACTAATCTTAACCTTACCTAGGGGGATTGGGAATTGGAGGCTCGGGAGCTGGACTCGCTTCTTGTACCGAAAGCTAAGGTCGAGCCTTAATAGGGGAAGCTTGGGGACCCTGTCATGACCTGAGGTCGATCGCGGTGTAGACTTTTAAAAAAGAAAAAGCATCATTATTGGGCATGCGTATTTTGGGCATGTACCTAGTACCTACTCAGGTAATGATATAGAGGGCGAGTAAGTCTTTTGAAGTACCTTGAAGTGAAGAGTACTAAATATTTCTTCACAGTAACGTCAGTAGTTAAAAGAAGTGATTAACTAAATAATCAATTGAATTGACAGATTATGCACTAGGTGACAAATAAGATGCATGGAATATCATTCTCCTGAACACATACAAAATTCTCCAATATGCATCGTTTGGCCCTCTTTGTGCAGGGAAGGGTATGGAACTGGTGACAACATGACGCAGATTTGCTTTCCTGAAACTAGCGCGGAGCAAAGAACACACTGAAAGGTATGGAATGGATACTTGGGGTCTTGATGTTTCTGGAGATTTGGGAAACAGCTTTCATAAGTCAGAACTTACACTTCTTAGTTCAGGTTCAGAATAAAAAACCAAACCCTTGTATTAACATCTAACACTATGGCTGCATGGAACCTCCTTTGGACTTGCCGTCCTCCCAAAGTGAGTCCCCAGCGGTATGGTACAGTCCCAAAGCTACATTACCTACGTAAAGGACGAAATATAATTCCACAACGAATCAGTACAAACAGTTCGCAAGTTAAAAGGATTGTCCACTAATCTCCCCCCAAAAAATAACAAAAGGCAGCTCTAGATCACTTTTACAAAGGGCTCCAGGATCAAAGCAAGCTGCTCGACCTCAACTAGTGTCTCCGCCCTACTACATCCAACGGAAAGATATTGACGATCATTTACGAGATGTTCACGAGGAAAAGCTTACCGTACTGCTGCACTTGTAATCCTACCCTCAACAGCGGGGTCTATGATAGCGCCAAATATTCTGGAGACGTCAAGTTTGGCATCACCACTATGTTTATGGTGCCGCAATGACTAAATATGTAACTCGGAAGGATCAACAAACATTTCTATGAAGATCAACGTTAAGAATATGGGAAATTAACCACGTATTGAGCAGCCTATAGGCAATGGGGATGGATTTCAAGCACGCTTCCAGAGGTTCATTGCCTGGGGAACCTAGTATCTCTGGAGCTGCAACGAAAACTATTTCACTTACCTCGCCTCAATGAGACTCCCTAAACCCAATTTCTTTCTTAAAAAACTCATTTCTCATATGCTGTCCCAGTAAGTACGTACAAAGCAGCACCTAGCATACAGTGGCCTGCTTAGTTTTCTGGCGTTGTGTATCTGTTCCGGGCCACCTGCGAGAACAAAATATTCGCGAGAGGCCTGGCTGGCGGATGGGCCGGGCCCTTGCGAGAGCTACTAATTGTCTCGCAGCTGGACCGGGCCAGCCAGGAGAACTTGGAGCTCATAATTGCCTAACAGAGTAAAAATCTAGATATGTTCTGGGCCGCTCGCGGGCAATGTATTCAATCACTGGATCTGGTACATAACGCACTTGAATTAATAACAATATACCTAACTACACCTATATCAAATATATAGAACTAGGCTATCATTGATCCCGGCGCAGGAAGTATCGGCCAGAAGCTGGCCTGGGAGCTGTGGGATGTGTCTTATATTTTATATATATGTATATTTTTTTAGTGGGACGTGTAACAGCCGCGTCTTCGATTGGGATCTCCTTACAGTGCTTAACCAACGTACTTTTGGCCCAATTATTCCATAATATTGTTGCCCAATATTATTTGATGTACTTTTCCTGACCTCCATGAGGAATTGCACAATGCGTATTAGATATCACACCAAAAGTTCCCAGTCATGAAGAACCCGAAGCTCTCTTCCGGTATCATCTCTATAACAAAGTTTTTCATCTTCATCCAAATAAAACTTCCGCAAACCTCGAAAGCGAGATTTCTTTTCATTTCTGCTCAGTTTTGGGCCATTGCCTAAATCTTGAGCCTGTAAAATCCATCCTTTATATTGATCATAGCGAGTATCATCACACAAGCGATGTAGAGTACCTATCACGTAGGTACTAATGAAAGGCTTCTTGTGTTCCACTGGTAAAAGATTCCATGGGTTGGAGATTTGTAACTCTAGCTGGCGCTCGGGAGAAGCCTACAACTAGGCCTGGCGCATTGCCTGATGCTTGAGTTGCGGATATAACGAAAATGAATGGTAGAGTAGTAAGATAGAGTAGTAAGGTAGAAAGGTAAATAAAATTGTAGAAAACTAAGGGTAGGTGTTGTAATGTATTGATATTAAGGAATGAATAAATCTCACAATACCGGTTCTCAGCTAGGCTTTTAAACTAGGAATACGGTGCTTAGCATCGACGGACTGCCTACCCCAGGTCAATATCATATGTCGGACCTATTATCTCAACATTAGATTTATTTACCGAATCCAGTAATTAGATTAATTGCCCGCGAGGGGCATAGTGGGTATGCCGCAACATATATAGTAGATATAAAGAAGTGAGGAACGCAATGAAGTGAAGTCGTGGAAAATATATGGACGAACTAAGCAGAAGAGCCTGCAACATGAACTGTGTCTTCTTGATAAGTAGAGGCGGAGGAGGACGGACTGGATATTTGTAGGATAACATCGGGTAGTGCATTCTGGCTCAACTGCATACGTTTAAAACAGCGACGGGTTTAACAATTGGCTTTCGCCGTATATTGGCAGATGGCTTCGTAAGGGTACTTCGTGATGTAGCCTCCCTTGATGACAAGCGGTTTATGTTGTATATTTGTCAACTGAGCTAACTCTGGATGTGTAAAATTTTTTTGGAAGCGGCTGTAGTTGTAAAATAGCGATCGACGACGTTCATGGATAGTCAACAGTTGTTATCACTCAGAATGAGGCTTTGAATAATCTTATAAAACAACCGCTTTGCCTTTGTGCATGGCGACCAATTCTAGGAATATATACTGAAACGAATTCTCCAACTTCAAATTCAGCTATCTCATGGGTTTCGCTGTATTTGATGCTCGTACGAGCTCGAGAGGCATTACCCTGAACTCGCTCAAGCTTGGAGATGTATCAAGGTGAGCAGAAGCAAGGGACTGAAAACCACTTGGGTGAATTTCTAAAGCTTCTTCCTGATCTGGCGCTGTATTGTGAGAGCTCAATAAGTTCTCATCGGAAGCGGAAACACTACTTAATAAGGATGACTCATCGTCTTTGTTCCTCTGAATCATCAGGTTGACCATCTGAGCGACAAATAAGGCGTAGTAGTGGAATCTCATCCCCACTTTCAGCATGAAGTGTTTCTCTTCGTTGTAATTCTGGTAGCGGCAACGTAGTATGCTTTGTTTAGAATACAACCTCATGGGGAGTAGTATGTGTCAGCTCATTGCTGCATGTACCTAAAAAAACCATTAGAATTATATATTAGATCCCAGTAAGGAGGCCAAGAGGAGCCACCCGGAAACCCGGGTGGACTTACTTGAGTGGTCAAATTCAACAAATGCTTAACATCACATTTCCTCTCACGCATTGAGGTCTGCAACTTGGCCAGTTGTTGCCGCGCCATTCTCGTGAATCAATAAGCACTTCAATGAGATAGGTACATAAATTAGACACACAAGTAGTTGTTGCATCAATATCGGTTATGTAGGCACTAGTTCAGTGACATGAACGATTATACAATAACCGAATGAGGCAGACAGCACCTGAAACAAAATTTACTAGACTATAATAGGGATAGTATATGCAACCTCTGGTGAATGACCAGATTCACACTCAAAATTTCTGCGTTGATGAACTGTGCACAAAGTTACGACTGGGATTCTCCATATATAAAGAGGAACGTGGTTAACGTTGGCTTCAATCTCGCTCCCGAGGTTCATGTTTGTATGGAAGGGATGCCGAGTAGGCTTGGGCACAAGACAAGATGTCTCGAGACGTCCCGAGACTTCTATTTTCATTGGCTGCGGCATGCAGATATTTGTGAGTTTGAATATGATTATGATTCTATTGGGTGCTCTATGTCCAAAAGTCTTGAGACTACGCCTGGGCATGAGCCGAGCCGGCTCGAGCCCGGAGGTCGTTGTAACCGCGAAATACCGAAGGTACCCGGTGAGTGGAAATCTTCAAAATGCGTTGCAGTTCCACCCTTTCCTCTTTTTTTTCTTTCTCAATAACACAACCTCCTCCGGCAGTCCTGGAGTTCATTTCCTCCCTTTTAAATTTACAACTATAATCGCTCCATTTCCGACATAACCAAACACGCCTACCAACACAAGAGGAGGAAACTGCACAAATTGATGAAATCACCGCTGTATCTCGCTATGGTTGAAACCTACCATTTGCTCGGTTACGACAATATTGCAGTCCTATGTATCGTCCGATTTCGCAGCCGACTTTAGGTGGACGATGAAGGTTGAAATTGATTCTGTCCATTTCCACGTCTGTTTATTTCCATATTTCTGCGTCTTTGATTTTTTTCATGACCTATACAGATATGTAGCGTACGCAGTTATCTATTTACTCTTGCAATTCTCGCGAGCCGGCTCGTGCCCAGGCCTACTTGAGACCAGGCTTAATGCCGAGAATTTCAGAATGGGTCTAATTCCTAGTTTGTGCGGGCTTGGGAGCGAATAGGAAATTATTCACAGGCCTGTTTCATGCAAAGAACTTCTGACCTTGTTTGATCTCCTAACAGAATTCTAAACAAGCGATTCTGGGATAACGAGAGTTCTTATTGAAATTAAATTCAGGGGTGCCTCAGCCATCTGCTGTTCGCTGGTGTTTAGTGTAGTTAGAGTGTTGTGTGTTATGATGAAGCGCTGTGTCGTTGTAGTTCAGTTAGCTATAGCTAGCCTGCATTTTTCTTTGATATTCCTTACTCCTATTCGGTCGGACCATGAGGAGCCACCCCGAAGCCCGGGTGGATTCAGGACAAAGCAAGTTCTGGGTGCCATGTGAGCTAAGGTGTCTTTTTAGCAAGAGTTCTGCTATTTCGCATTCGATGCCACTTTTTCCTTCCTCGCCCTCCGCTATCTTGACTACGCTCGACACCGCTGAACTGGAGTCTGATAGAGTATGCAGCATGGTGCTGTCTCGGTGATGTCGAAGAGCTAGTAGGATGGCTTAGGCGTTTCTGCATCGGCCACTGTAGACTCCTGTCCTAGATATTCATGTCCTTTCAGTGGTGGGTTGTTTCTCCGTTGGTTGTTTCTCCAATCCTTGGAGAAGAAGGCTGCGGCTGTGTCTCCTGCTCTTCCTGTGCCGTCCGTGTAGCATACTCGCCATCCCTCTTCCATTAAATTGCCTATCTTAGCTGCCCATCCTACCAAGGAAGTAGAGTATGGGTCCGATGGTTCGTAAGCTAGCCTACATTGCTTGGTGCATAGCGTGCACTAGCCACTGGCCGGTGCCGGTGAGTTTGGCCTGCCCGGAAACATCCGGTTCCCTCGGCCATGTCACTCCTGTAGGTATGCTTAAGGGCAACTACTGAATACATGAAAAGCTCCGGAAAAACTAATAAATGATGTATTGACATGGTTCACGGTTAATGGCCCTCGTGTCCTATGTGCGTGAGGAGATGTGGGCCTGGGGTGGAAGGTGAATGAATTGTCTTCCTTAAAAGTTTGCAATTTGTTTGATTTCTCTACAAATTATTCCGTATTTATGTTTTCCTATGATTTGTGGAGGCGTTGTCTTTATGGTAAAGTACATATTTTTATAGCTCTTTAATTTCCTTCTCAAACCACTTAATTCCCCCCAAAAAAACTCGGTACTCGTATGCAACATCCTTCGGGACGGTATGACGAGCCCGTGCGTGCTATATATTACTCGTACGGAGTATGCAACTTACATATAAGGGGCCACCCGAGTGGATTATAGTTCCTTGAGATCTCGATGAAGTGCAACCAGTCTGTAGAGTTGCTATATTCAGGTGTTCGAGATCAATGGAAGAATGCACATTTAATATTTGTTCCAGTACTCCGTACATACCTTAAGTCGCCAGACTAACCTCGACTATGAACAGAAAGTGGCGGGAATTCAGTGAGTCATGTGATCTGGTAGCCTGGAAGCTACTTAATTATAGTCTGGTTACTTAATTAGTGCCGGATCACTGCCGTATTAGGTATAAGTCCTAAAGCAGTACTTTTTGCTGGTGCATGCATATGAGTCGCTATATGCCACTTTAATAGCTGATGCCTGAGGTCGCGTCCCCTACAACCAGGCCACTCGGGCCCCCCTTGGGACTCGCCCCAGGATTTCTGTCTTCCCCGGTCGCGAACGCATCCGTCAAGTTGTGCTTCGTCCTGTTCCTATATCCCACCACTTTTACAGGGCTTCGACGTGTCTTTACTATCCTATTAAGCACCTATGCGTTGTCACGAACAGGATCACCTAACTTAACAGGCTGGTTTCGGGCCTTACCTACCTGCGCATGCACCCTTAGAAACTTAACAATAACTCATCCTTTCGGTAGCTTCCGGACTCCAAGCTTAAGGCCACATCTTGTTCGATGATTTCAGTACGTCCACGTATATATCCTTACAATCTTGCTGCTTTGGAATAGAGTGCGGGTACGAATCCTCAGTATATTACCGGTAGGGTACGTTGCATTGTTACTGGTGGAGAGACTCAAAATGCTCATTGGTGAGTTGACATCGCTTGAGGGAAGAGTTGACGATACCTGAAGCTGAATATATCAGGAATAGAGCCGGAATTAGATACGTCATCAATGCTCACTAGTTCAATTTCTGAATGTGGCTGCCACCTACGTGTCACTCACAAAGTTGTTTAAAGAGATTGCAACATTGTAGACGGATGCTGTTTGACGTTCCAAATTCAATAGCAGGTGCTTAAGGTTTCAGCAATTTATCGCGGTTCACGGTTGGCTCACCATCGTTTGCGTTGTGCGGGAATTTGCAACGAATCGATTCCAGAATTCACTGGACAAATACTACTGTGAAAGCATATGCATAGGCAGGGTTGTGGCGTTGCTGTTTCACACCGTTGAATTAGTAGCGGCATTGCTTTTCGGTTGTCTTCTATGCATATGAGGGCAAAAGTGTAGAAACGATCCAACGAAAAATATATTCTGATTGGGCAAATACAGGTACCTCCACGAGGAATTCGGAAGTGGATGACGGCGAAGCGACTGTGACTCGTAATATAAGAGTTGGTACAATATATCTCTTTATATTTGATTAAACAATGAGACTAATGCAGCGAGCCTATCAGCTACCCACAAACCTGGATACAGACAATCACTTACAGGGAAACAGTAAGTAGTGACATGGTTGACTGGTACAGGGCAGCATGCTGCCTCTACCTACACTGCAGGCGGTAACGTGGCTGAGGCATGTGTCAAACCGAATCCGAGCGACAGGCTGGAATTTTGCTGCATGCACAGGGAATAGAGTGATTTCTGTTTGAAACTAAGCTGAAATCGCACTCGATACCGGTTCCATGGTTTGATTGAGATTCATTATGCCGGTTGGTTTGATAATATTGGGGCTGTACTATCACGGGCTCAAAGTGGGGGCGAAATTCCAGCTGACCCACATTAGGAAATAAACAACGTCAGAGTACTAACTGCTGGAACCAGTGAGAGCCAGTTCAAATATACTGGTCTCAAGGTTGCTACTGAAATTTGTTACAAGTACCTATGTACTAGGATCCTAGCACTTAGAATCTGAAGTATGTAAGTATACCCACTGCGGGGTTGAGCACTTGGCAATTTGCGAAAGACAACAGACCACTGAGACCAGCGGCTAGGCACGCCTGCACGGGCAAAGTGATGTAAGATAGGTCTATCTTGCTGCGTCTCTCAGGGTTAATATGTCTGACCTGGGATTTTAAAAGGAAAACACTTAAATCCGCTGAGCCCGTGGGCTTGATACTTTAGGGCCCTATTCCCAGCTCCTCGAGCAGAAGTTCTCAACAAGTTTGATCCTTGGCCCAAGATGTGACTTATACCTCGAATTTCTATACCCTAGATGAACTTAGCAACAACTTGCTTCCACTGGATCATTGCCACTCCTTTGCCAGTGGACGGCTGCAGGACAAGGGAAGCCTTCCTATTCTTCAGCACAACCTTTATGTTTCCGCGCATATCTGCACAATTGAGCAAAGATACACATTTAATGAGTCTGCCTTGCATGGGGAAGGTGAAAGCCCACAGTAGACGTGAGGCATTCGTACGGTGCCCCTGAGATTCGATGAAGACACCTAACATGGCATACACCCAACCTCGCCCCTCTCACGTGCACCGATTACATCCAGTTTCATCTTCTGCGCAAACTCTAGCATACAAGGTATACTGCAACACGAGGGATAGGCTCGAAATATCCCTATATTTTCGGGGCATAATGTTAACGTTGGAAAGGGCCGCCATGATCAGAATTAGGAAAGGGATAACACCGCCCTACACTTTACTACGCTCAATTACTACATCTCCAAGTTGCTAATACCGGGCCTCAGGTTATTATGATATATTCAACTGAAAATAACAGTACCGATAAGCTGCGCGCACCGTCAAGCTTTTCCTGTGTCTGGGAACTAGCTCCCATACTACGTCTAGCAAAGTCTATCCTATGAATGTCGACAACCCAGACCCCAGCATCCTAGATTTACAGTCGAGGATGTGCCACCAGCAAATTGAGTTCATCTTGATAACTCTATCAGTGATCACGGGGCTGTCAAGGGCCTTGAACGGCACACACCAATTGCAAATAAACGATTGAGTGCCCACAGGCATTCAAAGATCAAAACCCCGGAGAAATGGATCAGGAATACGTTTGAGAAAAGACGTTTTCTAGGTCAGGCGCAGTGAAAAATATCTGTCATGCGGGCTTTTTAGGACATTCTTCAGCTGTGACGACTATTATTTTTCTACAAAGTGGTTTTCCGACGTCGGGCAACCTGATACGTGCGATCTTGTGTCGTGTGCTGACATGTTTGTTCGGTGGGCATCCATATTGATATCGATGCTTAGGGTTCTGCAGCGCTTATTCAATAATTCAAGTGACCTTTTTATTCAAGGACAACTGACACTAAAAGATTGAGATATTGCACTACACTTCAAGAATATTCGCATTGGTCCCCAAAATGACGGGTGATCACTGTGCCCAAGCTCGAATAATTATTATTGACACTACCACCCCTGAAGCCACACCCAAAATAGTAAGTGTTGATTACCACAGATACTGTTATCAACCCACTGATGAGCTCCGCGCATGATTTATGAAGGTAGGATTCTGTGAGCCACTCAATTTCACGACAAAAATAATATTACACATCACCTGAGCAAGCTGTCATAACTAGCTGGTCGAAGCAATGCTCGCAGGGCGACCATACTACATCTACGGAGCACCATGACGAAACACAAAGTGGATACGATTTCATTAAACCCATAGGCGGGAACGTTTTGCTTTTTCCCTCAACACGCCCCTGTCAAGAATTAATCAAGAATTAATGGCAGGCCATTTCAGATCATGCACTTTAGCCACGTCTGCCCACCACGAGAACACGAAGAAGCCCTCCGGAGGTTCGGTCATATTTAAGTGGGGGTGTACATGCAAAGACTCGGCGAAACTAAGTTGGCGGCGCCAGAATCTTAGATGCACAGCCTCAAGATACCCGTTGGTGATGCCGGATTGCGTACGTGGCTAGTTTCTTCAAATCCCGGCACTACTGCAAATGGTCGGCTTGGACAATGCTGACCGGTTTCTCTACGATTAACGCCTCTTTCGCAGCGGTGTTCCGCGTGGTAAGCGTTTCCATTCGCGCACATATGTCATTTCAATGACCCCCAACCATGGAACCGAAGCCTTAATGCTGGCTCCAATACCGAGTTGAAACTACCGCAAGCCGGCACTTCGTCGGAAACGGGATTTTCCCACTTTGAATCGGTAGTACTAAATATGGACTCAACTACTCTAATCGGGGTTTATTGGTATGTGATATCAATCATGATCCTATCAGAGCAGAACACAATACGCTTCCCGTGACCCCCCCGTCGCTTCAGGCCACATACTTGGTACTTTGGTGGGGTTCGACACTTCCCGCTTGGCACCCACCCAAGAGGCCCCGCCTCGTAGAGGAATATTTAGAGTTTATAGCACTGACAAATTGACCGGTGTGAATATAATTCGCCGCATGTCGGTACTTCTTGCACCTTCTATTGGCGCTTCGCATTCTATGTGACCGCCTAAGTTAGTCTTAGTCTGGTTGTCTGCCGATGGCTTCATCTCCTTGAATGCTGGGCCCTTAGCGGCAATGCATAAGGCGTGAAAAGTTGCAGGTACATCCGCCGAGACTACAGGTACGTCACTTACGATACATACAACATGGCATCAAATATCAAAATGTGAGGAAAGCAGAGAAATATGTTAAAAGGTATGCTCTCGAACAGTCGAGAGATCTGCTCATTCGGAACGACGGCCTATTAACCAGACAACGGCCTATCTACATTTTTCCGAAAACCAGATTCTATCTCCTGATACCTATTTTCCCCACCAAAAATCTGCACGTTCGGGGGTACCTACGATGACTTCGAGGCCACGTTCTCCATACTTGGTGTGTCGCCAGTTTCATTTTCAAGGAATGCCCGGACGGACAATTGGCACCAGGCCAGCCACCTTGCAAGATTTGGATGCTCTGGCTGTGCTTGCTCAATCAGCATATGAACGATGTGAGGGCGGCGCAGGGCACGGTGTCTACCAGTTTTGCTGGAACAAACTTCAAAATCCGACTGTCATATACAAAGATGATCTGGAGAGTGTCTTCAAGGACGAAAATAAGCAGATCTATGTCCTCGAAGATACATCTCCTCCAGGCCACGAATTGCTTGCTGCCGCAATTGTTGTTTTCCAATATGACACTGAAGACGGTTGGGAAACGCTAGGGAAATCATACGGGCCTGAATATGCAAGATGGACGCACTATCAAAATGAGATTTCACAAATGCGGCGAGAGTGAGTTGTGTCCTCTAATTAGCTATTGCCTAAACGTGTGCCTGCCATGGTTTCTAACAAATTAATTATTATGAAGCATTGGGACCAATAGACACGTGCATATCCAAGATTTGATCGTCAACCCGCAGTACTCGCACATCGAGACACGTGACCCTCAAAACCCAGAACCTTTCCTTGCAAAGGCCCTCTTCCATTTCATCTATAGCTACCCTGATCAGGTCAAGCACGCTTCAGAAATTACCGCTATTGTGCCAATTATTATTGCATCCTGGCTGTATAGACGACTGGGCTTTGAGGAAGTCCCTGGGGAAGAAAATAGGAAACGGATACATCCACCCGTGGGTGTAACGGATTCGGGGTCTGAATCAGGAATGACATATGTAGATGTGCAGCTCCTGGTGTGGAGAAGGAGAGCATATTCGCCCTAAGCGCTGTAACTGCCAGGTGGATCAACTTCAAGCTTGGGTTTTCCTCGCTCTGATGTCGATGAACTTCATGCCGCTCGCCTATCGCCGGTTGATCAAGGGGTGGACAACCAATTCACTCATTAAATCTGGCTGTTTCCTCTCCTCCTTATCGCCTTGTATGTCTTGGTTATTCATATTATGTTTTTGGTTACTTTGGGTCAACGACAGCTTGAAATATTTCACGAATTTCCTTTATCTGAATTGGGAGCGAGTTCTCCTACCTGTCTTTCATCGCACATTACTTTGTCAGCCCTTCCTAAGCACCCTTCGAATGATGTCTCTTGATCGACCTGTGCGCTCGCTCTTGAGTAATTAGCAGGGACTGCTGGAGTCACAAGAAGGAAGCGCACCAGAAGGCTAGAAAAACATGCAAGAAAATCGAGAGAATAAATTTGTTGATGACTGCAATATCAGTGCTGCCTGGGACTAACAAAAAGTGCATAATTATGATCAAGTACATACAGTTTTTATCAAGGGGCCTATATAGAAAACGCGCAAGCGATCTTTATATCCGATCCTGGGCCCAGAGTACCTTGGTAATTCCGGCCGGTTGATTCGAATTGACCTGATTATCCTCACGTCACTTCTGTCGATTCTGTATGCACGTCTGGCCAGATGTAGAAATAAGGTTTAACCCGTGCCTAGCTCGCGTGGAATGTTCGTATCGGGTAAGTGGAAGCGGGATGTTTGTGAGGATTCAAATTCTAACGTGACCGATGTTGTGCATATGCCTAAGCGTGCAGAATGCATGCGGATGCACGGGATCGGAAACTTGCCTGCAAGAACTAGTGGTGGAGAGTGGTCTAGAGGAACTATTCGCAAAATTAATTGGCATCTACGGACTTGATCTTAAAGATATGTATGTATATATATATATGTATCTATTTATGTACTTGGTATCTCCTATCAGCATGCTATTCTAGGCTTTATAAAACTCGAACTCTAGCTCTTGTATTAAGTAATGTGAACACTCATATATTTCTCACCGTCCCAGGTTATGCTCCCTACCAACACAAAGAGATATATCTGCTATCCCTATCTCAGCCACCTGTAATCCAACAGCACGACTCCTCTCTTGGGTATGGGCCTCAGTTTATGTACCCATGCAAACTATTCCATGAAAAGGCAATTCGGAAAAACCTAAGCTGTAGTATAGTGTGTCAAACGATACAATATCTACTGGTAGTCCCTTCTTGGGGCGACCCACCAAAAAAAAATCCCGATATGCTGAACTACGCGTTGCAGCGCTGTGAACTAGGTCTCCAGAGCGTGCTCAACCATATTGTCTACACTCTTCGGAGTGAGTTGGATCTGGAAATATTCTTCCAGATACAGGATCATAGAAGTATAGGCCGTAGGTTTACGCATGCAGAGCCACGATCGCTTCTCCTCTTCGCCTAGTTTCACAACATGGTACCACAGCCGGTCAGGAATTGCCAAAACACCTCCAATGGATCTTACCTCCTACAAGTGATCTTAGGTCTCTGGTCTCCGACTGAGTGGAACATCCTATGGCAGAATTGCGAAGTTTGTCGGTGTCAAAGAAAACGGCTCGTTATACACGCCCTTGAAGCGGCACAGGAATCCAACATCAAGTTGATTGCAGCTAAACGAAGGCTCATTGAGGCAGAGTATGCAAAACTGCAACGTGAGTGCGCCCTAGTGCATGGTTGAACAATAAGAGGAAGGTGCTAAAAGGCGTAATGAATGCTCTGTAAACCGAGACTCTGGTGAACGCCAGAAATTGAGTATTCTGAACACTAAGTCAGATTTGGAGTACATATGATTCATAGGAAGATTAATGCTAAGGCCAGATAGATGGCCTAGGCTCCTTCTTCGTCTACAGGCAGTCTCCTCACTAACAGTAATGAATGGAGTTTCTGAAGTAGAGAAAAATGGGTTGTCGGAGAGGCCTATTGGACTATACTCAAGGCTGGGATTCCGTAACGTATAGGGAGGGTGGTGAAGATATATTACTAGAAAGAGAGAGAGAGGTTTTATCAATGTTATCAATAACATTGATAAAAACGGAAGAAGGAAAGGGCTTTGGCGCCCACTTTCCAGTACTTCCAGCGAAGTATCACCTTCCTTCTCGTCTCCCCACACTCATACTTCCTTTCTTAGAAAAGTAGAAGGAACGCAGGGGATGAAAGATGAGAAATCATCAGAAATCTTAAATCAAATGAAAGCTTATTAATTTAAACTAGAAAAAAAAAATAAGTTAAATTAAAGTATATTTTTGATAAGAATTAGTTTTCAAGTTCAATCAAGTCTTGAAACCATGTTAGTTTTAAATGATTACTAAAGGTGGAGTATTGTAGTCATCTTTCTCTATCCCCATTGTCCGGTCATATTCATAATCAGGAAGAGTACACCCTCTCGCAGAGTTCCTTCCTATAGTTCTGCCATAGGGGTATTCTCGTTGAGAATACTTTCCAGGGAGGGCTCAAATGTGGAAGTACATAGGTATACTTCGAAGTCTTGGTTTCATATTAAAAACTAATTAGAAAACTAATTAAAATAATTATAAATTTACTTTATTATGAACAGGGCTGCACTGCACCATTATGAGATAGGCAGCGCACTCACCAAATTTGAATCAGATTAAGCATGTTTGGGGTAACGCAACTAAGCACATTTGGGGTAACGCATTCATGAGAACCATACGAAACTCCTATACATGGGTGGAAGGAGTTATTGGAAAGATTCACAGAAAGAGGTAATCGGCCAGCTCATTGAGAGTATGCCCCGGAGGGTGGAGGCTGTTATTAAGGCAAAGGGGTGTATATGTAGCGAATCTTTTTCATTTCTATTGCAGATTATTAACATTATACAACTACACACCCCGCAGCTGTCGGAATGCGGCTGTCAGAAGGACATCGATGCCAGGACTTCACAAAACTATCCCGATATATGGCATCCACATAGAGCCCGTGACTTAGATGGGTTATTACAGAGGAAAGCTAGGCAGGCGGGGACGTGGTTTTGACCACGAAAAATGGGTCAGCGGGCTCGAGCAATTGCTGTATCATAAACAATTAGAAGTCTAAATGCCTGTACTGTATCAGATGGTATATAAGGGAAAAGCTGTTTACAACAAAGAAATGGAGGAATTACCATGCTTTTATATTAGAAAAGTCATTTGGAAATATGTAACATTATTTTTTTTAATACAGTGCCAATTTTTCATTGCAGGGGTGGATTATCTTTATTTCAATCCAAGGTCATAGTACTGGTAGAGCCTTAAGATTTCAGAAGATTAGACTTATTAGACAGTAATCAATAAGCCTTAGAGCCACTAGATCAACAGGCAATGACAATATAAATGAAAAAATTGTAGATGAAACAGGTCAAAGATGCGCGGATTTGGTAAAAGAGAGGAGTAAGGGTTCCTCATTCCATGCCACAAGTCATCATCCGGTGTCGGTTTTGCTTGCAAAACTGAACAATTTTCAACAAAATATCATTTTAAAACTCACAACTTTCCTACAATCACTTATAGTGCTCTAGGAATTTAGAGATTATTAAAGATTTTTCACCTTACACGTTATGACACATTTATCTTAACGGGTGTATGTACATAGTGCACAGGCGATGTAGAATAGAACTCACAAGGAGGTAAGAGTAAATCACGTTTCTATATAAATTTGTATTGGAAGGTTAGATATATGGCAACCATCTCTCTCTTCTCAACTGCCTATTAATATAAATATTGATCCCTTTGTCAAATATCTCATTATTTGAGAGGGATAAGTATTTTGAAGGGAATTCCAAAGGTAGAACTAACTGTCTTGTTAGTTTGCTTTGGTTGTTAACTGTTAATCAAATGAAAGTGCTTACTTTGGTGTTAAATCCGCCTCGGGCGATGACATGGCATAGAACTATACATATGCGAGAGATGTATGCAGTATCTTGACTAATTTGTACATATTCAATTCACTGCACACGTGAGTTATAGCAGAGAGAAGAAGAGGCTAGACTTTAGTATGAAGCCAACCCATCATTTTCTTTCCATGATAGTGGTATATGGAATGAGAAACCGGAAGATTCCATGCCTGGAGCTTAGTTTTGTACTGAGCTCTGTTTCTCGAGATTCGCCCACTCGTTCTAGATTCTACCATGGTTGCCAGGGTCTTGTTAGCTATGCGACTTGCGAATGTTTCGGTATCATCTGCTCCAGTATGTGGAGGTCTTTGAACACTCAGTCTTAATAAATGTCACATAAGAGAAAATATCCTTTTCCTTTGCAACCAATAAGTCTACAATACGGCAACTTTTCCCTCAGAACACCGCAGCATGTGAAGCACACTGAGAGCAAACTTTTTCTTATATCCAATTTAGTAAATAATTCTAGTGGGATAATAGCAACCTATTACCGTGATGAGAATCATGAGACTCGGGGGAGCTGATGCGGCCATTCCCTGGGAATTTTGGTAGTGCCCATTAAGGGCAACGGTTCCGTCATACGCAAACATTAACCTGTCACGGCCTGATAGTATTTCCCATAGGTTATTGAGGGCGTTTACTAAAACCGAGGGATCAACGGCTTCGGTGGTGAAAGAATTAATCTTGAGTGTTAGAATCCAAGACAATGTTTTAAGATTCCGGCGCCTAGAGTGCTTCTAGTTCTATATATAGAGGAAACAATAATAATTTATCAGCTGGAGGCGGTACTGTAGCATAGGGGTATAATCAAACTAGTGTAAGTGACCCTCGGCAGCTTGCCCATAATCCATCCCATATGAAAGTCGCTCATGAAACCCTTTGTTTCTCTCATGAGATCCTTCGACATCTCCAGCGCCTCCGCCATCTCGTTTCCCGAGTCTACATTTGAACTCATTAATGCCCCCATAACGGGTTTCATGTTAAGTATTAAGAGCTGGTGCTATATCATACAAAATAGAAGCCAGTGCCAGAAGTTTGTTAGAACAGGATAGACCAAAAATGATACCTCAGGTCCTAGGTTTGTATATAGTCCTAAGAATATTTTATCTTCATTTTGAATCTAGAGGCTCCCGGAAAATTGAGTGGGGCAACCTGCACTTTCCCAGGCTCATAACGAACGAACTAGAGACCCTGGTCTGTATTTATAGTTCTACAGCTAACACCTATCTAAGCAACCTTTTTTTTGGTCAGTCCAGGTAGAGTTTGATTAGCTAGGGAGAAGATGAACAAAAAATATCGCCGTTTCCACACTCTCATACAAAACTGAATACTGTCTACACCCAGAAAAATAAGACATTACACTATACTAATATTCAAAGACCCTGACAAATTGGACTTCAACTCAACCTGCTTAACTAGAAGCAGTTCCAGAGTCCCAGCTTCTTTAACTATTCCCCTTGCAAGAAAACGACAGGTTATGATTCATGAGTTTACCCTGAACTCGGATATTGTGGCCTTGATTTTGGTTGCACAGACTAAACCTATCAACCACAATACCGAAGTGAATTTGAGACAATTTTCTCAAAATAGGCAGTATATTTTTAATTACTATTAACTAGTAAGCTCCTCTGTAAATAGCTATTCCTTGAACCAACCAACATGTAACCTTGGGATAATAGCGGATCTGATGAATCATGGGACTATAACTTTAGATATATAGCCTGGTTGGCACAGCATTAGAATATATTTCTCTAGATGAAAGAACCGCAGAATGACCTGAAGTAGTTATGTGAAACCAAGTAACATTTTCTTCTGTTTACGGGTATCTTGACAAACCCCAGATTTACTCGCAACTGATGGCTAGCCATGGGTCTAAGTTTATCCTGCAGTTGGCTCTGACTATGTGGGACAAATAATCTGAAATACGTCTGCTGCGGGAAATGTGAAATTGTCTACGAATGACGACGCATGGAGGAGAGTGGTCAGATATATTATTCTCTCGGCCACAAAGTCGATATACATACAGATGACCTAATCCCCCCTCCAACCCCTCAACCTCAAAAAAGTCTACTTGGAAGACCTAAAAACCACGTGAGGGAAATATCAGTTCATGGCTGTGAAACAACATCTCTCTCAATGATATCTACGGTAGTATTTTGGGAGAGGAGATAGGACATAGAATGTAATGCCGTGGAACTAGGTACTCTGTACATGGTGGGCGTATAGAAAGCTGCTTGTTAAATGGCAACGCAAGTCCCCAACTGTATCCGCAAATATCACCTACTGCCCGGCAGTGTCCATGCTCAGGAACTCTCCAGTACTATAGGGAGCTTATCCGAGGTTGAGGCTCCCAGCTTGGAGTGCAGCCTATGTCAGTACTAGTCCGAGCATGACACCGCAACATGACGAAGCTTGGTTTCCACGATATTTCTATCCTAGGTCCTAAACCCCCTCCAAGAATTCCATATACTTCTCCGACATAAGATGTCGCCCTAACCGCACATCTACAGACCCCCCACCCATAGCTTATACCAGTTAAATATATCTATACACCCATACCCTATCTATAATAACCTGCAGATGGATATCCCTCCCTACCTAGTCGACCCAGGATTACACTCCACCTTACTCATAAATCCCAGTGGTCTAAAGGTAAAAAGCATGCTGGATAAGCCTAATTCTATACATCCAGTATACCTAGCGTTAAGGGATAAGTTGGAGACGATATCCCAGTCTCTGTCTGGATTCTTTGAGCAGAATTTGAGGGTAATAATAATTTGTGCAGGCTAGATCTGAATTTGTGTGCTTGATGCAGTTCCGATAACATCAACAATCCGGTTGGTTATTCAGTGATACTTGACATGCTTCTTTCATTACATACTCACCTGCAAAGACTGGGTATTGTTAGCTAGCTTGCTTGCATTGGGCGCTCTGACGAGTGTTTATGCCAGCTCGCGGGTAGCAATAGCTAGAAATGATGTACAAAGTGTGTGTAAGTTTCAACGCTAAGCTACGATAGTATGAATATGAAACTTATGCCGAAGTATCTGAAAAAGGAGCTTCCAAATACAGCACTCGAGCTAGACAGTAGAATCAAGGTCAGGTTATGCCTAATATCTATTTATATTTATGTAGCAGCCTTTAGACTCTATATTACTGCTATATTCAACTAGTACCATAGCTATAATACCATATGGCAAAATCAAGTTTGAAAATATCAAGAAAACACAAAACACATTGAATAATTCTTGAATACCGGGAAAACTGGTGAATAAGAGACCATGTCGGTTTTTGAGACATTTCTAATTACAAAGCGCACTAATACTAATTCTACCTGAATCTGTTGCTTAGACAGGGGGCTCTACATGAACACCGTCTGTAGCCTCCACTATATACTCAACCTCTTCATCAGACCCCAACGCATCATCTATCTGCCATGGCCCTACCGTAATATCTGGGAGGCCACGCACATAAAGCTTTGTATCTTCAGTCCCATCAGGAGATAAAGAAATACCTGCCTGTTTAAAAGACTTAATGATACTCTCTTTTTTCTCTGTATGTAACCAAAGCCATGCTTGTCCAACTGCTTCAGTTATGAGAATGCGTCGACAACCAACACTCTCATCTGTTTCCCCAACTGCTTCCAACTTTTCCTCTAAAATATCCGCAATTTTATCCTTAACTAGCTTGTTAAGAATTGTATCCATAGGCTGAACATATCCTGTACAGCCATCTGGAATATATACTGGAATGATATGTCGCTCTTTCATAGCATTCAGGACCTTCTTAGTTTTTTGACCACTAAAAACATCCAATACTACTAAGCGTTCAGGTTGCGGTAGCTCTAATGTAGAAGAGGTAGTTCCGCAAATATCATGCTGAATCCATTTCATAGTAATCTCTTCATTACTATATGCTGTAGAATTGAAGAAGACCGTAACACCAGGATGGTATTTCTTTCGTTCTTCTTTCCGAGGCTGCTGCTCAACAGTAGAACTGCCATGGAATACCAAGATTGGCTTACATCGGAGTTCTCCATCAGCACAGGCAGTGATCATGAGAGTTGCTTGTCGTTTTGTCCAAGAGGTATGCTCAGTGTGAATGAAGACAGTAGTTGTGCCTTTAGTATCAAATGTACGATTTTGTAGGAACTCAAAAGGTAATGGTGTCTAGTCCATGTTATAGATATATTGAGGTGGGAATCGATTGTGTTGTTGAGATCTTGCTGGTGGTTGAGATTTTCGTCGTATTTCTTGTAGAAAGGTTTGTATTGCCTTTGCCTTATCATCCGGAGCATCTTGTCCAACTTTGGTTTTTACCCGCCATGAAATTCTCCATCGCTCACAAAACCCTTCAAACCACCCATTAGAGAATGTACATGGATAACGCTTCTTATTTGCAGCATCCACTCTAACTTCCTCTCGCTCTTCAAATATCTTCTTTCCTTCTCGTATAAACCAACGCTGTCCTACAGGCTTTCCTTGCTTCCGAATAGCTATAAAGCGAGTATGTAGCACTGCCTCCATCTCATGCCAAACACCTTTAGGTGGCCTTTCTACCTGCCTCGAACCTTTCCGTGCTGCTACTATTTTAGCTTCCTGCTCCTTCCAGCGCAGTAGCATTGGCTTTGTAATATTAAGCTCTCGAGAGACCCCTTCCAATTATATCAGCCAATGCCTATATTAACTGAGTCCATTTGGCACCTACATCCTATGCTTGCTGGTATCTTTGCTCCTGTTTTCGGATCTATACGGGACTTTTGGAGCATGCTTAATGCCTTGAGTTTAAACTCTCTTGTATATGACTTTCTTCTGCTACTCCGTAACCTCCGGTTCAGAGAATTGACACTCCTAGGTTGTAGAGCAGTAGATTTGCCCTTAGGCCCTGGTCGGGTGGACTTAGTAGCTGAGCTTAGAATTGTAGACATTATTGGGTATTGGAATATTGAACTTTAATCCGATAATGTCGATAATACGTACTTACATTTTTCCTTTTCCTCCTAACTACTGTGTTGACCGTGTTGCCAACTTGTCATGTTGAGATCTCGCCCAGTTGCATGGTGGGTCTCAAAAACCGACATGGTCTCTTATTCACCAGTTTTCCCGGTAAGACAACAGGGATGACATAAGGTTTTCCTAGGTTTTCCACCACACCATACAAGAGAGGAGAGAGAGAGAGAGAGAGAGAGAGAGAGCTATGTACATCACATCAATCACCCGGGGATGAAATTTGAATATCCTAGACTTTTTAAACATTCTCTAGCGCAACATTTTCCAGTTGACAAAACTAAACTTTCGTAACTTCTTTGTATTTTGGTTGCGTTAGCTAGTAACACCCTTCCAAATCGTCCCCGCAAACGCGGCACACACACCATAATATGAAAACCTCACACAGCCTCTTCGTACATCTCCCCTCCAACCCCCCCCCAAAAAAAAAAAAAAAAACAAGAAACATATAATTCAGGGTAACGTTACTCCTAATCCTAGGCTCCCTTACAAAAAAAAAAAAAAAAAAAAAAAATGGCTCTGCTGCCTAATACCTTACCCACTCAACACAAGGCAATACAATTTATTACCCATTCCGTTAAAACGCCATCGCGCCGCGCCATGCTACAACCAGAAATAACATAACTACGTACTACAACCCATCTATTGATGTTCACCAATGGTGCTCACTTACTCCCACCCACATCCAGCTTCTTGAAGACGACTGACTGACAAGACTATATACTTATGTATATGTATATAAAAAGATACACCTCCACATATCAACTAATAACTCCTAGACCTTTCTACGTAGTTCCCCCATTAACAAACCTCACAAGTACATGAAGAGCCAGCCAGACAACGATTGATGTTCACCAATGGTGCTCACTTATTCCCACCCACATCCTTAAGCTTCTTGAAGACGACTGAACTGACAAGACTATATACTTATGTATATGTATATAAAAAGATACACCTCCACATATCAACTAATAAATCCTAGACCTTTCTACGTAGCTCCCCCATTAACAAACCTCACGGGTACATGAAGAGCCAGCCAGACAACGCAACCATATGGTTTATTCATGTAATATTTCCAGTTATGTATTAAGTTGCGGTTAGGGCCACAAGTTGATTTAACACGCGGCTATAGCAACTCAAAAATAAATTGAACCTGCTCGCCTAGATACGTGATTTTATTCAACTATTCATTGCCACTCAACTCAGCACTCACTCGCAAAAACTACCAAATCTCAGAATCGTCATCTTCCATTAAGGATACCGATCCAGTTACATAAACCACTACATACTTCAGCAGGTATGTAAGTAGATAAGAGATACTTAGGTAAGCGCTTCGCCTACTACAACACTGAAAATAAATAAATAAAAGAAAACAAACAATCAGTCAACCAAACACATACCATAAACCTTACCTCAAGCCGCTACTTCGGCTACTTACTAGATAGAAACCACAGTACATGCATCGTACAAATATACAACCTTTCCTTACCACACAACATAAAGCATAATAAACCCAAGAGAACCAACAACAAAACCCGATTTCAAAAGCAAAAACAACAACAAAGCGGAAAAAGACAAAGACAAAAAGACAAAAGTAAAAAATAAAAAAAAAATTCACTTCTTTCTCTTCTCTTTCTTCCTCGCTCTTGCTCTACCCCTTTTTAATTCTATCTCTAATGCACTAGCTTAGATTAATAGATAGACCACATAGACGTTATTCAGTGCAAATACACCACATGGGCGTTCTACCCCACAAACGCAAACCTTCATGTTTCCTGCATTTCCGTGTCGACGTCGATTCTCACTATATCCACAGAGTATGATGGTTGAGGTGGTGGCAGTTGTAATGGTCCCTCCTCCCCTTCCTCAGTCTCTTCCTGAGCAGTATCTCCAGATAGTTGGGTGATATCTACCCCAAAAGCTGACTCAGCTCCTTCGTCATCATCTTCAGATTCCTCCTCTCCATGCTCACTCTGATCACGACCACCATCATCATCCTCCCTCTTCTCTTCCTCTTCCTCTTCCTCTTCCTCCTCCCCCTCACTGCCCCCCTCCCCAAACCCTTCCCTCGGAAACCTCATCTCAATCGGCTTCAATGGACACCTCTTCCCACACACCCTATATCCCCTAACCCACCTCTCCCAGTCCACATCTCCATACCCAATAGCCTCCGCCACATTCAACCCCTGATTCCATCCCTCATGATAGGCCCATGGAAACGTGATAATCATATCCCCGTTCTCCTGCAAGACCTTTGTAAACCTAACTCCCGCTCTCTCCAGCACCCACGTCGGCACAAACACACTAGCGTGTCTTACGAACTGATCACAGCCAACAGTCTTCAAACCCAGCATCCCTACCACTAGATTTTCCAGTTTCTCAGAATCTGCTGGACAGCAGATGATCCATCTCTTGGGCGCGCCCCAGTGGTGGTAGTTTATGCTCAGCGCTGCGTAATCTTCCATATGCATCGCAAATACGCTAGCTGGGCTAGCAAAGTAAAAGTAAGGAGTGTGGATCCCCGTTACTTTTTTCTCGGATTTGAAAAGGCTGTTACCTGACAACCTAGAAAGCCCAAGGTCGCTGAGACTGAATAAGCTGCGGAGTTCAAAAGTGGCTTCGTTGTCGGTGGAGTAGGTGATTTTGTCGAGTTCATTCTCTTCTTCGAGACTAGCGAGGCCCTTTGCAATGAGGGTGGTTTCGTTGTCGGCTTCGGTGCGGAGAAGGTCCTCGGGAGACTGAGTGGCTAGTGTATCTCGCCAATCTCTTTTCTCGAGGAAATCCGTTGCATGGATGGCAAATGTCCTGTTCGTGGTTACGTCGTAAATCGGATTCCAGTTCGAACATCGTTTATTTAAGGAGATATGTTGATGGGTGTTGAGTAGCAGAGCCGACCCCGGTAAATACTCATACATGGGTTCCACCTCTGGAGACCTCGTATACCTAGCCCTGGAACTACCCCTCGAAACCCCATTGTCATCCCCATGCTCACTCCCCCCTTCCTCATGTTCATTTCTTGCTCTCCTCGAGCTCCGGGGAGCGTGTTCCGGCGCCAGCTGCTGCGGCGGCCTATGCACCAGCGCCTCAAACGCCACCCTCGCACCCTCCCCACCATCATTCTCCACCGGCACCTCATGAACCGGCTCAGGGATACATTCTTTCGGAACCTTAACCCGTACACAGCCCTGTCGTTTCCCCACGCAACTAATCGCCTTTACGAACCCTTCAAAATCGCGAAATACCTCTGCCGTGGGAGCGAACGTATACAAACATGTGATGGGTTCGTACCCCTCATCTGTCTCGCCCATCCATACCCGAACTTTCTTTCGCGGGGGCTCGTAGTTTTCGTCTTCGGATTGGGTTGCGGGGGGGTGGGAAGGGAGGTGGAGTTGTTGTTTGCAGTTGTTGGGCGGGGGGAGGAGGGGGTTGCAGCGGAGCTGGAGGTAGAGGATAGGGGTGGTTGTTGTGAGCTTGAGGAAGCGCGGAAATAGGATACCTTGAACCCAAACTCTGGAGGGAAGTCTGGTAGTTCCTCAGAGTCATTGATTGGAGGTTGGAGTTTAGCAGTTATTTTAGCTGCACATTAAAAAAATCAGCTCGGTTGCCCAATAAACAGCTCAATGAATCCCCGAAGCACAAAAAAAAAAAAAAGTGGACGAATAACCCACCTCTCCTAATTTTCTGCAGCTCCGCTTTCCCAATATACCCTCTCCTCTCCGACTTCCTTTCCGCCTCCTCCACCTCCTCCCCTTCACTACCACCTCTCTCACCATGCACCCTCCTTCCAGGCGGATACCCCACCGACCTCCTAATCTTCCTGAGGCATCCCTGCCCCATAACCGGCGCCTTCAAATCCTCCTCTGCCAAATTCGCCCTGTTGAACAATGAACTATTATTCACCGACCTCCTCTCCCTCACACTTCTCCTCCACCCCGGAGTATTGTTATGCTCCGCTGCAGGCGTACCCACGCTACACCCAGAACTCCGCCTATCCTCATTACCCGCATTCTGCACAACATCAAGCATTGATTTCCGAGGCCTACCTGGACCGCGCTTGACAACCCCATCAGGTGATATTGTCCCCGCGGAAACAGATTGTGTTGGAGTCCGAGGTCCAGGGGTGCCAGAAGAAGTTCGTTTCTTGAGGTTGAAGGCTTTGCGTTTATTCCCTGAACCTTTGGGACGACCAGGGCCTCTTTTGACGGGGACAGGAGTGGCGGGAGTGGTTGAGTCGCCCTCTTTTGACAGCACTTTGACTGGCGTTGATGGTGTCTCCGTTGGAGTCTCTTTTGGCGTTGATTTTGCAGCAGGGGCTGGGGTGCTTCGAGCTATAGTTGTAAAAGCGGGGATAGCTACTGTCACAGTCTTGTTTGGCGTCGGCGAAATGGGCTGGTTGACCGCATCCACAGGCAACGGGTGTTTCCTCGGTCTTCCCCTTCCTCTCTTTACCGGAACTTGCGCCAGCGAATGTGATGGTGGAGGAGGCAGTGTAGGCTCCTTATCTGGTTCCGGAGAAGCCGACGCAGACTCCTGGCGACATTGATTATATTGCTCCAGGTCTGTCTCCGAAGGTACACCAATGTCCGGCTCTGACAACTCCAAAGTAGAACGACTACGCAGCTGCCTCCTCCCAGTCATCATCCCCATCCCTTCCTCCCCTCTTTGCCACGGCTGTAATATGCCAGTAGCCCCGTCGCCGGTGCTGTTCATGCCCGCTGTGCCGAAACAATGCTGCTGTCGGTCCTGATTGTGGTGGCCGTTCTCGACCTCCTCCAGCTTGACGGTTTTCACCAACCCCCTCCCTTCTCTCTCTGCCTCCTCCTCGTCTCCAGACACAGAAATTCCTAGTGATGGTAGCCGTTCAGTATCACTATACACCCCGCTTGCTGTTCCGCCAGCGACGACCTCTCCGGTAATAACACTACTGCTAGCAAAACTTGCTTCCGGAAGTGACGTGTCCCCCGTAATGCCAAATAACTGTGGATCAATAGGCGGATTATACTGTTCCACTAGCTGTTGTTGAAGATGATTGTGGTGGTGAGGGTGGTGTTGCAAGTGCTGATTGGTGTATGGCTGCTGTGCCAGCGAATAATATCCTCCCTCTGTTGCGGGCGATGTCCCTATCGAGCTCAACGAAGACGTCGAAGCACTCCCCAGCCTCCCCCTTCCGTGCGCCGATGTTGCCGACGAAAACGCCATAGCACACCCCGCTGACGCAGAAAAAGTTCAAACACAGAGCGAAAGATGAAAAAAAAAAATCGGATGAGAGTGAGACCAGGTCAGCTGATTGCAATAATGAGAAAAAAGATAAGGTGCTGGGTGAAAAGATCTTGAAGCCAAATGATGAAAAGTAGGTAGGCACCCTCGCTTCCCCACACAGCCTTGCGTTCTGGCTCTTGTGGTTTCAATTGCTTGAGTGTAGAGCAAAAATGTGTTGGAAAGGGCTGCAAGCAAGTGCAATTGCACCAAACTGTACCACCCACGCCACAGGAGTTTCGTTTCTTTCAGCGATGTGCTGTGCTGTGGACAAGTTTCGTTTCGATGCTATCGCGGGTCAACAAAGGGATAGGTAGATGAAACGCTTCCCTCGGATCCCGCCACAGGCAAGTCCACAGAGCAAAAGATGGCGAAAGCTGACACTCGGTGCTGCTGCCTGCAGATGAGGATGGGGGTTCCTCTAACCTAGGTAACCCTTCGGCTTTAACAAGGAGCAGGCGGATCTCCGAGGGTAATTGGCTGCTAAGGGCGTAATCAACAAAGAGAAGATCCTTCTAAGGTTATTCTTGCAAATCCACGCTGCTGCGTTGCTGCTGCGTACGTGCGTGTGCGTGCTGGGAGCCCAAACCTAAGAAATGTGTGCGTATAAGTCAGACACGAGCCAGCAGGCGAATTTTTCTGGCGCGATCACAAACCCCCCCCGGCTGCTGGTATGTAGATGGTTGTGTGCTTGCCTCGCTTCTGCCGTACCTCTCCCGCAGCCTCGTCTTGCAGTCGCTCACGAGACGGCAATCAGCACTTCATGCCCCCTCCGTGATTGCTGCAGGTGCCAGGTGGGTTGCAGTGTTTCTGTTTCTGTAAGTCGGTGGCTGGAAAAAGATGTTGTAAGAGCAGAACGACGGAGAGTGGAAGCTTTACACGAGCGCTTACCTAAGTTTGTAGGCTTGCAATTGGCTAATAATTGCGTCTGTCTCCTCTTGCCCAATGCCTATCTTGTCTCTATCCGCCCAATATTGCCTCAGCCTTCTTCTGTCCGTCCGTCCGAATTCAGCTCAGCTTTTCAGCTCTTTAGCTTTTTTTCCCCTCGCGCACGCGACTGTCACGCTGCCTGTCTGATGTGTTGTCTAGATCCCAATCACACAAAAGCCAGTTTGTGGCATTCGACCGGTAGCAGAAGCGGTATAGTGTTGTGCGAACGTTGAATACCAGACGAAACCTTCGGTGGGTGATGCGTGAAGCTCTCCTACTTAATCTCGCCCACACGAGAAGTTTATACCAGAAAAGCTTCAGCCCTAAGCTGCCAGTCTCGCCTCCCATACCTTGCCTTGCCAGCATCAGGCAATTGCAAGCTGATTGCGGTGGTTATCGATCCCAGGCACGGAACAGGTACGTACTGCATCCTTTACATTTGACTTCTTTTTTGGTTCAGGGTAAGCAAAATGAAATACAAAAACTTCTGATTCTTTGCATACTCGTGACTGTAGAGGGCGCAAACCTCTGCCACGAATTCAATAGAGAGGGGTTTCGCAACTTTGATTCTTAGGTGAAGTTCTGCTGGATCTTCAATATTCTTGTTTGGCAGGCTCAAAGAATCCGAGGCTTGGCGAAGAATTACTTTACTTAAGTACTTACTTAATGTAAGCAGGATGATAGAAAACCCAGCGTATTTTACTTTTTCCTAAATTTATTATTTTGGTTTGATTTTATGCAACTGTTCTAGTATTACTCCATATATATATATATATATATATATATATAATGTGGTATATCTGGTGTGGTTTTATGACCACGCACATATTCCCATATGTATGTATGTATGTACCGGTATGTATGTATGTATGTACCGGTATGTATGTATGAAGTATGTATGTATATATGTAACCTATTAGAGTGAGACAATTTGTGGAAAGGATATCAGAATTCCTTTCTAAACAAGCAAATTCATTCAAGTGTTTTTTGCCGCGACATGATTGGACTGGTTGTTCAAGGGTAGCTAAGTACTTCTTACACTACAGGACAGGATTGTGGCATTTGATATTATTTATAGTCGAGATCCGGCTGACCTGTACATAGGTACTTGGGAATATGAGAGGGGCCAAAGTGGGTTTTCCTTAACACCCCCCAGCTCTGCTTAGACTAGTGACTCTGCGGTCCGCACCGTGATCTTGCATGATCATGCTGCGAAAAACAGTGTGATGGCGGCGGGAATGGTACCCATAACCTGCGGTGCAGGTGAGAGTAGGATCTTTTATAGTACATACTTATGTACGGTAATGCAACTATCATACACCCGAGAGGAAACTTGAATCAGGGATACTTACATACCTAATGAGGAAGTGATTGGGGTACGTATACCTACTTATTCATCATATCTTGTGAGATTGTAGTATTTTCTTTTCCTTTGAGAGCTTTTGTGCGCACCGAATAGGTACAGTAGATATCTCCCGTTTGTAGGTTTTACGTCTTTGAAAAAAAAATGAGCAGCACAGCATGAGATCAAGCAGGCAGTACCTAAGTCTTAAGTAAGTAAGTACCTAGGATAGTTACATTATTAAATGGCGTCTTTATTGGATATTTTCGTAATAGTCAGGACAAGGTTGCTTGCAAATGAAGTGGGACAAATTGGTAAATGTGATGGAGGAGTCGATCAAAGAATAGTACCGTACATACGGTATACGATACTATACTATAGGAGAGCTCCACAAAGAGGTTTGCTTTGCCCCTAGCCTTTCAGAGTTGTTTCATGGTACTTAAGGGAACATATGTGGCCATCCGACGCAGCTTCCTGGTAGATGTGTAGCAGCACGTGATTTACTTGCAATTGCCTACGCCACAACTTGCCCATTGGCAAGAATCATCACCTCCGAGTCCACCAGATCTAGAATCTAGAGATCCGAAGCCCTACGCACCTACAATGTACACAGTAGGGTAATCTTCAAATCCCCCCACACGATCTCCCCATTCAGCCCAAACGCGCGATCCCGCCACGTGCTCAACGCTTTCTAGTCTAGCCCCATCCTGCGCCCAAGAACAAACGCAACTCTTGGCGAGCGCCCACAAAGAAGGATCCCTGTGACATCATAGTGGTCCTCACCGTCTCTTCTTCTTTCTTTCGCAATTGTTTGAGAGAGGATATTGTCAAGTCACTTCAACAGGTCCAAGACCTAGCGGGGCATCTCGGAAAGCGTAAGCTTAGGGTAGCGACAATGTGTTCCGGCAGAGAGTCCCAGTCCCCCATTGCTCGCATTAGGCCTGACATCTCGCGTAATCAAGAAGATCTGCGGCAAGAAATTTCGAGGTGGAGAGCGAAATTACGAGATTCACTGGGTCGAAGTATAGTCATCAGGATTCAGTCTTAGCTCCACTTGAACCACTGAGTGTGAACGATATCATGCGTGCGGATATCATTGTCGTTCCGTGCGGGTTATTCAAGAGCGACAAGTATCTTGCCAACCTGGCTGCGTTCGCGGGAGCAAGTTCTCCTCCGAGTGGAGATGGAAGGAGGTTTAAATGCTGGCTGAAGGTGGCGCTCGAGAAACTGCGTGGGCGTGTCGACGAATTGAAGGATAACAGAGCTCAGGTTGTGATGGGAGCTGATGGATTCTGCTAGGCAGAGAATGAAGGCAGAGGAGACGTTTATCCAAGGCAAGAGGTTAAAGGGCGCGGGTGTATAGAGAGGCGCAGGATCGGCTCATTCGATTGGAGTTAAAGCCGCCCCTGGGGCCGCTGGCAAAAAGAAGAAACCTTCTCCAAAGAGAAGGCGGGAGGAGAGTGACGACGATGAGACCATGGAGGCTGAATTCATCGACGAGTCTAGCGATGGTGTTGTAGTAAAGAAGGGGAAGAAGTGGGAGCGTCTAAGGCGTCTACCCGTGGAGTGGAAGCTGGCGATCCATGGGGACTCCGCAGCGGCACGGTTAAGAGGGATTGGAAGAATATGCAGGATCCACCGTTGGATATTTTCACTTTAATAGGCTCGTTGTCGATGAGTATACCTTAGTCTGTTAGAAGTACCTATAAATGGGCTCTTTCCGGTACGCCTCCCCTCGATGATTTTGCGAATGTGAAGACTATTTCTGTCTTCCTTAGGATTCATTTGGGTATCGACGACGGTGCGGCAGTTAAGCGGGAGAATCTGAAGAAAATCGAGAAGGAGAAGACTGCAGTGGAGAAATTCAACTCCTTCAGGGAAGTTCGCAGCCCGCCATGGCATGATCGTCGTCACACCGTTGGTACGATGGAGGTGTTGAAGAAGAGCCTTGAAGGAAGTGGTGTCACGGGAGATAAGTAACTTTTGGTTCAACAAAGACTCATGTACTTCCACAACCTCAAAATCCAAGGGCAAATCTTCCGCCAAAAAGCCAAAACCAGGGAAGCGGAGAAAGGCTCGCGGTGATGACTCGGACGAAGGTGATCCCGACGACCTCGACGACGATGCCTCCCCCCCCACCAGCGGCTTCCCCGACGAGCCTCTTATCCCAAACACCCCGCGACGAAAAACTCCAACTCCTCCGCGGCAACACGACAATGTCAAGCGTCTGCAGAAAGAAATAGTTGGGCGAGTCCGCTCCCTCCGATACTTCAAGCTCGTTCGCGACCTGCAACAATCCATCCTTACACATACCCAAACTCACGACTCCTGCCCTGGCTGATCCCGCACAAAGCTCACTGCCTCCGACATAGCCGTACTCAGCAATTGCGGGCATATGGGGTGCTATGATTGCCTAATCTCATGTTCGCAGAAAGAGGAGTGTATTTCCCCTGGCTGCGAGGCTGCGACGTGGATCTTGGATTTGATTAGTGGGATAGTTTGGCGTGGAGGATGGGAGGGATGGAGTGGGGAGGAGGTGGGGGATCAAGTTGGAGAAGGTGGTGCAGAAGGTTAGCGAGGCGCTTGATGCCCACGATGTTCGCCACCTTCAGATTAAAGGTACAGCCAATTCCAAGTCAAAGGCATTCGAGGCATTCCAACAATCACCCCCGCCACCGGACCGAAATCTGAGCGTGTGTTGCTGCTTAACGTAATGGGTGAATCTGCGTCTGGAGCGTACGTATGCCCCAATATTGTTTTTTTATTATGTTGTGACTAATGAATTATTTGGGGGTATAGTAATCTCACCAACTCACATCACGCAATCTTCCTCTCCCCCCGCCTCACATAGTCACAGTACGAATACAATGCGTGCGAGACAGAGGCGATTGGGAGTGTCAGAAGGTATGGGCAGATGAAGACAGTGAATATTTGGAGGTTTTTGACCATGAATTCGATTGATGTGGAGATTTGGGAGGAGAGGAAGGTTGTGGGGCTGGATGGGTATAAGATCTAATCGAGAGTTGAGTTTTTTTTCTTGTTCTGTGGGTTTTTTTGTGATATTTTTGTGGATGTTTACTACGGATTTTATATATTTTGTCGGATGGGGAAGGAGGAGGGGGGGGGGGAGGAAGTTTGCTCTTTTTTTTTTTTTCCCTACTTTGATTTGCATTGAGTTTTTTAGGGGTTTGAGTTTTTAGGGGTGATGATACTCATGTGATTGGGAAAAAAAATTGGAACGATAGTAATGAGACATGAAAACGGGCCTGGTCTATATGGATATTTGGTTTTAGTTTTAGTTTTTAGCTTTAATTGGTTATTTGGTTATTTGCCACGTGCTTTGCAATACCAACGTTCCTTCATAATTACGAAAATCTGAATTCCCCTTTACTATAGCTAAGCATAAACCTTAAACTTATTTACAGGAATCCACGGTACAGTGCGACCTAGGGTTATTAAGGTGTTATGAATCACTAAAAAAAAAAACGAGTATATGAATGTAGGTTTACCCTGATTCATAGCATATGAAAAAAGGTGCTCTACATAAGAAGTAGGTAACATTTATGCATGTAACCAGAACAAACAATCAAGACTGGGTTACCCTGAACCTCCAGCAACACATCTACATTCCCCGTATTTAGCGATATCAGCTACAAACTCCTAACATCCTAACGAAATTACAACTGATACTGTACACAAGCACATGACTGAGGCTCGGAATCAGGTGAATGCATATTCTTGAGGTTGGGGAAATGTAGTTAGCTCTCTAGCGCAACAGCTGTTGTTGTATGGATTACCTTAAGTACTTCTGTCCTGTTTCGGATTACTTGGAATTCAGGGTAAGTTCGTCTAAGCTTGTGAGTGGAGTCGAGCTGCCAAGGTCAAGTCTGATATAGAACTATTCACCGTGGAGGAACTTGTTTTTAATGTTCATTTTTAGGTTGTTTAATTTGTCGGTGTTGGTCATTGTTTTGTATGCAACGTTGATTGGTTTGTATGCAACATACATTTTAATTAATTGTCAATGAGAACATATACACCAGTGAAGCACCTCCAGAAGCTCCATGCATGCATTCATCTCTTTTAGAGGGCCACTTCAAACGCTCTCTGGTATGCCCTGAAATTTCAGTAAGAACGGAACGAGCCGATAATATGTTGGCGGATTTCCAGTGCAGTGTTAACTTAGAGAGAGCAACTTGGCAAGGCCTGTGGCAATAGTGACCCTTAGGGATCTATTATTGCTTCACCTACATATACAAATATACTCTAGGAATAGCTTTTGAGGATACTGGAACTTGAATTGAAATACTGATAAGAGTTGCGTAACAAAAACGCCTTGCAGCCCTCAGTAGCCGGATATATTATCCTCTGCGAGTGTTATCAGATACAGGCATAAGGTGATGGGGCGACCATGTAGAGTACCATGGCAAAGTTATTAAGCACCCTCCTGCATATCCAGATGCATGTAGGTACATGTAGGACATACTGATCTATACCGAATATATCGTATAATCCAATTTCTATGGTTCCCCTGTCCTCGCTCGTTACTTCATTTCAATTATCATTCGTTACTTGTATCAGGATAACCTATGACTTTGTCCCTGTGATTGTCCAACGGCCGCTCCCTACCACCTCCCTGCCATCATTAGAGAGTTATATGAAAGAAGCGGCAGCAGGTGCACTGCCCCTGTGGGCCACTCCACATCTGCATCTAGGATCCTCCGCTCCTCCTATTTTGTGCAACTACCATTTCTTAAAGCCCCCTATATGTAGCAAAAAGGTTTCGTGCCCTGCATAAAGATGCAATGAATGTCTTACTCCTATAGCCTAAAATTCTCCAATATGTAGGGCTTATGCCCCTTATGCAGGGGAGAAGGGTGTGGGGGTACGAGAATTTTGCCACCTAGCTGTACGTCCTGGGCCGTTCGCAGACATCGGCTGCCCATAGGCGGCCTACTTACAATGCCAGAACATATACATCAGTTCTCTAATGGTTTCAACCATGCTCCCTTCCTGTAACTCTTCTTCCTCTTCATGCCAACATTAGGTACAGGGTAAAGAAGACTTTGGATGTGCCGTAGTTTGTAGGCACGGAGTGGGCTACTAAGGTCAAATTAAAGTATGTAGATATCCTCGGAAGGGTTTCTTTTGTTAACTTAATAGTGGTGGGATTGGCGATGTCAGTTGCAATGGAAAAAACGATGTTTAGCTCGATCTCGAGGCTCAGTTGAGACGGGGGAGCACGTTGTCTTCCAATGCCCACGCTTCGATCGAGCTCGCAGCGTCCTTCTAGGGGAGGGGAGGAGCTGGGAGGAGCTTGATAAACCGAGAAAGGAAGGGGAGGAGACATACGAGGCCACGGAGGCCTTCTTCGGACTACTTTTCCGCGAGTTCACTTAGGGGAGGATTTTCAAAGTCTCATCATCTCCTCACGAGTATAGTTTTCACAAGTTTATTCACGAGTCCCCTTTGTTTTAGTCCACAAAATCTATCCCCTTTAGTTCATCTCCCTTACGCGAGTCTTTCAGTTCTTTAAGTTGGGGCGAGGCCCAGTCAGGCCTCCGGGTCATCGGCCAGTCCGTTAATGACAGCATGGGGCCTCGTCTTTATCCGTGTACTTAGTTCGCGTGGGATTGGCAGATTAACTTGCCTCTCTCTTGAATCCACCGGGCTTCCGTGTGGCTCCTCATAGCCCCCCTAACGGGGCTGCATAGGAGGATCAAAGTATTAAAAAAAAAAAAAAAAATCGAGGCTCAGGTGCTTTAACCGACCATCGAGACACTAGACCTGTATGGGTAGGTATGTAGCGAGGGATACTACCCCATCAGGAAGTATTCATATTACCCATACTCACCATGGCCCAATTCCAAACCCCGGTTTCACCTTTCTCGAATTCTCAAAGCTACTATAATTATGGGGAATAGAATCTCGGGATGTGGTATATGGAAAACAGGTTTCCATGGACGGAGGATTAGTTCTGCAACGGGTTCCATTGCGATTAGGTATATGATCTCGGCACACAAGAGCGATGTGGGTGCATAGCGGGGCATGTATGCAAGATGTGCCTGGAGGGAGATGTCGGTATTGAGGAGGACGGCAGCTCCAGGTGGAAGGATTATAGGTTGATAAGCATCACAGCAGATAAGCAAATGATTTGACTATTGAAATGCGCAATACTTGGATCGAGTCATGTTTCAATATATTATGGGAAGGCGATAATGGCTATGGCCATATAAATAACCGGAAAGTCGAGGAAGGCATAAAAGCCAGAATGGGGTCAATTCAATACACTTGGCCACAGTCTGCCATATGCTATGAGTACTAGTTACTAACTTTAGAGGTTATGACTATCTTGAATCTTTGTTTTTAGCTTGATTCATTCCAAATTATCTTACCAGCACTCATATAGTTGACAGATTGCACTGTTGGATGCCGTACCATGCATGGTACCCATGTCCCCAGGTTCATTGTCTTTAGTTTTGCAAAGTCGTCTGATTTGCTACGACAAACTAACCCGACTCCTGTCTGCTTGATTAATCAGGTTCAATATCTGTAAATCAATGTGCACACTAACAAATATTCAAAACCTCATCAATCCCAAATCCCATTCGTACGCAAATGTACCCAAAAGTCCCTAGATAATGATTATAAACCCACGGCATCCATTGCCTAATATTCCTCTCCTGAGCCCTCCCAACAACCCGAGTAGCCCATCGTACTTTACGAGCAAAGTCATCAGGCAAAGTGCCTCTCAAGGGCCTGTTCATGGTGTTCAGCAATAATTGCTTCTTAGGCCTTGTAGACATTCTCCTCCATAACCACTGATATAGGAGCTTGAACTCCTGGTACACCCAAGCGAAAATTTTGCCAGCAGTCCCAGCTTGGAGGCATGTTCACGCTCGTAGTTGTAGGTATGTTGGGTGAGCCATATAATATTTCTCTCCTCTTTGGTGAGATAATTGGCTTTGATAGCAGCAGTTTAAGTTGCTAGGATATTGATACATATGTGTTCGTAAATCTCATTGGGGGAGAGGCTCATGGTACTGATGATGTGACATTCATTGGCCATCATAGTATTTATCATAGTATTATTTGTGTAGGAGTAAAAGGTAGTATTTTGTGGTCATAATTCCCTGTTCCTTAGGTGATTGGCAATTTCGCGGACTGACTCGGAACAGGTAGAAAGTTATCTCCGGCCTGGGACAGGTAGTTTCTCGCAACTAGCGCCTGGAGAATCTCTAGCCACTAATTTACATTGGGGGTAGAAGGAATTACAGAAATAAAATAGCTAACCTCACCCCTCCTACATTCTTTCGGCCAACTCTGCACCTGTTTCAGCACGTGCTTTGGCATTTCCCTTGGCTTTTTTTTGGCCGGAACTTGTTTAGAGCAGGGGAACAAACTCTTAAATGATCGGTTTCTAATGTAGTGTACTAGAGACATTGTCGGGATGCGTCTTCTACTTCCATATCAATTTTTTTTTAAAAATACTACTCCCATATCATCTGTTAGTGCAGGTGCTGTTGGCGGGCAAAATATTATGCTGCATTTTTGTTGTATGGGCTTGTTGCAAGCTTGCAAAGTGCTCGGTGATTAATATCCTATACGTATGTTAGTTCCTTTATGGTCAAAACCCATCCCTTTTCTCCTCCACCTGTCCATCACTAACCTTCTTAAACGAGAGAAAGCACATCCACTTGCAGTCCTTGGCTCAGGGTTTTGTGTCTAGACGTCTCACTCGTCGCTCCTCAAGCTGTCTAGTACTCCGTGGCTTATCATGGTGCGCACAAAGATACTCTATTTTCTGATCCACTGCCAACAACAATATCAAACCCTGTATGCATCGCATAGTCCTGTAGGCGGCGGTAGCATCATTTTGAAATGCGTATTGTTCTCCAGTAGTTGGTGCATGTTGATGCAACTCCGAGATTCCATCTGTTCTACTTGCCATGTTGGTTGGGTGGAGGCGGCCGGGTACTGCGAGGCTTGCTGTGTTGTTGCTGTAGCTGTTGTTGTGGCCGGCCGTAGTTGTTGCAGTTGGAGTCTCAATGACGGGCCTTATCTAATCACCGGACAGGTAGGAAGTACCTGTTCCAGGCCATAGAAACTTTCTACCTGTCCCGAGACTGTGCGGCAATTTGGACTTCCATGAGCGAGTGAGGTGCTTATCCTACTGCAATATTGAGGAAGTGACCATGGAATTGGAGAAAATGGTAACCATTTCCATGTAGATATGGGAATGAAGAGCTATGTTGTTCTGCATCGGCTACGGTGGCTAGGATATCGGGATGATATTGCCGTGACAGTGTTGTGAAAAGACTGCCGCGGCAGCGTAACCATCACGACCGGAGCCGTCAGCAAACGTTAAAGGGATTTACCAATCTTTGGAACTTTCATAAAACTGATAGATCACGAAGACTGGAGACGTCATGGGAGCCTCTATCCCCGAGGTCGGGCTCGTTTGGTTCTGTCGGTGATTATATTATATTGTAGATGTTTATTGTAGTTTGTAAATGTAATGGGTGACTTCCTGTTTGCCCTAACTTCATAGAAATATTGTCTACTACCCAAAACTAGCTCCAGAAGTATTGGTCAGAGTCAGGATATAAGGAAACACCCTCTTATATTTAGATCTAAATAAATTTTATATGATTTAGTTTAGGGATCTAGCATATTTGTGAATGAGAGAGAGGTGGAGACAGAAAGAAGGCAGATAGGGACTGCTACTCTGGGGGGTACAAAAGACTGCCACTGTCTAACTCTTGCGGTTGGAGCTGGCTTCATTCATTTGTCATAAACGGATCCTATGTTTCCTGTGACCGGCCTTATTTGTTGAGACTACAAAAGTAAGCCCACCTTAATCTTCCAAACCTTCGTTATAAAAGCAATGGTACACCACTACCTGGCCACCCTCCCTCCACTGGTATACTTATAGATAAAGTTATATCTTAGTATATACATATATGAAGAGGCATTGTAAGTATAGTACTATTAACTTGAGCTTTTGGAATTGTATTGCAGACGATAGTACTTTGTTAAATGGAAAGCACGGCATCTGCACTTTGTGGAAATTTCCTGGTAGTATTTGTCACAGCTAGGTTATGGGAAAACAACTCTTGCATTTGGACATCTACGACCATACCGGTAGACTGAAGGCAACGAGGCATCCTGTCCGCTCTGCCATATCAAAGCTTCAGATCGCCAAATTAGTACTGCAATGGGATAAAGTCTCCCTCCGTAACACTAAAAAGGCAATCCGCAATTATTTTGCCTCACATTGCTTGATTACCATTTTGGGAAGTCACGCTAGAGAGCCTCGATTTGGCTAGGGGGAATTGAGCTAGTCCTATTTTGTTGGTCTCGGCACCATCACGCCTCTCGATCAGGCTAGTCTCGTGCCAGCAGACCCTCGCAGCCGCTGCCACTCACAGGAGGGTGTTGTGCCAACCAGACTGCCAGTGTCCCAAACTTTGAAGGTAGTCTGGTTGGCAATTGAAGGGCTTGGTCTTGCCAACCAGACTAGCTTGGTCTGATCTTTAGATACCCTAGACTAACCTAGTGTATGACAGATAAGGTTGCTCAGCCAAGCCTGCCAACTTCTTTATGAACAAAAACGATATAATTTATAGTCACCTCTGCCTCCGAATGTCGACACTTATGACGAAAATCCTTAGCAGAGTGGCCGACCCGGCTAGGGGTTGGACGAGGTGCTGGAAGTTCGTATCACAAGCGCGTTAAGCAATTCACATGCAGAAAGTAACAGAAGGTTTAAAATCTAAAAAGAAAACTATGCACGAGATTTTCCCAACACCCAAGTTCAAGATTGACGACAATATCAACCCGGGTCAGGAAATGCGATTGGTCAGTGACTTAAGGGTAACCAGGTCTTTTTCGTGACAGTTGGTAACCAATAGCGTCTGGAGGATAGTTGCCAAGTAGCCACTCACCTAGGATATAGAGGGTCCAGGCCATGGGTCCGGACATTTGCCTTGCTAACAATCCTGCATCTCCAGCTACCCCGACCTGAAATAAGGGCGAAAATGGAAAACACCAGCATCAATATGACCGCCGCGCTCTCCCACCACGCCCTGCTCTCCCACCACGCCCCGCTCATTTCCGTCCAACCCCTGACCCATAGATGAAAGCTCTTCCGGCAAATGGCCCGTAGTACTGATCCCAGTTATCTTGACACACTAACGCGGAATTTTGAGGTAGCGAGAAATTGCCTGAGCGCTCCTGTGATGTGAATAGGATGAAGAAATCAGTAGGAGATGCAGCCTTTTGGCGCTCCTTTTGATATTCTGCTTCGCTAACATTTCTCTGACCAGAGTAGAGCTTGTACTGGTGAACCTCGTTAACCGGTGTTGAAAAATTGGGACAATCAAGGCATAAGAAGGCGTCCCCATATGGCGCAGATGATGCATTTTGCAAGATATGTTGGCATTCTCTCATGTTAGTGGTACCCTCTAAGGAACTAACCAGCCATTGGGTTTTATTGCTAATGTTATTGCGTGTATCGGTGTGATGAATAGCCTTAGATAGTGTCAGATGACGGTTGTGGAAAGTAATATCCCCAGTGATTTCTGCTCCGTGATGAAGTTCAGTTAGTGTCAAGAGCCTCCCTTTCTCGAAGATCTGTGATTTGAGGCATCGAAATCTTATGTTGAATCGCTTAAATTCTTCCCAAGATGGCTTGATTGCCTCGTTGACTTTTTCCAAGAGGGTTGTATAATCATCAAAAGACCAATTTCTTAAAATAGGATCTTGGAGACTATTTGCCATAGCCCAGATGCAGATATATGCTACTTTGAGTCTCCCATACCCTATGACAGTTTCGTCCTCCTCAAACCAGATCAACCCAGGTGCACACAACTCATCTGGTGTTTTCCCAGTGCTAGAGAGAGGGTCTGAGGCATATAGCAGTTGATGTACAAAGGCTGCGCGAACAATAGCTTCTTTCTCCTCTGTCCTGACTTTGAATACCATTGGATAGTAGGATGTTAGTTTTGCCCTCAAATCATGCATTATTTCTTTCAAATTAGTGGTTTCGAGATCCTTGCCCTTAATCAACTCCCATAAGATCTCAAGTGCCCGCCCATGGCCTCCACAGTCTCGAACAAGCAACTGACCAAGAGGGGTCTTATCAGGAAAGGCAGGTATACTGTTTCCATGCTCGTCCCGTATAGTAGGGGGGTTTAGGGGCTCAATCGGGAGATAGATACGCCGACGGCGCGAGGGCTTTAATGCCGTCTCTATACGGTCTGTGAATGTTGAAGTCACACAAACCAGTGTGAAACCACAATGGGAAAGATTGCCAAGGCCGGTCAAGGTGGAGTTGAATTGTAAGTCATCAAGTAGGTTATGTAATCCATCGACCACTATAATGATGGTTTGCTGTGACAAGTCCTTCTTCTCGTTCCTTGCAATGAGTTGAAAGATGGTTTCTGGGTGTGGAGGTTGGTAGGTATCCAAAATGTTTGTGAGAGACCCTCCTAGGAGCTGGAGAAGGATTCGAGAACCAATTGCAGTCATTCCATCTTGACCCCTTTCATTGTAATTCAAACTAAGGCCATTCTCTAGTGTAATATGGAATACCCATGCCGACTGAAGGCGACCTCGTAGCTCTGTTTCCTCAGGCAAGCTTTTCAACACAGTTTGGTGAAACTCGGACGCATGGCGAGACTTTCCGGTCCCTGCACCAGACAAATACAAATATGTCGGTATCGTGGTTTTATCAATGTGTCCTAATTTGAAACTCTGGTAGTGACTCTCGATAGCAGTAGACAACACAGCCAAGAGTTTTGCTGAAGCTTGAAATTCCCATTGCACACCACTAGTATTCAACAGTACATTCGGATTCGGTGACCGGTATGGCAAACCTAAGGTGTATGAAATTTACTCAATCAGTAACAAGGACGTGAGCAATATAGTTATATAGTAAACTCACCCTTGGTAAAAACTTTATCAATTGTTGTCTTACTTTGCGGTTGGAAAATTTTTGGGAGAGCTTTAAGGACAGTACAGTTAGAAAATATGTGTACTTAAGTAGTTAAAAATGAATCCAAGTCTCACTTACCAGAAGGGCGCTTTACAAACACATGAACGCGTTTTCCAGGAGGCTCCATGGGAAATTCCTCTCCAATATCATTGGCTGGATGAAGGTTGTTTTCATCACTGAGCTTAGGGTTTGGGGGCACTTTGTCATTGGTAATCGGAACCTCCACTTTGAAGAGTTCAAGTTCATTTGCGTCAATGCCACGAAGTTGATTGGGAATCTTTTCCCTGATGGCTTCTTTGAAATCGGCAAGGCCCGCCGTCCGGTGGATCTTCACCTTAAAGGCTCGGTCTAACTTCTGCCCCCAAAGAAGACAGGTTAGGTGAACAAAATCGGACATTGTATCTGGCTAGTGCTTGTCAGACTTGTTAGAATGAAAGCGGTGGGCGGAAGAGCAATACCATTTCTCCTTGTTTTAGGGTGAGAAGAATAGAATAACAAGAGAGAGGGAAGAATTGAGGAAGCGGAGTGAACGGAGAATGAGGGTGGAAGGGGATGGGAGTGAAAGGGTGATGATAGTGAGTGGGTAGCGTGGAGCCACTCCCTCGGAAACCCGAGTGGGTTCTGATAGAACGTATGTTCATTCTCCTCATCATCATCCTCATAATGTTCACTGAGTGATCATGTTCACTTACAATCTACAAATGCCCAGCCCGCTAGCCTAGTCGGCTGTAACCGCTAGGACAGAACGTGATCACTGGATGCCAGGTTTGCCTAGACACCGATAGTTATATTGGGGTATTCAAAGTTAAGATTTTCGGCCGTAAAAAACGTTTTTCTTGCGGATAGGTAGGTGTTCTTGCTATCACTGAATTCGTTAACTTTACCTCGCATGGAATTTGCATGGGTCCGCTCACAAATAGGAATCAATGACACCGAAACAGCAGCTCTCAACCAGACTACAAAGCCACCAGAAGCGAAGCTCGCACTCAACCCGGCACACCCTTTCATTCTACACTGGGCTGCGTAGCAACCGGGGCCCCTCAGGGCATGGTTATGCCACATCTCCAAACCGACTCCAGTACTTGCAGTTTCTGCGGATACCACAGAGAGGATGGGGACCACATCACTTTCCCATGTCCACATTTCACCTATCACAGAGTCCCACAAATGTATCCCATAAACTGGAAGGATTTGGATCGAGCAATATGGATAGAAGAGGAGGGTAACACTTTTTGTATTGTTTTTTATTTAAATACTCGGTACAAGAAGAACAAGAGTCTTTTCCCCTTTCCTATCCGGAAGTTTTATATGCAGGTCTACGCATTCATGAATATTTGGCATATGTATGGGTATTCACGCATATTTGCTATGGCGGCATCATAGTTGTCTTACTTTCTCTCACGGTCATAACCTCTCAATTTACCAGATATCGCCGACATCTCAACTAACAAGATATCAACCCTGCCCCAACCATGGCAGTCACCATATATCAATTTTTCAACCAACTTTTCCGATAGTCTGGTTCCGAGAGGTGAGTACTCTGTAGATCAACTCGAATCCAAACTGATTTGCATATGCAATGAAGAAACACAAAAAAGGTTAGTGGTGAAGAAATAAACTCAAGTGAGACAGAGCCCCCATGCTGTCACTAACCGGCTCAAGGGGTTCGGATTACAGGAATAAATATTTTCATCTCACTTGTATATAGTCGCTTCGAAAACCGTAAGTTGTTTTAACCTTTTCAGCGTGGTTGCAAGTCTCTTCTAGAACTGCTAATGATACCCTCGCGGGAGCTAGATCTCTTGATAACACTTGCTACGAAAGTAACCCCCCCTCCATATCCATCGTTGTCTCGTGATCTTTGTCCTTACTGAGTAGTGTGTATATATAGATAGATAGGAAAAGGGTCTCGGGTAAGCATGAAAACATCTAAACAAAATCCGGAAAGGCAGGGCACCTCCAAGTGCAAGAACGCGGTCTCTCGTAAACCTAGTTCTAATGAAAAGGAAATGAAAAAATCGGAAAATGAACAGAACACCACCTTCCCTTAGCACTTCACACGATCCCATAATGTCGACTGAGGTGCAAATCGCCGCGACATCGTGATACCCTTTCCTCTGCACTACGTCACAAGGCCGTGCGCCCTCGTCATGCGTCAAGTCGGCATCGGCGTCTCCATCCAGCTGACTTCCTTGGCTCTATGAGGTTGGAAATAAAAATTCACAATGAACTCGAGTGTGAACTATAAGGGTGATAGGCTCCCTGGATGCATCAGCGTTTAGGGATACTCACCACCAGGGAAATTGGCATCCGCACGTTGGTCCAGGAGAAGATTGGCAAGTTCCAAGATGGGCTTCTCACAAGCCACAGCAGCACCATAAGCACCACCAGTAACATTGATATCTGTGCCTCGATCCGAGAAAAGTGTGACCATGCCCAGGGGGACGCAACGACTAGAGCAGTACCATGTTCACCACCAGGGGAATTGGCATCCTAAATCCAGGAGAGCTGTGACGATCTTCCGGTGACCCCAGGATGCAGGAGTGCCTTATCCAGTACCATACTTCTTGTCACAATTAAAGCGGGTGCAACTCAGTGCAACATCTGGTGCAGATCGAAGCTTGCAGTGAATATTCCATCGTCATATACCCTGAACCCTCTATAGCACCTGAACCCTCAATACCTCGTACGACCATCTCTCTAGCATAACCACCCACTCCACCCCCCCCCACGCCACCCATAACAACCGCTACTAGCTGCCATAGGTTCCTCAGAGGTCTACTGTGTAAGCTTTATTAGTATAGACTCAAGCTGCTCACTATATATAGAACTATATACACTGCAAACTATATTACTCTATACTATATTTACAAGCTAGACTCCTCGGTATCGAATTTCAGCTATTTTGAGTGATCCAGCCAAGCTATATTTATGGCACTGCAATTTTAACATCTTAGGGTGCCCTTCTATGCAGGGTTTTAAGCCCAGCATATTCTGTAGCCCCTGAATCATGCAAATCTCTGACCAAGCTCCATATATCTTGATATATAACCTATCCGGCCTCAAGGGTCCTAGAAATAATAATACTAAGCCTCTCGGATTCAATACAGGCTTAGCCGAGACTTTTGAAGGCTCTTGATCTGCTTCTATGACTGTAGCTTCACCTCTGTGCCATTGTTAAGTATTTTGAGGGTTTAGGAGTTTGTGCACATTATACCGAATCTAGAATTGAAGCTCATCAATTTCATGAGCTTCAATTGAGCCATATTCGCCCAAGTGCAAGGTAGATGCCTTCATTACATGCCTGACTCAGTGCTGGCCCTGTTGCGCTACTGGTGCAGGTCTGTGGTACTGGTACCTCAGGCCATAGTAGTACTCAGATCTCCCTCCACCCAACGCATCTCAGCTACCCTCAACCTCTCTCAACTAGGTCAAGACCTCTTAGCCGTTCCTTCAAGTTGTTGTAAATCCTCCTGCGTCCTCCTAGTCACAAGCAATCCCACATAGATCACAAGTTCCACTAAAATATTAAGATATTCGGTGGAGGTTGTAAAATGTACCCAAACCCTCAAAATACTTAACAATGGCATAGAGGTGAAGCCACAGTCATAGAAGTGGATCAAGAGCCTTCAAAGTCTTGGCTAAGCCTGTATTGAATCCAAGAGGCTTAGTATTATAATTTCTAGGACCCTTGAGGCCGGATAGGTTATATATCAAGATATATGGAGCTTGGTCAGAGATTTGCATGATTCAGGGGCTACAGAATATGCTGGGCTTAAAACCCTGCATAGAAGGGCACCCTAAGATGTTAAAATTGCAGTGCCATAAATATAGCTTGGCTGGATCACTCAAAATAGCTGAAATTCGATACCGAGGAGTCTAGCTTGTAAATATAGTATAGAGTAATATAGTTTTCAGTGTATGTAGTTCTATATATAGTGAGCAGCTTGAGTCTATACTAATAAAGCTTACACAGTAGACCTCTGAGGAACCTATGGCTGCTAGTAGTAGTGGTTGTGGGTAGGCGTGGAGGGGTGGGGTGGATGGTTATACTAGAGGGGTAGTCGTATGGCGTATTGAGGGTTCAGGTGCTATAGAGGGTTCAGGGTATATCGGAGTGGGCTGGAGATGAAAAATTTGGGTTTTTCAAGTGTTTTTAGCCTATATTCATTGTTCTTACTGCATTGATATTGTATCCATTGATAGAGACATTGGAATGTTACTGCATGTGGCAGGGGTGCCCGTGTCGATCGTCACGTGGTTATCGATCGTTACGCAGTAAGTGATACTACAGATGCAAGCGGTGACATGGGCTCCGATTCAGACTCTCCGGATTCTGATAATTAATGTGAGAATGGATTTCAAGAAGTCGACCGTTCCTAAGTCAAAAGCTCCTTGAGAATTTACACAAGAACAACACAAGGCCCTTCAACCTGTTCCAGAAACTAAAGAAGACAATCCTATTGAATCGACGCATGGGGCCAACTCGATGATGATCTCCTCCCATATGATAGTCAGTTTGTGGAACTACCCATATCATCCCGCAATGGGTTATGAGCTGGTCAAGTTGAGATAGGCTAGACAGAACATCCCTCCCTCTCTCCGATTGTTATGATAGCTGATTATGAAAAGGGTGCCAGAGTACCTGCACAGCTTGCATACGATACGGGCTCAATTACTACCAGTACTACGTGTCAAGAAAATCCCTGCCATTAAAGTTCCTGTGCATACAGGTCATCTATCTGTGCCGACTAGCACTTGGACTTTACGGAGCTACTTTAAAATTTCTGGACAATGCTGGCTTCCGGTCGGCACAATGCGTAAAGTTGCGTGGCAATATTGTCCATGTACCTTGGTAGCCACACTTATATCGTAAAGTCGGAAATCTTGCTCTACTGTAGGTATTCGCGTTCCTACAGCTAGAAATTGTCTCCACCTTCGGAGAACGGGGTACCGCTCCCTGAATACTTAATGTAATGTTTTTTTTTTTAAATACTCATTACCTACTCATATGCGGTCCTATCGTTGGACACCCGGAATCCCGGTGGATGACTACTTGATGTTGCTAACCCTGAAATCAAGGTTTTCTGGTATCATTGATATGTATGTACTAGTTGGTAAATCATTACTCGTATTTAGGGTAAGTAAAAAAAGATGTACGATTTCACAATAGCAATGGCAAATTTAATCATTGTAATTGAAATTGGTATCAGAATTCATTCCGCATAATAAACAGCAATATTGTTGAGATTCTATCTCTTCAGTCCTTTTTAAGCCCAATCTTCTTCATGTACTCCTCACGAGAGTCCGCGTGCTTTTGGACGGTATAGTTTATCATCTTCACAGTGATTTTTCCACCCTCGATCAGGAACGAGTCAATGCCGTCGACAACCTGCAGCTTGTTCTTAACATCATGATAGCCCCAGCGCTCCGTCACCCAGCTGCCCGTTTTATCCACCACGGTTCCAACGATGTCGTACTTGGTCGTTGGCAACCTACTATTCAACAGCCTTGCCGATTCCTTGATACCTGTCTGTCCGTTAGTAATACGGTCGAATATGTTGATATTGATGAGAGAAGCATCGTACCTTCGTGACCTTTAAGAATTCGCTCGAACGTCCCGACGAGGGAGAGCACGAGATTTTGAGAGTAATTCCGTTCGATATCCAAAGGAATGTCCCCGACATAACGCAGCAGTATATGCTCCCAGTATACGTCAGATACGCTTCGATTCTCCGTTGGTCCGAGATTCCCAGTCAGGATACGCCCCAACACGGCTGGGTCAGGCTTGCTTGCCGGATCCTTGACGTTGTCGGACATCGAACGGAATTCGCGACGCAACCACTCCGCTCCCTCCGGCAGGCGAGGGTCCGTGACGATAAGCTTATCACCGAAGCGCTTGACCAGAGCCTCGGCAATCGCTCGCTGGCCATTATCAAGGGCTAGCTTGATGATGGTGCGGCTGTCATCGTCGCGTGCGTTGATGTCAGCCCCCGCGGAAAGCAGGAAATCAACCACCTCCATCTTGCCAGCCATGACGGCTGCCATGAGGGGAGTGAGCCTGCTACTCTTGTCTTCGACCAAAGCACCTTTCTCGAGCAGGGTTTTGATGGATTGGACATCCCCGGTCTGGGCTGCTGCTACAAGCGCATTGCCGTAGTTCTGTGACATTGTGTGGAACGGAGTATGCTGTTGCGAGTTTATTGGTCAGCAAGGGTAGCAAAGGGCAACCGACAGTTCTTTTGCGTACGAGGGATGTGTTTAGCTATTGATGATTGAGTGCTGTTGTAGGGTCAGAGTTTTGAATATCAGTCTGCTTGCTAGAGCAGAGGTTGAGGAGTACGGAGAACAAGTTTAACTGCTCTTAAATAGACAGATGGATAGCCCCGTCCGGTTTCTTGCCGAGCGCTGATCATGACACGTTGATGACGAGCTGCCTCGTCTCAACTGATATGGCGCTGCATACGGAGTATGCAATCTGGATTGGCTAGTGGACGACCTACTATGTATGTACTCTTAATGGTTAATCTGATGTAACGCACGTTAAACTCGTTTGTGCAAAGGATTAAATTACCCCACACGTTTTGCGTACTAAGTGCTGTATTGGTGCAAATGCTGTACTGGTTAGTTTGAATATAGCTCTGATGTTTACTTACATGTATGTATTAAAGACCATTTACCAAAATACATGGCAAATAACGCTGATCATACGATTTGGCTTTACGCTCACCACGTGGGCGGGAGGGGGTGACGTCTTCGCATGATAATCAACTTTCACTAGCCACGTAGGATATGCCGAGACAAACCAATGCAAAAACCCCCATCAAAGGGTTGCACATACCTGTCACAAAATTACGAATCAAGAGGCCTCGGTTCACATCATTTATTCGGAATATTATAGATGGAAAACTGAGCGCAGTGGTAGTTGCGTCAGGTGGGGTCATTATACCTACTATCGGGCTGGTCGGAACAGTACTGACCTAGTAATGGTTGTAACGTAGCAGACGCAAAAATTTTTTTGCTGATATTCGAGCGGAAAAGTGAGGGGAAAGGAGGAACCAACCTCAAAGCACCGCAGGGATAACCACTGTCACCGGTAATTTTCTTGATCTGGCTGGCACCAATAATACGCAAAATGGAGGAAGCAGTACGGTTGCTGGCCCCCTTTGACAATGAATTACCCTCATATGTGCACGATCTCGACGTCAACATTATTTGGGACAGAACTCATGCGGGACTGGATATGAAAGGCTAGCTGGTCAGAGTGGATGAAGCGATCAACAGCGTGGGATGGAGAGGGCAAGAGACTTAGAGGAAGAATTTGAGAAACATCAATATCAAGGACTTAAAAAGTTTCAGAATACGACTCATGGGTCAGGGAGAGAGCTGTTGAGCTAGATCGCTGGAGTTGAATTAACAAAAATAGTAATGGATGGGACTCAAGCAAGACTGATGGGAAGACTAATGAGAGACCCAACAGGTTGGATGGTCTTTGGAAGGATGATGGAAGGGGAAAATGTATTAAAGATGGTAGGACCTGGAACGGCTTCGACGAGACATACCTCGGTCCTAACAGCTATTATGAGCAAGGCAGGACAACTGAGGAAGGAAGGAAACGAGAAGATCAGCTGGGGAGGAAGGAAACGAGAAGATCAACTGGAGAGGGAATTGCAAGAAGCTCCAAGTAGAGAAGTATGAATGAAGAGAAGAAAGTAGAAGGTAGATAAGGTTCAAGAGGAGGTACGGAGAAGGGGTCTATAAGTTTAAGAAAATTGGCAATGGTATGGGATTGAGAAGTGGCGGGGAGATGCCCAGGTTGATTGAAACAAGGTGAGATAGCTGAACTACAGAGGACTCTCGATACAAGCATATCGTTCGGACCGGGAGAAGTATGCTTGTAACCTATATATGCTTATAGCAAGAGAAAATAGGTAACTATAAAATGAAGTTAACTAGCGCTAGGAAATGTTGTGGAATAGGCTTATGAATCCAAGAGCATATCATATAACAAGAAATATCCAAACGAGAGTAGTAGGTGTGGAGGCGGGAATGTCAAGGAGAGGAGGCACCAGAAAGTCAGTGATCCTGGGCTGAACATGCAGACGCCTGCTGTGAATTTCTAGAGTCTCAATACTTTTCTCCTCACGCTGTAGAACATCTTGTAGGTCCCTGATATTGGCTGTAGGTTCAGCTTGAAGAGAAAAGGGGAGTAATCCTTCAATATGCGCGGGCGCTACCCTGAGGTGTAACCGGTAAAGCTCCGACCATGCCTGATGCTGTTGGACAACCGAAAATTTGTGAAGAAGAGGCCATTGTTTCACAGTCAGTATGTATTCACTGGGTCTGATACAAAACCAAGTAAGCTAATTTGACAGTGAACAGGTGACATAAAATCGACAGTGCATCATCATTTGACATCTACGACCATAGACTGAAGAAAACGAGGCATCCCGTCCGCTCTGCCATTTCTAAGCTTCAGATCGCCAGGCTAGTACTGCAGTGGGTGACCACGTGGGAAAGTCTCCCACGCATTGGGTATTTAGAATTTTTGACTTCTTCTTTCGGTATCATTGGAGGGTTGCCTTTTTGAGAAATCACACAGGTAGTCCTTTTTTGGCCCATACCTTTTCCGGTATCTCCCAGTCTACCCTTTTTGTCATTAAGCTAGTCCTATCTTGGTATTCTCCCTACCACACCATTTTTAGTCTGGTTACCATTTTGAGATCGAGTCCCACGACGCCCAACAGGCAGGCAGCGCTCAGGCGAGCCCTTGACATTTTTTTTCTTTTTTTGAAGTCTGTACGTTTAGTGTGCGCATCGGCCCGAGGCGAGGCGAGTCGGCGCGGGGAAAACTCGCCTCGGTGCGCACGCTACAAATGAGTGAGCAAATGAGCGAGCAAATGAGCGAGCAAATGAGTGAGCAAATAAGCAAGCAAATGAGCGAGCAAATGAGTGAGCAAATGAGCAAGCAAGTCAGTGAGCAAATGAGTGAGTAAATGAGCAAGTAAATGAGCAAGCAAATGAGCGAGCAAATCAGCCTAGAATTGAGCGAGCAAATCAGCCTAGAATTGACCGAGCAAGTCAGCGAGCAAATGAGTGAGCAAATCAGCCTAGAATTGACTAAGCAAGTCAGTGAGCAAATGAGTGAGCAAATGAGCGAGCAAGTCAGCGAGCAAGTGAGCGAGCAAATGACCCTAGAAATGAGTGAGCAAGTCAGCGAGCAAGTAAGTGAGGAAATGACTCTAGAAATGTGCGAGCATATGAGTGAGCAAATGACCCTAGAAATGAGCGAGCAAGTCAGCGAGCAAGTGAGCGAGTAAATGACCCTAGAAATGTGCGAGCAAGTGAGCGAGCAAATGACCCTAGAAATGAGTGAGCAAGTGAGCGAGCAAATGACCCTAGAAATGAGCGCGCAAATGACCTTAGAAATGAGCGAGCAAATGACCGAGCAAATGACCCTAGAAATGAGCAAGCAAATGAGCAAGCAAATGACCCTAGAAATGAGCAAGCAAGTCAGTGAGCAAGTGAGCGAGCAAAACAGCCTAGAATTGAGTGAGCAAGTCAGCAAAGAATTAAGTGAGTAAGTCAGCGAGCAAGTAAGCGAGCAAGTGAGCGAGCAAAGGAGCAAGCAAATGAGCGAGTAAATGAGCGAGCAAACAACCTCCATATAATAGTGTAAATAAGCATAGAAATCGATGCGTACGCTGTGGGTAGTATCGGAAGGAATAAGAGGAAAAAATCTCTAAGTCCCTGGTGGCCACACTTTTGAAGTAGAGTACCGCGCGCCCCCTTTGTCGCGAGCCCTCTAATGTCCAATTCAGTTCCTGTGGTCTCAGAACCAGTTCCTGCAATCTCAGAACCAGTTCCTGCAGTCTCAGAACCAGTTTCCACTATCTGCTGACCAGCCTCCGCTATCTAATAATCAGCTCATAGCTGGTAATCCCTGTGGCGTCGGGTCTGAGCTCCTCCAGGCATTTGCACCACCTAGGACGGTGGAGGAAATAGCTGTATACGGTAAACATGAACATAGACAGGATTGTGTCGGTAATAGACTAGATTCTGTCGGTAATAGACTGGATTGTAGTAGTCCGATAGGATTGTAGTAGTCTGATAGAATTGTAGGGAGTCTGGTAGATAGTAGTATTAGTAGGTAGTGCGCAGCTGAAGGGTCAAGAAGACTTAATATGTGGATGACAGATACCTATTGGACTCTCAAAGTGAGATTGTGTGTAGCTCGCAGAGTGCAATCATATGTAGAGTGAAGTTGTTAGGAACAGATTGGGAGGACATGGATTGGCAACGATATCGAGCCAGCTTATAAGAAAATATGGAGAATGCATGGGCAATGTAGTTGGTAATGTATACAAGGAGGATCTGTACAGCTGAGTATTGGCAACGCAAGCAATGCACACAAGACAAATTTGCGTTGCAACGCCAAGTGAGGTATTGCAACGTAAGAAATTTTTTGCTGATGGAGATCTTCATATGAAAGATTTTCCTTAGTTGTAAGATTATCCACCATATTAGGGTAGAGAGTAACTAAGGATGTAAGGAGGTATTCCCACTTAGCTTCTTCAAGATCGAGCAAAGTCCTATACATGGCTTTGAAGCTGCTAGGACGTGCATTTGAGGTCAATTGGTGCAGACGCATCCATTGAATCTCAAAAGTATCAATGAACTGAGAAATTGATTGCGAGGTATCAAGTATAGAAGCAAGCGAATTAAAGGCATGAATCTCATGTATAAAGGACAACGGGGTATCTTTGTAGTATGTTTTCCGAAGATATTGCCAGATCTTATTTGCAGACCTATGTCTAGCGATTTGCAGCATGATTCTCTATGAAACAACTTGAATGAGGAGCAGAAGAGACTCTATCTCTATACGCTTGTAGTGTGTTATTTCCGCAGCCGTTGCTGTGATTGGAGGAATATAACCATTGATAACTACTTGCATTGCCTCAAGGGCATCAAAGATCATAATTATTTGTTGTAACCAAACATCATAATTCTTTGATCCTTCAAGAATTGCTAGCTTTTCTATCTTGATAGATGAGCAAAGTCCCGATGTGCGGGAAGGGGTACTGCTGCTGCTTGCTGTGCTAGCACTAAGGCTGTTTGAGCTTGAGGAGGGGGAGCTTGAGATACTTGATCCGCAGGAGCTAGAGGGGCCTGCAGTAGAGGTGGTTGTGGTGGTAGGTTTGGTAGTGGGTTGAACACAACAACAGTGTCGAGGATTTCTTCATCATAAACTCTGGATCTAGTTCGTAGTTGCCTCAAAGGTCCTGATTCAGAAGACATGTTTTTTTTTTTTTTTGTACTCATTCATGAAGGCTCAAAGTACTAGAAGGCTCAAAACCTTTAAGAAGAAATAGGAGAATAGGCAGCAGAGATCTCTAAGTGTCTAATGAAGGATGATATGAAAAGAGCAAAGTAGTCACTAAAGAGAGATGAGTATAAAGAAGATGCAGTAAGTAATGTGTTGTTATTATCTCTAACAAGCAGGAAACGAGCAAGATATATATACATGAATGAATGCACATCTAAAGGAGAAGGAGAAGGAGAAGCACATGTCCGTTGCAAGCTGGTATGAAGCACACCATACCATATTATCTTGAGAAACTCGCTAGTGTGAAAATAGGTATCAGAATAACTGAGCACGGTAATGCACATTCTACTTCTACATTATGCAGTGAACCTATACTGCAGTATCAAAATGATGAAAGAGTATGAATCCTATCTATCTAGGGAGGAGCTGTAAAGGAGCTAATACTATATACATAATCTTCAATGACTCAGGTGTATTCAAATGTATCAGAATCATCCCCACCAGCTGGAATGGAGCGGTAGAAAGTTTCAAGCTTAATATCCAATGCTGGATTAGTAGGTACTGGACTAGACAAATTTCCATCACTAATAACAAAATTTGAAGCTAGAATGCTCTTGATCTGGAGCTGGTGATCTTGGCTTCTATCGATTGGCAGAGTAATTCTGATATCCCGGAATGACTTACAAATTATATCCTTCTTGTCCTTGCAAAATTGGGCCTACGCATCTCCAACAATATGCGTTGTCATAATCTACTTGTCACTTAACGCCTATCCCTTGGTAATTAAGGAAGGTTGGTTTTTTACTTGTTTTTCAATATACTGATCAGTAAAATCATATAAATATTCCTTAAATGGTTTATTTATAACTACATCAGGAAAGAAAATAGTTTGTCTCTAGTGTCTCTAGAGACAGTATTGCCACTGGAGACAAGGTGTATCTCTATGATTGGCAGAATGTCTCCTAGTGTCTCTTGGAGACACTGGGAGACACTGGGAGACACATGGGAGATACTCAGGAGACACCTAGGAGACATAAAAGATACAAAAGACACCAGAGACAACCCTGTCTCCTGGAGACACCACCTGGCATCCCGATGCCACTTTTTTCTTGCTAATGTATATTAAATGGTTGAATTAGACTGGTACAACCATCTGGAATAAGAGAAGGCAAAATTTTTGCCTCTCTCAAATATGCTAGAATATTATCAATCATGTGGAAGGCAGCTATATCTAACACAAGCAGACTTGAGGTAAATTCAGATTTAGTAGGATTAAGTACTAGAATAAGCTCTTTCTTAATGAACTGTAGAAAGAGCTTTTTATTATTATAAGCTGTTTAATTAAATTCCACTGTAATACTACTATAATATTGATTGCTCTCTCGATCTTTGATTTTAGCATTGGGACTACTTGATCTATGGAAAATAAGCTTAGAATTAATATGAGATACTTCATTAACAAATAAGTATAAGATAAGTGTTACTTGTCATTTATCCTAACCACTTTACTGAGTCTTAACAAAGATAGATTTATTTCTAACAAAATCAAAGGTTTGTCCATTTAAGTATTTGAATAAGATTGGTATTTCATCTAAATTGAAGATATTACTTAGAGAGTAGCATCCTATATTGGTAACAATCTGATCCCATTTAAGAGAGTTACAAGGCTAAGAGTTTTGGTGGTTGAATCAAAGCTACTCTTAAATAAGTTTATAATATTCTTTTGGGACTTTGGATGCTTTCTGAGTTATAGATCTAGAGCTAATACTCTATCTTCATTAGAAGTTGGTAAATTAAGCATGTGAAAATACAAAGATTCTAAGTACATTAGGATATAATTCTGAGAACAGTTACTTGGCCTGTCTTCGAAACCAGCCTCATTATACTAGTCTACCAGCTTCACACTCTATAATAAAATGCTCAAATAGAGTAATCTTTAACTGTAGCTACAGACATAACTATGATACATTTAGTTAACATTGAAAGCCAATTTTCTGACCCACAATCTGTACTCAATTTTTCTACCACTGAGTAATTGTCCTTTAGGAAATCTTAAACCATTGACTAGCTTCAGTTTGTATAGGACAACAATATTTATCCTGATTATTATCCTTTGGAAGTCAATAATGTATTAAAAACATTAGGACTTCTATCTTTTTGTCTCTTGAGTAGCTACATTATACTCTTCAAATAGGCCCTCGAATCTTATATACTTGGCTTTCCAAGCATTTAGGCTTAGGTCCAGGTCACTGTTTTGCTCATGGCATAGTAGGGATTGACTTTTGAGTACCAGGTAGGTAGTCTAGGATATTAGTGTCAAATACTGAGACAGGCTGCAAAACCTACTTGCATATTGGTGGCACCCCCTAAACATAATATACAAAGAGACTTAAATATAAAAGTAAATAGATAAACTTCATAGTGAACCTCAATATGAACTTAATTATGAACTTGATTGGTATTAAGTTTACTATCTATATCTTCTGCCTTCAATAAAGTTGATTATTATTGTTTACTCAATACGTCGATATCCAATCCTTTGCTTTCTTGAGCATAACCCTCCACTCTGCTTGCTTTAATGACTATTTTTGCAATAGCGAGTTTCTCAAGATAATACAGTATGTGTAAAGAATATTATAAAGTACACCATATGATGTGCAAGCCATTGTGAGCCATATAGCTAAGTAGAAGATGTACAGGCCTGATAGATAGTAAGGTATGTATTACAGGCAGGCTGTAACTATGAATATATAAGTCAGTATTATAGGTATAAAGAGGTTAATGGTAATAAGTATAAGTATAAATGTAGTAATAACTCAGGTGTATTATAGACTCGATAAGAATAAAGCTATATGAGACTAAGAATACTGCTTGGGTTTTATTGTATTAACTATATAAAAGTAGTGGGTTATATAGAAGCTTAGATCTAATAACAAATAATTAAATCTGGACGATGCTTCCTTTAACAGCTTAGTAGCAT